>CM061752.1:156063402-157263402 GCA_030979885.1 Lolium multiflorum | reverse complement strand
GATCACGAGACCAGGGGCGCAGGACGTCGCGGAGCAGCGGGGGTGCAGCACAAGCGGCTTTTTAAGCAGTGGAGGACGCGATGGCCAAGTTTACTATAGAAACTAGAGCCGGCCCGTAGGTAAAGGAACGACAAGAAGTTACATGGTAAATTGGAGATGCAGAATTTTCCTTTTGATCATGCGCTACACCAAGGCAGGTCGTGAATGTGCTGCTAATTGGTTTACGTAAGGGCTGGTCTACTCCTCCTGAAGTACTTCAATCATCTCCGGCTGCAGGAAACCGTGGCGGGAAGAGAGGCTTTGTCTGCTCCCTACCTACAGCGACCATGAGGTAACGACCATGGCGATCCAGAGGTTGTCGGGAAGGTTGCAGCTAAAGGAAGAGTGGCCACGCAGAGTACGAACTCAACCTTATGAGAACAAGATATACGGGACTGGCAATATACTTTCACTGCGAATCTCAGCTTTTGCATGGAACAAAACACAAGCCAATTTTGCTTCGATTTAAAACAAATGAAAGGTTATTCATTTTATTTAGTGTGACACCGTAGAAATCATCACAATGAATCAAAGATATGTCAACTAAAATTGAGAATTTTCCACGAGAAAAAATAAATTTGGGGATTACATTTTTTTTCTTGAATAATGGATATTGTTTGTGGATTGGATTCCCATATGGAAAATTACAAGTCAATTATCAGGTTCGATATCTATGTCTAATTTAATTGTGATACTTTAACGGTAGAAAAGTTTGTTTGAGGATTGGATTCCCATATGTGTGTAATTTATTATTGTATATTCGATTCATTTGTCTTTTCTGGATTGACATGGTAGCTACCATTGGATAGGCAAATGTGTCTAATTTTTTTAGAAGAAGCAGGAAGCGACAACCCTAAAAGTCGGTTGGTTCTGAACTTCTTCTACTAAACTTATCAGCATTGTATATCTCCTTTGATATTTTTGTCAGTTTTACTGATAAACTGGCGCACATTGCGTATTTTTTTCTCGCATCTGAGTATTTTGGTCTGAAATCTCATTATTCATTTTCAAGAAGTTTGTTTTATACCGTGTGAAATCTCAACAATTCATTTGCTTTAATGTCATTATTATTTCAAACAAAAGTGGATAATTGCAGGAAAAATATTTAGTATGACAGCAAGTTCAATAATTTTTACCACACAACACAACTGGAGTTTGTTTTCTACTAGAAAATTGTTAACACGAGTGAAAAATAGAAATCTACACTAGAAACCTCAAAATTTTATTTTATAAAACCTAAAAATCCACATTCCCAAACAATACGAGAAGTTAAAAACATAAAAAAATAGTATGAAATTCAAAAAATGTAAAGATAGAAGTAAAATTACCTAACCCGTAGCATCGCACGGGCAAATTTTCCTAGTACTAAGCATAGAGATAATAGAGTAATATTTCTAAGTGTATTTCTCTCTTCTAATTAAACATCAGGATGTTGTTGCTATTGACCAATGCTAAGTTTGCCAAAACCAAATAGATTTACTTGATGCTCCCAAAGTGATATCAATACTCATGTCAAGAGTAATCATATAATGGAGATTGCAAACTAAAATAAGGTGTGCAAAAAGTAAATGATAAGACTTCTCATTAATATTCCATAACGATAACTCGCACCAACGGATACATAGATAACTAACTAAGAGATACTTCCACATTGCATACTATTCCATACGATAACTTCCCTACTCATGATATGACACTACTTGATAGTAAAAGATAAAGGTGGTGGTGATGTGATACCGCGGCACTCCCCCAAGCTTGGAACAAACCAAGGGGATGCCAATACCGATGATGAATTACTCCTTAGGTGATGATGGTGAATCTTTGTCGTCGTCAGACTTCCATGGAAGAGGCCCTCCATCAACAAAAGACATCTTGGTCTCCGGAAACCTGAAACTAGCAGCATGACTTATGCGCTTAAACCTGTTTTCATACTCACAGTTTTGATTATGAACATCATAGAGTTGAGCTTGGAGTTTGTTGGTGGTGTCATGAAGTGAGAAGATATCGTCCCACAACTTTGCAGTCTCCTTCTTGTGCCCATCAATGAGTTCAGACACAATCTTGTGAAAGATATCCACTTCACGCTCAGCCATCTTCTTGTAGTTGAAAACCTCTTGTTCCAGCTTCTCCATCCTGTCTTCCAAGCTCCCTTCTCCCTTAGGACCTTGGACATCTTTCATCTGCAACTCTCCATCCACGAGCTGCAACTCTTTGGGGTGCATCTTCAGCTCGTTCATGTACGGGTTGATGACGTCCTCAAAGAAGTCCTTCGAGTTCCCGACGAAGACATGATGGATCTAGATCCGAAGCAGATCTGGCAGAAAACAGCTCGAAACAAAACACGACGAGAAACGATATTACGGACCTCCAGGGGTCCGGGGGATTATATAGCAAATATTTTTACCGCAAAAGGAAGGTTCCAGGTCGAAAACGAGTCGGAAAGGGGCAACGAGGCGGCCAGACCATAGGTCGGCGCGGCCAGGGTGGGGCCCGCGCCGGCCTATGGTGGCACGCCCTCGCGCGTCTTTTCCACTCCGTTTCGATTCCGTAATTTTTCATATTTTCCAAAAACAGCAGAAATAATGTTCGGAAAGGTAAACGCGGACTTTTTACCTATACTGTTACCTATTCAAAGTCCAGTTCTGGCGGACTGTCAATTTGTCCTTTGATGAAAGCCTCCGGTGTTTCCACTTGAATAATATCAACATCAACATTATAAGAATCAGCCGAGATATAATGCTTGAGTCTTTGTCCATTCACCACTTGTGTGGCATTGCCTTGGAGAGAGCTAATTTTAATTGCTCCTGAACGATACACCTCCTCAACAACATATGGTCCTTCCCACTTCGAGAGTAATTTCCCTGCAAAGAATCTGAGACGAGACCGATACAATAGAACTTGATCTCCAACATTAAATTCTCTTTTGATGATCCTTCTATCATGCCATTTCTTAACTTTTTCTTTAAAGAGTTTAGCATTTTCATAAGCTTCACTTCTCCATTCATCTAGAGAACTTAATTGCAACAACCTCTTATTACCGGCTAATTTAGGATCTTTATTTAATTCTCTAACAGCCCAATAAGCTTTGTGCTCTAGTTCTAGAGGTAGATGACAAGCTTTTCCATAAACCATTTTATAAGGTGACATTCCCATAGGATTTTTATAAGCAGTTCTATAAGCCCATAATGCTTCTTTCAATTTGCTAGGCCAATTCTTTCTAGATTTATTAACGGTCTTACCTAAGATAGCTTTAATCTCTCTATTTGATAATTCTACTTGACCACTAGTTTGAGGGTGATAAGCAGAAGCAATTCTATGATTAATACCATACTTAGCAAGAGTTTTCTAAAACCTCCATGAATGAAATGAGAACCTCCATCAGTCATAATATATCTAGGTACTCCAAATCTAGGAAATATAATATCTACAAGCATTTTTATAGAGGTCTCACCATCAGCACTTTTTGTAGGTATAGCTTCTACCCATTTAGTAACATAATCAACAGCGACAAGTATATGAGTGTTACCGTCTGAAGAAGGGAAAGGTCCCATGAAGTCGAATCCCCAACAATCGAATGGTTCAATAACAAGAGTATAATTCATAGGCATCTCATTGCGTCTAGAGATATTACCAACTCTTTGACATTCATCACAAGATAAAATAAATTTCCTTGCATCTTTGAAGAGTGTTGGCCAATAAAAACCTGATTGTAGAACCTTCTGCGCGGTTCTATCTCCAGCGTGGTGTCCTCCATAAACACTTCCATGACATTTATTCAATATCTCCTGTTGTTCATATTCAGGAACACATCTTCGCATAATACCATCCACTCCTTCTTTATATAAGTGTGGGTCATCCCAAAAATAATGCCTCAAGTCATAAAAGAATTTCCTCCTTTGCTGAGCTGAAAAGGTTGGAGGCAAATACTTGAAACAATAAAGTTAGCATAATCTGCATACCAAGGGCTCTCTCGCGAGCTCACCTTTATTACAGCCAATTGTTCATTTGGAAAACTATCATTAACAGGAACAGGATCATAAGCAATATTTTCCAATCTAGACAAATTATCAGCAACAGGATTATCAGCACCTTTCCTATCTATAATATGTAAATCAAATTCTTGCAACAGAAGTACCCATCTAATAAGCCTTGGCTTAGCATCTTTCTTTGTCATAAGGTATCTAATTGCAGCATGATCAGTATGAATTGTAACTTTTGAATCAACAATATAAGGTCTAAACTTATCACAAGCAAAGACTACAGCTAACAATTCCTTTTCAGTTGTAGCATAATTTCTTTGAGCAGCATCAAGAGTCTTACTAGCATAATGAATAACATTTAATTTTTTATCTACCCGCTGTCCAAGAACAGCGCCTACGGCAAAATCACTAGCATCACACATAATTTCAAAAGGCAAATTCCAATCGGGAGGTTCGACTACAGGAGCAGTTGTTAAGGCTTTCTTTAGAGTTTCAAAAGCTTCCTTACAATCATCATCAAAAACAAAAGGTACATCTTTTTGAAGAAGATTAGTAAGAGGCTTTGAAATTTTAGAGAAATCTTTAATAAATCTCCTATAAAACCCAGCATGACCAAGAACACTACGAATACCTTTAACATCCCTCGGATAGGGCATCTTCTCAATTGCTTCAACTTTAGCTCTATCAACTTCAATACCTCTCTCGGAAATTTTATGTCCCAATACAATTCCTTCATTAACCATAAAGTGGCATTTCTCCCAATTAAGAACAAGGTTAGTTTCTTCACATCTCTGCAAAACTTTATCGAGGTTTCGCAAGCAATTATCAAAAGAATTCCCATAGACAGAAAAATCATCCATGAACACCTCTACAATACTTTCGCAAAAACCATGAAAAATAGTAGACATGCATCTTTGAAAAGTAGCAGGCATTACATAAACCAAAAGGCATACGCCTATAAGCATAAGTTCCATAAGGACAAGTAAAAGTGGTTTTCTCTTGATCTTTAGCTTTAACAGCAATTTGTGAAAACCCAGAATAACCATCAAGGAAGCAAAAGTGAGTATTTTTAGATAACCTCTCTAGCATTTGATCAATAAAGGGTAAAGGGTAATGATCTTTCTTAGTAACTTTATTAACTTTACGAAAATCAATGCACATTCTATAACCTACAACTATTCTTTGAGGAATAAGCTCATCATTATCATTAGGCACAACAGTCATTCCTCCTTTCTTAGGAACACAATGAACAGGGACTAACCCATCTACTATCAGCAATAGGATATATAATACCAGCTTCAAGGAGTTTTAATACCTCGTTCCTTACCACTTCCTTCATCTTCGGAATTAGACGACGTTGATGTTCAACAACAGGCTTTGCATCATCTTCCATATTAATAGCATGTTGGCAAATAGAAGGAGAAATCCCTTTCAAATCATCAAGAGTATAGCCAATAGCTCCTCGGTGTTTCTTCAATATTTCCAATAACCTTTCTTCCTCGATCTCTGAAAGCTTAGAACTAATAATAACAGGATATATTTTCTTATCATCAATATGAGCATATTTAAGATTGTCAGGTAAAGGCTTTAAATCAAAAACAGGATCTTCCTTTGGTGGCGGTGTTGTACCCAAATCTTCCACCGGTAAATCATGCTTGAGAATAGGTTGGCGACGAAAAATTTCCTCAAGCTCATCTCTTTCCTTCCTAAAAGCTTCACTTTCACTATTCTCCAAATGTTGCTGCAAAGGATTATTAGGAACAAGAACAATAGATGCACACTGCTCCATTTTAAAATCATTACTAGGCAAGTCAGTTTATAAGGAGTTTTGGTAAATTTAGAAAAGTTAAATTCATAAGGTTCACCAGCAAATCTAGTCAAAATTTTCTCTTTCTTACAATCTATAATAGCTCCACAAGTATTTAGAAAAGGTCTACCAAAAATGATAGGACAATGATCACTAGCAGCAGAACCAAGTACCAAAAAGTCAGCAGGATATTTAATCTTACCACATAGAACTTCCACATCTCGAACAATACCAATTGGAGAAATAGTTTCTCTATTAGCCAGATGAATAACCACATCAATATCTTCAAGTTCACAAGAACCAATTTCGTGCATAATCTCCGTGTAAAGCTCATAAGGAATAGCACTAACACTTGCACCAATATCACATAAACCATAATAACAATGATCACCAATTCTAACAGATAGCATAGGAACACTAACTTGTTTGGATTTATTAGGATGTGAAACAATATTAGAAGCATCTTCACAGAAAATAATATGACCATCCTCCACATTTTCAGTCACAAGATCTTTAACTATAGCAACAGCAGGTTCAATTTTAATTTGTTCTTCAGGTTCTTTAGGTTTCTTTTCACTTTTATTAACTGCACTAGATATGACAGAGTACTCCTTCATTTTAGCAGGGAAAGGAGTTTTTTCGATATAAGCTTCAGGAATAACATTATCAACAGTTTCAACCACTACACATTTGTTTACAGATGAATCAATTTTATCTTTATACGGTTCATGATACTTATCAAAATTCTTCTTAGGCAGTTCATAATGAGAGGCAAAAGCTCTATAAAGATTTGCAACAACTTGGGAATCAAGACCATATGTAGCACTCATATTACGAAATTTATCAGTATCCATAAAAGCTTCAATGCATTTATAATCATAAGTTATACCTGATTCTCTATCTTTGTCGTTCTCCCATCCTTCAGTATTTTCTTGGATCCGATCAAGAAGGTCCCTTTTAAACTCTTCATTCTTGCGTGTAAATGATCCAGAACAAGAAGTATCCAGCAAGGTCTTGTCTTGAAAAGAAAGTCTTGCATAGAAATTATCAATAATAACATTACCAGGAAGCTCATGAATGGGGCATTTGAGCATTAAAGACTTCAATCTCCCCAAGCTTGGGCGATACTCTCTCCATCATGAGGCCAGAAATTATATATGCGGTTCCGATCTTTGTGAATTTCACTTGGAGGATAAAATTTGGAATAGAATAAAGGCACAATGTCCTCCCAATCAATAGAATCACCATTCTTCAGCAATTTATACCAGTGCGCCGCTTTACCAGACAGCGATATAGTGAATAGTTTCTTCCTAACTTCATTCATAGAAATACCTGCACATTTGAATAACCCGCATAATTCATGCAAAAACGTAAATGATCACCAGGATGGACAGTTCCATCCCCTTCATAGCGGTTATCCATAACACGTTCAATAATTTTCATAGGTATTTTATATGGTACTACTTCCTCACCTGGCGCTTCATCCACTACCGTTGCAGTAGTAGTAGATTTCCCAAATAGAAATTGAAGAGAAGATCTCTCCATAATGATTTATAGCAGCAGGCAGAAATAAAATCAGCACAAACAGTAAATTTCCTTACCAATTCCACTTACCAATAGCGCTTCACTCCCCGGCAACGGCGCCAGAAAATAGTCTTGATGACCCACAAGTATAGGGGATGTATCGTAGTATCTTCGATAAGTAAGAATGTCGATCCCAACGAGGAGCAGAAGGTGTTGGCAGCAGTTTCGATGAAGGATTCACTGTAAATGCTCACAGACAAGTATTCAGGGGGTTTTGATATTGTAGATAAATAAAGTACAAGTAAATAAAATGCGAGAGAAATAATTGCAGCAAGTGGCCCAATCCTTTTTAGCACAAAGGACAAGCCGGTTTGATTACTTATAATGACCAAACGTTCCTGAGGACACATGGGGATTTTAGTCTAGTACTTTCGCTTCAAGTGGCTAAATAATCTTCATTGTTTTGATAAGTGTTGTGTGGGTGAACCTATGCTAATGCACCGCCCTTCCTAGGACTAATACATACTTGTGATTATACCCCTTGCAAGCATCCGCAACTACAAGAAAGTAATTAAGATAAATCTAACCACAGCCTTAAACTCTGAGATCCTGCGATCCCTCCTGCATCGATGTACTAACGGGGGCTCAGGTTTTCACTCCGGCAACCCCGCAATTAGCAACCGAATACAAGATGCACTCCCCTAGGCCCATAAATGGTGAAGTGTCGTGTAGTCGACGTTCACACGACACCACTAGAAGAATGACACCACAACTTAAATATCATAACATTGAATATTACTCAACCATAATTCACTACTAGCATTTAGACTTCACCCATGTCCTCAAGAACTAAACGAACTACTCACGAGACATCATATGGAATACAATCAGAGGTGATATGATGATGAATAACAATCTGAACATAAACCTTGGTTCAATGGTTTCACTCAATAGCATCTACAACAAGTATAGAATAACACCGGGAGAGTTTCCCCTATCGAACAATCAAGATCAAACCCAAACTGTTACAGCGGTGACGAGGTGCTGCGGTGATGATGGCGGTGTAGATGGTGGAGATGATGATGATGATGATGATGATGGAGATGATGTCCAGCTCGATGACGATGGCGATGGCGTCGATTTCCCCCTCGGGAGGAATTTCCCCGATTCCCGCCCGCCGGAGAGCTCTTTTCTCTCGGTGTTCTCCGCCCCGCAGAGGCGGCTGTAACCCTTCGTGAGGTCCTCTCTGTGGCTTAGGTTTTTGGGACGAAGGAGTACGCGAAGAAAAGGAGGCGAAAGGGGCTGTGGGGCCCCAGAGCACAGGGTGGCGCGGCCAGGCCTTGGGCCGCGCCGCCCGGTGGGCCCACATGGCTCCTCTCTGCTCCCCCTTTTGGCTCCCTCCGTCATCTGGAAAAATAGGAATTTACGTGAAATTCCCTTCCACAGTTGATCTTCCGAAATATTGCGTTACGACGGTGCTTTTTCCAGCGGAATCCTGGCTCCGGTGCTTGATCCTCCAATGATGATGAAACATGCAAAATAGATGAAATAACATAAGTATTGTGTCCCAATATGAAATATATCAATGAATAACAGCAAATTATGATACAAAATAGTGATGCAAATTGGACGTATCAGCATGCAAGATCACAAATAACATATGACAAGTATATAATCAATCTCAACCATAGTATTCAATATTCATCGGATCCCAGCAAACACAACATGTAGCATTACATAAAGATGATCTTGATATGATAGGCAGCTCACAAGATCTAAACATGAAGCATAAATTGGACAAGACAATCATCTAGCTACTGATATGGACCCGTAGTCCAGAGATGAACTACTCACGCATCACTTTGGAGGCGGGTATGGCGATGTAGAAGCCTCCGGTGATGATCTCCCTCTCCGGCAGGCTGCCGGGAAGAGCTTCAGAACCCTCCTGAGCTAGGGTTGGCGATGGCGGCCGCGATGGAACTTTCCGTTGATGGAGGCTCGAGTATTTAGGTTTTTCTCGATCATATGAATAAATAGGCGTAAGGGCAAGGTCGGTGGGCACCCGAGGGGCCCACACCACCCCTAGGCGTGGCTAGGGGTGGCCCGCGCCTAGGCATGGCTTGGCCACCTCTTGGCACCTCTTCGTCTCTCCTCTGGACCCCGTCTTTGTTACATTAAAATAGGAACTTCGGCTTTTGTTTTGTCCAATTCCGAGAATATTTCATGTACAACTTTTCTAAAAATACAAAACAGCAGAAAATAGGGAACTTGCACTATGGCATCTTGTCAATAGGTTAGTTCCAGAAAATGCATAAAAGTGCAGCGAAGTGTAAACAGACATATAGAAATTGGTGTAAAACAAGCATGTAGCATCAAAAATTATAGATACGTTTGCAACATATCAAAACTCTGGTCCTCCGGCTCCATCTGTGTGATTTCGCCTGGTGGATGGTGGTGGGGTTTTTGGGACCGGGAGAAACCCTTGGCCAGCAGTGTCCATGACATCGGCGACACCCCTGGCACCTGTGCCCTCCTTGGTGGCTTCGTTGAGGTCCCCCTCCCCACCACCCACCCACTTTATGCCATGGGTGAAAACTCTAACCCATGTTTGGGAGGTGGCGGCGTCACAACATCGTTCCCCTTCTTGAAGGCACCATCTTGGGTGGAAGGGGTAATTGTAGAGCTTCTTACAATTGGAGATGGTTCTTGGCAATGATTCATTTGCAGCGGCGAGCCTAGTTTAGAGGTTGCTCGGCAAGCTCCGGTCCGATGGTAGTTGTTGCCCATGGTTTGTCGGTCTTCCTGTTGCGCCTTCGTTCATCAGCTTACATCTTTCTGGTGGCAGTGATGCGGGTTGACGATGGACGTGGCGAGTTATCTGGTGTGGCAGCCGGTCTTGCTCTCTTCTATGAAGATTTGTTTGACTTTATTATGGAGTGTTCTTGGGTGGGGGCGGGGCTCTCTGCCTGCCAACGGCGCGATGCCATTCGATCCTAGGCGAGAGGGATGGGATCCCTCTTTGGAATCAGAGACCACGATCTGTCTCCATACGTTCATCTCGAAGCAATGCAATGATTCCTCCTACTGTGTATATGCTCCTCTTGGTGTCGGCATTCTAGAAGATGATGGCCTTGACGTCTGATGCATGTAAAATGCATACATGAACTTTGTAGTTTATTGCCACGTATTCCCACATATTTGCATCTTATATAATTTTATATCCATGTTTTATATTGTTTTTGTGGATTTTTCAGTGATTCCCCTTATTTTGGTTAAAACTCTGCAGAACGGGAAATCCCTATTTTGTGTATTTTTTACTTTCAGGAACCTTTACACAGTCAAATGGATCTGGGATTTTTCGAATACGAACATTCTAGAGTTTTGGAACTTTGCAGATGGAGGCCGGAAGCCCAAAAGAGGGCAGGTGGCGTGGGCCCACCCCTGGCCGCGCCATCCCCCTTCTTTCCCTCCTCGAGCGTTTGCAGTAGTCCATCCAAAGCCCTACCTGATGGTCTTGAACTAAAAACTCCTATATAAAGGTCCCAAAACACATCTCGGAAAGGAGGCGGAGCGTAACATAGAAACACCAAAATAGAGCTAGAACCAGCCGAAGATTGGAGGGGGGGGGCATCTGCCGAAGCAGCTGCCGGTGGGATCTCAGCCCTCTGCAAGATCTACATCAACACCATCAAGATGAAGAGGGAGTAGTTCACCTTTGGACTATGGGTTTGTGGAAGTAGCTTGATCTCTCTCTCTCTCTCTCTTGTTCTATCAAAGATTTAGTACCATATGAGCTTCCCAACATGATTATGGTAATCTATGTAATTCCCTTGTGGTGGATCTCTATTCTATGAGTTGATATTTGAGATTGGAATTCTCTTATGTGTGAGATGTATGATTAGATCCATATTATATACCCCTTTATTTACTACTTTTTTTTATCAAACTTGTGTCAGAGAATATGTGTGGGGGAACGTGTGTATTAGATGGATTAACATGGTGGTGGCGATCGAATAGTGACACCAATTTCATGATCTACTATGGGTTTACCTTTATTTTGTTACCTCACTAGGGATTAAGTGAATGCATGTGCTATAGTTTCATCGAGTGACAATTTGGGTGATCTTATTGGTTCAAGGTAGCATATTTGATATTCAAAATTATGTCATAGTACTAAAGGCTATACTCTGTATATTCTTAATTCTAGATTGTATGAAGGTTTCCCTTTCTGGAGGAGTATAAGAGAGATGCGTTGCATCATATCTATGTTAGTACGTGATACCCACATGAATGTTTATTACACATATTAAAGTTCCATCAATATTCTATTGCGTGTGAATTGGTTTATGTCCATTGCACCTTTATGAGAGAGTAGACAAGTGAAACCATGAACCCCAACCCACTTTTTATTATAAAAAACACTTTTACATTGCTTTTATTAAATATCTTTACACTTACTACTAGCAAATCCCACCAAAAACACCTATCCTATTTTGCCTTTCCTTCATTGCCTAGTTATAGATTGTTTTTACTATTATTCATTACAAGTTTATTTCAGTTTACTTACATGAAACATTGTGCTTGACAACCACACGGTGGAGTTAAGGACACAAGGTATTATATTTTGTTTTGTAGATTGTTTGAAGAGAAAAAAGAGAGAATTTTTCTTCGCCAATTCCCCGAGAGTTTGATATAAATCCCTGAGTCATCCTTGTGGGGAAAACACGCATGCTACAATACTCTGCACTTGTCCCAACAAGTTGGTACACACGGAGTTGTTGCCATCAAGAACAATTTCGAGCGCCATTGCTGGGGAATCGCAAGAGCATCTCATAAGTGGCTGCAGTGTGGTTTAATTCACATGGAAACTGCTAGAACATTTTCTGGCGCCATCTTCATCAACTAAGGAGCACACCACAAGTGATAGAACCTATTCTAGCGTCTTCATCAACGTGGTGCAAGCACCTAAGAATGGGGAGGCTGCAAGCATGTGAGCTTTTATTTTTCTTCAGATTTACAAAGCAAATTACTTTTGTCTTGTTTTTTTTTGTCTTTTGCGCTTTATTTGGATTTTCCTCCTGTTTTCCTTCTCCCCGTTGCTTTTACTTTCAGTGCTTTTTTAATTTCTTTTTTATTTTAGACACATACATACAAAAAAAATCCAAAAAAATAGCTAATTTTACTTCTTGCAAACATGGGAGACACAAGTTTAGATCAAGTTAAAAATAAACCCACTATCTTATATACTACCGCTACTTTTAGGCAACACTTTGGAGAAACTTTAAAGATGCTTGGCGATGGATTAACATGATACATAAGGAAGAACCTCTCCCACGTAGAGAGGAAAATATGCAACTTTACTTTTATTATGGATTGGAACCATGGTATAAAAATGCTTTAGATATAGCTACAGGAGGGAGTTTCATTTTATCATCACCAAAAGAGTCATCGAGGGCACTTAAAAATATTTTTGTAATGATGACAAAACAACAAGAGAAATAGATGATATCAAAACACTACTTGCTACTACTAAAGAAATAATTGAAAAATGTGCTAGAGACTACCTAATAAAGATAATTTGGTAGGCTTAGAACTTTTCTCCAAATATATAATACCAAAAATAGATGATAACATGTCCACTATTATCCATAAACTTAAAATTGTGAGAGAAATGTACAAAGGATGATAAACACTTTCATTTGCTGAAAAAGGATATCATGCCTAGGAGATATTTTAAAGAATGATAACTCTTTTGAGAACTTGCCTAAAGCCAAAAATAAACAATTGTACCTCCTAAAAACAAAAATGAAAAGAAGGGAATATGGATAGTTACAGAAAATGAATGGAATAAAAGTAGTGAAAAGTGTGTACAAGAAGAAGAGAAATATTTACCTATAGAAAAAAATGAGAAACAAGTAGAGGAAGTTAAAATTCTCGATGAAATAAATTACCCTCCAATAGATCTTGATAGATGTAGCTTGCATGAACTCATCAACATATTACAAAAAAAAATAATGATCCATCTATTAATGTTCATCAAGCAGGATTGGGCTCATACATAGCAAACTATGTAATACAAGAAAATATAGAAAAATATAGTAATGAAGCTATGAAACCACATAAGCTTGGGGATGCTTGGATCCCCAAGATATTAATCACTATTGTCAAAGAAACTCACCATGCCATATTAGATCTAGGATCTAGTGTTTCAGTTTGGTCAAAAGAATTTTATGAATTCCTAGACCTCAAGAAAAAAGGAAAATGTGCAATAGATCTTTTACCTGCTAATGATTCCACTAGACACTCCTTAGGCAAGGTAAATGATGTCATGGTTGAACTGCATATGACTTTTGTTCCTATTGACTTTTTTATCATGGACATGGGAAATAAGACCTCCAGTCCTATAATTTTGGGAAGACCTTTTTTGAGAACCACATGAGCTATTATTGATTCAAAGGAAGTGAATGTTAAATTTCAGTTACCTCATAATATGTGCATGGAAGACTTCCCAAGGAAGAAGGAGATATCACCAAGGTACAAGTTGCCACATGATCTCCAACCATCTTAAAACCAATGTAAGGAAGCCTAGCTATATGGCTGTAAAGAAAGTGCTCTACGGGAGACAACCCGATGGTTTCTATGCTTGTTTTTATTTTTAGTATTTGTTACAGTAATGAAGTCTTGTTTTGTTTTAATTGCTGAATTTTTAATAAAGTACCAAGTTTTACCCCTGTTGGTTGTTATCTTTGTGATTGAATTTCGAAGTGTTAGTCAACGGATTGTGAATCCGTGGTGGAACGGGAAACCTCTCCTAAGTCGTAAGTGTGCTGCTAATCAGGATTACCTCGAGTGTTCAACTCCGAGTCGGAGTCCCACATATATGACCGACTCGATCGGCCTGCCCCTTCTTCTACATACTCTTGATTAATTACGTGGAGTTGTTCTGTGGCTTTCGAGTGTACGTGCCAAGAGGGGAGATCGAGAGAGCCGATGGCAGCCATGGAATACGGGCAAGTTGATGATAGCACCCAAGAGCTGCAATGGTCGCTGGCCAACGTCTCCCTGCTGGACGACGGCGAGGAGCTCGTACGTCGGAGGTTGGAATACGACCTGTCGGTGCGGCTCATCGTGGCGCTTCAAATCCAGAAGCTCAAGCTTGACATCAAGAAGAATGTCGATGTCTACAGGTCCCTCCTTCGCGATCTCGGCGGCGAGAGCGACAGGCTGCGGCGCAGGGTGGCAGCCAATCGGATGGCCAGAGAGGAGTTGGGTGTGGACGATGGCGCTGAAACCGATGACCATGAGGAGGAGGAGGAGGAGGAGGAGGAGGAGGAGGAGGAGGAGGAGCAGACCATTGCCCACAAGGAGTTAATGGATATGTACGTCAAAGCTAGCGGTGTGGACGATCGCTACAAGGAATTCAATGAGATAGTGCGGGTGCACTATGATCCCGACCTCGACAACGAGACGCGCAAGGCCACCGTTGTGCGTCTCTGGCGCAACTTGGAGAAGGAGCTCGACGACAGAGCCGACGCTGTCACCTCTGGGACATTCGAGTACACATATGCTCCATTCACGTCAACACACCAATCACTTCGCTCAAGTTCTTTGCAAAAGAACTAATTAGCATACAAGATTGATAGATATGAATCGGAACCGACATACTTATACTCCTATAGCGAGGATTGTGAATGTCGCAACCAGATCTGTAATTCTCTTTTTATATTTATTTAAGTAAACTAGAAGAACTGTATGTATATATACAAACAGAAAGAGCATCGACTCTTATGCTAGTACGCCAGACGATGAAGATTACAATGCATGCAGCAGTTAGCTATGTTTCAATTGTTCTACAATCATCACTCTGCCCTACCCGTATACTAGTAAATGATATCACTTATTGCCGTCCCTGAACTTTGTGGTTCCCTCAGCTTTCGCTTCTGCCCATTCTTCCAAATATCCTTTCACACGATCATTTCGAAGGATAGTACTTGAGACGAGCTCACCAGTCACGGGACAAATATGCCCGTTCTTCTTGAACCAATCCTTGAGAACACGTCGCTCAAATGTCTACAAGACAGAAAATTTTATATATAACCATTAGTTAACTGCTCAAAATGAAATGCAGTAAATAAAGTAGTAAAAAAGATTACCTTTCCTGTAGCTATTGTGACAGGGTCCACCATCAGCTCACAGGATAAGGGACAGAGTAGGTACTCTGGAACTTCACAACCCTCGCGATACTTATCCTTTTGCTTCTCATTATTTAATTTGTCCATCGCCACGGTGAAGAGTGAACTGGACTTGCGTCGGGTCCCTGGCCAAGTAAGCCGTAGCTTAAAGTGATCACGAGAGGCCAGCCTCTCTCGCTGGCGCAATCCTCGCAATTTCCGGACAAGTTTTACATCAGTCCACTCCCTTCTCTCTGACGATGAGATGGTCTCCCCACAAAATTCAGCATACAAAGGATACGGAATTCCCTGCAGTATTTTTCCTTAAAGTTTAAGTGATCGTCTAATGAAATATGATGAGATAACTTTACATGTAAGATCTTGAAGTATACTTACATCATCATCATCAAGAGACCACTTGACCGCAATCTCATTAGGCAGACGGTTATCTTTCTGTGAAATGCACCACTGCTCGTATGATTGATTAAGAGACTGCAATCAAAGAAGCAAAATATGGTTAATGGATCAATCCAAATATTTGGATAATTTTAGAACATAATAAGCAAATTTAAAATCACATCAGACAAAAAGAATCATGAGCACTACTAGCTTTTAGAAACAGAAAACACCGAACTTTATCTGGCAGAAGTGCTCATTACTACATACTTAGAATCTACATCTGAGCGACAGTTTAATGGTATCCCTCTCTCGATTTGAATATAATCGGTGGGATACAATATTCTTGTAAATAAAATGGTGAAACAAGATAATCAGCATACATGGAACGCAGGAATAAACTATAGTAAGAAGGCCTTTGTTTTTCTCCCCAGTCCCCATGTTTCAGCACTCCAGAAACAAAGATTTTACACTATGGCACAACAGAAACATCTACTCCTACATTGTTAACAGTTTATGAATTGCCATACTATGACAGTGATAAAAAAATCTATGAGAACTTGCTAAAAAAGTACAAACCTGATTACAGCTATGGCAATTCAAACTACTGCACAGAGCAGAAAGTGCAGTTATTTTAGTAAGATGCTGAAGACATGAAGTTTAAAGTTTACATTTTCCTTCAGCAACAAGTTTATTTGATATTTATAAGACAGTTCACTAATTAATATGATGAAATTAGGAGAAAAAATTTAAGCATAAATCTAATACGCAGTTATTATATAGCTGATCCCATGAAAATTGTAGTAAGAATGTAAACTTAAATTTAGCAAGTCAAGTCAAAGAGGGAAACTCTATGACACTAAATAGTTGTGGATAGCCGTTATCACTATCCATCATTACTACTTTATAAAAAATCGACGATAATATTTCACTAATTATTGATCGGTGAGTACATGAATTTTTTTGCCTCGGCACCCTTTTGTTTTTTTGAAAGAAAATGATTCAATTATAGTTAATATGACACGTCTAACAGAACATACACAACAGTAAGTTCTTGCACAAATGGTAAACAAAATGCACAAAGAAAATTCCTCATCCGAGTAACGACAAGAAATAAAAAGGCATAACATGAGGTAACCAGAAGAAGACATGAAGTTTTATTAGAACTGAGATGGAAGCAACAATCAACAATCCTAAGAATCAGAGAGTGCAGCACTTACATTACCGTGAGACCATTTGATGGCAACCTCATGAGGGAGTCTTATGGGCTCCACTTTGTTGTGTGAGTGGTTAATAAGGCCAGTCATTGAATCATCAGTAACCATTCTTCCGTGAAATGAACCACTCTTGGTGTGGTTGGGAACAGTGAGTGATTGGGATAAGGAGTGACCAGTAAATGGGTCATTCTTCTGTGAAATGAACCACTGTTGGTATGGCTGATCAACAGTCTGCAATCAAGGAAAGCAAAATAGTGTTACTGGGTAAATCTAAACCATGAGAAATTCCAGTAAATAATCAGTGAAGCGAAAAATAATTTAGACAAATAGATTAAAATAGTTGATCAAAGACAATAATGACCAACCTAGCATTCTGGAATAAGAAAAAGGAAATACAGGCTACGTAGAACCTACACCCATGCAGCCATTTGATGAATGTAAGCATTAGCAATTTTGCATCTACCTGTCAGTTTCAATGTACGTGGTGGGACATATCTCTCTTCGAAAGAAAATGGTGAAACAGGATACATAGCATATACAGAAATGCACAAAAAAAAGAACAAGAACAAAAAAGTCTTTTATTTTTTGGTCCCAAGTTTCTGCTCTTCAGAAACAATATGTCATGGGGCATCAGTAACTGCCGATTACATCCCAGGATACAACTGTGCAAAACTACATCACAATGGAAACATATATGATATTTAACAGCTTGCAAATATCACAATTTATCAAATAACTTACAAACTCAAGTACAGATATGCAAAGTCGAACAGCTACACACAGCAGGAAGTGCAGGTTATCTTAGTATGACCCAGGAGAATATAAGCTTGCACCTTTTCTATCAATCACCATCAACTTGAATATTATATGAGATAGTAACTATAACTATGATGCAATTCAAGATGATGATCCTGTTGTGAAGTGTATAAGTAGATTGCCTAGCCCTTTCCATCAGTTCGGACTTTTGGTTCAAGTGGCTAGTGCATGAATCTTAACATGGTATCAGAGCCCCAGGTCTCGAGTTCAAATCCTGGCTTTCACATGGTTTTCGCAATTAAGCCTAAAAATTGCTGTTGCCCCCCTCTTTAGCCGCCCTGTTTCGGTGTGCTCTTCTTCTTCCACGTGTTGACTTTCTCTTCTCCCGTCACACGCGAGTGGGGGTGTTGTGAAGTGTATAAGTAGATTGCCTAGCCCTTTCCATCAGTTCGGACTTTTGGTTCAAGTGGCTAGTGCATGAATCTTAACAGATCCCATGAATATGAGTCTCAACTTACACTAGTCAAGTCAGAGAAGAGAACGTCATGATACTGATAATAATACTGGAAAGTTCAATCTTGGTTATGGATAACTGCTATTGATACTCATTATTAGTAGTTTTAACGAATTACGAATAATATTTCATTGATTAGTGATTGGCGAATAGAGGAATTTGCTTGCTTCAAAGCCCTCTCCCCCTTTTGGCAGAACATGAGTTATTTTTGCCGAGCATGCCAGGGAGCATGTCTTCATATTGAAAACAAGGCGCAGAACATGAGTTATGAAGAACAAAATTGAAACATGCATCCAGTAGAAAATACAGGGTAATTCATTTGGTGTAAAACAAAACAATGGCGAGATCTTGTGGCTTACATATCCAGAAGCCAATATAACAGTATCATCCATTACTCCTCCATGGAGTGGATCAGCCTATCAAGACAGCATAATTGTATAATTAGTATTGGTAAAGAGGGCGAGATAGACTGATAAATTTGATTTTACGCAAGTGTCATAAATGATAAAGTAGCAGAGACGGCATTATGAACTCCGATTGAATGCTACTGTTACACGTGAATACATGATAATATTGGACTCGAAATAAACAAGAAATGGAAAGAAAACTCGTTTTTTTTTTCAGAAATAGCACGAGAGATTTTCCACTGGGATTTCTTCGGTATAAAAAAGATTTATTTGCAACGACCACTTGAGCAGTGATCACCATCTACGGTTCAAAAAAACTGATCACCCTGTAGCATTGTGTTGTGTTAAGGCAATTATATGGCAACAGCCAGCAGGAACTACACAGCGAGAAGTTCTTGCACAGAAATAGAAGAAAGAACTTACAGGCAGTTCATCATCCGAGCAACAGCAAGAAAGAAGCAAAAGAACAAGGAGGGGCCAGAAGAAGACAGGATTCGAAAAGGAATTCCAAGAATCAGAGCCTCAGAGACCGTGGCACCTACATCAGCATCAGGCCATTTGGTGGCGAAATCGCGAGGGAGTTTCGGGGGCTCTACCTTTTCGTGGGAGAGGTCCATGAGGCCGGTCATTGCCTGCTCCATCTCGGCGAACGGTGCCACTTCTTGGGTGTCACAGGCGGCGCCCTCCTGGCCAACGCCAAGAACCCTCTTGGTCGCCTGCAGCGCTCCTGGCCAGAATCTTGACGGGGATGGCGGTGCGGAGGCGGAGCTCCCTTGTCTGGCTTCCGCGCGACGCCTGGCCATGGCCCTGGCCACCTCTTCTGTTTCCTTCTGGACATTGCGAAGCCGTTCTTCCTCCAAGAACGCGTCCGCCGAGCTCGTGGAGCCCAGGGAGGCTGGCCTCGCTCCAGGAGGCGTGCTCGTCCCGCCTCTGGTTCTTCTTTCCCGCATGGTTGCTTCTTGGTTTCTTGCGGTGGTTTGGAGCTCTTGGGTTGCTGCTGCCCGCCGTGGGTTCTTTCTTGTTTTGATCGTGGGAGGGAACGTATGATCTCAAGGTGTTAGTTGGAGGAGAGAGCGATTGGAACTTTATAGTCTTGAGGCGTTCCGAGGCCCGTATGGCTGCTCGGGTGTGCAAACTGCTGGACTTGTCTCCATTCTTTCTGCTGTTTCCGGTGGGAATGTAGGTTGGTATCATGTCTTGAAGAACTTTCTGAATTGTGTCAAGGTAACCAGCACAACCATTGGGAATCTTGGGATACATGCCTGTAGCACAAACCTCCTTGCCTGAACCTGAACGCAATCCTGCGGAGACATCAACAAGAGCAAGCCACTCACCCCGTGGCGTCAGGGCTCCCTCATCAACAAGAGCATTGTCTCCAAACTCACTTATGGCCAGCTCCCCTCGAATGCTTCACTACACTTCTCCACTGCTTGGGCATTTGATCGAACACGGCCAACGCCCGCCCAGAATCGCGCTTCCCTTCCGGGCATTTCGCCGAGCATCTGCGCCGCGTCAAACCGGACGCAAAAGCAGCTCGGCTCAGCACACAGAAAGTCATCCAGAAGCAGGAAGCGACGACTCAGTCCAGCATCTCGTCGCAGGGGTACTGGAACTGCACCTGGGATAGCACGGCGTGGCCGCGTTGGCCTGTCATGCCCGCAGCTTCCAAGGCCGGCACCCGGAGCACTTCTGCAAGGAAGAACGGATGGCCTTGTTTGCTTTTGTTGCCATGGCCGTGGTCGTCGCAGAGGCGTGCGCCCTTGGGGTCGCCACCGGCACAGTGGCTCGCCCGCGTGGCTGCAGTCCCGCCGCAATCGACGCAGCCGTCGTCCATCGCTATCGCCGTAGATGCTGGATGAGAATTACGGGAAGGGCATGGGCGGGATGGAGGAATCCAGGAAGGGAGACCAGAATGAGGAGCGTCGTGTCTCGTGGGGATCGCAGAAGAGTAAGAAGGAAGAAGATGTGCAAGGTTGTGCTGGAGGGAGGAGACTGTCTGACGGCGGGAAGTTGCAGGCTTGCAGCTGCGCCTGTGAGCTGTGAAGATATGCGAGGGACTGGAGCACGCTACACGCACCAGGGTGGAATTGTTTAAGTGAGAGTCTATTTCTCACAAACACTATATTTTTGAATTTGTCATAAGCCATTTCTAGGAGATGACACGTAGACATCGACATTGTTGGAGTATTTCTTTAAAAATCGAAATTTCATGTAATTTACAATGTATATACGTGTAATTTACACATACATGTTAACAATGCATGACACGTGTGATTTGTAACTCATGTTTTATACTGATTGTTAGTAAAAGAAGGAAACCCCAACACTTAGCTGCAAATGGGCAATTCTAGAAATGATGAATGAAGGTCTCTTTCGACGCCTGTGCTCCGGTGTCCCCCCCCCCCTCGTTCGACAAATGGTGGTGTTAAACACATTGACGGTCCCGATTGCGTGATACCGGTTGGTTCGGATACGGTGGTCCCTGTATAAACTTCGTACGTTGTATTATACGCGTTATACGGGCAGGCGTGGCGAAGTACAAGTGATGACGTGTGATCTTGCGTGTCCCTTCCGTCAGCCTCCGTGTCCCTTCCGTGTCCCCTCCTATTAAAGAAAGGTCACTCCGCCGCATCGCCTTCTCCGTCCCCTTCCATTTCCCCCCAAACGCCCCCAAATTTGGCAAAGAGCAGAGGAGAGAGAGAGACAAAAAACCCTAGCCCCATTCGACCACATCCGTCGCCGGCGATGGAGAAGGAGGGTAGCAAGGCGGCGTCGGTGTCGTCGGTCGCGTCGGCCGCGTTAGGGGTGCTGCATGCGGAGAAGGCGGAGGCCGAGGCGTCCGCGACGGCCTCGGAGGCTGAGAAGCTGGTGAAGGAGCCGGAGGTGGAGGATCTGAAGGAGGGCTGCGCGCAGGGTTTGGTCGCGGCGGCAGATCTGGAGAAGGCCGAGGCGGAAGCGGCGGGTGTCGAGGAAGGAGGGGCTGGAGCGGCGGTTGTCGAGGAAGGAGGGGCTGGAGCGGCGGCGGCGGTGCTGGTAAGCGCATGTTCATCCTCTTTTAATTTGATTTGCATGTGTGCTTAGGGTTTCAGAAATTTGTTGAATGTTGGTTTCACTGCATCCGTGGACATGTATGAGCAAGTTCATCCTCTTTTAATTTGATTTGCATGTGTGCTTAGGGTTTCAGAAATTTGTTGAATCTTGGTTTCACTGCATCCGTGGACATGTGTGAGCAAGTATGTTGAAAATGGTGAACGCATGGTTTGCAATCGTTGATGTCTGGTCTGGGAGGCAAGATAATACGAAATGTTTTCACAGAATATGTTCATATACACCCATGATCCGAGTAGGATTTTGTATATAAATAAAACATACAATCCTATTGAAATGACATGCATGAACCCAAGGTAGTTTTGTTAGGATTATATGTATAGTATTGGAGTGGTCTAGCTAGAGCAGAGAACACAACTAAAGAGAGTGTGGCATTGATGATGATTAGGATGTATCATAGTAAGAATGTAGGTCTTGAAAATTAAAGGCATGAGTTGTGGCCAAGAGGATCCTAGTTATGATGTGTATGTAGTTGCCTTAAGATGTTTTAGGAGGATGCTTAAATGTTTTTCTGATTCATCATTTAGGTCATGCAAGTCTTGTGAAGATAACCTGCTAGGTGCAATGGTTGCATTGCTGCTGCTTCTCATTTCAATCGGATTCCAGCTTACTATGCTTGTTGTTTCGTTTAGCTCACGTTGCTCCAATGATGTTGCACATCACCTAATGGCTAAGTTGGAAAGCCTCCAAAGAGTTATCAGTAATTCTGTAAGATTCTAATTAATTATCAATAAATCACATGAAAGTAATGAGTACAGGTGATATAGTTACTTGCTTGTTTATTTATTCCAGTTCTGATGCATTGATTAACAGAGCAGCTGCATTATCCCCATTAGAGCTTAGTATGTGCTAATTATATTGCAAAATTATAATGTAAGCATCCAGCTAATTTTGATGACCTAGCATAATGTGAGAATATTAACCTTTTGAGATTAATGTGGGGATTTATCTTGGGATTACTGTGCTATGATTGAAAGGATCCTGTAATGTATAGTATAATGAAAGCATGATCAGAGTAGGTGCTAGCATAATGTAACTATAAATATAATTCCCTTAGACTTGGTAGCTAGGAGTATACATAAGATGATGTAATGAAAGAATAATTAAGATGATCTATTTGGTATGCATAGTATTTGGATGTTCTTTTCCTATTGGTGAGTACTGTGGTGACTTATCTTATTTGTATGCAGGCTGGTGAAGGGTCCAGGAAGCGGAAGCGCGAGGAGGAGGAGCATGTGCCTCCTCCAATCCAAGAGCTAGAACCTGTCCCTCCTCCAATCCAGGAGGAGGAAGTAGTTGTCCCTCCTCCAATCCAGGAGGAGGAAGATCCTCTGCCTGCTCCAGCTGTGCCTGCTCCACCTGTCCCTGCTCCATATGAGGAGTTGGAGGATTCAGATGGCTCCCTGGAGGTGAGCTATATAACTTGTTCTCTACCCTTGCATGTATTTCATTCTGTTTGCTTTGTATCTGTAATCATAACTTGTACACTTTGTTGTTGTGCAGTATGACTCCCAGGATTCATCTGAGTCCGTGGACAGCAGGAACATTGGATCCTTCAAGAGGAAGCTACTGCAGAAGCTGGATGCTGGGGACCTCCCTTTCAAGAAGAGGGGGAGGTACTTCTGTCCCTGGCACAAGGTGAAGCCCAGGGATGGCAAGCTTCATAGCCTGAGGCAGCACTGCGAGGAGCTAGCCCATACTGGCACCTCCAAGCAGATAAGGGCAGAGCATCAAGGGCTTCTGATGGTGCTTGCTATGGAGGATGCATGATGCCTAGTTCCCGTGGATGGTGGTTGGTCTGGATGATGTGGTAGATTTGCTTTTCGTTTGTGATGTTGGAACTACTGCTGTGTGGTGTGTTGAACAATGTTTGGTTTGCTTTTGAACTGAGTTGTCAGACCATCTATTATAGTGATGGTCTTAATTACTGAATCTGTTGGATCTATGTTGTGTGATGAATTATTATGTAGGTGATGATGCTTAGCTCTGTGTTTCATTTGGAATGATGGTGGTTGCATGTTTCAGTAATTTGTCAATGGAAGCACAGCTCAAGTTTAGCAGAAGTTTCAAACATAAACAAAAAAAATTGTAATCCATCATTGCAAACAAAAATATGCATGTGTTTCATTAACATGATGAGGGCGTTGGCTGAATCCTAGTGTAATAGTAGTGACAAATTTGCATACAGATGGTTAGGTAACATGGCTCTGAATTTAATTATATGCTAGCACATTAGGACTAATGCAAATTTAAATATAAACCAAGTTAAATATTACAACAAATCATCGAAATATTAGAGCACATCAGCAACAAAACATCCAAATATTAGAGCAGATCAGCAACAGTCCTTGCCTGTAAATATAGTAGAGCAAAGAGCAAAGGGAAGTGTGTCGAGAGAGGGGTTTTTGGACGAAAAGATGGGGGGATGGCCAAAAACTGACCAAACCACCATGGAATGGGCCAAGATTTGGCACACCTGTGCACCTTGTGATGTGACACCTTGGTTGCCAAGGTTTTTCAAATTTAGGAGCTGGTGGCATGGTGGCCCCATGGTAGGTGTGTGTCGAAACAAGGGTTTTCGGACGAAAAGAGGGGGGAATGGCCAAAAAATGACCAAACCACCATGGAATGGGCCATGATTTGGCACACTTGTGCACCTTGTGTTGTGACACCTTGGTTGCCAAGGTTTTTCAAATTAAGAACTGGTGCCATGGTGGCCCCATGGTAGGGGTGTGTCGAGTGAGGGGTTTTTGGACGAAAAGAGGGGGAATGGCCAAAAATTGACCAAACCACCATGGAATGGGGCATGATTTGGCACACTTGTGCACCTTCTGATGTGACACCTTGGTTGACAAGGTTTTTCAAATTTAGGAGCTGGTGGCATGGTGGCCCCATGGTAGGGGTGTGTCGAGAGAGGGGTTTTCGGACGAAAAGAGGGGGGAATGGCCAAAAACTGACCAAACCACCATGGAATGGGGAATGATTTGGCACACTTGTGCACCTTGTGATGTTACACCTTGGTTGCCAAGGGTTTTCAAATTTAGGCCTAGGTCCAATGGTGGCCCCATGGTAGGGGTGTGTCGAGAGAGGGGTTTTCGGACGAAAAGAGTGGGGAATGGCCAAAAACATACCAAACCACCATGGAATGGGGCATGATTTGGCACACTTGTGCACCTTCTGATGTGACACCTTGTTTTCCAAGGTTTTTAAAATTTAGGCCTTGGTCCAATGGTGGCCCCATGGTAGGGGTGTGTCGAGAGAGGGGTTTTCGGACGAATAGAGGGGGGAATGGCAAAAAACTGACCAAACCACCATGGAATGGTGCATGATTTGGCACACGTGTGCACCTTCTGATGTGACACCTCGTTTGCCAAGGTTTTTCAAATTTAGGCCTTGGTCCAATGGTGGCCCCATGGTAGGGGTGTGTCGAGAGAGGGGTTTTCGGACGAAAAGAGGGGGGAATGGCCAAAAACTGACCAAACCACCATGGAGTGGGGCATGATTTGGCACACTTGTGCACCTTGTGATGTGACACCTTGTTTGCCAAGGTTTTTCAAATTTAGGCCTAGGTCCAATGGTGGCCCCATGGTAGGGGTGTGTCGAGAGAGGGGTTTTCGGACGAAAAGAGGGGGAATGGCCAAAAACTGACCAAACCACCATGGAATGGGGCATGATTTGGCACACTTGTGCACCTTCTGATGTGACACCTTGTTTTCCAAGGTTTTTCAAATTTAGGCCTTGGTCCAATGGTGGCCCCATGGTAGGGGTGTGTCGAGACAGGGGTTTTCAGACGAATAGAGGTGGGAATGGCCAAAAACTGACCAAACCACCATGGAATGGGGCATGATTTGGCACACTTGTGCACCTTCTGATGTGAAACCTTGTTTGCCAAGGTTTTTCAAATTTAGGCCTTGGTCCAATGGTGGCCCCATGGTAGGGGTGTGTCGAGAGAGGGGTTTTCGGACGAATAGAGGGGGGAATGGCCAAAAACTGACCAATCCACCATGGAATGGGGCATGATTTGGCACACTTGTGCACCTTGTGATGTGACACCTTGGTTGCCAAGGTTTTTCAAATTTAGGCCTAGGTCCAATGGTGGCCCCATGGTAGGGGTGTGTCGAGAGAGGGGTTTTCGGACGAAAAGAGGGGGGGACGGCCAAAAACTGACCAAACCACCATGGAATGGGGCATGATTTGGCACACTTGTGCACCTTCTGATGTGACACCTTGTTTGCCAAGGTTTTTCAAATTTAGGCCTTGGTCCAATGGTGGCCCCATGGTAGGGGTGTGTCGAGAGAGGAGTTTTCGGACGAATAGAGGGGGGAATGGCCAAAAACTGACCAAACCACCATGGAATGGGGCATGATTTGGCACACTTGTGCACCTTCTGCTGTGACACCTTGTTTGCCAAGGTTTTTCAAATTTAGTCCTTGGTCCAATGGTGGCCCCATGGTAGGGGTGTGTCGAGAGAGGGGTTTTCGGACGAATAGAGGGGGAATGGCCAAAAACTGACCAAACCACCATGGAATGGGGCATGATTTGGAACACTTGTGCACCTTGTGATGTGACACCTTGTTTGCCAAGGTTTTTCTAATTTAGGCCTAGGTCCAATGGTGGACCCATGGTAGGGGTGTGTCGAGAGAGGGGTTTTCGGACGAAAAGAGGGGGGAATGGTCAAAAACTGACCAAACCACCATGGAATGGGGCATGATGTGAAAACTTTTGATGTGAACTATTGTTTGCACAAAATTTAAGGGATGCATCAAAATTTTGTTTAATATTATTTTTCTTATTTTGTATGAATCAATAAAATTGTAACTTTCATCATAAATGATAGATCTTAGTTTTCAGAATTAGGTGTAATGTGCATGAAGTAAAATTTGGAAATTATTATTTGTAAGAACCACTTTGCAATATGAAACTTTGCATTGAAAACAATATTTACAAATAAGGGACGTTAATTGCATTATTATGTGTTTGGACAACTTAATGGGCTATCGGCCCATTTAATGTTTAACCCATGCGTTGACTGCTACATTACGTGCGACTAGGGCGGCGGTTAGACATTGTGCAGGTCGTGGACACGTTGACCTAGTTAACCTCCATCTTCGCACCTCCGCCGCCCCCCACCTAAACCACCGTCCGCCGCCCCCGACCTGAACCACCGTCCGCCACCCCGCGCATCACCCACCTCCGACGCACATCTCTGCCGCGGCGACCGTCGTGTGTGCCTCCAGAAGAAGATCTCTCTCCCGCGGCCACCGTCCGTCTCTGCTGCAGCCATCATCGTCTCTGCCGCGGCCATCCTCGTCTATAGGGCGGCCACCGTCGTCACTGCCTCGACAAACGCAGGTATGCCGCGGCCACCATCATCTCTGACGCGACCATACTCTCTGTCACGGTAGCCGTTCCTCCTCCCTAAACCCTAATTTCCTTAGCACATGCGGTAGACAAACGTATGCACGTGCTGTACAAACATGTATGCTCCAACTCCTCCGTGCCGCCATATCTGCCGCGACCACCATATGTGCCGCACTAGGCTCCTCCAGCATTGGCTGGGCCATGGGGTTATTCCCCTGTATTCACGTGTAGTTCATACATGTTAGCACACGGAATACAGATGTGTTATCACATGTAGTTCATACATGTTAGCAGACAAAGTGCAGATCTGTTTTGACATTAAGTTCAAATCTGATATGACATGAAGTTCAAATCTGTTATCACATGAAGTTCGAATCTGTTGTGACATGAAGTTCAAATCTGTTTCGTAATTAAACCCCAGGGTATAGTGTATTAGTTTCATGTGATGCAGTTGTAAAATTTTATTTCCTACCTCGTATTAATTTCATGTTGTTCACTATTGGTCTACAGGATGGAAGACCCGGATGGGGAGATTTTCTGTGACATAATTAGGTGGCAGAAAGTCGTAGCAGCAATGACCGACGAGCAACGAGACAAATTACGCACTTGTGCTGTTGGCCGATGCATGATCCTAATTCCATCCCGAAAGATACGGCCACTATTGGTCAAATACATGCTGCAGGTTTATGACGCGGAAAAGGGTAGGTTCATCATTGAACCTAGGGTGGGTGAAATATCGGCAACAAATGAGGATGTGGAATGCTTGCTAGGATTAGAGGATGAAGGCTTGTCGTCGGCTGATATTTTGGAAGAGGAAGGAGAAGAATGGAAAACAAACATACCTACTAGATTTCTTAGTAAAAAAACTGGAAATTTAGTCATGAAAGATATGATTGATGAAATCATTAGTTCTAAAGCCACAAACGACGACTTCCTTCGAAGAGCTGTCTTAATTCTTATAGGGACTGTTCTAGCTCCTACTTCGACCTATACGGTTTACAAGCCGTTCTATGCATTTGTGGAAACAATGTACAATTACACAACTTTAATTGGAACCAATTCAAGCTTGCATATGTCATGGACCAGATCAGCACTCGCCGGAGAGGAATATATGTTAGGCAGTGGCCGAAAGGCAATGTCGCAATTTTAGAGGTACATGTCCTTTAATGTTTTGGTTTTTATATATTGCAACATATAGTAACTGTCCTTTATATTTTGTCATGTAGTACTTGTATTGGGAGAAAGTGCAACCTCTTGATGAGATAGCACTATATGCTCGCATCTCTTCACGCCCACTTATGATCAACTGGACAGAAGCTGCTGTAGCATTGAGAGATAGCTATGATCAAGATAATGGCCGGGGCAAAGGTATCCTTAAGGTAATCATAGCCAACCTGCCATTTCATATATTATATTTGTTTTATATATAACTATGTACTGTCAAATATCGTACTGACATATTAAAATTTCGAATTTTAGATTGAAGATTTCATCACAGAGGAATATAGGCAAACGTCTGCGAAGAAAACTGATGGAAACAAAAACATGGGTGCGGAAATTAAAAAATCGGGTACTGGAAGGAGCAATGGAAAGGGCAATGGAAGGAGCAATGGAAAGGCAAGTAGCTTGGGAAAACCAGGCCCGTCGTGGGAAATAAAGATGGAAACCACCATGAAGAGGATGATGCAGGATTTTAAGAGGGAGATAATGGAAGAACTACCAGAGAGATGCGCGAAGGTGAATTGGCCGAAATAATTCTCAAGTCGTTCTAAGTTCACCACGTATTTAATAATTATTGACATGCTAAAATTTCTTTTCTTGTTGCAGGATGTTGTCAAATTATTAACAAATCAGGTGTTAGGTACAAGGCATTCGCGGAAACACTGTCAGATCAGTACTGTTATGACGAAGGCTGCGGATCTTACCTCAACGGAGTACCTGAACGGAAAGAATTTGTTTACGACAAAAAAAAGTGACACCTGGAGTGTGTCATTACGTAAAGAAGATGTTGACAAGGTTAGTTCTACAACAAATAATGCAGATTAACATGCTTCCACTATTTTGAATATACAATCTGCTTACAATATACAATCTCCTCAATAATTTGGATATTTGACCTGCGTCATGTGCTTGTATGTTTCCTTTCCGTAGGTGTCGAAAGAGGCCCATAAAGAACAGGATTACATCACACCTTCAAGGACCAAGTGTGACTTTCTAGGGGATGGCACGCCAGAAAATCCTTGGCAATCGGCTGAAGATTTTAAGGAGGCCTCTTCATCGGAGGTGCCATCAAATATATTTGAACCTGCGCTCCAAAAGATGAACAAAGAGGACGAACATAAAGAGGCTGCCTCAGAAGGATCAAAAAGCGTCAATAGTGCAACTGTGAAGAATGAAGATGTAAATGGAAAGAGGAAGCGAAAGCTCCCTCTTAAACTGCAGCATCCTTATATCATTGAGAATCGAACGAAACGTCAACCTCGGAAAAAACCAACTCCCGCAATAGGTACGCAATGGAATTTTTTTTGTTCACTTTTTGATTACTAATCTGATACTACCCACAATGCATTTTGTTTGTACAGCTACTCCATCAAGCAATGATGTCGAAATTCCGCAAGACTCTACTGCGTTAACAGCGGAACACATTGCAGCAGCAGAGATTTTTGTTCAGCTATGCTGCAAGACTGAGGAAAATGGTAAAAAATGTGTCTACAAAAATGATATTGGCGTCACATTGGCATCACAAAGGCTTAAAGTGGTTCTAGACCATAAATGGTGTACAGATGATGTAAGTAAATAGCTGATGATAAAAGTATGCACATAATTTTGATGTTTGAATTATGCACATGTATGTTTATGTGTTAACTACACCAAACATTTGTTTTTCAGGTTATCGATTGATACGTCTCAAACGTATCTATAATTTCTGATGTTCCATGCTTGTTTTATGACAATACCTACATGTTTTGTTCACACTTTATATCGTTTTGATGCATTTTCCGGAACTAACCTATTGACGAGATGCCGAAGTGCCAGTTCCTGTTTCTGCTGTTTTTGGTTTCAGAAATCCTAGTAAGGAAATATTCTCGGAATCGACGAAATCAACGCCCAGTACCCTATTTTCACCGGAAGCTTCACCGAGAGGGACCGAGGGGCCACGGGGGCCCCACACACTGGCGGCGCGGCGGAGGGCGGCGCCGGCCTCGTGTGTGGTCCCCCTGTAGCCCCTCCGAGGCTCCCCTTTCGCCTATAAGAAGCCCCTGACCTAAAACCCCGAGACAAATAAGCCACGGTACGAGAAAAGTTCCAGAGCCGCCGCCATCGCGAAGCCAAGATCGGGGGACAGGAGTCTCCCGGCACGCCGCCGGGACGGGAAGTGCCCCGGAAGGCTCCTCCATCGACACCACCGCCATCTTCATCACCGCTGCTGTCTCCCATGAGGAGGGAGTAGTTCTCCCTCGAGGCTAAGGGTTGTCTTGGCTAGTATGGTTAATCTGTCTCCTATGTACTCCAATACAATGATCTTATGAGGCTTTACATGATTGAGATCTATATGATGAGCTTTGTATCGCTACTAGCTATGTGCTACTCATGTGATGTTATTGAAGTAGTCTATTCCTCCTGCATGGTGTAATGGTGACAGTGTGTGCATCGTGTAGTTCTTGTCGTAGATTATGATCATAATCTCTTGTAGGTTATGGAGTTGATTATCGCTATGATAGTATTGATGTGATTTATTCCCCCTTCATAGTGTAAAGGTGACAGTGTGTATGCTATGTTAGTACTCGGTTTATTTTGCAAAGATCTATTATGCTCTAAGGTTACTTAAACATGAATATCGAATGTTGTGGAGCTTGTTAACTCCGGCATTGAGGGTTCGTGTAATCCTACGCAACGAATGGTGTTCATTATCAAACAAGAGTGTATGTAGCACAAATGAGAGAAGTTGTTATTTATTATGCGATCAATGTTGAGAGTGTCCACTAGTGAAAGTATGATCCCTAGGCCTTGTTTCCAAACATCGAATCACCGCTTATTTGTTCTTGCATGTTTACTTGCTGCCATATTTTATTCAGATTGCTATTACCACTCATATACATTCATACCACTGTATTTCACTATCTATTCGCCGAACTAGTGCACCTATACATCGACAAGTGTATTAGGTGTGTTGGGGACACAAGAGACTTCTTGCTTTGTGGTTGCAGGGTTGCTTGAGAGGGATATCTTTGACCTCTTCCTCCCGAGTTCGATAAACCTTGGGTGATCCACTTAAGGGAAAACTTGCTGTTGTTCTACAAACCTCTGCTCTTGGAGGCCCAACACTCTACAAGAATAGAAGCACCCGTAGACATCAAGCTATTTTGGCGCCGTTGCCGGGGAGGAAAGGTAAAAGGTACTCACACTCCGGATCTCGGCTACTAAGCTATTTTCCGCCGTTGTAAGTACTCGAAGCTATTTCCTTTAGATCCTGCAATTGCATCTTTTGGTTTCTTGTTTACACTAGTTAGGCATAATGGAAAGTAACAATGAGCTTCTTATTCTATTTCTGAGTTAAGACATGGATTGTTTGCTGCGAAAATTAAAAAACCTATGGAATCTTATTTGCATGCTGGTAGCAATGATATTAGTATGAACGCTTTGAACACCATTGTTGTTAATGATATGGAAAATTCTAAGCTTGGGGAAGCTGGTTTTGATGAGCATGATATTTTTAGCCCCCCAAGCATTGAGGAGAAAATTTTCTTTGATGATACTTTGCCTCCTATTTATGATGATTATAATTATAGTGGTCTTTTGGTGCCGCCTACTATGGAGAGTAAATTTTATTATGATTATACTATGCCTCCTACACTTGATGAGAATAATAATGATAGCTACTTTGTTGAATTTGCTCCCACTACAACTAATAAAATTGATTATGCTTATGTGGAGAGTAATAATTTTATGCATGTGGCTCATGACAAGAATGTTTCATGTGATAGTTATATTGTTGAATTTGTTCATGATGCTACTGAAAGTTATTATGAGAGAGGGAAACATGGTTATATGCATCTTAATAATATTAAGTTTCCCCTCTTTATGTTGAGAATCTTGAAATTGCGCTTATGTTGCTTTTCTGTGCTTGCCACTTTGTTCTTCATGAATTTATTTGTGTACAAGATTCCTTTTCATAGGAAGTGGGTTAGGCTTAAATGTGCTTTGAATTTGCTTCTTGATGCTCTCTTTTGCTTCAACTCTTATTTCTTGCGAGTATCATTAAAATTGCTGAGCCCATCTTAATGGCTATAAAGAAAGAACTTCTTGGGAGATAACCCATGTGTTTATTTTACTACAGAAATTTTTGTTTTGTTGAGTCTTGGAAGTTGTTTACTACTGTAGCAACCTCTCCTTATCATGTTTTTGTGCCAAGTAAAGTCTCTATGCTAAAGTTGATACTAGATTTGGATTACTGCGCAGAAACAGATTTGCTGTCTGTCACGAATTTGAGCAGAAGTCTCTGTAAAAAAATCAAAAAAATCTGCAAATTTACGTGTGTGATCCTCAGATATGTACGCAACTTTCATTAGTTCTTAGTTTTTCCGTTTGAGCAAGTTAAGTGCTCCTTCCAGGTTCGTCTTTACGGACTGTTCTGTTTTTGACAGATTCTGCCTTTTATTTCGCATTGCCGCTTTTGTTAAGTTGAATGAGTTTTTTGTTCCATTAACTTTCAGAAGTTTTGTGCAATGTCCAGAAGTGTTAAGAATGATTGTGTCACCTCTGAACATGTGAATTTTAATTATGCACTAACCCTCTAATGAGTTTGCTTGAAGTTTGGTGTGGTAGAAGTTTTCAAGGGTCAATAGAGGAGGATGATATACTATGATCAAGAAGAGTGAAAGGTCAGCTTGGGGGTGCCCCGGTGGTTCATCCCTGCATATTTTAAGAAGACTCAAGCATCTAAGCTTGGGGAAGCCCAAGGCATCCCCTTCTTCATCGACAACTTATCAAGTTTCTTCTAGTGAAACTATATTTTTATTCAGTCACATCTTATGTACTTTACTTGGAGCGTCTATGTGCTTTTATTTTCGTTTTGTTATTTTCATTCTCTGAATAAGTTCATCCTTGTGTGGGAGAGAGACACGCTCCGCTTTTTCATGTGAACACTAGTGTTCTTCATTTTTGCTTTTAATGTTCAAGGGCGAAAGTTGATCGCTTCACTTGTTGCTATTTGGTTGGAATAAGAAAATGCTTCATATGGTTTTGAATAACTTGATACTTGGCAATTGTTTTGATCTCTCATATATCATGTTTAAGCTCTTGCATCATGTAGTTTAAATCTAATAATGAAGAACTACTGTAGAGCTTGTTGAAATTTGGTTTGCATGATTGGTCTCTCTAAGGTCTAGATATTTTCTGGTAAAGTGTTTGAGCAACAAGGAAGACAGTGTAGAGTCTTATAATGCTTGCAATATGTTCTTATGTAAGTTTTGCTGTACCGGTTCATACTTGTGTTTGCTTCAAACAACCTTGCTAGCCTAAGCCTTGTATGAGAGGGAATACTTCTCATGCATCCAAAACCTTGAGCCAAAACCTATGCCATTTGTGTCCACCATATCTACCTACTATGTGGTATTTCCTGCCATTCCAAGTAAATACTTCATGTGCTACCTTTAAACAATTCAAAAGTTATTATCTCTTATTTGTATCAATGTTTTATAGCTCATGAGGAAGTATGTGGTGTTTTATCTTTCGATCTTGTCATTTACTTGACAGACTTTCACAATGGACTAGTGGCTTCATCCGCTTATCCAATAATTTTGCAAAAAGAGCTGGCAATGTGGTTCCCAGCCCCAATTAATTAACTTGCATTAATAATTCTCTTCACATGTTTTGCTCTGATCTATCGTAAGCAACTTAAATTTGCAAATAGACACTCCTCCATGGTATGTGAATGTTGGAAGGCACCCAGGATTCAGTTAGCCATGGCTTGTGTAAGCAAAGGTTGGGGGGAGTGTCATCTAATAAATAAAACTAAAGTACATGTGTAAACAAAAGAGAAGAGGTATGATCTACCTTGCTGGTAGAGATAACGTCCTTCATGGGAGCCGCTCTTGAAAGTCTGGTTGATAAGGTAGTTAGAGTACCCATTACCATTCGTTGACAACAACAAACACCTCTCAAAATTTTACTTTTATGCTCTCTATATGATTTCAAAACTTGAAAAGCTCTAGCACATGATTTAATCCCTGCTCCCCTCTGCGAAGGGCCTATCTTTTACTTTATTGTTGAGTTAGTTTACCTACTTCCTTCCATCTTAGAAGCAAACACTTGTGTCAACTGTGCATTGATTCTTACATACTTGCTTATTTGCATTCATCATATTACTCTATGTTGACAATTATCCATGAGATATGCATGTTGAAAGTTGAAAGCAACTGCTGAAACTTATATCTTCCTTTGTGTTGCTTCGATGCCTTTACTTTGAATTTATTGCTTTATGAGTTAACTCTTATGCAAGACTTTTTGATGCTTGTCTTGAAAGTACTATTCATGAAAGGTTTTGCTATATGTCATCTATTTGTTAGCAAACTATAGATATTGCTTTGAATCACTCCATTCATGTCATATGCTTTACAATAATGTTGATCAAGATTATGATGGTAGCATGTCACTTCAGAAATTATTTGTGTTATCGTTTACCTACTCGAGGAGAGTAGGAACTAAGCTTGGGGATGATACGTCTCAAACGTATCTATAATTTCGATGTTCCATGCTTGTTTTATGACAATACCTACATGTTTTGTTCACACTTTATATCGTTTTGATGCATTTTCCGAACTAACCTATTGACGAGATGCCGAAGTGCCAGTTCCTGTTTTCTGCTGTTTTTGGATTCACAAATCCTAGTAAGGAAATATTCTCGGAATCGGACGAAATCAACGCCAGTACCCTATTTTCACCGGAAGCTTCCACACGAGAGGGACCGGAGGGGACAGGGGCCCCACACACTAAGGCGGTGCAGCCAGAGGGGGGCGCGCCGGCCTGGTGTGTGGTCCCCCCGTAGCCCCTCCGAGGCTCCCCTTTCGCCTATAAGAAGCCCCTGACCTAAAACCCCGAGACAAATAAGCCACGGTACGAGAAGTTCCAGCCGCCGCCATCGCGAAGCCAAGATCTGGGGACAGGAGTCTCTGTTCGGCACGCCGCAGGGGAAGTGCCCCGGAAGGCTCCTCCATCGACACCACCGCCATCTTCATCACCGCTGCTGTCTCCCATGAGGAGGGAGTAGTTCTCCCTCGAGGCTAAGGGCTGTTTCGGTAGCTATGTGGTTAATCTCTCTCCTATGTACTCCAATACAATGATCTTATGAGCTGCTTTACATGATTGAGATCTATATGATGAGCTTTGTATCGCTACTAGCTATGTGCTACTCATGTGATGTTATTAAAGTAGTCTATTCCTCCTGCATGGTGTAATGGTGACAGTGTGTGCATCGTGTAGTTCTTGTCGTAGATTATGATCATAATCTCTTGTAGGTTATGGAGTTGATTATCGCTATGATAGTATTGATGTGATTTATTCCCCCTTCATAGTGTAAAGGTGACAGTGTGTATGCTATGTTAGTACTCGGTTTATTTTGCAAAGATCTATTATGCTCTAAGGTTACTTAAACATGAATATCGAATGTTGTGGAGCTTGTTAACTCCGGCATTGAGGGTTCGTGTAATCCTACGCAACGAATGGTGTTCATTATCAAACAAGAGTGTATGTAGCACAAATGAGAGAAGTTGTTATTTATTATGCGATCAATGTTGAGAGTGTCCACTAGTGAAAGTATGATCCCTAGGCCTTGTTTCCAAACATCGAATCACCGCTTATTTACTGTTCTGTTGCATGTTTACTTGCTGCCATATTTTATTCAGATTGCTATTACCACTCATATACATTCATACCACCTGTATTTCACTATCTCTTCGCCGAACTAGTGCACCTATACATCTGACAAGTGTATTAGGTGTGTTGGGGACACAAGAGACTTCTTGCTTTGTGGTTGCAGGGTTGCTTGAGAGGGATATCTTTGACCTCTTCCTCCCTGAGTTCGATAAACCTTGGGTGATCCACTTAAGGGAAAACTTGCTGTTGTTCTACAAACCTCTGCTCTTGGAGGCCCAACACTGTCTACAAGAATAGAAGCACCCGTAGACATCATCGATGCTTACATTGGAGATTTGTCTCTTCGTGTTGGGGATGATCGGTACTTATGTGCAGCGTGGAGGTCATCATTCCTGCTAGAAAAATATCGCCAAGGCCAGAAAACAAAAAAAAGTAAGAAGAACGATGATCACTTAGCTGTAAGAATTGGAACCATTCAACGAGTTATCGACGAATATTTTAGGCGGGACAAGGTAAAGTATTCCATCAATATGACGAAATTTACTACGAATACTAATTTACATTGCAATGACAATTTTTCCTGTGACACAGGCATATTTTCCAGTTAACATAACGAACAATCACTGGATTACCGTGATCATGCACATACCGAAGGAAGAATTCCAAGTTCTTGACTCATTATTTCCATTAAGTGTGACAATAGACACTGTCAGGGCTCTGGTACTGTTTCTTCTACTACATATTGTCTTCAAATTTCATGCGCACACAAACATCTAAGTATCTATATTTGTATAGAGACAACAAATATCTGCTGACATCCAAGAGTACAACAAATCTACATCTGGATTTTTCCCTGATGTGATTACTTAGAATATAAAATCATATGATATGCCACAGCAAAAAGATGGGTCAGTACGTGCAAACTACAAGTAAATACATATTACACTTCTATTGCATGTACTAACTCAATGAACTCAATTAATGTTGCAGCAATTCATGTGCCTTATTTGTTCTTCAATGCATGGAACATTGGGATGGAGATAAATGGACTAAAGAAATATCACAGGTACAGGTTTCTACATGCTGAACAAACACCTTTGTTCCGTGCTACATAAAATGAATAACCAATGCCTAATGTTTGCAGGAGATGATAAATGGATCAAGGAACCTCATTAACGCACAGATAGTTTTAGCAACTTCAAATCTCTTAGAGACGGTGAAAACGAAGGTTGTCCGGATCTCCAAGAGATTTACTAAGTAGATAAAGCAGCAGTGACCATAGGTTGGGTTTTAGTCCCGTAGAAGGTTTCCCAGCTTGTGTGAATCTCAGCTTCTGTGAATCTATATCTATGACAGTTAAGTATGATTGGCATCTACTGTGATTGTGTGATTTTAAGTATTCATCTATCTACTGTGTTTATACCGGCCGGCAACAAGTGCGCAAAATATACAAGTTATTCCCACTGCGGTGAACAACCATGGAGATAGCCAGGATGTAAAGGATACACAAAATACATATACTTGTTAGTCGACTGCAAGCACAAAATGCGTGCACCTCCGGCCCAGGACCCGGTTGGACCGGCCTGAGGACCGGTCTGACCGGCCGCCAACCGGCAGACTGGCCTGGCGCCCCTGTACCCTGTCCGATGGGTCAGTATTACAAAAAGTATGTTCCAAAACTATACGAACAATTTGTATGACAAATATGCATCAACCAAAGTAGCATCGAATTTGTCAAATATCATCACCCAGTCCACTTTCGTAAACAAAACTAAAAAAACCATGTCACCATTCCAACTGCATGTTCATATAGCATAATGATTAATGACTACATATCGGCATGCCAACTCAAGCTTCATAATGTCGTGCGAAGTTCATCCTTCAAAATAAGTCATTCATCTTCCTGACCTACAAACATATGCGCAACATGCCTGCAATTCACAAAACACATGATAAAGTAAATAACTAAAGTTTAAAAGGATGCATAAAAAATTCATAACAAAAATTAATACTCACCTAGGATTGAGCTCACATTTCAAGCTACGTTTCGTGTGTCCAGGCTTTTTGCATGTACTACATTGAATCCCCCTACCCCGCTCGTCATACGATAATGGCCTTCCATTCTTTGTCACGGGTCCTTCTCCATCATCTCTATGCTTTCGTTTCTTAGGAGCACCTCGAGCAGCAACTTTAGCAGGGTCACCCAATTTATTAACATCAGTATTCAGCGAGTTAGTCGGACGGTTGGGTACATTATCATACTCCATCTTGTTTGAAATAATGTCAGCATAAAATGCCTTCGTCCGCTCGAATAACACTGGATCTTTGCATGCAACTTTCAATGCTTCGGATTGTAACACATTCAGCTCCGTAAATCTTTGTCGCTCCTCCGCTACGGGAAAACCCCAACCATATAGATCGCTCTTGCGCCTTGCAGGCAAGCCACCCCTAGCTTCTTTAGAGAATCGGAGCAGAACTAAACATTTGGGTATTTCATCCAAATCCAGCACGTCAAGTACATGCAGAATATGCTTGCAAGGAAGTCCCCTCCGGATCATCCTTCGACAGCTGCACTCTACAAGTTTATCCGAGTTGGCCGGTTTATAATCAACATAAAACTTTGCCTGCTTTCTCTTTTTCCAAGCAACAACAAACTGCATCTCACCTTCTGTTCCCTTATACTTATCTATAACCTCAATGCCTTCTATTTTATAAATCTCTTGCTGCAATATATAAAAGTTTGCGGGAGTGAATACCTTTGCAGCAGCTCTCTCAATTCTCCTCAAATTGGTTACTGGTACAGGTGACGTCTGTGAACTGATGCAGTCATCTTTTGCCTCCGTCTCTCGAATGCGCACAATAGCATTCTCGTAGTGCAAAATCAAATCCACTAGTGTCATACCGTAGTCTAGGTGTAGGTGAAGACATGAGTTAAGACTTTTACTACACTGATTGCTTTTCATACCAAGCCAGAACCCCTTAGATAGGTACGCCGCTGCCCATAATTTCCTCTTCTTGTACATTCTTTTCAGCCAAGTTTGTGTTTTCTCCGTCTGCCATTTCTGGATAAAAGCGTGCCATCTTTCCTCGAATATATCCGGTGTGGTTGTGTAATACAAGAGAACCCGAAACTCACTCAACGACTTGTAACTTAGGTGACGAACCATGTTCTTTTCAATGTGCCATGAACAAATACGGTGCGACTGCTCCGGAAACACACTTCGAATAGCTCTAATCATCGCACTATCGGCATCGGTGATTATTGACTTGGGTTTCTGCTGCAACATAGCTTTCAAAAAAGTCTTCAGTAGTCATACATATGTGCGTTCCTTCTCATCTGATAAGATGGCACACGCAAAAACTGTCGTCCTCCGGTGATTGTTAATACCAACAAACGGAACAAATGGCATACCATATCGGTTCATCTTATATGTGCTGTCGAACACCAGTACGTCTCCATAATCATTGTAATCCTGCCGGGACTGAGCATCACACCAGAACAAGCTTTTCAAACGACCTTTACTATCAACGTCGTACTCAAAAAAAAAGTCATCATACTTCTTCCTCCGGTTCTCCATCATGGCAATGGCTGAGGTAGCATCACCACCTGCAAGTAACTTTCTCTTCTCCCTGCAGCATATGTTGTACAAGTACTTCCTCGTGAACCCAACAGTGGTGTACCGACCATACTTGCTAAGGAAGGTATCCATGATCACATGCTTCCTAACCCCAGCTGCTGCCAATGCTAATATCTCCGCTTTCTGGAAATCTTTTATCCTCCTATGTGACCATAAAAATGGGCTCTCGTTCGGTTCTGCACACTTATGACTGTGCTTGTAAACAAATTTTGCAACTCGCCAATGCCCCGAAGCTCTATCAAGCTTCACATCCAACTCCGCTTTACAATTGCAACGTGACAAAGGTCTCAACCTACGGGTGCGGTTGTCCATAGTCAGAAACTTGTTGTTACGTTTCCTTCCCGTGAGCACACAAAACGCCTTCTGCAAACTATTTTATTAGCACCCTTACTCTTCTTGAACTTGAACTTTCTTACACTGAATCCCTCTTGTCGAGCATATCCATTATAAAAAGTATAAGCAGCTGCCTCAGACACAAATGTCTTCTCCATTACCTCCTAGTAAAACTTTCTCCTATCTTCTGCATCACTCTCATCTTCATCCTCTGATCCTTTCTTTTTCTTACCAACTGATTTCACCTGCATGCACAATTTGATAACATTGAAAACATATTTATTTTTGAACGCCATGTCCGCGAGTCATACAAGGATTAATTTCAGAAAACTTACATGTCTTCTTCTAACAGGTTCTTCTATAGTCTCCAAGTCTGAATCACCGTAATAGTCCTAAGAAGAATTATCGCCAACTAATACCTGAGCAAACAAGAAAGATTAACGGTCATGTCACGACGACATAAAATGCATTCTGCAGTTATTAAATATGAATTAAACATACATATGACCTACTAAAATTAAAATGCATACCTCGTCAACAAAACCAGAGTCCAATCTCTCATCATCATTTGGCTCATCCACAACATCACTCTGAATCTAATGCATTTTCAACCATGTAAACATCAATTCTATATTTCTATGCAATCAGACATTTATTACTACAAACTCACATTATCAGTGTCAACATCTTCTTCTTGCTCTACATTATCATCTTCTAGATCAATACCATCTGCATCCATCTATTAGCAAAAATAAGCACAATCAGTATTTAACTACTTACATGCAAGTACTAAATAAAACTAGTACTTCCGTTTCACTCACACTTTCGTCAACATCATCGTCTCCAGAAGTGTGTTCATCTTCAGGAGGTGCATTCTCGTTGGCAGACGAAATATTGAATTCCTCTTCATCTCTATTTCCGCTGTCGTACTCCAATGAACTTGCACTCAAATCTGAAACGTCCATCGCCTGTCCATAGTAACAACCAAATAAGTACATCTCAAAAAAGGAGCTCCAAACCCAAACCCTACCGTCAACCAAATCATGAACATGCAATTAGTTTTTAGAATCAATTACCTCCCAGAACCAACAAGGAGCCGCCAAACCCTAACGCCGCCTGTACTAGCAGGAACAACCCGCGTGCGATCCTCCTCCGCGTCCGACCTTGCCCAGCCTCCTCGTCGCCGGATCCGCCTCCCGCCTCCACGATACCCGCCTCAGCTATCAGAACGAATCCGCCCTGCGCTACGCCTTGCCATCCCAACGTCGTCGTCCCTGCCGTCTCCCTGCCGATCGCCGAACCTTCCAAACCCTAAGGACCACCAGCAATGGCGCACACGCAAGGTTTCAAAATATTTCCCCGTAACCACCGCCTATCGCACGGCATCAAATCCACGTGATCGACGTAGTTTTCGGGTCGATCTCTGATTCTAATGCCGTGGGGCCGCCGGAAACCGTCATCACCAAGGATACGTACCAAATCTACGTGGCAACCGATCATCTATGTGGATAATGACGTGGAGTATAATTATACGCCACTAATACGGCCCCACCTGCTCGAACGGGTATCCCACCTGAACGTCGTTCGCCAGGGGAGGACACCGGAGCACACCACCTCTTTCGAAGGGAATTGGAGAGTTCAACGGTTATAGGTTGGCAACTGAAACTGTGAGAGTCAATTTTTGGTGCTTAGTCTACCGTGCATTCATAACCAGAAGAACGCTTTATGCTTGGGCTGACATGAACATTTCTAAATCCATTTGAAGTTGTTGGAGCAGGTTGAGTTTCAATTGATTTGTATGCCTCTCGAAAGGAAAATCGTTTACTTCTCCAAACATAACTCCACACATCTATTGAACAACTCGGCCAAGGTTGACGATAACAAAATACTAAGAATATGAAAACTGGACTTAGACTAGTCATAGTGGGAAGTAACATAGAGTAGTAACATGTGCATGTTACTACTCTATGTTACTACCTTCATAGTGGTTAGTAACATCAAAGTAGTATCATATATGTCTTCATTAATTAGCTTGTAGACTCATTGTATCTTGGAAAGTGTGATGTTATAGTAACTAGCTATGTTACTCCATCCTCCTCTCTCCTCATTAACTCACTGCCACATAAGCAAATTTGCTGAGTTGGACACTTAGTTACTAGTGAAGTTACTCCCACTATGAGTAGTCTTAGGAAAATGTGAGTGTTAAACAACCAACCGAAACCGTCATTACATGTTGCATGTGCATTTGCAACAAAACATACATTCTTGTAGCATGTAAGAAAACATATGAAACACACAAACCACTAACTTTCCTTTAGCTAACTGACCTCGCCTCCTTGAGTTTGCCGGATGAACATCTCGGGTGGCTCCTAGTGCGGGCGTTCGAGATGGAACCCTAGGTGCCACCTCCGTCTCTTCTTCCCCTTCCTTGCTGTCGTCACCTGAGTGCACCATCGAACGAATCCCGTGCGGTGCCAGTGGCGTTTGGTCCTCCTCTACCCGGTGTAGCCTGATTTGATGGGATCTCGTGGTTTGCGGCGGGGCTCCATGGAGTGGCGACGAGCTTGACCAGTGGCATCGGCAACTGCGTGGCCTATCCTTGGGCGACACGGTGCACGGTTTCGGCCAGGGCGGCCGGCTCCCGGGGAGTGATGCAGTGGTGATGCCATCCATAGCGGTTAGCAGCAGCGTATGACGGTCTTCTGGGGGTGGCTGGGGTCGTGGCGACACAGGGTTACAGGACACTAGTGTAGGGGTGACCTTGGCGCAGCAGCGTTGCGGCAGGGCTAATCAGGCCTTATCTCGACCCGGTTGTGCCTCCGACTGCACATAACCGAACCGAAACTGAAAACCGAACCGAAAAAAACCTAACCGAAACTGAATTTCAGTTTTTGTGGTTTTATGGTTAGGTTTCAGTTAGCAAAAAATGAAACCGAAAGGACTTAGGTTAATTCGGTTTTTAACCGAAAAACTGCGGTTAAACCGAAAAAACCGAACCCTCAATCTAACACAAAATCCCGCTTTCTAGGCCAGCCCAGCTTCATGCATAATCTTAGTATAGCACCTAAAATGATTATTCTACACGTAAGCTGCTCCACTGTGATGGTTTGGCCCATTGTTTGACTGTGTTTGTACCCACAGGTTGCTAGTTCGAATTCTCAAATTGTCCCGTACGTTTATTTTGGCTGATTAATTTTTTTTTTCTTTTTCCTCCGTGGCAAAACCTTTAGTACGGCCATACAAAATACATCCATATTTTAATTTAATCAAAATTACTTTCTTTTTTGTTTTCCTCTCTTGCAAAATCTTTACTATGATCATACAAAATATAGAAAATAAAATATATGACCATAAAAGTTAGTTTTCAATCCAAAATTCGCGTCAACTTTGGTTAATTTGGTTATTACCGAAACCGAACCGAAGTTTAATGGTTATTACCGAAACCGAATCGTATTTGTATACATAATCGTATTAACCGAAGTATTGAAATCGTATTTACCGTATAACCGAATAAACCGAACCGAATTAACCATATTAACCGAACGCGCAGCCGGAGTTGTGCCTAATCTGGTCTTGATAGGCCCTGTTGCTATGCCCGGAAGGCGACAACGTCTAGTTGTGTAGGGCATACCCTCTCACCTTGGCTGATGCATGGACGATGGCTGCTAGTTCTGGTGCTAGCCTACCTTGTCTAATCCGTCGGCTTTGTGGTGTGTTGTTCGTATATATTAGGCTCGATTTTGTGGATGCCAGAGCGGTGGCCTCGAAAGGTGTACCACGTGTATGTCTCTACGACGGGCAATGTGGTGGCGTTATTTCTTTTCTTCGTTCATCACTTCGGTGGCGAGGAATAACAACTGGGGTCCTAGGAGGCGGCGGCGCTTCGGGAAGGCCCGGGATCGGGTACAAAGGGTAATTCGATTGCGGCCATGTGCGAATGTTTTTCCGGGCCAAAGCTCCACAATTTGACGCTAATAACTATGCATGCGGGGTGTCGTAACCCTCCTGGTGCTTCCGTTGTGGGTACCTTCTTCACGGTACGGCTCCGGTGAAAACCCTTGACTGTCGGTCACGTCGATGGTGATGCGATGCGTTGTTGCCCTCTTGGGGGGAGCTCTTTCCCCCTTGGTCTCATTCTTGTGTCACCGGTGGCAAGTTTTGTTCTTTGTTGTTTAGCTTTGGTCTAATGTGTAAGAGTATTTCTTCATCACCTTGTATCGGTTTGACCGTGCGTGGCTTTATTTATAAAGTGAGGCGAAAGCCCTATTTCGAGTAGGAGTTTGCCGGTAATAAATCAGCTCACTGCTGCCTCCTAGGCATCAAATCCATTCTCATTGGGCCCTCCATATTCGAATATTCTCCAACTCTCAATTGTGAACGACCTCCATATTCAAGCTTGAACTAGATGTAATGATAGTTCAAATGTTGTATTGTTTGTGAGAGATAAATCTATAGTGACAAAGTACGGATCTTGATGCAAACTTGGATGGCCTAGATAGGAGGTGCACATGCATGGATTCGATGGAGGAAAGGTCAAATTTGTAAAGCCTACAACAAAATTGATGAGTTGATAAATCACCTTCTCAAAACCTAGTAGGTAGTTTTGCATGGAGATATACAAAGGCATGTACAATGGACAGAGATTTGATGCACATGACCACCAGTGATCTTGTTTTTCAAATAAATAAAAAGTTATATTTTTAAGTTTCAAAAAATTCTGGAAAAAATGTCTGCATATAGCCAATAATGTATCCCACAAACGAGTAAAATATCACTTTCTAATACTTTATATTTTAAGCAACACAAAAATGACAAAAGTACAAATCTGAGTAGTTATTTTCAAATCTCTAAAAACATATCAGATTTTGTTATTTTTTCCTAGCACAAAATAAAAAGAATTTAGGGTTGAGATTTTGCATGATTGTGAGATGTATCACTGACAATCTCCAGAATTATTTTCAGATTTTTTGATAACTTATAATTTTTTTTTTTGAAATGGCGAGAGCAGTGGAGCTACGGGAGGCAAAAGCACTTTTCGTGTACAATGGTCTTATCTTAGCGATGCCATGTAGGATAATTGCAGAGTTAGAGGAGAGATAAACGAAAAAAAATAATTGTCTTCTCTTAACTAATAGATCATCTTTTACCAATGAAGATAAGACATTTTACTCCATTGTGTACGGGACATCTTATCTTAGACATTATTTTACAGTTTATTTTTAATCATGTTATAATTTAATAAGAAGCATGCAAACCATAATACTTCCTTCCTCTCATGAAACAAGTCTAAGATTTATCAAAATTCGAGGCATCTACATACTATTTTGATAAATCTCCCTCCGTCTCATCCATATTTTGACAAATCTCACATAAGTTTTATGGAACGGAAGGAGTAATAGGGATTTACCTTCTTTAATCACATACAATAATACCTAAATAAAATATTCTTATCAACCATTGTACATGCCCTAACATGCTCATGCAATATGGTGAGTTGTCATGAAAGGTTTGCATGCGGCAATGTATAACTCTGCGTTTTAACTAAGCTAGGATTGCGATTTCAAAATAACCTATTTGTTCGATACCATGGTTGCTTCCAAAACATGGACCTCTCGAACCTCAAGTCCGACACGGAACCTAAAACTAGTACTCCTAGTCGGCCAAGTCGATCTAGAATTTGGGGACAATATATGCGGCATACCAGGAGTTGGGGGCAATCGTATTCTCGTTACAAACATAGACAGGGCGACGACCAAGATCTCACGCATGGAGATGGAGGCGTTGGAGCCGATCCAGCAAACCCTAAGCCAGATCGACAAACGGATCCCCGACGCCCTGCGCGCCGCCTTGGGCCTCCGCAAACGGCGGGCCTCGATCTTGCTCGACGACGCCTACGTCACCAGCTTCGTCGCGTCCTTTCAGCAGCCCTCCTCGCAACCACGCGACGCCGCTCCCGTAGACATCGACGGCGCCGAGCCGCGGGCTCCGCTGAGGATGGACTGGGCCTCATGCTACGCGAGCTGCCACGACGAGGACGCGCACTTCGGGCACGAGGACGCCGGCGTCGTCGGCGTGGCGGACGGCGTGGGCGGGTACCGCAAGAACGGCGTGGACGCCGGCGCCTTCTCGCGCGGCCTCATGACGAGCGCCTTCGAGCAGGTGCTCACGGCCGAGCCCGGCACGCCCGTCTGCCCCTACACGCTGCTGGAGCGGGCGTACGAGGAGACCGTCGCGTCCGCCGCCACCGGGGGATCCACGGCCGTCATCCTCTCGCTCGCCGTCGCCGGGACGGCTCTCCTCAAGTGGGCCTACATCGGGGACAGTGCCTTCTCCGTGTTCCGGGACGGCGCGCTCCTGCACCGTTCGCAGCGTCAGCAGAAGCGCTTCAACTGCCCGCTCCAGCTCAATGGCCGCAGGAGCGGGGACAGCATCACCCAGGCGAACGTCGGCGAGATTGCGGTGAGGCACGGGGACGTCCTGGTGGTCGGCACGGACGGGCTCTTCGACAACGTCTTCGACGCCGACCTGGAGCGGCTCGTGCGGATGGGCACCGCGCTAGGCTTCTCTCCCAAGAACATGGCGGACGTCGTCGCGGGCGTCGCCTACGAGATATCCATGAGCGGCTCCACGGACTCGCCCTACAGCTCCGACAGCCGCAAGCTACGAGGAGACCGACGCCGCGGCGGGAAGCAGGATGATATCACTGTCCTCGTCGCCTTCATTGTCTAGTCTTATTTATTCGTGACCTGCATCTAGCGTTTTTTCTATCTTTCTTGTGTATATACTTACGTTCTCCAAATTAGTGGATGTTTAGGTCGTTGATCCAACTGAGAATGCATTCATTCCTTGTCTATGATGATGAGATGATCGAGGGTCAAATCATACATTTGACAAGCTTTATTACAAAAGCTTGTTTGGGGCACCTGAAGATTCACATATATCTTTGGATGAATCCAGAGTTGATGAGCTGAGTTCTATCAAATGTTCTGGGAGACAATTAAGAATGACCTCCTAGAATTGTTTCAAGAACTGCACAGTGGACAACTAGATCTATTTCGTATCAACTTTGGGGAGATCATCCTTCTCCCTAAGGTTAATGACGTTGATCGTATCGCCTATTTGTCTCCTCAACGGTTCCTTTAAGATCTTTACAAATGTGGCGACTATTAGACTAAATTTTGTTGCCGATCATGTTGTGCGTCCAACTCAAACAACGTTTAGGCAAGGCCGATACATCCTTGATGGTGTCGTGACATTGCATGAGACGATACATGAGATGCACCGCAAAAAGTTGAATGTACTCATACTCAAAATCGACTTTGAAAATGCATATGATAAAGTTAAATGGTCTTTCCTACAACAAACACTTCGTATGAAAGGTTTTTCTACGGAATGGCGCGCTCTAATTAATAACTTTATCTTTGGTGGAAGTGTCGCCATCAAAGTCAATGATAACGTTGGCAAGTACTTCCAAACAAAGAAAGGGTTAAGGCAAGGCAATCCGATGTCTCCAATGTTATTTAACATTGTGGCGGATATGCTTGCTATTCTAAAAGAGCGCGCCAAGATAGATGGCCAGATCGAAAGAGTGGTGCCCCATCTGGTTGATGGGGGGTTGTCTATTCTGCAATATGCCGATGACACAATTCTCTTTATGGACCATGATCTCGATAAAGCAAGAAACATGAAGTTAATCCTATCAGATTTCGAGCAGTTATCGGGTTTAAAGATTAATTTTCATAAAAGTGAATTGTTTTGTTTCGGTGATGCCCAAGACGAAGCCGACCAGTATGCAGAATTATTCGGTTGTCGTTTAGGCTCTTTTCCAATTAGCTACTTAGGTATTCCGATTCATTATCGGAGACTTACTCTAGCCGAATGGAAAATGGTCGAGGAAAGATTGCAGAAAAGACTAGGTAGTTGGAAAGAAAAGTTACTATCTTTTGGTGGAAGATTGGTACTCATAAATTCAGTACTCACAAATATGGTACTATATATGATATCATTCTTTCAATTGCCGAAAGGAATTCTTCATAGATTGGATTATCTCCGATCTAGATTTTTCTAGCAAGGGGATAGTGAGAAGAAAAAATATCGGTTGACCAAATGAAATGTGGTATGCCGCCCCAAAGATCAAGACAGACTTGGTATCCACGATCTAGAGGTTAAGAACCAGGCCCTACTAGGAAAATGGTTGGCTAGGTTCTTAACTGAGGATGGGGTTTGGCAAACCTTATTAAGGAGGAAGTATGTAGGTTCAAAAGCGATGTCTCAGGTTTCGTGGAAACCAAGCACTTCTTTCCGCACGGGTCTTTCTCCATTAGGGATGGGTCGGAGATTCGTTTCTGGGAGGATAGGTGGTTGGGAATAACTACTCTCCAGGAACAATTCCAGCTTTATATCGGATCGTGCGTCACAAGGACATAACCCTTCAAATGGTGATGGAAAATTCTCCACCAACTATGACCTTCCGACGTAATGTAGTAGGTCCTCGCTTAACCAACTAGAATGAACTGCTACAAAGACTAGCTTCAATCCAATTGGTCCAAGGGAAAGATCTATTCCGCTGGGAACTTGTCAAGAATGGTAAATTCTCAGTAAGGTCCATGTATGAAGCTTTGATTGATGAGGCCTAGGGGCTTGGGTGTGCCCAGATCCCACGAATTTGACCAAGTGAGTGGATTGAAGTAGGGGGAAAGGGAAAGAACACACACAAGATCCAAATCAAAACACACACAACCCAACACAAACCAAATTTACTCCCTTGATAGGTTAGACCAAGCCAATAGAATCACCTCTTGGAAAGACCTTAGGCAGAATCCAAGAGGGGAAAGATTGGTGATAGGAATCCACACTAGAACTTGGATGAAAGAGGGGAAAGCCTTGAATCATCCATGAAGAGTATGAGATCCTCAAGAGTGCCTCGATACAAAGAACATAGTTCTAGGGAGACAAAGCTCAAAGTAGTTTAAGCCAAATCTTGTCTAAACCCTAATTGAGGTGGAGGAAGAGGTACTTATAGGTCCAGATTCGTACAGGGGTAAAAGGGGCATTACAACAAAGTATCCAGGTCCATAGATGATAAATAGACGGTCTAGATGAAGTCAACTCGGGTGGGGTCGGCAGTGCCGGCCCGGCTCGTTGTCGCGTCTTCAGAAGGTTGGGGCGGCAGTGCCGGCGGCTTGGGGCCAGCAGTGCCGGGGTGTGCAGGCCGGCAGTGCCGGTGGCTTGGGGCCGGCAGTGTCGGGGTGTGCAGGCCGGCAGCTCCAGGGTGGTGAGGCCGACAGTGCCGGTCCTGGGCGACGGCCTCCGTCTGAAACTCTTCTTCTCCTTCGTCCTTGGCCAGCGTCGGGTCTCCTGTGGCGTACTTCTCTCGAGGCTCGTATCTGATGAAACAAAGTATATCGGCATGAGGTAGCATTCCATCCAAAGTAGTTCCAAGGTTGAGCATCGAGAGGATTGAGTTCACCTTTTCATGTAGAGCTTTCACTCGGGCTCGAGTCATCGGTCCACTTGGGGAACTATTTGGTCTTGGTGTAGTGTCGTCCTTAGGCGGGGCTACATCATTGATTCAACCTATTCAACTGGTATATAACAATAAAAGGATTTGGAAGTTGAGGATACCACTAAAGACAAAGGTCTTTACTTGGTACCTACGTCGTGGTGTTATCCTCACCAAACATAACCTTGCAAAAAGGAATTGGCATGGTAGGAAGAGATGTGTTTTTTTCTGTTAAGAGGATGAGACAATTAAACATCTCTTCTTTCAGTGTTGGTTTGCCAAAGCCATATGGTCAATCATTTAGATAGGATCTAGCTTATACCCTCCCCGAAGCATTGCAAACATTTTTGGCAATTGGCTAAATGGGATAGAGGTTAGGTTTAGGGGTCTTATCAGGGTGGGAGCGTTAGCCGTCATATGGTCGCTCTGGCTATGTAGAAATGACAAGGTTTTCAATGACAAATTTTTTTTCTCTTATGCAGGTAATCTACCGTTCTACGACTACGCTCCGTTCATGGTTGCCGCTTCAGCGATTGGAGGACCGAGACCTCTTTACAGAGGTGTCTACACGCTTGGAGAATTCGGCCAAGGAGTTTATTACACAACATGGGTGGTTGCATAGTCTATGGATAGCGGCTCCTTCACTACAATTTGTTTATCTCTTCTGAGATCCCTATGTACTTGAATTTTTCTGTTTGAATGGTGTCCGTGAACGGCTATGTGCATCATAGTTATGCAGAGGCTGGGTGTATTACGATAAATTTTGAAATAATAAAGCGCCATTTTTTGAAAAAAACTGAGAAAGCATTATTGGTTCAGGTGAACTGTTGATCTTCTATTTAGTTTGTCACAAGCAAAGGAACAATGTGATTGATCGATGAACATGAAGAAGGGCAGACGCAATTTTGTTTCAGCGTTCGTATGGGTTGGGGGAAAAAGATCTGATACCCTCTGGTTCTACACATTAAAACCAAAACATAAACAAATTTAAGCGAATTTAGTTTGGGCAAGAATATATCTCAGGCGACTTAGAATTAATTAAATCTCAGTTACACTTCTCATTTAAGTCTTAGTTACAAATTTTAGTTGTAACTCATGTGAAACTTATTGGTTAAATTTCAGTTGCATTCCTCGCTTGCAACTAAGTAAAGGAAAAGGATTTAAAACAAGTGGAGGCTCCGGGCGCTCGCGACCTCCGGATCAGACGTGCCACGTGTCCTTTCTAGTTGAGACAGTGAGGGTTGGGCCAACGCTCATCCTGTAGGTCGCTTTCCAACAGCAAGTCGTGGGTCGACCCCGCACACCCTTATCTCCTCCAACTCTCCATCATTTTCTTCCGTGTTTTTCTCGTTCCTATGAACTACCATGGAAGGAATCCTCAAGCCCACTACAAATCTCCCAAGCGACGCGCCACCGCCATAGGCATAGGTGGACCTGCAAATCACCCTCTCATGTATGCCCACCAAGCTGTTGTGCAGCCTCCACCACCGCCGACCTCCACCGGCTACGACGAGTGCTTATGGCGGCTTCGCGTGCTGCCACGGGGTGCTACAACAACGACGATGGGTGCTGCAACCGGTGACAACCGGAGACGATGGGTGCTACGGCTGACAACGGCCAGAGAAGATAACTGCTGGTACAAATGGTGTGGATATTACTATCAAGGTGTAACTTAGAAAATCTTAATTGCATTTGCATCCTACTTGCAATTAAGAAAACCTCAGTTGCAACCCACTTGCAACTAGGAAAATCTCATTGCAACTCACTTGCAACTATCATATTAACACGAATCACGGTGCAAATCTAATGTTTAAGGAGTCAACTGAAACATAATAGAAATCCAATTTTATTTAAAAAGCAGTTGACCCATAGCATCTTTCATCTCAGAGAGTAAAACCTTTGACACCACGTACTTCTTGGAAGAGTTTATAATTCACAACACACCACATTTGAATTCATCGTTTTGATCTCTACGAGACTGAATCTCAAAAAAGTCAGACACAGATATGATACAGGCATCATTACGCCACACGAACTTTCTTTATACAACAATTTTCTATTTTCCACCGTGAAAATCGAGAAATTAAAACTATAAACACAATTTCCCCTACCCATTCTTAAAGCACTTGCCATCCTCTGCGAACTTAGATCTGTCTCCAAGCCCCACGGCTAGGACTGGCTATGGTGGCGCAACTGAGAGCACAAAAGCAGGGTGGCGGCAAGAAATAGGTGGAGGAAGCAAGGAAATGCATGACAACTGAGAGCTCCCGGGTTGCGGCGCATCGCCACTGCCCGAGTAGACGATTGAGGTGTCATCATCTTCCTCCGAGGAGGAGGAGGTGGAGGCCCACGGCGACTTCGAGGAGGTGGAGATCGACGAAGACTCTGATGAGGGGGAGGCCATGCACGTGCCGGAGCCTGATGAGAAGTGCTCCGTTGGGTACTCGCTGTGCGCACGGAGGCGAGGGATGAGATGGTACGTCACGATGCCGCGGTGTACAACGCAGCACAGTTGGAGCTAGGAAGCCTCCAAGCAGCACGACGCGAGCCACCAAGTGTGGTGCATCCAGGCCTCTGTTTAAAATAGCGCCTATAGCCACGTCGATTTCTAGGGCAAAAAAATCTGTAGCGGGCTAAGATCACATGGCTGATTTGCTAAATAATGAGAAAAAAATTCAATACTTCAGCACCATATAACCATATATAGTATATACATCAATAATTCACAAATGCATTCGCAAGGTAACATAGTCACATAAGAGATGCACATAATTAAAACATAGTTTACATATAGTTCGATCCAAAACATAGTTCACAGATTGTTAAGGACATAGTTATGTTTAAATATTACAACATCATTAAATAGCAGCAGTTCATGATATAGTGGTGTCTATAAATTGGTTCGCTAAATTTGGGGTTAAATTTTTTTGGACACATTGAGCGGGAAGATAGCCGTTATTGAGCTAAACAACGGCTAAATATCTATGGCCACGCTATTAGCGGCTATTTCTATTTTAACTTTTAAAAGCTCTAGCTGTAGCCGCATGCCTCTCAAAAAACTATAGCGAGGATCTATAGCGGGCTATTTTAAACAGAGATCCAAGCCTACATGGCGGACATCTCCAACGATGAGGAGTAAAGTGCCGTAGCCTTTTGGTCCCCCATGAAATGCCACCAGCGCCTTTTGGTCCCACGTTTAGGGGTCTTACTAACCTATGAATGTAGCAAAAAAAATTGTGTATGTAAATTATGTTGATGATGACCTCGTGATGATTCTAGTGTAAAATCTTCCACGAATCTGCTGTTTAAAAAATACAGTTTAGATTTTCAGGATCTGCTGTGGCGCAAGATATCTCGTATTGGAAAACATTTTTCCAGCTTCCTGATCTGAAATATTCGTGTTAAGCTTGTGGAAGATTTGTTAGAGTTTCTTATCTATAATATCTAAATAGGAGCAACTCACTAAGTTGATTTCTCTTAACATGCAAGGTGTCCACCTCACCAGTCATCTCCAAGCAATGTTAGAGCAAGTACAATAAGGTACAGTCAGCTGGCTATAAGAGATAAAATATTATAAATTTGCTTAGTTGGAGGAGAGAGATTAGGAGAGAGAAGAGGAGTGGGCTCTTATCTTATAGCCAGCTCTAGCACGTGCTCCTAGGCACTATGTGAGACTAAGAGGTGGGCCATGTGTTGTAAAAGCACTACACTTTTATAGCTCACTATTGTACATGTTGGCTCTAAGTTAGCTATAGATGGCATGTCACTTAACTTATAGCCAGCAGCTGGCTACACTATTGGAATTGCTCTTATGCTGCCACATCTCTTCAACTTTGCCACCTCAGCGTCTCAAAAATAATCAATTTCGTTCAGAGAACATGTTTTCCAGGTTGCGAATTAATATCTCTGGGCAGACGAACCATCCCTCAGCGCCTCACTTATCAATGGTTAATTCTTTTTAACGAAGGAGTACTAATTTCTACGCACTGTCCACCAATTTAGGCTCCTCGGCTCCTTCATAACTGACTGTTTCTTTTGTGATTCCTCATCTCCTCACTATTTCCATCTCTGTGATTCATGCCATGTCGGCATCATACCTCCTCCACTTCCTCTCCTAATCTCCACCAAATATATATAATCATCTTCCAGTCCAATGTTTATTTTCCGCTTCCGCAGGCTCGCTCCTATCAACATGGCGTCACTGCAGACTCCATCCTTGCTTTGCTATCCAGCCCCAGATCATTCAGGTACCTCCACTGTTAAAGCCTTCTACGTACAACCAGGAGACAAAGTAGTGGAGACTAGATCCTAGAGGGAATGTGAACTACCTCTGTTTTAGTTTCTGCCCCTTGAATTGCAGCACATCGGTTGAACTTTAAAATTTCCCTTTTCATTTGGTTCAGGTGTTGATCAAGAATGAACTCAAATGAAGGATAATCAAGAAAATGGTAGTACTCAGTTTTTTTAGCGTGTATACAGTTCATTTGTTGGTATGTTCATGTGATGAAATCAGGACCACCCAAGGTTTGTATTTTCAGAGTATTGAATAGTATTCTCATGCTGACTTTTTTTCATCTGATTATGTAGGGAAGGAAGAGCGAGGAACTAAATTACTGCCAGCCCATTGCCACTGATTACATTTGGCCTAGCAGCTTTGGTAGTCAGGCACATCTTGCATCTTCATAAACTTACAAAATATTACAGCGGTGAATAGGAAAAAAAAAATTCCTTTCAGATTTTCATAGCTGTTGTTTTAACTGCATGAAATCAATTAAACATGCTGACAGAGTGACTGAATTAAAATAAAATAAGCATACCTTTAAGTATTGAAGTACCTCCATCCAATGATCTTTTTTTTCCAATTTATCTGTGCATAATCTGTTTTATAGATTTTCAAACATAAGTTGGTTTCCAGTAAAACTACTTCAAGTGGTTCAGGACTATTTGTATTCTTCTTGCAATGCAGACATTGTTGGTGTAATGACAACATCGTAGTGCTCTGTCCAAACACAAGAATGTCAGCTCCAATCGATCTCAATGTGCTCGAACATATATATGAACTTTATTTATTTATTTTGAATATACAAATTGGCAATAATAAATTATGTTGTGTGCAGGGGTGATATTTTTTCTAATTATCTTATTTGTACGCAATATGCATATTTGGTTTGATACCATATTTGTAATAACACATGATTGTGTTATTTAATATACAAGTGTAACTGATTGTAATACAGGTGTAAAAAAGATACCAGCCATATTTATAATCAGCATTATACAATGTCATTTTTTCTACGTGCATCTACTTTAGCCCTCCTCGGTACACTACGGGAGAATTCCTCGTTGCCGTGCGACCGATCGCACGGCAAAGAGCCTATTTTGCACGGCAATGGCTTTGCCGTGCGTCGACGCACGGCAACGTATGCACGGCATATATTGCGACGGCAAAGAAGACATTGCCGTGCGCATGAATAACATGCACGGCAAAGGCCTTTGCCGTGCGCGCGTTACGTTGCCGTGAGGCAGCCACTTTGCCGTGCGGGTCGTCGTTGCCGTGCGTCCGCCTCGTTGCCGTGCGCGGCCTCGTTACCGTGCGTGCGCCTCGTTGCCGTGCGTGCTCCTCGTTGCCGTGCGCCCCACTCTGCCGGGCGACCTCCCTTTGCCGTGCGGCAACACCCCAGCCCGCACGGCAAAGCGTCCTCCAGGCACACCCAGCAACATGCCAGGAGCACAGGCTGGCGACGCGTGGCGCCTTTGCCGTGCGCATGCACACGGCAAAGTGACCAAAGTCCTTTGCCGTGTGCATGCACACGGCAAAGGCCCCTGGTTTTTTTTCTTTTTTCTGTTTTTCTTTAATCCCTGCATTTCAAAATTGCATTTCACATATATATAACTTATACAACATATATATTCACCATAGCATCACCAAACACATCAAAAACACCACAAATACATCGAGCACACATAGTTCATGCATAACAAAGTGCAATGTCCATTATTACAATCCATAACAAGTGCGAACATCCATAACAAGTGCGAACAATGCATTACAACGACGACGAGTGCACGAAGACCATGCCATCAACCTTGTCCTCCTCCGCTTCCGCTCTTTTGGGGGAAGGAGGGGGAGAACGACCGCCGGAGCACAGGAACCCCACCAAACCTTGCATGTGGACCTATGATATGTGTCAAAGTGTGGTGCAAGGTCTAACACTGCAAAAGTAGCTCCCCTAAACCCTAGACCCTAGCCCTAACCCTACACCTAACCCTAACCAGTAGATCAGCACCCTCGATCATGTGATAATGGCTCGAGCTGGTATGTATGTGCCAAAGGGTCCCAATCTTGGTTCTCCATGTGTATATGTCCTAAACAAACCTAAAATAATGAAAAGTTACATTGGTGCACCCTCGCGGAGAAATCTAGGGGGTAGACCCGCCGGGCACACGTTCCGCTCTTTTGGGGGAAGGAGGGGGAGAACGACCGCCGGAGCACCGGAACCCCACCAAACCTTGCATGTGGACCTATGATATGTGTCAAAGTGTGGTGCAAGGTCTAACACTGCAAAAGTAGCTCCCGGTGTGACCTTCCTCACATTTGGGCGATAACACTTAGCAGATTTTCCGAAGCGCGTATTAATTGCTCCGAAACCCTGATATATGTGGGGGATGAACATTGGAGAGTAATTTTGTATTGCACATTGTCTTAAGTAACACTAATAAATATTCATCAAAAAGTGAAACTAATAAAAAAATAAATATAAGTATGATATGAAATAAAATAGAAAGAAAAACAAATAAAATGAAGTACAGCGCACGGCAAAGAAGGTATCACACGGCAAAGGCTCCTTTGCCGTGCGTTTTATCTGGCCTCACGGCAGAGAGAAGCCCACGGCAACGTCCCAGTCATTTGCCGTGCAATGTTTCTTTGCCGTGCGTCCTTATTTCTCCTTTGCCGTCATTATTTCTTTGCCGTGAGCTTTTGAGGGACTTTGCCGTGCCAGGGGACGTTGCCGTGCGGCACGCGTGAGTTTGCCGTGCTCCGCATCTTTGCCGTGCGCCAGCCTGTAACTTTGCCGTGCACATATTCTTTGCCGTGCGTACCTCTTGCGTCGCACGGCAAAGAAATCTTTGCCGTGCGGTGGCGCACGGCAATGATATGCTGCACGGCAGCGCCTGATTTCCCCGTAGTGGTAACTCGCATTATATATATCATACAATCCCGCAACAAGGTGTGGGGTACTATCTAGTATTCATAGCACGGATAACCGCATATTGGACTTAATTCCAGTTTCTCCGCTACGTGACCGTATCGTATACCGAGTACTCTTCCGATTTCAGACTCGTAATACCGGAAAAGGAGCTGCCGGGCGGCACCTCAAACGTGCTGCAGTCTTTATGCGCGTAACGGATTCACCAGGTTTTCGACTTGAGGCGACTATATATATATGCGGCGGCCAGGAGTCCAGGACTCAAGGAGAGCGATCACCAAGAGGAAGAGGAGGAAAGCCGGCCACAATGGAGAAGCTGGAGCAGATCCAGCAAACCCTGAGCGAGATCGACGATCGAACCCCCGACGCCCTCCGCGTTGCCTTCGGACTCGGCCACCGCGTCTCGCCCGCGCCAGCACCCGGAGAGGAAGACCGCGTCGCTAGCTTCGCCGCCTCCGTGCTGCCGCCGCCACCACTGGTGGTTTCCGAGGACGCCGATGACAACGATCCCGGACAACTCCACGAAGAAGTGCCTCTCGCGTCGACCTCCGAGGACTATGCTGCGAAGGTGCTGAGGATGGAGTGGGCTTCCTGCTATCTCCCGGACCACGACGAAGACGCGCACTTCGGGCACGACGAGGCCGGCGTCCTCGGCGTGGCGGACGGCGTGGGATCGTACCGCAATCGCGGCGTGGACGCAGCCGCGTTCTCACGAGGGCTCATGACGAGCGCCTTCATGCACGTCCTGGCGATCGAGCCCGGCACGCCCATCTGCCCATACACGCTGCTGGAGCGGGCGTACGACGAGACCGTCGCGTCCGCCGCGTCCGGGGCATCCACGGCCGTCATCCTCTCGCTCGCCGGCGCGACGCTCAAGTGGGCGTACATCGGCGACAGCGCCTTCGCCGTGCTCCGGGGCGGCAAGATCGTGCACCGTTCGCGGGCGCAGCAAAGCCATTTCAACTGCCCGTTCCAGATCAGTACCGGCAGGAAGGGGGACAGCGTCGCGAAAGCGGACGTCGGCGAGATGCCCGTGAGGGACGGAGACGTCGTGGTGGCCGGGACGGACGGGCTGTTCGACAACGTCTTCGACGCGGAGCTGGAGCGGGTAGTGCGGATGGGCACGGCGCAGGGATACTCGCCCAAGAACATGGCGGACGTCGTCGCGGGCATCGCGTACGAGATGTCGCGGAGCCAAATGAAAGTCACGCCAATCTGCATTGAGTACCAGAAGCAGGCCACCGGGGTCGGGTTCCGCGGTGGGAAGCCGGATGACATCACCGTTGTCGTCGCCTTCGTTCGGGATTTGTGGTGATTTCTTTGTTTCAATTTCATCAGAATTCGGTCCTCGTGCATCCGGCATCCCCAAGATGGTCCTTCAATTTACTGAAGTGGGTTTTCCCTCTAGCCTGGCAAATTCTACAATCTCCATCCACCCAATTTAGTCATTGTGTCGCCTCCTTCCATGTCTTTTAAAGAGAATACGGCACTTCGTTGATCATATAGTACTAAATCACTACACAATGTCTGGCGGACGCAACTCAGGGCAAAGTTTCTAACAACAGAAAAAAGAAATGTCTCGCAGAACGAGCTAAAATACTCAGTACACTGATGATCAACATGAGAGAAGGTAATCTTGTTGTCGTTGAAGTCGTTGGCTAGGGATTTGATGTCCTGCATCACCACTCTACAATAGAAGAATTGACCTAATGGGACCAGCGTCTAAATTATTTGCAAAACCTTAACTGCCAGCAAGGAAAGAGCGCGGCGCATCACCAACGACTTCAGCTACCTCCGACATCATGATCTCACCAAGGAGCTCGCTACACAATCAACCATGTGGCTCTTGCTCACGACACCCAATCCCATTTGATGTGAAGAAGAGAAGAGAGTTGCTTCATTGTTGATGAAACCCATACCTTCACGCGGAGGAGACTGGCGAGGAATGGTTTTACACCCAATAATATAAGGGTGCGTCTATGTCTCAGTTGACTGAGATTTTCTTAAGTCTCAGTCACCTCAGAAAAATGCAACAGCAGTTTAAAGAAAAGTGCAACTCAATTCAGTTGCACATTTCTGACAGAAAAGTGCAATTGCAATTTTTTAAAGCATATTTTTGTAAGTGACTTAGACTTAAGAAAATCTCAATTGACCGAGACATAGCAAAACCGATAATATAAGGGGTTGGTTCGAATAAATGCAGCTCTTCATATTGGCATAAGCCTTGACTTGCTCGGCGACACTGCCTGGATTCCTCAAGGGGTTGCCATTTCTTGTGCCACTCCGAGTAGTTCACAGGTGCTATATGGTGACAACCAAAAACTTATGTTCCATGTCAGTAGACCTTCCCAAGAAATCAAAGATACACATCTTTAGGAGGGTAAAAATATCTTCCTTCTAAGGTGCAGCTCACATGAAGGCTAGATTTCTCGCCGCACCTCTCCGCCAAACCGTCGGTACAAAAAACATGTTCGGCAGACTCCTCCCGAATATACACGTACGCTCGAAGCACGAGTATTTTTTTCGAGAAAACGCAAAAGCTTGTGTTTTAATGCATTGATAGAGAGGCCACACCCGAGTACAACGCGACACACTACACACTACACCGTGGGGAGCAGTGCCGCATGCCCCCCGATGTCGCTCATGATTTGGCATCCGCCTCGTGTCGAGCAAGCCGTGAAGGTTGGACCGCGCGTCAACGAAGATGATAGCGTTGTGCCGCTTCCATAGCCACTAAGCCATGAACATGATCGCCGGGGAGATGACCGTACGGGCCGCCTTTGGGGAAGCTCGAATGGCCCATGATTTCTTGCCAACTGTTTTTTGCCGTCTTCATACTCCTGCTTTGATTGGTGGGATACAACCGCTCGAAGCAGGAGTATGAAGACGGCAAACGACAGTTGGCAAGAAATCATGGGTGAACCGCCACAGATTAGTTTTCATCTTTTTGGGTGCCTTGACCGCCCAAAGTCGCTTGCCAGAATTGGTGTTATAATCACGGCAGGCAATAGATAGAGGAAGAAGATATATCAAACTAACACATATACACAAGTATTTTAACATGGAAAACCCTTCCAACAAAGAGAGGAAAAAACCACGCCCCAGCAAAACTTCACTATAGCAAGGAGAGTTTACACAATGTCCAGGACTTCACATATTTAACTTACTATGTACAGCAGTAAACTTACTATTTTTTTGCGAATATTTCATCGACCTATTAATGATCATCGAAAGCAGTACAAAGATGCCTAAAAGTAATAAAAATTATAAATAGATTATTGGAACTTACCATTATCCAGCAACACCCCTACCCGCAGATGCGCAGAAGAAGCAACCACGCAGCCGCGATCGCCCCGCCGCCAGAGTTGAAACCACCCCCGAGAGAGAAACGCTAGCCGAATGCAGGTTCGCCCCCGGTCGCCTCCTAGAAAAACTCACGCTGGTGGTGGACCCTTCTACCTGCAATAGCTTCACCATGATCACTCCTAACAGTGTTGTTGCTGCACCAAGTCCATCAGGAAAGTACCACGCGTCTGTATTTAGCTTGTACTGCTTCAGCGGTGGTTTACACCAAGGACTAAATTTTGGAGGTTTATTTTTGTTAGAATATATGGCAATTTTCAAGTAGGTTTAATTACAGAAAATAACATAGATGCACTAGCATACTTAACCACACATATCAGATTAAGCACATGCATCAGATTTGAAAATGGAACAAGTAGCAGTGCAAGGTAAGAGGAAAAGCACGTACATCGCGACCGGGAAGGTCGCACCAGCAGCACCGCCACCACCATGGCCATCGTTTATGTCGCCCATGGGGTAGTTAGATTTGTCGAGGAAGCAGTCGAAACGCCGAAGAAGAACACGAACAACAGCGAGCAGTCGCACCAAGACGCTCCCCAAAAAACCTTATCGCCAGCCTCCCGGTGTTGGATCTCGATGAACGGGATTTCGGAGGCCAGCTCTCTTGGACGGCTGTGCACATAGTCGCTAGGATGGGGAAAACTAGAGAGTATCATAGCAAAAGAAATTGTGTGTGTGAGAGAGATAGGGAGATGAGAGGGAGACTCTCCAGATCTGTTATGTCTCCTGGTATAGCCTGCGAGGAGAGTCGACCGACCACGTTGCCACGCATAAAAAGTCAGAGACATGGGGCGAGCATGCACACGCATGGTCAACACGTACCAAAATGAGTTGGTGCACCAAGCAAAAAAAATTAGACTTCCACAAAAGGTGTTTCGAAATCGAACGCGATGCGTGGCGAGGGTAGGACCGAGCTTTCATTAACTGAACTGTTGGAGATATGCCCAAGAGGCAATAATAAATGGTTATTATATATCTTTGTGTTTATGATAATGTTTACATACCATGCTATAATTGTATTAACCGAAACATTGATACATGTGTGCTATGTAAACAAACAAAGAGTCCCTAGTAAGCCTCTTAACTAGCTTGTTGATTAATAGATGATTAGTTTCATAATCATGAACATTGGATGTTATTAATAACAAGGTTATATCATTGTATGAATGATGTAATGGACACACCCAATTAAGCGTAGCATAAGATCACGTCATTAAGTTATTTGCTATAAGCTTCGATACATAGTTACCTAGTCCTTATGACCATGAGATCATGTAAATCACTTATACAGGAAAGGTACTTTGATTACATCAAACGCCACTGCGTAAATGGGTGGTTATAAAGGTGGGATTAAGTATCCGGAAAGTATGAGTTGAGGCATATGGATCAACGGTGGGATTTGTCCATCCCGATGACGGATAGATATACTCTGGGCCCTCTCGGTGGAATGTCGTCTAATTTCTTGCAAGCATATGAATAAGTTCATAAGAGACCACATACCACGGTACGAGTAAAGAGTACTTGTCAGGAGACGAGGTTGAACAAGGTATAGAGTGATACCGATGATCAAACCTCGGATAAGTAAAATATCGTGACAAAGGGAATTGGTATCGTATGTGAATGGTTCATTCGATCACTAAGCCATCGTTGAATATGTGGGAGCCATTATGGATCTCCAGATCCCGCTATTGGTTATTGGTCGGAGAGAGATCTCAACCATGTCCGCATAGTTCGCGAACCGTAGGGTGACACACTTAAAGTTGGATGTTGAAATGGTAGAACTTGAATATGGAATGGAGTTCGAATATTTGTTCGGAGTCCCGGATAGGATCCCGGACATCACGAGGAGTTCCGGAATGGTCCGGAGAATAAGATTCATATATAGGATGTCATTTTATGTGTTTGAAAATGATCCGGTGCATTTATGGAAGGTTCTAGAAGGTTCTAGAAAAGTCCGGAAGAAAGTCACTTTGGAAGGCGGAGTCCCGAAGGGACCTCCACCATCCCAACCTAGGGGAGTCCCAGGTGGACTCCACCTAAGGTGGCCGGCCACCCCCTCCCAAGGGAAAGTGGGAATCCCACCTCTAGTGGGAGTCCTAGCTTGGGTAGGTTTCATGTCATTGTTATCACCAGAATTTGACCAAGTCAGGGGTGGGCCGCGAGCAAGATGGACTTGAAGATATACATATGGAAGAGATATGTAAATCGGCCTTGTTAACCAAGTTTGGGCTAGTTAGCCCGTGTATCTCTATAGTAGGTTACGTAAAGTTAGAATTTATCTCGTGCACGGTTTGGTGCACGCCCACATTAGAAAGTCCCCTGGACTATAAATATGTATCTAGGGTTTATGAAATAAACAACAACCAACGTTCAACACAAACCAATCTCGGCGCATCGCCAACTCCTTCGTCTCGAGGGTTCCTCCGTAAGCACCATGCTGCCTAGATCGCATCTCGCGATCTAGGCACGAGCCTGCCTAGTTGTTCATGCGTTGCTCGTTGAAGCCTTTTGATGGCGAGCAACGTAGTTATCATAGATGTGTTAGGGTTAGCATTGTTCCTAGTATCATATGCTGTCGTAGTGCAACCCTTGCGCATCTAGCCGTCACTGTACCTCATCATGGGTGCAGGGGCGGCACCCCGCGTTATTTAGTAGATCTGATCCGTTACGATCGCTCCTTGATTCATCAAGGATTAGTTTAATATCTGCAATAGTTAGGCCTTACAAAGGGTTGGAGGATCCAGCGGCATGTAGGGTGTAGTTTGCTGCCCCTAGACAGGACGTTCCGAGGATCAACCTAGTGTTGGTTTTTAGGCCTTGTCTAGGGCTGGCTTACGATCACCGTGCGTGAGCGCGAGGCCCAATCGTGAGTAGGATGATCCGATTATGCGGTGAAAACCCCAGATCGTCGTGGATCTCATACGCTTTATCTTGATCAAGAGGACCACCATATATTCGGCCACCTTGGACGAATCATGGGTGGATCGGCTCCATGAGCCGATTCACGGACAACCGAGAGCCGATCGAGGCTCTTATTTGTACGTGTGTGCCCTGCAGAACTAAGCGAGGCATCATCCACACCTTCCCGACCAGGTATAGGTCAGGTGGCACGCCCTTGCAATTTGCATCGGCGCGACCGGGAGGCTTTGCGGGCCGTCGTTAGGAGGGAGGGCGCCGCAGCCCTAGTTGTTCCCGGCTCTACGGTGTTGACCATCACGCCGCCGGTGGGTTTCGACGTCAACACATTACACGCCCGGTGGGACCATCCTCGACATCCACCACATCGCCATCTACATCTGAGATGGCGGAAAACACTCCGGTCAAGTACGAGGACCTGGCTGACAAGCTCAAGAAGAAGCATAACAAGGTCAAGGCGGTCCTCGGAACCGAACTCGTCGGCTCTGTGGGAAGACCCGTTCGCACGGCATCAAGCTCGACGGAGACACACGTCCGTTGCCTGGTGTCAACACGGTCGATCTCAGCCTCCATAAGAGAACCTGGGTTCTCTTTCGATGCCAATATGGCAGGGTTCGTGATTCGCCATGCGCAGACAAAGCGAGAGCAGCCACTCTCGTGGCAAAGAAAGAGGCGGCCGTTCCACGTGACCGGCCCCAAGACGACGATCAACGATACCTGGCCGAGGAGGAGGTGAGAAACGGGCGGCATCCACGCCTATTATCCGGCGTCTCCTCAGCAAATATGAACAGCCATACGACCGACATCGCCGCTACGATAACGACAATGAAGGATATCGTCGGTCCGTGCAAACGGGAGGTATCGTCAACATGGCAAAGCGACGACGGGTACGAACGTCGCGCGGAGGAGGTCAAAGGAGCAAGACAACATGGACAAACACTGGAACTGTCCCTTCTTCAAACATTGTTGGGACTCGGGAATGAGCCGATTGCCAACAATCGAGGCGCCCGAATGCACACAGCGAAGGAGAAGGACGAACGGAGTTTCAGTGTTCAAGCGTCTAGGACCTCTCCCACCTCAGAGTAGACGGACTGAGTCATCTCAAGAAGAAGACTTCGAGGAGTCAGATAGGTACCACCGACCAAGGTGGTGCCCTGATGGACTCAGCCATCTCGAAGCGCGGGTGCGGCGGCCGCGAAAGCTGGGAAGAAGCCGAGGCACGATGCCTGTACATGTTGAGGGAGCGCGGCCCGATCTGGCCGCGAAAATCCAGCAAATAGTGGAGACGGGGCGCCCGCCAAAGAAAGTATGGGCGCCCCAAACGGTAGCCGATGCACGAGCATCGGGCGTGCAATGCGGACGCATCGGCAGAACAGGACATGGTTCAGAAGTGGACAACATATGAACAGCGCCATACATAATTGTACCAGGACAAGTACAAGCACGTCACCCTGATCGAGAAGGGCAAAGATCCTGTAAAAGGGTTCGAATTCGATCTGAGCAAAACGGAGCAAATTTTTGATTGGCTCCTAAAGGAAAAACAGCTGAAGTTACCCGACGGCCACCAAATCCCCACGTTGAGGAGATGAGCGGCAGACCATACGCAAATGGCATGACACGTTCACCCATGCCACCAATGACTGCGCGGACAGATTCAGATGGCAATAAAGCAAGGCCGGTTACTCTTCGATCAGTTCGCCATGAAAGGCGACACGCCCGTTTAGGAGGTCAACATGGTCGATCTCAGCCACTTCATAAGATGCGAGCCAGGTGGTTCGTGCGGTATCAATAGGGCAGGGCTCGCAGATCGCCATTGCGGATAAGCCCGAGGAGCATCGCTCGCGGAAAAGGTGAAGGGGAGGCCGATCCACGCGATCGGCCCCAAACAATGAAAAGGGACGCCAACTCCGATTGGCCAATGTTATCCTCAACACGCGCTTTACTCGTTCGGCATTGACCTAGCGGGCGATGGAGCTGGGGTATGGGGTTACATCGGCTGACGAGCTAGTGGAGATTGAGGAAGTCAAGAAGGAGATCAAGAAGTTGTTGGGCGCCGGGTTCATCAGGCCACGCAGATACGCTGAAAGGACTCCCAATGTAATATCTGTGGAGAAAAAGGATGGCCGGTGGCGCGTTGCCATAGATTTTCGAAATCTCAACATTCTGTAAATAGTCGGATCAACGACTACAAGGGAAGACGATTCCACGATCGGCTAAATTACTCGCACCACCTTGTTTCTGATGTGCTATTTCGCGTGGTGAGTGGCGAGAAAAGCTTTAATTGGGTGAAAAGCCAATATCTTCAATCACTTGAAGGATTCGGCTCGGGGGGCATATACACGGAGAAGGTACGAAGGTACAAAGCCACGAAGGATGTACCCAGGGGAAGCCGATTCATGAATCGATCGGCTAATATATAAAAAAAAGGAGAAAATCGAAAGTAAATTTTTGAGCGCAGCCGATGCGTAGTCATCGACTTAAGAGTTCAAACGATGCACGGCCATCGACTCAAGGGATTTAAGCGGAAGCCTAACAATGAGGCTCTTCATGGAGATTGCCTTGGGCCCTCTCTTCAACGACTTTCAATTCCTTCGGCAGAGTTCAAGCTCGGCAGCATCGACGAAGCATCGGTTGGGCGTCCGGGACGACCCTTTCTCATTTAAGGGTTGAGGTTGCCGACAGGTTTGAGGATCATGCCCGGCCAAACATCGGGAACAGCATGGATGTGCAGATCGGACTAGGATCACAAGAACAATCGGCGGTCATCCGGTTGGTGAACTCCATTTTCACCAAAGGTTGCTTCATCGGATCAAAGAGACTTGGGGGCAGCTCACTGGGAGTTTTCTGCCGTTGACAACCGATTCGGTCAGGATCGGCTAAGGATGCACTACAGTAGATGTGCCCAGACGGTGGTGCAACTTCACTCTCGCCTTGATCGAGGCTGGGGGGCAGCGAGCCAATGGTGTTGAAATTGGCTGTCTCATCATAACCATGCTGAACGAGAGGGTTCTTGCAGGATAAAACCACCAGGGTTGACGGAGGTTGAAGGAGGGGGCCATCATCAGTGGTTAGACCTTAGGCCAGTTCGTTGGGCACAGGAGTGCGACATCGCTGGAAAAGCTGTGAGCAGAGGTGTCAGCTTCGGCGGCAAGGTCGTCAGGATTTCCTGGGAGCATTAACTCAGGAGTTTTTGGTATCAGGACGAACATCATATTCGGATGATGTTAAAAGTCTAAAGACCTTGGGATCTCAAAGTTACGCGTCGAACCTGTTCGATTGGGAGTTTGGGTCTGAATTCCATGGGCTGCAAGTCGACATCTGAGAAGGCAATCAGACCGATCTGTTTTGCAATCCATTTGAAAGTTGATGCTTTGCCATCGGCTCTTTAAGCATCTACCGGATTGACAATCGGCGGACTCAATATAAAAGAAATCGGCAAAATCGAGTTAAAGGGAACTTTTTCATTGATAAGCAGAGATTTCTTACATAAAGAGCCGATTGCTCTCAAAGGAAGTTGCTAGGAGGGATGTTGTCCCATCTATTATTCCTAGCTCTATCCTATCTAAGGGCCGCTGCTGTCTTCATCCTCGCCATCATCAGCACTGCTCCCGGCCGGCTCGTCCTCGCTGCTGGAGAAACCACCGGCGGAATCTTCATTGTCCTCATCTTCTTCGTTAGCGTCGCCATAGTCGCTGTCAAAGTCGCAGATGTTGCCCGCCCAGAGCAGCTCGCCGCCGGCGGTTCGTCGGAGGAGGTGGTGTCCTCCTCCTCTTCCTTCACCTCCTCGGTGGAGGAGTAGCCGTCCCAGGAGAAACCATCGTCGTCGCTTTCCTCCTCCGACTGCCCGACAGCAAGAAAGCGAAGGTCGCTTTCCCCGTCCGTTAAGGACTGGTCGTCTTCGGACCAAACGAAGGAGTCGTGAGTCGACTCGTCCCCGTCGGCTATGGCGCGGCGGATGTCGGCCGCATGGGCCTCCTGTGGACCCCATTCAGGCGTTGGCTCGCGGGAGGTGGAGGATTGGGTGGAAAGACGATGAGGAAGAAGATGAAGAGGAGGTCATGGTGATGGAGGAGGGTGTTTTCGGTGTGCCGACGGTGAAGCCACAGGAAGCGGTTAAATAAAGGGGAATACGTGGTTTAATACCTAAGCAGTTCAGGGACGTGGTGCCGAAATCACCAAGTCATGCAGAGGAGACGAGGAGGCGTCATGGAGAAGACTGCAATGGCTCTTCCACGACATGACCCTTCGAAGAATGCATATGGTTTTGCAATTATCATTATCAAAACCAGGGGGGCATGTGTTATCACCAGAATTTGACCAAGTCAGGGGTGGGCCGCGAGCAAGATGGACTTGAAGATATACATATGGAAGAGATATGTAAATCGGCCTTGTTAACCAAGTTTGGCTAGTTAGCCCGTGTATCTCTATAGTAGGTTACGTAAAAGTTAGAATTTATCTCGTGCACGGTTTGGTGCACGCCCACATTAGAAAGTCCCCTGGACTATAAATATGTATCTAGGGTTTATGAAATAAACAACAACCAACGTTCAACACAAACCAATCTCGGCGCATCGCCAACTCCTTGTCTCGAGGGTTCCTCCGGTAAGCACCATGCTGCCTAGATCGCATCTCGCGATCTGAGCAGCACGGCCTACCTAGTTGTTCATGCGTTGCTCGTGCGAAGCCTTTTTGATGGCGAGCACACGTAGTTTATATAGATGTGTTAGGGTTAGCATTGTTCCTAGTATCATATGTCGTAGTGCAACCCTTGCGCATCTAGCTCCTCTACTCATCATGGGTGTAGGCGGCACCCATGATCGTTTTAGTAGATCCGATCCGTTACGATTGCTCCTTGATTCATCAAGGATTAGTTTAATATCTGCAATAGTTGGGCCTTACAAAGGGTTGGAGGATCCAACGGCATGCGAGTGTAGTTTGCTGCCCCTAGACAGGACGTTCCGAGGATCAACCTAGTGTTGGTTTTAGGCCTTGTCTAGGAGCTTACGATCACCGTGCGTGAGCGCGAGGCCCAATCGTGAGTAGGATGATCCGATTATGCGGTGAAACAGATCGTCGTGGATCTCATATGCTTCATCTTGATCAAGCAGGACCACCATATATTCGGCCACCTTGGACGAATCATGGGTGGATCGGCTCCATGAGCCGATTCACGGGACAACCGAGAGCCGATCGAGGCTCTTATTTAACGTGTACGTGTGTGCCTGCAGAAACTAAGCGAGCATCATCCACACCTTCGACCGGTATAGGTCGGTGCATGCAATTTGCATGGCGCGCGACCGAGAGGCTTTGCGGGCCGTCGCTACGAGGGTAGGGCCAGCCGCAGCCCTAGTTGTTCCCGGCTCTACGGTGTTGACCAGTCACTGCCCGCCGGTGGGTTTCTGACGTCAACAGTCATATGGAAGGTTTTGGTTTGGGGTCTTATTCGAAGACTTGTAGACCAACTCTTGGGTGTTCCACCTATATAATGAGGGCCAAGGGGGGGGGCCGGCCACACAACAAGCCACAAGCTGGCCGCACCCTTTGAGGCCGGCCACCCCTCTCCCCAAACCCTAGCCGCCCCTCCTCCTTCTTCGCACGCTTAGCGAAGCTCGCCGGGTTCTCCGCCAGAGCACCACGCCGTCGTGCTGTCGGATTCAAGAAGCTACTACTTCCGCTGCCCGCTGGAGCGGGAGGTGGACGTCGTCTTCATCAACAGCCGAACGTGTGACCGAGTACGGAGGTGCTGCCCGTTCGTGGCGGCAAGCGATCGTGATCAAGATCTTCTACGCGCTTTTGCAAGCGGCAAGTGAACGTCTACCGCAGCAACAGAGCCTCATCTTGTAGGCTTTGGAATCTCTTCAAGGGTGAGACTCGATATCCCTCGTTGCTACCGTCTTCTAGATTGCATCTTGGCTTGGATTGCGTGTTCGCGGTAGGAAAATTTTTGTTTTCTATGCAACGTTTTCCAACAGTGGTATCAGAGCCGTGTCTATGCATAGATGGTTGCACGAGTAGAACATAATTGTTTTGTGGCGTTGATGCTTATGTTGTCTTTAGTTTGAGTACTTTGCATCTTTGTGGCATAGTGGGATGAAGCGGCTCGGGCTAACTTTACATGACCGCGTTCATGAGATTTGCTCCACGCTCGACATGCAACTTGTATTGCATAAGTGGCTTTGCGGGTGTCTTTCTCTCCTACTATAGTGAAGATTCAGGGCGCAATGTTTGGCGGACGCAATTCAGGGCAAAGTTTCTAACGACGGAGAAAAAAAAAGTCTCCCAAAACGAGCTAAAATACTCATTACCCTGATGATCAACACGAGAGAAGGTAATCTTTACCTCAAAAAAAAACATGAGAGAAGGTAATCTTGTTGTCGTTGAAGTCGTTGGCTAGGGATTTGATGTCCTACACCACCACTGAAGCAATGCTACGCGATCGCCAACGACTAAAGCTACCTCCGACATCATGATCTCACCAAGGAGCTGGCTACACAATCAACCATGTGGTTCTTGCTCACGACGCCCAATCTCATTTGATGTGAAGAAGAGAAGAGAGTTGCTTCATTGTTGATGAAACCCATACCTTCACGCGGAGGAGACCGACGAGGAATGGTTTTATACCCAATAATATAAGGGTGTGTCTATGTCTCAGTTCACTGAGATTTTCTTAAGTCTCAGTCACCTCAGAAAAATGCAACTGCAGTTTAAAGAAAAATGCAACTCAATTCAGTTGCATATTTCTAACAGAAAAGTGCAATTGCAATTTTTTAACAGAAAAGTGCAAATCAAAGCACATTTTTGTAAGTGACTTAGACTTAAGAAAATCTCAATCGACTGAGACATAACAAAACCGATAATATAAGGGGTTGGTTCGAATAAATATAGCTCTTCATATTGGCATAAGCCTTGACTTGCTCAGCGACACTGCCTGGATTCCTCGAGGGGTTGCCATTTCTTGTGCCACTCCGAGCAGTTCACAAGTGCTATATGGTGAAAACCAAGAACTTATGTTCCCTGTCAGTAGACCTTCCCAAGAAATCAAAGATCCACATTTTTAGGCTGGTAAAAATATCTTCCTTCTAAGGTGCAACTCACATGAAGGCTTGATTTCTCGCCGCACCTCTCTGCCAAACCGGCGTTACAAAAAAACATGTTCGGCAGACTCCTCCCGAATATACACATACGCTCGAATCATGAGTATTTTTTTCGAGAAAACGCAAAACCTTGCGTTTCGATGCATTGATAGAGAGAGTTTGATACAAGCTTAGAGAGGCCACACCCGAGTACAACGCGACACACTACACACTACACCGTGGGGAGCAGTGCCGCATGCAACGAAGCCTCCCGATGTCGCCAATGATTTAGCATCCGCCTTTATTGTGTCGAGCAAGTCGTGATGGTTGGATCGCGCGTCAATGAAGATGATAGCGTTGCGCCGATTCCATAGCCACTAAGCCGTGAACATGATCGCCGAGGAGATGACGTTACGGGCCACCTTTGGGGAAGCTCGAATGGCCCATGATTTCTTGCCAACTGATGTTTGTCGTCGAGATACTCCTGCTTTGATTGGTGGGATACAACCGCTCCAAGCAGGAGTATGAAGATGGCAAACAGCAGTAGGCAAGAAATCATGGGTGAACCGCCACAAATTAGTTTTCATCTTGTTGGGTGCCTTGACCGCCCAAAGTCGCTCCCAAAGCATGGTGTCCACTTCAGTGCCAGAATTGGTGTTATAATCACCGCAGGCAATAGATAGAGGAAGAAGATAGATCAAACTAACACAAATACACAAGGATTTTAACATGGAAAACCCTTCCAACAAAGAGAGGAAAAAACCATGCCCCCGGCAAAACTTCACTATAGCAAGAAGAGTTTACACCATGTCCAGTACGGCAGTAAACTTACTATTTTTTGCGAAAATTCCATCGATCTATTAATAATCATCAACAACAGTACAAAGATGCCTCAACGTAATAAAAATACAAACAGATCATTGGAACTTACCATTATCCAGCAACACCCCTACCCGCAGATGCACGAAAGAGCAGATTCACCAAACACAGCCGACCAGAAGCAACCACGCAGCCGCGATCGCCCCACCGCCAGAGTTGAAACCACCCCCGAGAGAGAAACCCTAGCCAAACGCACGATCTCCCCCCGGTCGCCTCCTAGCGAAACTCACGCTGGTGGTGGACCCTACTATATATGTTCTACCTGCAATAGCTTCACAATGATCACTCATAATAGTGTTGTTGCCGCACCAAGTCCATTAGGAAAGTAACACGCATCTGTATTTAGCTTGTAACCACACCAAGGATTAAATTTTGGAGGTTTATTTTTGTTAGACTATTAGGCAATTTTCAAGTGAGTTTAATTACCAAAATAACATTACAAATGCACATCAGACTAAGCACATGTGCATCAGATTTGAAAATGGAACAAGTAGCAGTGCAAGATAAGAGGAAAAGCACGTACATCGCGACCGGAAAGGTCGCACAACATCATCACCACCACCATGGCCATCGTTGATGTCGCCCATGGGGTAGTTGGATTTGTCGAGGAAGCAGTCAGAACGGCGAAGAAGAACACGAACAGCAGCGAGCAGTCGCGTCGAGACGCTCCCCAAAACCTTATCGCTAGCCTCCCGGTGCAGGATCTCGACGGGCGGGGTTTCGGGAGGCCAGCTCTCTCGAACGGTTGTGCACGCAGTCGCTAGGATTGAAAGACTAGAGATTAGCATAGCAAAAGAAACACACACAGAGAGAGAGAGATGAGAGGGAGACTCTCCAGATTTGTTGTGTCTCCTGGTATAGCCTGGGAGGAGAGTCGACCGACCGCGTTGCCACGCGTAGGAAGCCAGCCACACACGGCGAGCATGCACATGCATGGTCAACTCGTACCCAACTCAGTTGGTGCACCAAGCAAAAAAAATTAGGCTTCCACAAAAGGTGTTTCGAAATCGAACTCGAGTTACAAAAAGTGACGTGCGACGCGTGGCGAGGCGAGGCGGGCGGTGGAGGAGGAGGAGTGCACGAGGGCTCCTTCTCTTTTCCCTCACTTGGAAGGACTAGAAGAGCAACTCTTATAAACCACTCCAACTCCCTCCCAACTAGCAATGTCGAACTAAACTTTGTCTCCCCAAGACTGTCCCCAAGCTATCAACGTGATGATCCTAGAGATTTCAGGAATTTGTAGGCTACATGGGCTACCTTACTAGGCTGCAGCTCATCTACATCCAATAATTTCTTGCGACTAACCAAAGCACGCCGTCAGAGCAACCGATGGCACCTTTTTCACTTTCACCACTTATCCACGTTGCCACCAAATATACCATGCAGCCACAATAATTGTCTCTTGCAAGATAAATTGTGCGAGAACATGTGATTTCTTCACTAAATTTCTAAGGAATTCTTCAAATACCACAGATCCGGACCTATCCAAGAGAAGAGCTTGATCCATTACAGCATCAAGTCCAAGGCTTCGCTAGATTTGTTTCACTCTTTTGTAGAGACATCCTCAACTACTTGGTTGCATAAGGGACATTGATGTGAGAAGCAAGAATACCAACACTTGTAACATTCCATGGAGTGCCTTCCATCCAAAAAATTGATCTTTGTTGGCACTTTCAGTCTCCATAAAATGCCAATTCAGCTAGGTTTTGTTTTGAATCGAAAATTTCTTGTAATTGGGTAGATGAGCCCTTAGAAGTCGTTTGGAAGCCAGGCTTTAATTTCGTCTGTAGCATTTTGAAATGAATACATGTATTCATTTCATTTACATTGTAATTTCAGAAATAGACACTTGTTTGGTTGCTACAGGAATTGCAAATGACAGCAGAATTTAATATTGAATTTGTAGAGACTTTCGTGGAGAACAGCAAATGACAGGTCTCAACTTGGAATTGTATTTACCCATGGGGTCATTTTGCTGGAATTTTTAAATGAAATAACGGTCCAATTCCGTGGCAACCAAACAGCCCACCTATGAAATTCCAGACTTAAATGATGGATACCAAACGACCTCTTAGTTGTATTGTGTGTAAATTTATAGGATGATGTAATTAATCGACTAATCGTTATCTAGTATCGATAAAGTTGCCGTGGTGGCCTTTCCTAAAAAAAAATACTCGTCACGCTCATGGGAGGCCGAAGTGCTTCGCCTCTCTGATACCGCATTGAGCTCAAATTCCAGTTTCCCCGCTACGTGACCGTATCGTATACGTACGTACTTCAGACTTGAAACTCATATAATATCCCGGAAAAGGAGACTCTAATAACCGCCTCAAAACGATCTGCGGGCCACGGTCTTCATCATCATGTGGGTTATCAACTTGAGGCGAATATACTTGAGGCGAGTATTAGCGACAGCCTCGAGAGCTATCACGGAGAGGAAGAGGAGGGCCACAATGGAGAAGCTGGAGCAGATCAAGCAAACCCTGAGCGAGATCGACGACCGAACCCCCGACGCCCTCCGCGTCGCGTTCGGACTCGGCTACCGCGTCTCACCCGCGCCAGCACCAGGAGAGGAAGACCGCGTCGCTAGCTTCGCCGACTCCGTGCTGCCGCCGCCGCCACCCGTTTCCGAGGACGCCGATGCCAACGATCCCGGAGAACTCCACGAAGAAGTGCCTCTCGCGTCGACCTCCGAGGACGACGCTGCGAAAGTGCTGAGGATGGAGTGGGCTTCCTGCTATCTACCTGACCACGACGAGGACGCGCACTTCGGGCACGGGGACGCCGGCGTCGTTGGCGTGGCGGACGGCGTAGGTGGGTACCGCGTCCTCGGCGAGGACGCCGCCGCGTTCTCGCGCGGGCTCATGACGAGCGCCCTCATGCACGTCATGGCGATCGTCCCCGGCACGCCCGTCTGCCCATACACACTGCTGGAGCGGGCGTACGACGATACGGTCGCGTCCGACGCGTCCGGGGCCTCCACGGCCGTCATCCTCTCGCTCGTCGGCGCGACGCTCAGGTGGGCGTACATCGGCGACAGCGCCTTCGCCGTGCTCCGGGGCGGCAACATCGTGCACCGTTCGCGGGAGCAGAAGACCTACTTCGACAACCGCCCGTTCCAGCTCAGTTCCCCCGGGCAGGGGGACAGCATCGCCGAGGCAGACGTCGGGGAGATGCCCGTGAGGGACGGGGACGTCGTGGTGGCCGGAACGGATGGGCTGTTTGACAATGTTTTCGACGAGGAGCTGGAGCGGCTAGTGCGGATGGGCACGGCGCAGGGATACTCGCCCAAGAACATGGCCGACGTCGTCGCGGGCATCGCGTACGAGATGTCGCGGAGCCCAACGAAAGTCTCGCCAATCAGCACTGAGTACCAGAAGCAGGCCGCCGGGGTCGAGTTCCACGGCGGGAAGCCAGACGACATCACCGTTGTCGTCGCCTTCATTCGTGATCTGTCGTGATTTAGTACGTTCACTTAAGTGAAAGCTCGGTCCTCCATGTAGGTTCCATATGTGAGAAGAATCTTCAAGTAAAAGTGACTTTGACTTTTTGTGTTCCTGCTGTTTAAAAAAAGGAAAATCATACGGAGTACATATAGTTTCAAAAAATCCGAAAATAAATATTGACATAGTAAATGACGTGACCTACAAGCGTGTAAAATTTTAATATGAAATCCTTTATATTTAGGCTACACAAAAAAGACAAAATCTGTTGAAATTTCGAGATTTGAAATATGCATACCCAGATCCACACGTTTGTCATTTTTATGTAGCCCAGAATATTTTGTATTTAAAATTGAAATTTGGCATGTTTATGGGATAATTCATTGGCTACACCATGATTTTTTTTGAAACATATAAGTGTGATTTTTTATTCTTTTAAAACAGCAGTTCCCAGTAGCCAAAAATCTTTGTCCAATCTTCAACCTCTACAACCAATGTACTATGACATATTTCCAATTTGTAAGTTGATCTAAACTGTACTTACCTGAATCTTAAATATCTGAGCTTGCACACTGTTACTTTCAGTAGTACTTGGCCTAGAATTGTTGTCTGGGAAGTGCTCAACCTTAGATAGCATATGATTGATCAGACATCAAATCAAAATACCAATCGTAACCAAAACCGTTGTTGGTTCAGTTAACTGGTGATCCTTTTACGAATTTCTTCACTGACGTGTTGTCTTTGGTGTTGATCTACGTTTCCCCAAATTTTCACCGGTTAATTCCATCATTTGCCCCTCCAAATCCAGCGATTTGTCCCACAGTTTCCGCCCCGTGTTCGTGTTGTTCGTCACGCAGATCCAGATTCAGAATTTTTGGTCATTTTCGGTACTATCGGTCAGCACGGCCGGAACTTCCGGTCGGAGTCGTTTTGATCAAATTCACCATCTTCTTCGCTGCAGCACATTCACCATGGAAGGGGTCTACGCCAGGGTGACCCTCTTTCATCTTTGCTCTTCATCATCGCCGTTGACCCTCTGTCACAAATTCTTGAAAATGCAACGGCGGAGGGGCTACTACATAGACTGTGAGGCCAGAGGGCCACGGTTAGGACCTCACTTTATGCTGACGATGCGGTGGTCTTTGTTGCACCCCACAAAGAGGACATCACAAATCTGGCGGCCATCCTACAGAAGTTAGGCGAGGTCAGGGGGCTGTGCACCAACTTCCAGAAAAGCGTTGTAGTGCCAATCCGATGCCACGATATCCCTCTTGATGACATCCTTCCAGATATGCCGGCCACTCGCGCTAACTGCCCGTTGACATACCTTGTGCTTCCCCTCTCGGTGTGGTGCCTCAAGAGAAGGGATCTCCAACACCTTGAGGACAAGTGCGCGAGCAAGCTGCCCACATGGAATGGCCGGCTCATCACCATGGCCGGCCGCGATGCCTTGGTGAAAACGGTGATCACCTCTCAAGCGATCTACTACCTCACGCCCCTCGCCATTCCACTAGGCACCATAAAGTTCATTAACAAGATCAAGCGGGCTTTTCTTTAGTCCGCAAAAGAGACTACTACGGGGCCAAAGTGCAAGGTTAATTGGGACAAAGTTTGCCGGCCCAAAAAACTTGGGGGACTTGGAGTTATCAACTTGGAGAAGTTTGCGACGGTGCTTCGGTTGTGATGGCCTTCGTTGGAATGGAAGGACCCCTCCAAGATTTGGGTGGGGTCGGGGAACCCACGTTCCCAATATGACATGGAAATTTTGAAAGAACATCTCTCATATTATGTTTTGAGTGTTTGATGTCAATGTACGTGATATACTAATGTTTGGTTAAGTGGTACAGGGATTATATAGATACATTTGTGTGTGTGTTGGATGTGGTCAGTGCTGTCAAAGAGAATCAGAAAAAGTTCATCAGGCCGGATAATCCGGGCCGGATATTTCCAAAATATCAGGCACCCATAATTTCGGCTAAGGACTTGAGGGAAATAAGCTCAGTATAGGGGCCGGACATTTGCCCGGATATTGTCCTGGTTTTGTCTCAGGACCGGATTATCCGGGCCGGACATTTCAAGAATATCCGGCCCCCTCGAAAACGGCTAAGGACCTGAAGAAAAGTGGCTCTGGTATGGGGCCGGACATTTGACCGGACATTGTCCTGGTTTTGTACCTGGAGGCCGGATTATCCGGGGGGATTATCCGGCCCTAACTTAGGCCGGATTATCCGCCCCCGAAAGCTCAACGGTTGGATTTTGGGGAGGGGTATTTATACCCCCTTCTTCTTCCTTACCTTTGCTCAATCATTGCTCAAGAATTCTGCCAAGCTACACCACCATTAGAGCCACCTCAAGAAACACAAGATTTGCAAGATATCCTTCCTCCCCCAACCAAATCTCTTGATCTTTGGAGATTCGAAGGAGAAGCCACCGATCTACATCCTCACCGAAGCGTTTTTCATTTCCCCCTCATTTGTTTGAGGGATCTCATGCTAGTGTTCCTATTTGGTTCCCTAGTTGATTTGTGTTGATGTGTTGTTGTTGATTGTTGTATTGTTACAGATTTGGAGCCTCCAATTCAGTTGTGGATGTGTGCCCCAAGAACCTTGTAAAGGCCCGGTTTCCGCCTCGAGGAAATCCCTTAGTGGAAGTGGGCTAGGCCTTCGTGGCGTTGCTCACAGGAGATCTGAGTGAAGCCTTCGTGGCTGTTGGTTTGGCTTGCGTAGCAACCACACTCCTCCAAACATAGACTTACCTTCTTTCAAAGGAAGGGAACTACGGGAATCATCTCCGTGTCAACGCGTGCTACACTCTCGGTTACCTCTATCCCACTCTATCTCCTATATATTGCGTAGCTATATCTTGCTTAGTTGATAACCTTGTCATATAGGTAAATTCACTTAGTTGCATATCTAGAGAATTTACCTTTGTGTCAAACCTAAATTGAAAAAGAACTAAAAATTGGTTAGCACCTATTCACCCCCCTCTAGGTGCGGCATACGATCCTTTCAATTGGTATCGAGCCTCGGCTCTTATTTCGGGCTTAACCACCTAAGAGTATGCCGGACGAGGCGCCTTTGGAAGAGTCCGATAAGTTGGTCATCATGGAGGAAATCAATTCGTTGAGATCCTCCATGGACGCTCAAATGGAAAGCATGAGAAAACTGATTTCCGAGCTTTTGACTCCGGTCCCTCCTAAGGCTCCCGTCTTAGAGGTAAAGGACACGGGTGTGTTAGAAGAGGGAGGTGCTTCGGCACTACCCTCCTCTACCAAACCCGTGGAAGGTGATAACTTAAACACTATCAAATCTCCCATTGCATCTCCTAGTGGAACTAGTGGAGGTGAGAGCTACAATCGAGTAGCTCCACCTTTTCAATCTCCCGATATACCGGTTCCACATCCCCATTTGAACATTCGAGGCGACCCACCTAAGTTTTCCGTTGAGAATTTCGATACTTGGCAATTTGAGTTTCGCTCTCATGTTTGCAGTGCCTCCAATGAACTTTGGAGAATCATCTTGGAAGGCTTCAAGCCCTACAACCCCGACAAGTTGACTAGAAGAGAAGCGGTTGATAGTCAACTCAACAACACCGCCTTGCACATGATTCAAACTAGTGTGGGGACACAAGAGCTTCCTCGTGTTCGGAACTACACCACCGCCAAGGAAGCTTGGGATGGTTTGGCCGCTAGTTGCATTGGAAGTGAGAGCACGAGAAGGAACAAGTATAATGCTCTTCGGAATCAAGCCGAAGGATTCATGAGGCTACCGGATGAAGATCATCAAGTCATGTATGGAAGACTCCTCATCGTTGCCGATGCCTTCCGGCTTAGTGGTGCCACCCACATCAATGACTCTTGGATCAAGGAGAAGTACATTGAATGCATGATGCCATTTGTACCCATTGATGTCAAGACCCTTGTTGGGAGAGAATGCTATTCATCTCTCTCATCTCAAGATGCCGTGCACGAGATGCAAGCCCTCAAGGTGCTCGAGCAAAACTCCCATGACTCTCGCAATCGTGCCATTGGTATGGCAAAAGGGAACAATCTTGCCTTGACGGTCAACTCCGTAGAAGAAGTGCACCCTCAAGAACAATATAGGGCATCTTGGAGTATGTCCTATCCGGAAGATTTGGAATGCCACTATCATGATCACATGGCCTTCCATGCAAAGTCATTTTGGGTTGATCCCTCCAAGGCCAAGGAAGACAACATCAAGAGAAACCACAAGAGTGGGTTCACTAGCTTTGGTCCAAAGATAAGATCATGCTACAATTGTGATGACAAGCGCCACTTCATTGCCGAATGCCCCTATGAGAATAGAGAGCTTCATAATGGAAGGCTCATTCCCAAGGACAAGAGCAAAGAATCAAAGGGCAAATATTCAAAAGCCCCCAACAAGAAGTTCTACAACAACAAGACCAAGAAGGGCAAGAGGCCCCCAAGAGTTGTGCTAGTGACTAGGGAAGAATATTCTTCCGATGAAGTTGAAAGTTCTAGTGATGATGAAGGAGAAAGCTCAAAGGAAGTGGCCGCCATTGTCACTACCAACATTCCCTCTTCATCTCTCTTTGAATCCCCCAATGAGAATCCCCATATCAAGAATGCACATTGCTTCATGGCAAAGTCCTCCTTGGACACATCTATTGTGCTATCAACTCAAGAAGAATATTCCTCCGGAGATGATGATGTTGATGATGAAGAAGATGCAACCTCTAATGGATTGGTCGCTCTTGCCTCCCTCTCCACTAACTCTTCATCACCAAGTGAATCCCCCAATGAGACCATTCATGTGGAGGAAGAAAGTTGTCTCATGGCCAAATCCTCCGAGGTATCATCTCCTAGCCCCTCTATGCCTAACATATCAAGTGATCTAGGGGTTGATGATGCTAGTCTAAAAGTGAAACAAGAAATGCTAGAATTTGATGAATTCATGTTTAACCTACAAGGTATCAACAAAAAGCATGTTTCAAATCTCATGGCTCGTTTAGCTCAACAAAATGATATGCTTGAGAAAAAGGGTCAAATAGAGAGAGAAGACTCTCTTGAAATCCATGCTCTTAAAAATGCCCTTGAGGAAAGTCAAGAAACTATAGCTTCTCTTGAGGAGAGGCTAGAAAATCTTGAAGAGCCTCAAGATGAAATTAACAAGCTCACTAAAGCTAGAGATCATGCTAGGGCTAAGACTAAATTGCTTAAAAAGGAAATGGCCCAATTTGGTGTTGATCATGAGAAACTTGTGAAGGATCTAGATGAACTAGACAAAGCTCACAAAGCTTTGAAGAGTGAATACTCTCTCCTATCCAAGTCAAATGAGCAACTTCAAATTAGGCTTGCTTCATATGATGTTCCTAGTTCCTCTACCCCTTCATGTGATCATGCAAATATTATTGAGGAAAATGCTAGGTTGAAGGATGAACTTGCTAAGGCCTCCTCTCCCCAAAGTAAACTTTCTTTGGATGATCTTTTGAGTAAGCAAATATCAAACAATGGGAAGGAGGGCCTAGGTTATAATGCCAAGGCAAAGAAGGCAAACAAGCAAAAAGCCAAGCCCGCACAAGAGAACAAGAAAGCTATCACCAATGGTGAAGCTCCTAAGGGAAACACCATCAATAATGATGATGCGGGAAATGCTAACCCTAACTATGTTCTATTTAAAGATTACTATGGTGATGTCTATGCTAAATATGTTGGCCCATATGATGGTTATGTTTCTTGGTCTATTTGGGTCCCAAAGACCCTTGTTGCTAACAAAAGAGGACCCATTGAGAAATGGGTACCTAAATCTAAGAATTGATCTCATGTAGGACTATGCCGCCGGAGGTTCAAAATGGGTACTTGATAGTGGATGTACAAGTCATATGACCGGCGGCAAGAACCTCGTCAAGGAGTTGAGGCCCAACATAAACAATATCACCGTCTCCTTTGGCGATAATTCTACATCCGAGGTAATGGGTTTTGGCAAGGTTGTGGTTGCACACAACATAACACTTGTGGATGTCATGCTTGTCAAAACCCTTGGTTACAATTTGCTTTCCGTTTCCGCCCTTGGCAAGATGGGTTTCGCCGTCTTTATTGATAATGATATTGTGGTCCTCTTGTGGAGCAAGACTCTAAAAGTCGCTTTCGTTGGGTATCGTGAACATAACTTGTATGTGGTGGACTTTTCGGGGACCACCACTTCAAGTGCGATGTGCCTATTTGGAAAGGCGGATGTGGGTTGGTTGTGGCATCGCCGCCTAGCCCATGTCAACATGAGAACTTTGCAAAGTCTTCACAAGGGGAACCATATTGTGGGACTAATGGAAAATGTTTCTTTTGCCAAAGATCGTGTTTGTAGGGCTTGTGTTGAAGGCAAAATGCATGACTCTCCGCATCCAAGCAAGACTATCATCTCTTCCAAGAGGATCTTGGAGCTCCTTCATGTGGATCTCTTTGGTCCCGTTACTCATGCAAGTCTTGGTGCGAAGAAACATTGCTTGGTGATTGTTGATGATTACTCAAGATACACTTGGGTCTACTTTCTCAAGACGAAAGATGAGACTCAACAAATATTCATTGACTTTGCTACCGAGGTGCAACGTCAACACAACCTCCTCATTATGGCAATAAGAAGTGACAACGGCTCCGAGTTCAAGAACTACACACTCAATAATTTCCTTAGTGATGAGGGGATTCGTCATCAATATTCCGCTGCTTACACCCCTCAACAAAATGGTGTTGCGGAGAGGAAGAACCGGACTCTTATGGATATGGCAAGATCTATGATGGCGGAGTATAAATCCCGCTATAACTTTTGGGCCGAAGCCATCTCCACCACTTGCCACTCTTCTAACCGGCTCTATCTCCGCAAGGGATTGAACAAGACTCCATATGAAATACTCACCGGCAACAAGCCTAATATCTCATACTTCAAGGTGTTCGGTTGTAAGTGTTTCTACAAAATCAAAGGAGTTCGTTTGTCTAAATTTGCTCCTAAAGCTTTGGAGGGTATATTTGTTGGTTACGATGCCGAATCTCACACTTATAGAATCTTTGATATAGCCTCCGGGATTATCATCGAATCTTGTAGTGTGAGGTTCGAAGAAAATGATGGCTCCCAAGTGGGGCAAGTTGATGTATGTGCAGGTGATGAAATACCTCAAGATGCCATAGTAAGAATGGGTGTGGGATTTTTCCGCCCCATTGAGGGACACGGTGTGGCGTCTCGGGAAGAACTATGCTCTACCACGGTGGAGCCCTCATCCTCTCAACATCAACAAACCCCATCTCTTGAAGCTAATGATGCACCAACCCAAGAACAAGAAGAAAACCCTCCCTCTCATGAACAAGATCAAGGACAAGATCAACCAAGAATTCAAGATCAACCATTCGATATTTGCACTTCACCAAACATTGTCCAAGATCAAGCACATGAGGATGAGCATTCTCAAGAAATTGAGGAAGCTCAAATTGAAGGTCAAGACGGGGACCCAAATGATCAAGTTGATCAAGTGACACCTCCAAGGCCTAAAAGAACCAAGGAGGAGATCGAGGCCCGTCGTCTAGCAAGAAGAGATAGGACCCTTGAAATTCGTGGACACACTCATGACAAGGTCCTTGGTGATGTTCGAGCAAAGGTCTCCACAAGAAGGCAATTGGCTAACTTTAGCAATCATCATGCTTATATCTCCGTTGTGGAACCCAAGAAAGTATTTGAAGCTCTTGAAGATTCGGATTGGGTGGAAGCCATGCACGAGGAACTCAACAACTTCAAGCGCAACAAAGTGTGGACCTTAGTAGAGAAGCCAAAGGAGTGCCGCAATGTTATAGGCACTAAATGGATATTCAAGAACAAGCAAGATGAGTTTGGAAATATTGTGAGGAACAAGGCAAGATTGGTGGCTCAAGGTTTCTCTCAAGTTGAAGGAATTGACTTTGGGGAGACCTATGCTCCCGTGGCTCGCCTTGAGTCCATCCGTATCCTTCTTGCTTATGCATCGCATCATAACTTTAAGTTACAACAAATGGATGTTAAAAGTGCATTTCTTAATGGTCCTTTGCATGAAGAGGTTTATGTTAAGCAACCCCCGGGGTTTGAGGATCTCAACTTTCCTAACCATGTCTACAAGCTTGATAAAGCACTTTATGGTCTCAAACAAGCTCCTAGAGCTTGGTACGAGCACCTTAAAGAATTGTTGGTAGACCGTGGGTTTGATGTTGGGCTAATCGATCCCACTCTTTTTACTAAGAGGGTTAATGGGGAGCTTTTCGTTTGCCAATTATATGTTGATGATATTATCTTTGGCTCTACTAACAAAGCTTTCAATGATGAATTTTCAAAGCTTATGACCGATAGGTTTGAGATGTCTATGATGGGAGAGATGAAGTTCTTCCTTGGTTTTGAGATCAAGCAATTGAGAGAAGGAACCTTCATCAATCAAGCAAAATATCTCCAAGACATGCTCAAGAGGTTCAAGATGACCGAGTTGAAGGGTGTGGCCACTCCTATGGTTACCAAATGTCATCTTGCACTTGATCCCAATGGTAAAGAGGTGGATCAAAAGGTATATCGCTCCATGATTGGATCCTTGCTTTACCTTTGTGCATCTAGACCGGACATAGTGTTGAGTGTTGGTGTGTGTGCAAGGTATCAAGCTTCTCCTAAGGAGAGCCACATGATGGCTCTCAAAAGAATCTTTAGATATTTGGTTGATACCCCAAGATATGGTATTTGGTACCCCAAAGGCTCAAGCTTTATTCTCAATGGATATACCGATGCGGATTGGGCGGGTGACAAGGATGATAGGAAATCAACTTCCGGGGCTTGCCAATTCCTTGGTAGGTCCTTGGTGTGTTGGTCTTCTAAGAAGCAAAATTGCATATCTCTCTCCACCGCCGAAGCCGAATATGTTGCCGCCGCAAGTGGATGCACTCAATTGTTATGGATGAGGCAAACTTTAAAGGAATACGGTGTCATTTGTGACAAAGTGCCTCTATTATGTGACAATGAAAGTGCTATCAAGATTGCCTATAATCCGGTGCAACATTCAAGAACGAAGCATATTGAGATCCGGAATCACTTCATTAGGGATCATGTTGCCCGTGGTGATATTGAGCTCATCTATGTTCCTACCAAAGATCAACTTGCCGACATATTCACGAAGCCTCTTGATGAAGCAAGGTTCTCTTATTTGAGGAATGAGCTAAATATCATTGATTCAAGGAGTATAGCTTGACCATCTTGCAAACACACCTTTGTCTCAAAACTTTATTTGGTTTAGATGTGGGCATGGAAATAGGGGGAGTGCGGTTTAAACTATTGAGCTATCCCTCCCCCCATAATGCCAACATTAAATAAAATCATTCTCTTTATATCATATAATGATATGTGAGCTTCAATGATGAGTAGTGGTTTTGGGCCCAAGATATATCTTCGCGGTGCCATACCATAACACTCATATATGGTGGCCTAGGCCACCACACTCTTCTTTGAGAAGAGTTGGAGTTATTTGGATCTTATCGCCTTTTATTTGACAACTCCATGTTCTTATGGGAAATCACTCTAGTTTGGCCTTATTTGCTCATCTCTTGCAAACTTGAGTGATCATGTACCATTAACAGTTTGTTTCCTCTAAACCTAAGCCTACACTCATCTATAAGCCATTTCCATCTTGCTCATTTGTCATGTTTGATAAAAAACTTGGAGTTTGAGGTTTCTCGGTCGGATGATCTAGGTTGCCCCATCTTATTGGTAAATATGCATCTTATATGTGAGGTGATAATTTATTGCACCACATATGGGTCCACAAATAACCAACGAAAGATAGGCGGGATTGGCGGTGTTCTGAAATTCTCCAGAACACCGGATAATCCGCCCCCCAGGCAACCCGGAAAATCCGGCCCGGCCGGATTATCCGCCCTAAACTAGGGCCGGAATATCCGGGGGCTGATACGTCCAATTTGCATCACTATTTTGTATCATAATTTGCCGTTATTCATTGATATATTTCATATTGGGACACAATACTTATGTTATTTCATCTATTTTGCATGTTTCATCATCATTGGAGGATCAAGCACCGGAGCCAGGATTCTGCTGGAAAAAGCACCGTCAGAACGCAATATTTCGGAAGATCAACTGTGGAAGGGAATTTCACGAAAATTCCTATTTTTCCAGATGACGGAGGGAGCCAGAAGGGGAAGAAGAGAGGCCATGTGGGCCCAGACCATAGGGCGGCGCGGCCCGGGCCGGCCGCGCCACCCTGCTCTGGGGGCCCACGACCCTTTTCGCCTCCTTTTCTTCGCGTACTCCTTCGTCCCGAAAACCTAAGCCACGGAGAGGACCTCACGAAGGGTTACAGCCGCCTCTGCGGGGCGGAGAACACCAGAGAGAAAGAGCTCTCCGGCGGGCAGGAATCCGCCGGGGAAATTCCCTCCCGGAGGGGGAAATCGACGCCATCGCCATCGTCATCGAGCGGGACATCATCTTCATCATCATCATCATCATCTCCACCATCTACACCGCCATCACCACCGCTGCACCTCGTCATCGCTGTAGCAATTCGGGTTAAATCTTGATTGTTTGATAGGGGAAACTCTCCCGGTGTTATTCTATACTTGTTGTAGATGCTATTGAGTGAAACCATTGAACCAAGGTTTATGTTCAGATTGTTATTCATCATCATATCACCTCTGATTGTATTCCATATGATGTCTCGTGAGTAGTTCGTTTAGTTCTTGAGGACATGGGTGAAGTCTAAATGCTAGTAGTGAATTATGGTTGAGTAATATTCAATGTTATGATATTTAAGTTGTGGTGTCATTCTTCTAGTGGTGTCGTGTGAACGTCGACTACACGACACTTCACCATTTATGGGCCTAGGGGAGTGCATCTTGTATTCGGTTGCTAATTGTGGGGTTGCCGGAGTGACAGAAACCTAAGCCCCCGTTAGTATATCGATGCAGGAGGGATCGCAGGATCTCAGAGTTTAAGGCTGTGGTTAGATTTATCTTAATTACTTTCTTGTAGTTGCGGATGCTTGCAAGGGGTATAATCACAAGTATGTATTAGTCCTAGGAAGGGCGGTGCATTAGCATAGGTTCACCCACACAACACTTATCAAAACAATGAAGATTAATCAGCTGTATGTAGCGAAAGCACTAGACTAAAATCCCATGTGTCCTCAGGAACGTTTGGTCATTATAAGTAAACAAACCGGCTTGTCCTTTGTGCTAAAAAGGATTGGGCCACTCGCTGCAATTATTTCTCTCGCATTTTATTTACTTGTACTTTATTTATCTGCAATATCAAAACCCCCTGAATACTTGTCTGTGAGCATTTACAGTGAATCCTTCATCGAAATTGCTGCCAACACCTTCTGCTCCTCGTTGGGATCGACATTCTTACTTATCGAAGATACTACGATACACCCCTATACTTGTGGGTCATCAAGACTATTTTCTGGCGCCGTTGCCGGGGAGTGAAGCGCTATTGGTAAGTGGAATTGGTAAGGAAATTTACTGTTTGTGCTGATTTTATTTCTGCCTGCTGCTATAAATCATTATGGAGAGATCTTCTCTTCAATTTCTATTTGGGAAATCTACTACTACTGCAATGGTAGTGGATGAAGCGCCAGGTGAGGAAGTAGTACCATATAAAATACCTATGAAAATTATTGAACGTGTTATGGATAACCGCTATGAAGGGGATGGAACTGTCCATCCTGGTGATCATTTACTGTTTTTGCATGAATTATGCGGGTTATTCAAATGTGCAGGTATTTCTATGAATGAAGTTAGGAAGAAACTATTCACTATATCGCTGTCTGGTAAAGCGGCGCACTGGTATAAATTGCTGAAGAATGGTGATTCTATTGATTGGGAGGACATTGTGCCTTTATTTTATTCCAAATTCTATCCTCCAAGTGAAATTCACAAAGATCGGAACCGCATATATAATTTCTGGCCTCATGATGGAGAGAGTATTGCCCAAGCTTGGGGGAGATTGAAGTCTTTAATGCTCAAATGCCCCATTCATGAGCTTCCTGGTAATGTTATTATTGATAATTTCTATGCAAGACTTTCTTTTCAAGACAAGACCTTGCTGGATACTTCTTGTTCTGGATCATTTACACGCAAGAATGAAGAGTTTAAAAGGGACCTTCTTGATCGGATCCAAGAAAATACTGAAGGATGGGAGAACGACAAAGATAGAGAATCAGGTATAATTTATGATTATAAATGCATTGAAGCTTTTATGGATACTGATAAATTTCGTAATATGAGTGCTACATATGGTCTTGATTCCCAAGTTGTTGCAAATCTTTATAGAGCTTTTGCCTCTCATTATGAACTGCCTAAGAAGAATTTTGATAAGTATCATGAACCGTATAAAGATAAAGTTGATTCATCTGTAAACAAATGTGTAGTGGTTGAAACTGTTGATAATGTTATTCCTGAAGCTTATATTGAAAAAACTCCTTTCCCTGCTAAAATGAAGGAGTACTCTGTCATATCTAGTGCGTTAATAAAAGTGAAAAGAAACCTAAAGAACCTGAAGAACAAATTAAAATTGAACCTGCTGTTGCAATAGTTAAAGATCTTGTGACTGAAAATGTGGAGGATGGTCATATTATTTTCTGTGAAGATGCTTCTAATATTGTTTCACATCCTAATAAATCCAAACAAGTTAGTGTTCCTATGCTATCTGTTAGAATTGGTGATCATTGCTATTATGGTTTATGTGATATTGGTGCAAGTGTTAGTGCTATTCCTTATGAACTTTACACGGAGATTATGCACGAAATTGGTTCTTGTGAACTTGAAGATATTGATGTGGTTATTCATCTGGCTAATAGAGAAACTATTTCTCCGATTGGTATTGTTCGAGATGTGGAAGTTCTATGTGGTAAGATTAAATATCCTGCTGACTTTTTGGTACTTGGTTCTGCTGCTAGTGATCATTGTCCTATCATTTTTGGTAGACCTTTTCTAAATACTTGTGGAGCTATTATAGATTGTAAGAAAGAGAAAATTTTGACTAGATTTGCTGGTGAACCTTATGAATTTAACTTTTCTAAATTTACTAAAACTCCTTATAAAGCTGACTTGCCTAGTAATGATTTTAAAATGGAGCAGTGTGCATCTATTGTTCTTGTTCCTAATAACCCTTTGCAGCAACATCTGGAGAATAGTGAAAGTGAAGCTTTTAGGAAAGAAAGAGATGAGCTTGAGGAAATTTTTCGTCGCCAACCTATTCTCAAGCATGATTTACCGGTGGAAGATTTGGGTACAACACCGCCACCAAAGGAAGATCCTGTTTTTGATTTAAAGCCTTTACCTGATAATCTTAAATATGCTCATATTGATGATAAGAAAATATATCCTGTTATTATTAGTTCTAAGCTTTCAGAGATTGAGGAAGAAAGGTTATTGGAAATATTGAAGAAACACCGAGGAGCTATTGGCTATACTCTTGATGATTTGAAAGGGATTTCTCCTTCTATTTGCCAACATGCTATTAATATGGAAGAAGATGCAAAGCCTGTTGTTGAACATCAACGTCGTCTAATTCCGAAGATGAAGGAAGTGGTAAGGAACGAGGTATTAAAACTCCTTGAAGCTGGTATTATATATCCTATTGCTGATAGTAGATGGGTTAGTCCTGTTCATTGTGTTCCTAAGAAAGGAGGAATGACTGTTGTGCCTAATGATAATGATGAGCTTATTCCTCAAAGAATAGTTGTAGGTTATAGAATGTGCATTGATTTTCGAAAAGTTAATAAAGTTACTAAGAAAGATCATTACCCTTTACCCTTTATTGATCAAATGTTAGAAAGGTTATCTAAAAATACTCACTTTTGCTTTCTTGATGGTTATTCTGGGTTTTCACAAATTGCTGTTAAAGCTAAAGATCAAGAGAAAACCACTTTTACTTGTCCTTATGGAACTTATGCTTATAGGCGTATGCCTTTTGGTTTATGTAATGCTCCTGCTACTTTTCAAAGATGCATGTCTGCTATTTTTCATGGTTTTTGCGAAAGTATTGTAGAGGTATTCATGGATGATTTTTCTGTCTATGGGAATTCTTTTGATAATTGCTTGCGAAACCTCGATAAAGTTTTGCAGAGATGTGAAGAAACTAACCTTGTTCTTAATTGGGAGAAATGCCACTTTATGGTTAATGAAGGAATTGTATTGGGACATAAAATTTCTGAGAGAGGTATTGAAGTTGATAGAGCTAAAGTTGAAGCAATTGAGAAAATGCCCTATCCGAGGGATGTTAAAGGTATTCGTAGTGTTCTTGGTCATGCTGGGTTTTATAGGAGATTTATTAAAGATTTCTCTAAAATTTCAAAGCCTCTTACTAATCTTCTTCAAAAAGATGTACCTTTTGTTTTTGATGATGATTGTAAGGAAGCTTTTGAAACTCTAAAGAAAGCCTTAACAACTGCTCCTGTAGTCGAACCTCCTGATTGGAATTTGCCTTTTGAAATTATGTGTGATGCTAGTGATTTTGCTGTAGGCGCTGTTCTTGGACAGCGGGTAGATAAAAAATTAAATGTTATTCATTATGCTAGTAAGACTCTTGATGCTGCTCAAAGAAATTATGCTACAACTGAAAAGGAATTGTTAGCTGTAGTCTTTGCTTGTGATAAGTTTAGACCCTATATTGTTGATTCAAAAGTTACAATTCATACTGATCATGCTGCAATTAGATACCTTATGACAAAGAAAGATGCTAAGCCAAGGCTTATTAGATGGGTACTTCTGTTGCAAGAATTTGATTTACATATTATAGATAGGAAAGGTGCTGATAATCCTGTTGCTGATAATTTGTCTAGATTGGAAAATATTGCTTATGATCCTGTTCCTGTTAATGATAGTTTTCCAAATGAACAATTGGCTGTAATAAAGGTGAGCTCGCGAGAGAGCCCTTGGTATGCAGATTATGCTAACTTTATTGTTTCGAAGTATTTGCCTCCAACCTTTTCAGCTCAGCAAAGGAGGAAATTCTTTTATGACTTGAGGCATTATTTTTGGGATGACCCACACTTATATAAAGAAGGAGTAGATGGTATTATGCGAAGATGTGTTCCTGAATATGAACAACAGGAGATATTGAATAAATGTCATGGAAGTGTTTATGGAGGACATCACGCTGGAGATAGAACCGCGCAGAAGGTTCTACAATCAGGTTTTTATTGGCCAACACTCTTCAAAGATGCAAGGAAGTTTATCTTATCTTGTGATGAATGTCAAAGAGTTGGTAATATCTCTAGACGCAATGAGATGCCTATGAATTATACTCTTGTTATTGAACCATTCGATTGTTGGGGATTCGACTTCATGGGACCTTTCCCTTCTTCAGACGGTAACACTCATATACTTGTCGCTGTTGATTATGTTACTAAATGGGTAGAAGCTATACCTACAAAAAGTGCTGATGGTGAGACCTCTATAAAAATGCTTGTAGATATTATATTTCCTAGATTTGGAGTACCTAGATATATTATGACTGATGGAGGTTCTCATTTCATTCATGGAGGTTTTAGAAAAACTCTTGCTAAGTATGGTATTAATCATAGAATTGCTTCTGCTTATCATCCTCAAACTAGTGGTCAAGTAGAATTATCAAATAGAGAGATTAAAGCTATCTTAGGTAAAACTGTTAATAAATCTAGAAAGAATTGGCCTAGCAAATTGAAAGAAGCGTTATGGGCTTATAGAACTGCTTATAAAAATCCTATGGGAATGTCACCTTATAAAATGGTTTATGGAAAAGCTTGTCATTTACCTCTAGAACTAGAGCACAAAGCTTATTGGGCTGTTAGAGAACTAAATAAAGATCCTAAATTAGCCGGTAATAAGAGGTTGTTGCAATTAAGTTCTCTAGATGAATGGAGAAGTGAAGCTTATGAAAATGCTAAACTCTTTAAAGAAAAAGTTAAGAAATGGCATGATAGAAGGATCATCAAAAGAGAATTTAATGTTGGAGATCAAGTTCTATTGTATCGGTCTCGTCTCAGATTCTTTGCAGGGAAATTACTCTCGAAGTGGGAAGGACCATATGTTGTTGAGGAGGTGTATCGTTCAGGAGCAATTAAAATTAGCTCTCTCCAAGGCAATGCCACACAAGTGGTGAATGGACAAAGACTCAAGCATTATATCTCGGGCGATTCTTATAATGTTGATGTTGATATTATTCAAGTGGAAACACCGGAGGCTTTCATCAAGGGACAAATTGACAGTCCGCCAGAATTGGACTTTGAATAGGTAACAGTATAGGTAATAAAAAGTCCGCGTTTACCTTTCCGAACATTATTTTTGCTGTTTTTGGAAAATATGAAAAATTACGGAATCCAAACGGAGTGGAAAAGACGCACGAGGGGTGCCACCATAGGCCGGCGCGGCCTGACCTGGCCCGACCTATGGTCTGGCCGCCTCGTTGCCCCTTTCCGACTCGTTTTCGACCTGGAATCTTCCTTTTGTCGTAAAAATATTTGCTATATAATCCCCCGGACCCCTGGAGGTCCGTAATATCGTTTTCTCGTCGTGTTTTGTTTCGAGCTGTTTTCTGCCAGATTTGTTTTGATCTAGAAGCACCATGGTCTCCAGCAACAAAGACAAGGGGCCTTGGAGGGAAGAGATGGATGAGAGGATCAATAAGGAGAAGGAGAAGATAGCGTCAGCAAAAGGAGAGTGGGAAACTACGAGGAGTAAGCCAATTTTGGTGGGATCGGTTAATACTGGGCGCTCTTTTTCTCATAACTTGCAGGGAGCTCTCCCGCCTGTTCTGGACCTCGATTCTTTCCCTTGTGTGGAGGAAGCAATACGGGTTGCTGATGAGTTTTGTGATCAATATCGTGCTCTAAGGAGGGAAGTGGAGATACTTCAGGAGGAGAACCAGCGACTTCGCAGAATGCTGGAATATTACTCAAATCCCAGCACAAGGCCGTCACCGCCACACTCGGGTAACAATGAGTCTTTTCAGGTTTTGGTGCAGAATTGCAAAATTGAGAAGCTGAAGCTGAAGGAGATCCTTATGAAGCGCGAGAAGAATCCATCACCACCATCGCCGAAGGAGTAATTCATCATCGGTATTGGCATCCCCTTGGTTTGTTCCAAGCTTGGGGGAGTGCCGCGGTATCACATCATTATCACCACCTTTATCTTTTACTATCAAGTAGTGTCATATCATGAGTAGGGAAGTTATCTTATGGAATAGTATGCAATGTGGAAGTATCTCTCTTAGTTAGTTATCTATGTATCCGTTGGTGTGAGTTATCGTTATGGAATATTAATGAGAAGTCTTATCATTTACTTTTTGCACATCTTATTTTAGTTTGCAATCTCCATTATATGATTACTCTTGACATGAGTATTGATATCACTTTGGGAGCATCAAGTAAATCTATTGGTTTTGGCAAACTTAGCATTGGTCAATAGCAACAACACCCTGATGTTTAATGAAGGAGAGAAATACACTTAGATACATTACTCTATTATCTCTATGCTTAGTATTCTTAAGTTAAAATTGCTTGTGCTTATGAGAAAGATGCATGATTGTTCTATCATATGTATATTTGTTTGATTCCCTCAACCTTTATGCTTGCTATCAAACCTTGCTAGCCAAAGACCTGTATTGAGAGGGAATGCTTCTCATACATCCATAACCTTAGACCAAACCTATGCCATTTGTGTCCACCATACCTACCTACTACATGGTATTTTCTGCCATTCCAAGTAAATACTTCATGTGCTACCTTTAAATAATTCAAACTACTACTCTTTATTTGTGTCAATGTTTTATAGCTCATGAGGAAGTATGTGGTGTTTATTCTTTCAATCTTGTTGGGCGGACTTTCACCAATGGACTAGCGGCACATCCGCTTATCCAATAACTTTGCAATAAGAGCTGGCAACGGGGTTCCCAGCCTCAATTAATAACTTTCATTAATAATTCTCTTCACATGTTTTGCTCTGAGTTATCAGTAAGCAACTTAATTTTGCAATAGACACTCCTCCATGGTATGTGAATGTTGGAAGGCACCCGAGGATTCGGTTAGCCATGGATTGAGAAAGCCAAGGTTGGGGGAGTGTCACCCATAATAAAACTAAAATACATGTGTAAACAAAAGAGAAGGGGGATGATCTACCTTGCTGGTAGAGATACCGTCCTCATGGGAGCCGCTTTTGAAGGTTCGTTTGGCAAGGGGTTAGAGTGCCCGCTACCATTCGTTGACAACAACAAACACCGCTCAAAATCTTACTTTTTATTCTCTTTATATGATTTCAAAACTTGAAAAGCTCTAGCACATGATTTAATCCCTGCTTCCCTCTGCGAAGGGCCTTTTACTTTTATGTTGAGTCAGTAAAACCTATTTCTCTCTATCTCAAGCAAGCAATTGAGTTGTTGTGAACCAATCATTTATGCTATGATTCAGTTAATCATGTCTTACTTTCTTGTTTAGTACCAATTTTATCTGAATGAATATGACTTTGAAGTTATCAATGATTATGAGGAGATTGTTATGCTTAAATATGAAGGCTCAGCTATGAATTCTAATATGAAGGCTTTGCTTAGAAGTACAATCCGTTAGTAGTTCTCTGACCAAGAACGAAGTTTGCCATCACCAATTATGATTTCTTATGCACCTTTACTTGTGATTTCTCTTTACTTATTTCGAGATGAGTTATATGAGGAAGTTGTTTACTAGAATGTCTTGTGTGAATGAATATGATGCTTCTTGTCCGTATTTTATTTATCGACTCTTCACTCCATAAACATGTGGTCTTGTTTATCGAGCTCAGTTTCGCTTGGGGACAAGCGAGGTCTAAGCTTGGGGGAGTTGATACGTCCAATTTGCATCACTATTTTGTATCATAATTTGCCGTTATTCATTGATATATTTCATATTGGGACACAATACTTATGTTATTTCATCTATTTTGCATGTTTCATCATCATTGGAGGATCAAGCACCGGAGCCAGGATTCTGCTGGAAAAAGCACCGTCAGAACGCAATATTTCGGAAGATCAAGTGGAAGGGAATTTCACGAAAATTCCTATTTTTCCAGATGACGGAAGGAGCCGAAGGGGAAGAAGAGGGGCCACTGTGGGCCCAGACCATGGCGGCGCGGCCCGGGCCTGGCCGCGCCACCCTATGCTCGGGGGGCCCGACCCTTTCGCCTCCTTTTCTTCGCGTACTCCTTCGTCCCGAAAACCTAAGCCACAGAGAGGACCTCACGAAGGGTTACGGCCGCCTCTGGGCGGAGAACACCAGAGAGAAAGCTCTCCGGCGGCAGGAATCCGCCGGAAATTCCCTCCCGGAGGGGAAATCGACGCCATCGCCATCGTCATCGAGCGGGACATCATCTTCATCATCATCATCATCATCTCCACCATCTACACCGCCATCACCACCGCTGCACCTCGTCATCGCTGTAGCAATTCGGGTTAAATCTTGATTGTTTGATAGGGGAAACTCTCCCGGTGTTATTCTATACTTGTTGTAGATGCTATTGAGTGAAACCATTGAACCAAGGTTTATGTTCAGATTGTTATTCATCATCATATCACCTCTGATTGTATTCCATATGATGTCTCGTGAGTAGTTCGTTTAGTTCTTGAGGACATGGGTGAAGTCTAAATGCTAGTAGTGAATTATGGTTGAGTAATATTCAATGTTATGATATTTAAGTTGTGGTGTCATTCTTCTAGTGGTGTCGTGTGAACGTCGACTACACGACACTTCACCATTTATGGGCCTAGGGGAGTGCATCTTGTATTCGGTTGCTAATTGCGGGTTGCCGGAGTGACAGAAACCTAAGCCCCCGTTAGTATATCGATGCAGGAGGGATCGCAGGATCTCAGAGTTTAAGGCTGTGGTTAGATTTATCTTAATTACTTTCTTGTAGTTGCGGATGCTTGCAAGGGGTATAATCACAAGTATGTATTAGTCCTAGGAAGGGCGGTGCATTAGCATAGGTTCACCCACACAACACTTATCAAAACAATGAAGATTAATCAGCTGTATGTAGCTAAAGCACTAGACTAAAATCCCATGTGTCCTCAGGAACGTTTGGTCATTATAAGTAAACAAACCGGCTTGTCCTTTGTGCTAAAAAGGATTGGGCCACTCGCTGCAATTATTTCTCTCGCATTTTATTTACTTGTACTTTATTTATCTAATATCAAAACCCCTGAATACTTGTCTGTGAGCATTTACAGTGAATCCTTCATCGAAATTGCTGCCAACACCTTCTGCTCCTCGTTGGGATCGACATTCTTACTTATCGAAGATACTACGATACACCCCCTATACTTGTGGGTCATCAGGCAGATCTTGAAAGGGCTGAGGACGAGGCCGCGGGGGGCAAACGGTTCACACCACCCCCCCACGCGCCTCTCTCTCCTCTCTCTCCTCTCAAGGAGACTCTCCTCCTCGCCGGAGCCGCCCCGTCCACTCCCTCCCGGAGCTTTTGGGTGGACGGGTGCTCCTCCCTCCTAGCTACCTTCTCCTCCAAGCGGCTTTCGCAATGGATGCGGGTATGACTCACAATCTCTAACCCTAGGTGTTGTGATTTGTATGTGCTATTTTCTTGGTGGATTTGGTGTCTAGTTGTTCCAAATCATTTGTAGTGTACTCATCTTGCATGCTATAAGGCCGATCTGTTCATAGACATGTTGTTGATTGCAATTTCTGCTAGATTCGCAGGGCCGGATTATCCGGCCCCCGCGAGGACCGGATTATCCGGTCGGCCGGATTATCCGCCCCCTTGGGGCACCGGATTATCCGGCCTGGAGCTTCATCGCCTGTGCAGTTTTGATTCAATCTACCATGTCTAGACTTGTACCAACTTATAGTATGTTTCTCGAGTACATTCCTGTATCTTACATGACTGATGAGCATCATCCTCTCTTTGCTATCCATCTTTGCTAGTCACAGGTCGTACTTCACGGGGTACTTCTCGGAGACGCCCAAGGGCTGATCGTTCAAGTGATGAGTTCGTGTCCAACGCTCCTCGCAAGTCAACCTCATCTAGGCACAAGAACAAGGCATCAAGGGAAAACTACAAGGCTATGGACCCTATTTCTTATTCTGCTATCCGCCTGAAGAACTGGTATGAAGACCTCCCAAGGGATGAAGAGACAGAGGGCAGAAAATACTGGTGCATGGAACAGGAGTTCATCTATAAGGATATCTATGAGCCCATGAAGAAATTACGTCCCATGCAAGCTATCGATGTGGACGTTCTGGCAGTCAACAATCACTTTGAGGATGCCATCTGGGTGACTGGTAGGATGGGCTTGCAGGATTTGATGAAGATTCGATGTGACTATAGTCCAGAGTTGGTAAAGCAGTTCTTTGCTACGTTGGCCATCAAGAAAGATGAGGACCGTACTATGGAATGGATGTCTGGCTCCACTCACTGTAGTGCCACCTTGCGTCGTTTTGGTGCTATTCTTGGAGTTCCTGTAGAAGAAGGCCGTCGTCTCCATGGACCTCAGAGGGCAGATAAGAATGCAATGTTTGATCTCTATACATCTGCTGGAAAAGTGGGAACGACAAAGGGGCTGCTTCCCATCTATGGTCAGTTACTCCGGTTCTTTCGGTCCACCATCGCTCCTAGTGGTGGTAACAATGATGCAATCCGGGGATCTCTTGTGGATCTCATGTGCCTCAGCCTTCGGTGTGCTCGTGATGAGAATGAGGAACATAACTTCTCTATTGATATCATGGACTACATCTTCCATGAGATTCATGATACCATGGTCTCCCGCAATACTATACCTTATGCGCCCTACATCCAGCTCCTCATCAACAACATTGCGGGCGGGCGTGGTGAAGACTTGAGCGGGTACCCTTTGATGACACACTCTATCAAGAAGGCCTACAAGCTTAAGCATGTCTCTTCTGCTGTACCTCCACCTGACTCCTTCATGCGTGATGCTCGTTCTAGTGGATTTGCTCCTGCTCGCCATCCTGACCTCCCTGCTATGAAGAAACAAGTGAACAGGCTCAGTTGGTTTCAGCGTTACATCCTTTGCATGAACATTGAGATTCATAAGGAGAACTTTGCGGCCAGCCGGGAGCGGGCTGAGATTAAGCATACTCAGGCGGTTATTCTGCACAAGCTCAGTGGTGAGCAAGGACCCCCTCCTCAGCCTCCTGCTCACCAAGACTATTATGGTTTTCGGATTTCTATATGTTGAGATCAAGACTATTATATTATGTGTGATGCTATATCTCCGTATCATATATCTACACATGGGTATGATTTCAATTACTTATATGCACACATGTAGGGGGAGTGCCTCTATATTTTGCCATTATGCTTGTCTCTATAGTGATTCTCTTGCAAATCCGTATATTGTCATCAAACACCAAAAAGAGGGAGATTGAAAGAACATCTCTCATATTATGTTTTGAGTGTTTGATGTCAATGTACGTGATATACTAATGTTTGGTTAAGTGGTACAGGGATTATATAGATACATTTGTGTGTGTGTTGGATGTGGTCAGTCTGTCAAAGAGAATCGAAAAAATTCATCAGGCCGGATAATCCGGGCCGGATATTTCCAAAATATCCGGCCCCCAGAATTTCGGCTAAGGACTTGAGGGAAATCAGCTCAGTATAGGGGCCGGACATTTGCCCGGATATTGTCCTGGTTTTGTCCCAGGCCGGATTATCCGGGCCGGACATTTCAAGAATATCCGGCCCCCAAAAACGGCTAAGGACCTGAAGAAAAGTGGCTCGTATGGGGCCGGACATTTGACCGGACATTGTCCGGTTTTGTACTGGAGCCGGATTATCCGGGGCGGATTATCCGGCCCTAACTTAGGCCGCATTATCCGCCCGGAAGGCTCAACGGTTGGATTTTGGGGAGGGGTATTTATACCCCTCTTCTTCTTCCTTACCCCTTTGCTCAATCATTGCTCAAGAATTCTGCCAAGCTACACCACCATTAGAGCCACCTCAAGAAACACAATATTTGCAAGATATCCTTCCTCCCCCAACCAAATCTCTTGATCTTTGGAGATTCGAAGGAGAAGCCACCGATCTACATCCTCACCGAAGCGTTTTTCATTTCCCCCTCATTTGTTTGAGGGATCTCATGCTAGTGTTCCTATTTGGTTCCCTAGTTGATTTGTGTTGATGTGTTGTTGTTGATTGTTGTATTGTTACAGATTTGGGAGCCTCCAATTCAGTTGTGGATGTGTGCCCCAAGAACCTTGTAAAGGCCCGGTTTCCGCCTCGAGGAAATCCCTTAGTGGAAGTGGGCTAGGCCTTCGTGGCGTTGCTCACAGGAGATCTGAGTGAAGCCTTCGTGGCTGTTGGTTTGGCTTGCGTAGCAACCACACTCCTCCAAACGTAGACGTACCTTCTTGTAAAGGAAGGGAACTACGGGAATCATCTCCGTGTCAACGCGTGCTACACTCTCGGTTACCTCTATCCCACTCTATCTCCTATATATTGCGTAGCTATATCTTGCTTAGTTGATAACATTGTCATATAGATAAATTCACTTAGTTGCATATCTAGAGAATTTACCTTTGTGTCAAACCTAAATTGAAAAAGAACTAAAAATTGGTTAGCACCTATTCACCCCCCCTCTAGGTGCGGCATACGATCCTTTCAAATTTTCTATGCGGCGACTACGATAACTCTTGGAAATAGGAAGATGATGCCTTTTTGGAAAGCGCCATGGCTTCAAGGCATGAAGCCGATTGACATTGCCCCGCTCATTTTTGTGGCATCAAAGAGGAAGAATTGGAAGGTCGCGCAAGCGCTTTGCGACGATGCTTGGGTTACAAAAATAGTTTTGGACAACTCCTTCACCATGGAACACCTCACTCATTTCATCGACCTTTGGACGCTCATCTCCAACATCACTCTTGTCCCTGAGGAGGATGATGACATTGTTTGGAAGCTAACACCGCATGGGCAGTACTCTGCTAAATCGGCATATGATTTGCAATTCCTTGGCTCAACCCTTTCATCCCTACACAAAACAATTTGGAAAGCTTGGGCACCGCCGAAGGTGAAGTTCTTCGCTTGGTTGGACGGCGGACCGTCTTCAGAAACGCGGATGGCCAAATTGCGTCCTCTTTGCAGGCAATGCACTTAAACCGTTGATCACCTTTTTGTGCAATGCCGCTACACGAAGCGGCTTTGGGGCTTCATGAAGGAGTGGCTGGGTTTGAATGGGCTGCAACCGGAACAATGGGCAAACATGGATTTGGCCGCATGATGGGGCATGATGGCGGCTGGGCATATGCCTAACACCAAAGCCATGGCATCCGTCACATTACTTGTTTCATGGGAGATTTGGAATGAGAGGAACTCTAGGGTTTTTCGTACCAAATGTACACCGCCCCTCGTAGTGTTCGATAGAATCAAATAGGAGGCACGGATGTGGGTGTTAGCGGGCGCTAGAAGGATGGGAGAATTGATGCCGCGAGAGTGATTGTTTTGTAATAACGTGTTCCGTACTTTGCATGTCATGCTTGTAAAACTTCTCCTTAATTAATAGACTTGGGCAAAGCTTTTGCCCCCGTTTCAAAAAAAAAATTCAGGCTACAGTAGTCTTATTTTATTTTCAAACGAAAGTTCACGCTATATCGAGAGACTGGCAGGTAGTTCAGTTAACTGGAGATCCTTTTACGACTTTCTTCACTAATGTCTGTGCAACGACGAAACATTAGCAGGAGAGAAAAAACGAATGAGCGATGTGAGGGAGGTGAAATATCTCTGTTTCTCTCAACCGGTATCTTCAGAATGCGCACGAGTAGAAAAGTTCAGGCTATAGTACTTTTATTTCATTTCTGAACAAAAGTTCAGGCTATATCGACAGACTGTTTCAGACTAGGTCACATTTCACTAGCAGTAACCTCACCACGATAATCGACATTTAAACTACCGAGTAACAAAATAACCATTTGCGGCGTTGCTTCTCCAGCGAGATTTTCCGCTGAAGTATCGAACGACAGGATTTCAGCAAGATGTAAGGCTGCCACTATCATCGACCATCACGTCATGACTTGTGTCTAGCAGTTTGGTATACTTTTTTCGATGGAGAGGCCCCGGGAGTCGGAGACAACCCTCCTTTTGAAAAAAAGAAGGTATACGCTTTGGAGAATTGGAGGCTAGATTTGACACGTTATTTGCTGGGTGTACTAGAATTCAAGGAGAACTCTATGTGTAGACATTCCCATTTCATCGGTGCCATAATGCTGCGCGAGGTCGGCATCTCACCGCCGGTGAGTCCATCTTGCTGAATGCTGATGGACAACGGCGTAGCGTAGTAGTATAAAGTATGGGCACTTAATTTGGATCAAGACTAGTACTGTAGTACTGTAATAAACTTGCAGTCGTGGCCTTGTCTTGCTGCAGACTCTTTTGTCGCGAAAGGCAAGTCAACATTCCAGCAATTGGTTCCCAAATTCTCTTTACTGACTAATGAAGTTCACCTTAGATTCAGCATACAGATATTACTCCAGAGTAATATTAATCTAAAAAAATCCGGTTCAGGAAAAATTCTAAAATCTGCGGAACATGTAGAGACCCCGACGTAACTCAGGCGCTTCCGGCGGCCAGAAGGAGTGGAACGCCGGCGAGAAGCAGCATCGATCGGTTTCAAACACAGCAGATCCAGTCCAGGATGCTGGAGCAGCAGTCGTAGCAGCAGGAACAGCTGCAGACATTCGGCCGGCACAGTTATAACAACTAATTATTCAGTGTGAGAAACGAAGAAACAAGCGATCAATCGAACAGCGAGCAGAGCCGATCGAGCGGGAAGAGAATAGGAAGGGCTGGATCGGGCGCACGTACCATCCGTCCAGGCTCTTGTCCTGGAGGTCTTCGGTCGCGGACATGGACTGGGCGGTCGGGGGATCCATGGCCAGGCCTCTCTCCTCCCGTGGACGGAAGAAGACGATGATGTGGGGAAGAAGGCAGCGACGGACTTGGGATTAGGAGTGACACTGGAGCAAGGCAAAGGGCAGAGGCGAGATGAGATGAACGGGAACGCCAATATAAGTGATGACGCACATGGAAGGGGAGGTGATGCGCAGTGTAAAGAAAGCTCCTTTGCCGCGATTTAAGGCACTAGTAGTAGCTTTGGAGTTTTGCACCGCCCTGTTTGGTGCGTGTCCCACTGATTGCTCGTGTCCTCAGGTGACGTTGCCAGCTTGGCTTCACCTGTCCAACGAAGCAATTAACGGCTTTGATGAAGGAAGTCATCACGGGAAGATAGCCCACTTTGTTTGAAGGACCAGCAATAGTGATCCTAGGGCTTATCCTAACATTTCCCAAACAACCCTATTATTGCTGCATCTTGTCGCTTACAGGGACAAGCAACCGTTCCCACTCATCTACGCCTTTTCCATTCCTTTACTTCCCTGCTCCCAATCCGCGCGCCATTCTGCTGATTTTAACACGGTGGCAGCAAGCTTGTACACAAGAGGCGATTCCTGCAGGGGAGGTGACCCTCAATGCCTGGAATCTGAGGGTGACAGCTCCATGAGATCTATGTACTGGATTTGGGAAAAATTACACCCTACGGCCATTGTTCCATGAGATATGAGGATAGTGTAGTTTGGATTTGAGGAGATTTGGAGAGGCTGGAATTACCCGGCAGAACATGGTAAGGGTAATTGAGATGGCGATGAGGGAGAATTAGCGTGGTGCTTTCTTCCGTATGCGGAGTCTGATGCGAGTTAGAGTGCAGAGCACGATTTCACTCGACCGATACTTTAATCTTTGAAAAACCTATTACTGGACAAGAGGTTTCTTCGACAAAGGTTCAGGTCGCCTGTGATTTCAAGTAACCGACTTGGGAGAATTTGCTATTTACCTTTGCTTCTTGCTATTGCGATACTGCCATGTGCCATATAGTAAGAGTCAAGATGGCGTCCATGATTGGTGCGCTTCAGCTCCAGGTTGAACTTTTTACTATGCTTCTATTTGCTTTCAGCTCTCTGTTACGGTAGTCCGTTTTGTTTGATTAAGAGATTTGGCACTCAGCTATATATTTTGGATGTGTTGGCATGTACCGTCATGTTATTCCACTCCAGTTTTTTGCTCAATTAATTATTGTCTGAGTATTCTAGAGTATTATCTACTCGCGATGTGATTCTTCTTTTGGAAGAGAAAATATAGAAGTCGTAGATAATTACTACCTTCATCTAAAAATAAATCTTATTTTAAAGAAAATTTGACGCGCTTATTTTTGGACGGAGGAAGTACTACGTAGCCGTGAAGCAAGATTAAATGAAGGGGAACCGGCAAGCCGCATCTAAACACCAAAAATATATGACATGGAGTTAGAAATATCTGTAGCTTTTTTTGATGGATTAACACATGTGCAAATAATCGTCTACAAATTGTTAGTATATTTTACCAAATGTCATGAAAATATTTGTGTGCCGTCAAGTCTTCAAGCTTGTCAAGTTTATGAGCTGAGCCTCGAGCTTTCTATCCACCCCTAGACCAAGTGCATAATACAATGTATATGAAACATGTGCGGTGAGAGACTGCATCCCTCAAGTCTAGCTAGAGAGGTTAGATAATATTTTAAATATTCTATTGAGCTGGCACGGTTCAATGAAATATATGTCATTACCAGGTTAACCACGTTACTCTCGGGAGGGCGGGAAAGAGGAGAAGCGAACTATATACGGCTTCGTGTTAAAGTAGCATGATTATTCTATATGAAATAAGTTTTGCCCGGTGCAACGCACGGGTATTTTTCCTAGTATATATAATGCTAAATTGGTAAATTATAAAATTACATTAATGTGATGATATTAGTTTAATGTCATAAATGTTGGTACATTTTCCTATAAAATTGGTCAAAGTTTAACTTAGTAGTACAAAGCTAGAAATAAACTTATTCGTGAATAGAGAAGCTGCTGCACTAGATGCTACAGAGCCCGCCATGTATCTTTGGAAAAGGTCCAAAACAAACCTTGAACTTATAGGCGAAAGCTTAATGGAGCACCTAAATTTCAGTCCACAAAATTGGCACTTCAAAATTACCGATGCGGACATCACCGCGGGCACCATACCACCAAAAAAGTACATTTTAAGTCCGAAACTCTTAGTGGTTGGGATAAGCAAACCTCGAACTCAAAGTTCCTCACGTTTGCACCATAAACTATCTAATCCTAGTTCAAATTGAACCCTATAAATGTTTGGCGCGTCGGGAAAAGGATAATCCCCGCTAAAAATACTCATTGTCTCACTACCTAGATGGGGTCGCTTGTAAGATTCATCTCCTATCCCAATACATATTCCTCATCATACACCGGTGGTGGCATTTGGGTTAGGGAGAGGCAAGAGGCACCGGCCTAGGCTGCTAACTTTTCTTCTCTGGTCGGAACCGGCCAGGATAAGGAGTGGGAGGGGGTGGGGACCGGGTAGCGAGCAGTGTTAGAGCTTGGGCGTTGACCCCTTTGGACATCTCCAACGGGGTGACGCAAACAGATGCGGAGAGATCGTTTGCGACCGCACGGTCGAAAACAACGTCTTTACCCTAGCCCAGCGGCCCGACGCATAGTGACAGGGCTATCCGCGGAGACGCAAAGGCGGCCCAAATATGCTACACAAACACCTCAAATCTTGATACATATGGATGATTACATTATCAAAATCTCATCCAAACCCCATCCACCTCTTAATCCTACAGAGAATTACTCACTCGTGGTGATGGAGAGTGAGTCCATGGTTGTTGGTGATGACGTTGGTGGCGGTGATGATAAAGAAGACCTCGAAATCCCTCTCTCCGGGGTGGAGAGCAGGATCAATCTGACCCCCGAAACAAAGATCGTGGTCTCGGCGGCGCTCTGTTTCGCTATACACTTCGTCCTTCTGGCAGGGTGGTTTTTAGGGTATATAAGGCACCACGCGAAGGGGGTAGGCGGGACGATGATCGAGGGCCAAACGGGCCCTAGTGGCGCCCTGTACTGGTGGGCGTTCCACCAGGCCTCGTTTGGGACTCGTGGATCTCCTCTGGCGATTCAAAGCTCCAGGTCCCTTCTTTCGGTGCAAAACTTCCGTGGTATTTTTCCCCGATTTTATTTTCTGCGAAAACTGACAAAAACAAGATTTTTGCAAAATACAACGCAGATTCAGCAGTTTTATCCAAGTATGGTGAGATTCTAGAGCAAATCTCCGAGCAAAGTGCTTGGAAAAGTAGATACATTTGAGATGTATCATGTGGCGGTTGATACAACGAAAGCATCCTCCGGAGACGGTGATTAGATATTGTCTCGCTGTCAAATTATTAGGTTACGACACTTTCATAAATATCGTAACATTGAACTCGATGCGACTTTGATCCCGTTACAATACTTGTATGTGGGAATGTACATCATATCATTTCTCAATAATATAATCTCATTGTCAATAACTATGTGTACATGATCGGAAAACCTCGACCAACCAATTGACCACAATGAACTAGTTGTTCACAGGTGTGCTCACCAGGGACCCTGGTTTATTTACAATACCACATGTGTATCAATATTCCCGATTTATGCAGTTATAGCATGGCATGAAACTATTATGAACTATTTTGTATATAATAATAAATACTATGTATTATTTGCCTATAGGGCACTATATCCAACAGGAAGAACATAGGAAAGAGTTATGACAAAGGATAGGGGAGTGTAGGGCAGCTGGGCTGCCCAAGAACACAAGGAGCTGGGCAGGCCCAAGGAGCCCCTCCCTTGACCCTCGTTCGAGAGGAAAGGCCTTGGGGCTAGGGTTTGGTGGGTCTGTCCACCAGGGCCAACCGACCTAGGGAGGAGGGCCAGCGGCCATCCCACCCGCGCTGACCAACCTAAGGGATGTGGCCACCAGCCTCTCCTTCAATCCCCTTGCCCTTTGGCCCCTTTAAATAGAGGTGCCCCACCTCAGTTGGTGTGCAATTTTATTTCGAAGTTTTATCCTGGCCCCTTTGGTTGGGCGTGTCTCTCTCGCCCTCTCCACATACGCCGAAAGACTGCACCATTATCACCATGATCTCCTAGCCCTGGATGGCTAAGCTCTCGCGGATTGTACCTATGCATGCATGGACTACGCCGCAACGAGGAGATATCCTCACAGTTGGGAGGAATTGCCGGGATCGACGAGCTCATCATCGCCATCGAGCTCCTCTGCACTACTCGTTGAGTTCATATCTATCCACTACCATTATTGCAACTACATATAATAGATCTTGAGTGCTCGTGTAGAGGTAAATCCTGCAACAACCATGAGAAAAGATCCAAACTCTATTGATGAAGTAATATCTAAATGGCCCTGCCTAGAGGCTAAAAAGAGGTGGCTACCAAACTGTAAACTAATTATTGAAAACACTACTTTTATTAAAAGTCCACACATAGATCAGGTTTTCCACCGGATCTACCGACGAGGCCAACCAGAGGGGGAAACCGACCTATGGTGGAGGTGGTGGCGGTGCTAGTTTCTTAGGTGACGATGGCTACCAAGGTTTTTTTCCTTTGTTTTCATGCACAAACACTTTTTTCCGTGCGGTTAGCTTGACTGCTTGTCGTGTGGTCATCAACTTCAGAAGCGCCATGTTCCTACCCAGCCGTCTTGTATCTATTGTAACAAGTATGAGACTATTGAACATGCTTTGCTGTTCTGTCCATATGCCAATGAGGTTTGGAAGGAGATTAAATTTGTTCATATGATTCACCTGAATCGGAGAGCCTTCATCTCGCCTCGGGTATGGACTCTGGACTTCATTGATATATTTTCTAATCTTGAAGCTACTATCCTTATGGTCTCTATGTGGCACATTTGGGATGCTAGAAACAAGCTTCGTGAGGGAGATGGGATGATGCACCCAGCGTCTTTGGCAGCAAGAATCAATGATTACATTGATCTGATATGTCAACATCTATACAAGTCTAAACCTTCTTACAGACGTGAACCTTCTGTGACTCAAAAATGGGTTCCGCCGCCGATGGGTTCGGTGCTTGTTAGTGTTGATGCTGCTGTCTTTGCTTCATCGAGACATATGGGCGCAGGTATTGTTGTACGCGACCATGCTGGTTTATTCATTACCGCATGTGGTGACAGCCAGCAGGAGGTGACCAGTCCTGAGATGGCGGAAGCTCTTGCCCTCCACCGGGTCGTTTCTTTTGCTGCTGATGAAGGCATTTCCAAGGTGATCTTTGCATCCGATTGTCTCTCTGTGATCAATCGCATTGCTGAGTCGTTGGTGGATCGTTCAAGCTGTGGCCCTGTGATTGAAGATGTGAAGTTGGCAGCAGCTTCCTTCGAGAGGTGTTCCTTCATTCATGTATCTTGTTCTATGAATACGGCTGCACATTTTTTAGCTATAAAGTGTGAGTTTTCTGTAGATGTCGTGTGGTGTAGTGTTCCTCCGGATTGCATCCGTGAGGTCATTTGTAATGACATTATAATTACTAGCAAAGAGGGGCGCGGTGGCACGCCGCGCTATCCATCGAAATGATGTTTGAGTTATTTAGGATCATATTTTATCTTGTGTGCAAATAATGGAGTTACACAAACGTAGAGGGTAGATGATTTATAGAATCTGAATTGGTTAAAGATAATAGAAGAATGACAACAAGTGGTGTAGAATAAAATTAAAAAAAGGCGGGGTGTGCAATTTTAGGTGCATGTAGCACTTTAGAAGCATGGATTGTGCATCGGATGTTAATGTCTTGTGTATGGAATAATATGAAAAAATATCGATCGGTAGCAGAGCGAAAGAGAATAACGAAGAAGTTTAGATAAAGGTTTGATGGAAATTGCAGGTATTTTATGATCTGTTGATAGCTAGCATTTTTTTATCATGCTTGTGTGTGTTTTTTTTTGTTGTTTTGAGGTTTTGTAAAATGCAAATGTCTTTTTAATAGGACCGACGGATTGAAAGTGGTAGTGACATGTGTTTTTTTTAGTGGATGGTGATTAGTTGTTTTGTGTAGTTAGTATTGCCTGGAGCTGTGTGGCTGGCTGCGTGGTTGTTGGCAGTATATTGTATGGAGAGCGGTGTTGTTTTGGCTGATTTTGGCAGATTGGGTGCTTTGATTCAGTGGTGATCACGTGAATAGTTCCTTGTTTGTTTGCAGGTGGTTTTGGTAGGTTGTAGGTATATATGGGCTGTGTATAGCTGTTTTGCTACAGTGAGTAGGGTGTGTAGGTCTTGTCATTTGAGGAGCAGATGGATTTTATGGCCGGCCGATTGTGGTGGATAGGTAGCAGTGGTGCTGCGTCGGCAGGGTATGGTGAATGTGTATGCTGGTGTAAAAATGACTTCATTCGAATGATATTGGTTGAAGTTCCTGTTTCAGATTGGTTGTGTAGTTGAATGTGATGGATAGTGAAAGTAAAAAATAGTAGATGAGATAACATGCATTGAGCAAAAATAAAAGGAAATATAAGAATCGGGTGCAAGGAAAAAATAGTTGAATGATTTGTGAAGTTTGTCTTTACAAAGGTAAAATATTAACACGTATACACTATCAGACAGACGTCAGAAATACTAATTATGTATTATAGCGAGTAAATTAAATGTCAACTTTCAGAATATAAGGTACTGTGGTTTCTACATTAATTAAAACAATTTTTTGCATTATGAGAAACCGGCAGGTTAAATTTTACTTTTAGGGGTAAGACGTATGGCTTTATGAGAAATGAGTAGGTTAAATTTCACTTTGCATTTGTGAAGAGGTGTATTCTTTTTATAGTATGTAAGTATATATTATTAGAGTATAACGTGTTGGATAATTAATTGGCTGAATTGATGTAGATAAAATATTAGGTAGCTATAACTGATCAGACGGGTTCATTACAAATGAACTGAAATGGGACCTTGTTTTTTTGATGTATTATTTGGTGCTAGATAAGAAAATAGCATGTACAGGGAAGAAGAAATAATGGCAACTGCATGCGATAGAAAAGGTACACAGTTTATTTTATTCCGCCTAAAAAAGCTTGTGGAGAAAGATACATTGAGGGGTATTACAATGACATGTGCAATGAAGTTGCACCATTATTTTGGAGAGGGAACTAAGTAAGCAGAAAATAGAACTTATGCTGCGACGAAGTTGCTCCTATTCTTGGTCGATGGTCGTTGTTCGCACAGATACTTGCAGTTCTGGGCAGCAGAAGGCATCATCATGTGAAACTTGTGTTAAATCGGTGATGTGGTCTGAGACTACTTTGATTCGGATGGTAGCTGGTATTCTGTTGCTTCGAGAACACCATGATGAACACTCGTAGAGGGTATGTGTTTTTCCAACACCTGTGTAGCTGTCGCCTGTTGTGGTGAAATGTCCATCCACATATGCAAATGGGCTCATGGTGTACTCAATGACCGGTGGAGTGTTGAGGTTGCATGGTATTCCTTTTATTTTGAGGTGAACTTTTTCTGAAATTGTCTCTGGGGTAGAGCCATATGATGGTGTCCACTGTGTTAAGTATAGTCCACCTCGGTTTATCCAGTAGCGTAGATGAGCCTCCAGAAGAGCGTAAAGAGAGGTTGTTGCTTGGGGCCTGGTTGAAGTACACAAGGTATGTGTTTTCTTTTAGTAGCTTGATTCTGAATCGAGGTTGCATGTACGTGCGGAGGTAGTCACATAGGTTGCCCATAACTGAGAAGTGGTTGTCTGGGTCAGCGTATATGACAACTGCTGATGAATATTTTTCGATGGCAGTTACATCGTGAAGGCTGGGAGATATATAGCAGCGGTGAGGGTACACGATATGTGATCTGTTTGTGGTTGGCGCGCTGTCGCATTCGTATCTTTCTGTTATGTCGAAATGTGTCTAAGAGCAAAGAAGCTGTTGAATTTTGGCTGGTTGGTCCTACATGGGCTGGTGTTTTGATTATAATATTGTCTGGTATGTGGAGGAGTCGTTGTGCGCGTTCCAGACACTTGAATCCAGATGGATCTTCATGTGTTCTTGTTTGGAACCCAATATACTCTAGTGCAGAATATGGAGCCAACAGTTGTTCCGCAATTGCTGGTGTCCACATATGTAGGGGCATTTCTCGGAGGGTAATATAGACTCGTTGGTCCACATTGCATGTGCTGAAGTGGACCAAGGAGTCACTTTGGATAAACTGGTATGGGCAACCATGGATGTTTAGTATTGTGTTTTCTCTAGATAGTCCTATGGCTTGGAGGGCTTCTTTGTGGTGTGCGAAGCAGACCATTATTCCCTCGTTTGTGCTTGTGTGTACCTGCATGCCTTTGCGGATGTTGAGTTTGTCTGCTAGTTGCGCTACAACATCGGCTGTGGCTATAGTTTGGAGTGAAGAGAGTGTTCTAATTATGTATGCACAATGTAGTGGTGCGCATTGTCTTGAGTTCTGTTGGATGTTGCTGAAGAAAATGTCTTTGACGCGTGGCCGTGATGCCATGGTACCTGCCATATTTTTTGTATGGAGAAAATGTTATGGTAAGAAGAAAGTGGAAAATGTGTTCGTGAGAGGTAGTTTTTGTGAGGGCAGACCTTTGGATGACCGGCAGCTTCTGTTTGTGTTTGCTTGCAGGTTGGCGTGTGTGGAGGCAGTGGTGAAGTGTGTTCTCTAGCTTTGATTGCATGGGCTTTTATACACGGATCTGTGATCATTGTGGTTGTAGCATGTCTCACGCGTGTCACTGCATTTTTGTGACGTGTAATGGAGCTGTTGTCGTTTCAAGGTTGTATAAGGTGTGAGAGCTGTTGTTTATTGAGGTGCGTGCCTCTTGCTAGCATGGCAGTGTGTATGGCATGCATATAGTGTGCATATGGTCCGCTGATCTATGAGATGGATGTAGGTAATGAATGGCTATGTTAAGTTGCTGTTTCTGTTGATCTTGCTCGGTGTTGCGAGTGCGTTTGATTAGTGATGTTTTTGGTGTGAGAGAAAAGAGTATGAGATTTTTTTTTTTTGCTAAAGAATATTAGTAGGCAGCTTCCTTTGGTCGCATGGGTAATGGGATGAAGTTTGTGTGTGGACCTGTAGTTGCATGGGTAAGCTATAAGCTACTTGTTGTGGTGTTGTAGGCTATATCAAAACTTCTTGCTGCAGCATGTGTGTACAACTGCAGTAATTTATTTTTTTACTTCCGCACTGGTGTGGTGTGTAAATGTCATATAACACAGTGCTAAATAATATAATAATAATGTTATGCACTGATATTTTTCTATTATAAACACTGACACATGTTTGTATTTGTGGTAAATCCATGTTGCTGAATCGGTGCTCTCGTCTATGTGGTGTCGAATGGAATTTTGATCATCTATTTGTTTAGGATAGCTAGTGGGGTGTGACATGCATATGGTGTCAGTTGTAGGTTGTTGTTTTCTGCCATGCATGCAATAGTACATGGCTAGGTGGTATGTTCACATGGATTAGGTACGTTGCTATTTTAATGTTTTTGTTTGTGTGTATCTGATCAATGCTGCTTTGTGTAGGACTGAAATTATCACGTGTTTTAGCAGTGGTTCTTTTGATAGAGCAGGCGTCAACCTGTATAAGGCAGCACACGTCGAATTGCATGCATGTTGCCAGCTGGTGTATGCATGTGATGTGGTTGGGGTGATGACATGCATCGTTGCATGACCTGCGGGAAGCGCTTGGCTCTATTTATTCGGTGCGATGACCTTTGTGTTTTCATGAGTGAGTGTAGCGAGCTGTAGAACTTTCTTTTTTTGGCTGAGGGGACAATGGCCAGTCGTGTAGCGCCTCCTCCTTTCATAGGTGGTAGTATTGTGCAGTTTTGGGTGAGGGGTGATACGTCTCCAACGTATATTTAATTTCTTATGTTCCATGCTAGTTTTATGACAATACCTTTATGTTTTGTTCACACTTTATAATATTTTTATGCATTTTCCGGGACTAACCTATTAACAAGATGCCGAAGTGCCAGTTCCTGTTTTTTTGGTTCTAGAAAAGCTGTTCGGGCAATATTCTCGAATTCGACGAAACAAAAGCCAAACATCTTATTTTTCCGAGGGACACACGGAGCCAGAAGGGCAAGCCAGGAGGAGGCCCATGGCCTCCTCCCCATGCCTCCGCGCGGCTGGGCCCACGGGCGTCCCGGCGTGTGATACGTCGCAAACGTATCTATAATTTCTTATGTTCCATGCTACTTTTATTACAATACTTGAATGTTTTATACATACTTTACAGCACTATTATACATTTTCCGGCACTAACCTATTAACAAGATGTCGAAGTGCATTTCTTGTTTCTTTTTTGTTTCGAAATCGTAGTAAGGAAATATTCTCGGAATTGGACAAATCAACGCCTGGGCCTATTTTTACGAAGCTTCCGAGAAGACCGAAAGGGAGACGAAGTGGGGCCACGAGGGCCACACACCGGGCGGCGCGGCCCAACCCCTGGCCGCGCCGGCTTGTGTTGGGCCCTCGCGTCGCCCCGACCTACCCTTCCACCTACAAATAGCCTTCGTCGCGAAACCCCGTGCCGAGAGCCACGATACGGAAAACATTACCGAGAGGCCGCCGCCGCGTAATCCCATCTCGGGGGATTCAGAGATCGCCTCCGGCACCCTGCCGGAGAGGGGAATCATCACCGGAGGGGCTCTACATCATCATGCCGGCCTCCGGATTGATGCGTGAGTAGTTCATCCTTGGACTATGGGTCCATAGCAGTAGCTAGATGGTTGTCTTCTCCGCTTGTGCTATCATTGTTATAGAACTTGTGAGCTGCCTAACATGATCAAGATCATCTATTTGTAATGCTACATGTTGTGTTTGGCGGGATCCGATGAATATAGAATATTATGTTAAGTTGATTATCAATCTATCATATATGTGTTGTTTATGTTCTTGCATGCTCTCCGTTGCTAGTAGAGGCTCTGGCCAAGTTGATACTTGTAACTCCAAGAGGGGGTATTTATGCTCGATAGTGGGTTCATGCCTCCATTGAATCTGGGACAGTGACAGAAAGTTCTAAGGTTGTGGATGTGCTGTTGCTACTAGGGATAAAACATTGATGCTTTGTCTAAGGATATTTGTGTTGATTACATTACGCACCATACTTAATGCAATTATCTGTTGTTTACAACTTAATACCGGAAGGGGTTCGGATGATAACCTGAAGGTGGATTATTTAGGCATAGATGCATGCTGGATAGCGGTCTATGTACTTTGTCGTAATGCCCTGATTAAATCACATAGTAATCATCGTTGATATGTATTGAATCTTTATTTGTCAATTGCCCGCTGTAATTTGTTCACCCAGCATGTTAGTTATCTTATTGGAGAGACACCTCTGAACTGTGGACCCGGTCCATTCTTTTACATCTGAATACATTCTACTGCAATCATTGTTTTTATGTTCTTTGCAAACAAACACCATCTTCCACTCGATACGTTTTATCCTTTGTTTTCAGCAAGCCGGTGAGATTGACAACCTCATGTTACGTTGGGGAAAAGTACTTTGATTGTGTTGTGCAGGTTCCACGTTGGCGCCGGTTTCACTGGTGTTGCGCCGCACTACATTCCTCCACCAACAACCTTCACGTGCTTCTTGGCTCCTACTGGTTCGATAATCTTGGTTTCATACTGAGGGAAACTTGCTTCTATACGCATCACACCTTCCACTTGGGGTTCCCAACGGACGTGTGCTTCGCGCGTATCAGCGTGTGGTGAGCCCACCTCGGGACTCCACCGACATCGCCCCTTTGCCTATTTATTCCCCCATGATGCGAAAACCCGAGGAAAATCAATCATACTCCAGAAAGTCTCCCGGGGCACCGCCGCCATCGCGAAACCTAGTTTCGGGGTCAAAGTTCTGTTTCGGCACCTGGGACGGGGATCGACCCGGGAGCCTTCTCCATCGACGCCACCGCCTCCATCATGCTCCGTGAGTAGTTCCCCCATGGACTACGGGTTCTGTAGCTAGTTGGTACTCTCTCTCCCATGTACTTCAATACAATGATCTCATGAGCTGCCTTACATGATTGAGATCCATCTGATGTAATCGGTGTTGTGTTTGTTGGGATCCGATGAATTGTTACATTATGATCAGTCTATCTATAAAGTTTGTGAAGTTATTGTTGCTGCAATCTTGTTGTGTTTAATGCTTGTCACTAGTGCATGAGTGGCATGATCTTAGATTTAAGCTCTATAGTTATTGCTTAGATTGTATCTACAAGTTGTTTGCACATGTCTATGTCCGGAACCCGAGGCCCCAGAGTGACAGCAACTGGGATAACTGGAGGGGGTGGCTTAGATATGAGGATCACATGTTTTCACCAAGTGTTAATGCTTTGCTCCGGTGCTCTATTAAAAGGACTATCTTAATTACAAGTAGATTCCCTTGAGGCCCGGCTGCCACCGGCTGGTAGGACAAAAGATGTTATGCAAGTTTCTCATTGCGAGCACGTATGGCTATATATGGAAAACATTCCTACATGATTAATAGACTTGATGGTATGTCTTAATGCTATTTCAATCCTATCAATTGCCCAACTATAATTTGTTCACCCAACACTTGTTATTGGAGAGTTACCACTAGTGTAGATAGCTAGGAACCCCGGTCCATCTTTCATCATCAAATACTCACTCGGCCTATATGCCATTAGAAGTAGTATCAACTATTTTCTGGTGCCATTGCCTCTGTGTTCTTATTACTATTGCTCTCATATTACTGCTGCTTTCACATCACCCTGTTACTAGTGCTTTTCCAGGTGCAGCTGAATTGACAACTCAGTTGTTAAGGCTTATAAGTATTCTTTGTCTCCCCTTGTGCCGAATCAATAAATTTGGGTTTTACTCCCCTCGAAGACTGTTGCGATCCTCTATACTTGTGGGTTATCAAGACTATTTTCTGGCGCCGTTGCCGGGAGCATAGCTCTACTCATAAGTTCACCCGGGGAGTACACTCTACCTCTCTCTGTGTTTTTATTTTATTTTGTTTTGCTTAGTTTACTTTTGTCTAGTTTATTTGTGCTTAGTTTATTTCTGTCTAGTATTCTTTTGCTTAGTTTACTTTTGTCTAGTTTGTTTTTGTCTTGTTTTATTTTCTTATATACCCGAAAATCCATAAAAATTTGAAAAACCGAAAAATTTAAAACTGTTGGAAGAACCCACAACCTGTATGGAGCTTATAGAATTATATATGAATTATAGAGAATCAAGAAAGGGTAAAGTCATGAGTGCCATGTTAGAAAAATTGAATACAATTGCTAAAATCTTGCTTAAACGCCATGATATAAACTGTTGCTCTAAACAGGATACTAAACATCTTAAATTCCAATGTGGCTTTAGTGAAGAATTTTTAATTGTGAACTATCATTGGAATAACTATATTCATCTTGGGTTCGAAGAAGTAGAACAATTTGTTTTATTTATGGGAGCCTCTGAAATAGAATCCTTCATGTCTAAAAATTATGAAACCTATGTTGTTTGTAAGGACCTTAAAGATTATGTCTCTTCTATCCTTGATTTTTGCATAGAACGTTACAACAATAATCCTTATATCATTGATTATAAAGAGAGACTTGTTCATGCACAAGAATGCACTCACAATTTGCAGGAACCAGTGGAAGAAGAAATTGATGAACCTGGAAGCTCATTGGATGAAAAAGAGGAGGAGAGTGATGAACAAAAGGAGGAAGAATGGATTAGCTACCCATGCCAACCTTCTAATGAGAGTAACTCTTTATCTCTTACACTATTTGATTGTCCTCCATGCTTACCAAAGGAGGATGAATGTTATGTTCCTGTGGATTCTCTTGAAATATTCCCTATGAGTAAAACTTGTGAGAATAATTACGCTACTGTTATCTATGATAATCCATGCTATTTTGATAAATCTTATGATAATGCTTTGTTTGTGCCTGATATCGAAATGCATGGTACTAAAGAGTTTTGCTTAGCAAATGTTTATGATAAAGCTCTAGATGATGGTCCTATGTTACTTGATAATATTAATAGTACTACTAATGAAAATGGGATTGGAGAGGTCTTGACTTTATTTAGGAGTCCCATATCTCTTGAGGATGATCAATCATCTTGTTATAGATTTTTAAAAAGTTGGTTTGAAAGTTTTGATCCCACTATTTTGAGCTTGATAAAAATTATGTGTTTGTAGATCATGAAAAGCATGCTGTATGTGATAGTTATATTGTTGAGTTTGTTCATGATGCTACTGGAAATTATTATGAGAGAGGAAAAGATGGTTGTAGAAATTTTCATGGTACTAAAACACCTCTCTACATGCTGAAAATTTTGAAGTTACTCGTGTTTTATCTTCCTATGCCTGTCACTTTGTTCTTCATGAATTTATTTGTGTACAAGATTCCTATGCATAGGAAGTGGGTTAGGCTTAAATGTGTTTTGAATTTGCTTCTTGATGCTCCTTTTGCTTCATTTTCTATGTTCATGTGAGCATCATTAAAATCTTCTGCGCCTAGCTGAAAGGCGTTAAAGAAAAGCGCTTATGGGAGACAACCCATTGTTTTTTCTGCAATTTTTATTTTATATTTGAGTCAAGGTGCTTGTTATTGTATCTTTATTTTCTTGCATTGTTGTGCCAAGTAAAGTCTCTAATAGAAAGTTGATGCTAGATTTGGATTTCTGCGCAGAAACAGATTTCTTAGCTGTCACGAATTCACGTTTTCTCTCTGTAGAAGAATCAAATCTGCGAAAATTCATGCGTGATCCTCGATATGTACGCAACTTTCATTAGTTTTGAGTTTTCTGATTTGAGCAACGGAAGTACTCGAAAAATTCATGTTTACTGGTTGTTGTTTGTGATTCTGTCTCTTTTTGCATTGTCTCTTGTGGACTTTAAGTAAGGCTTTCTAGATGTGGAGAGCTGTAGCTAATGTTTTATTGAGTTCTTGCAATGTGTCACTACAGAACTAAAGTGGATTGAAGTTTTTGAGTACTAACCCCTCTAATGAAGTTTATGAGAAGTTTGGTGTGAAGAAGTTTTCAAGGATCAAGAGAGAAGGGTGATATAATGTGATCAAGAAGAGTGAAGAGCCTAAGCTTGGGGATGCCCTGTCACCCAAGCATATTTCAAGAAGACTCAAGCGTCTAAGCTTGGGGATGCCCAAGGCATCCCCTTCTTCATCAACTTATCAGGTCATATCTAGTGAAACTATATTTTAATTCTTCCACATCATATGTGCTTTACTTGGAGCATCTGTGTGCTTTTATTTTTGTTTGTGTTTGAATAAATTCGGATCCTAGCAATCCTTGTGTGGGAGAGAGACACGCTACGCTTTTTCATTTGAACACTTGTGTTCTTAATTTATTATTCATGTTCATGGCGGAAGCTGAAAGCCGCAGCACTTATGGTTATTTGGTTACAGAAAATGCTTCATATTGTCTTGAATAATTTGATACTTGGAAATTGTTTTGAGCTCTCAAGTAGATCATGTTTAAGCTCTTGCATCATGTAGCTTAAACCTATTAGTGGATAACTACCGTAGAGCTTGTTGAAATTTGGTTTGCATGATTGGTCTCTCTAAGGTCTATATATTTTCTGGTGAAAGTGTTTGAGCAACAAGGAAGACAGTGTAGAGTCTTATAATGCTTGCAATATGTTCTTCAAGATTATGTTGGTAGCAGGTCACTTCAGAAATTATTCTTTTTATCGTTTACCTACTCGAGGGTGAGTAGGAACTAAGCTTGGGGATGCTTGATACGTCTCCAACGTATCTATAATTTCTTATGCTCCATGCTAGTTTTATGACAATACCTTCATATTTTGTTCACACTTTATAATGTTTTTATGCATTTTCCAGGACTAACCTATTAACAAGATGCCGAAGTGCCGCCTCCTGTTTTTAGTTCCGGAAAAGCTGTTCGGGCAATATTCTCGGAATTCGACGAAACAAAAGCCAAACATCTTATTTTTCCGAGGGACACACAGAGCCAGAAGGGCAAGCCAGGGGGAAGCCCACGGCCTCCTCCCCATGCCTCCGCGCGGCCGGGCCCACGGGCACGCCGGCGTGTGGTGAGCCCACCTCGTGACTCCACCGACATCGCCCCTTTGCCTATTTATGCCCCCACGACGCGAAAACCCGAGGAAAATCAATCATACTCCAGAAAGACTCCCGGGGCGCCGCCGTGATACGTCTCAAACGTATCTATAATTTCTGATGTTCCATGCTAGTTTTATGACAATACCTACATGTTTTGTTCACACTTTATATCGTTTTGATGCATTTTCGGAACTAACCTATTGACGAGATGCCGAAGTGCCCTGTTCTCTGTTTTTGGTTTCAGAAATCCTAGTAAGGAAATATTCTTGAATTGGACGAAATCAAGGCCCATGATCTTATATTTCCACGAAGCTTCCAACACCGAGAGAGACCGGAGGGGAGCCTGGGGCCACACGCCAGGGCGGCGCGGCCAAGGCCCTGTGCGCGCCCTAGTGTCTGGTGGCCCAGGTCCCCTCCGACTCCGACTCTTCGCCTATAAGAAGCTCTCGACCTAAATCTTCGAGACGAAACCACGAATACGAGAAAGTTCCAGAGCCGCCGCCATCGTGAAGCCAAGATTCGGGACGAGTCTGTTCCGCACGCCACCGGGGAAGTGCCCCCGGAAGGCATCTCCATCGACACCACCGCCATCTCCATCAACGCTGCTGTCTCCTATGATGAGGAGGGAGTAGTTCTCCAACGAGGCTAAGGGCTGTACCGGTAGCTATGTGGTTAATCTCTCTCTGTACTCCAATACAATGATCTCATGAATTGCTTCGCATGATTGAGATCCATATGATGAGCTTTGTATCGCTATTAGTCTATGTGCTACTCATGTGATGTTATTAAAGTAGTCTATTCCTCCTGCATGGTGTAATGGTGATAGTGTGTGCATCGTGTAGTTCTTGTCGTAGGTTATGATCATAATCTCTTGTAGGTTATGGAGTTAATTATCACTATGATAGTATTGATGTGATCTATTCCCCCTTTCATAGTGTAATGGTGACAGTGTGTATGCTATGTTAGTTCTCGGTTTATTTTGCAAAGATCTATTATGCTCTAAGGTTACTTAAATATGAATGCCGAATGTTGTGGCGCTTGTTAACTCCGGCTTGAGGGAGCTCTTGTAGCCCTACACAACGAATGGTGTTTGTCATCCAACAAAATAGTGTATGTAGCACAAATGAGAGAAGTTATTAATTTATTATGCGATCAATGTTGAGAGTGTCCACTAGTGAAAGTATGATCCCTAGGCCTTGTTTCCAATACCGCAAACACCGCTTACTTACTGTTCTACTGCATGTTTACTCGCTGTCATATTTATTTCAGATTGCTATTACCACTCATATTCATCTATACCACATGTGTTTTACTATCTCTTCGCAACTAGTGCACCTATACATCTGACAAGTGTATTAGGTGTGTTGGGGACACAAGAGACTTCTTGTATTGTGATTGCAGGGTTGCTTGAGAGGGATATCTTTGTCCTCTACCTCCCTGAGTTCGATAAACCTTGGGTGATTCACTTAAGGGAAACTTGCTGTTGTTCTACAAACCTCTGCTCTTGGAGGCCCAACACTGTCTACAGGAATAGAAGCGTGTGTAGACATCAAGCTATTTTCTCGGCGCCGTTGCCGGGGAGGTAAGGTAAAAGGTATTCACATCTTCCGACTACTAAGCTATTTCCTAGCACTGTTGCCGGTGTGTGAGTGCTCGAAGCTATCTCCTTTAGATTCTGCAATTTTATCTTTTTGTCTCTTGTTTTTATTTTCACTAGTTAGGCATAATGGAAAACAACAAAAAATTTAGTGAGCTTTTTTATCTTTTTCCTAATTTAGAATTGTTTGATGTAAAAATTAAAAAACCTATGGAACCTTATTTGCATGCTAGTAGCAATGTTATTAGTATGAACACCATTATTGCTAATGCTATGGAAGAATTTAAGCTTGGGGAATCTGGTTTTGAGGAGCATGATATTTTTAGTCCCCCAAGCATGGAGGAGAAAATTTACTTTGATGATACTTTACCTCCTATATATGATGCTTGCAATGATGAATATGATATTTTCAGTCCACCTACTATTGAGGAGAAAATTAATTATGATTACAATATGCCTCCTATATATGATGATTATGGTGATGAGAATAATAATGATAGCTATCTTATTGAATTTGCTCCCACTACAACTAATAAAATTGATTATGCTTATGTGGAGAGTAATAATTTTATGCATGTGGCTCATGACAAGAATGTTTTATGTGATAGTTATATTGTTGAGTTTGTTCATGATGCTACTGAAAGTTATTATGAGAGAGGGTGATGTATACTCACGCTTCTTTTCCTGTAGACAGTGTTGGGCCTCCAAGAGCAGAGGTTTGTAGAACAGCAGCAAGTTTTCCCTTAAGTGGATCACCCAAGGTTTATCGAACTCAGGACGAAGAGGTCAAAGATATCCTCTCAAGCAACCCTCAATCACGATACAAGAAGTCTCTTGTGTCCCCAACACACCTAATACACTTGTCGATGTATAGGTGCACTAGTTTGGCGAAGAGATAGTGAAATACAAGTAGTATGGATGTATATGAGTGGTAATAGCAATCTGAATAAAATATGGCAGCGAGTAAACATGCAACAGAACAGTAAATAAACGGAGATTCGATGTTTGGAAACAAGGCCTAGGGATCATACTTTCACTAGTGGACACTCTCAACATTGATCGCATAATAAATAATAACTTCTCTCATTTGTGCTACATACACTCTTTTGTTGGATGACAAACACCATTCGTTGTGTAGGGCTACAAGAGCTCCCTCAAGCCGGAGTTAACAAGCGCCACAACATTCAACATTCATATTTAAGTAACCTTAGAGCATAATAGATCTTTGCAAAATAGACCGAGTACTAACATAGCATACACACTGTCACCTTTACACTATGAAGGGGGAATAAATCACATCAATACTATCATAGCGATAATCAACTCCATAACCTACAAGAGATTATGATCATAATCTACGACAAGAACCACACGATGCACACACTGTCACCATTACACCATGCAGGAGGAATAGACTACTTTAATAACATCACATGAGTAGCACATAGACTAGTAGCGATACAAAGCTCAACATATAGATCTCAATCATGTAAGGCAGCTCATAAGATCATTGTATTGGAGTACAGAGAGAGAGATTAACCACATAGCTACCGGTACAACCCTTAGCCAAGAGGAAGAACTACTCCCTCCGCATCATGGGAGACAGCAGCGGTGATGAAGATGGCGGTGGTGTCGATGGAGAAGCCTTCCGGGGGCACTTCCCCGTCCCGGCGGCGTGCAACGAGACTCCTGTCCCCCAAATCTTGGCTTCGCGATGGCGGCGGCTCTGAACTTTCTCGTCCGTGGCTTATTCGTATCGAGGTTTAGGTCAAGGACCCTTAAATAGGCGAAGAGGCGGAGTCGGAAGGTCGACGAGGCGATGACACAATAGGGGGCGCACCTAGGCCCTAGGCCGCGCCAGCCCCATGTGTGGGCCCCCTGAGGCCCTCCTCTGGTGGCTCTCGGGTGTTCTGGAAGCTTCGTGGAATTCTAAGATGTTGGGCGTTGATTTCGTCCAATTCCGAGAATATTTCCTTACTAGGATTTCTGAAACCAAAAACAGCAGAAAACAGGAACTGGCACTTCGGCATCTCGTCAATAGGTTAGTTCCGGAAAACGCATCAAAACATCATAAAGTGTGAACAAAACATGTAGGTATTGTCATAAAACAAACATGGAACATCAGAAATTATGGATACGTTGGAGACGTATCGCATCCCTGCTTAGTTCCTACTCGCCCTCGAGTAGGTAAACGATAACAAGAATAATTTCTGAGGTGACATGCTACCATCATAATCTTGATCAACATTATTGTAAAGCATATGACATGAATGAAGTGATTCAAAGCAATGATCTATAGTTTGCTAACAAATAGATAACATATAGCAAAACTTTTCATGAATAGTACTTTCAAGACAAGCATCAATAAGTCTTGCATAAGAGTTAACTCATAAAGCAATAAATTCAAAGTAAAGGCATCGAAGCAACACAAAGGAAGATATAAGTTTCAGCAGTTGCTTTCAACTTTCAACATGCATATCTCATGGATATTGTCAACACAAAGTAATATGATGAATGCAATAAGCAAGTATGTAAGAATTAATGCACAGTTGACACAAGTGTTTGCTTCTAAGATGGAAGGAAGTAGGTAAACTGACTCAACATAAAGTAAAAGAAAGGCCCTTCGCAGAGCAGAGATAAAATCATGTGCTAGAGCTTTTCAAGTTTTGAAATCATATAGAGAGCATAAAAGTAAAGTTTTTGAGAGGTGTTTGTTGTTGTCAACGAATGGTGATGGGTACTCTAACTACCTTATCAACCAGACTTTCAAGAGCGGCTCCCATGAAGGACGTTATCTCTACCAGGAAGGTAGATCATCCCTCTTCTCTTTTGTTTACACATGTATTTTAGTTTTATTTATTAGACGACACTCCCCAACCTTTTGCTTACACAAGCCATGGCTAACCGAATCCTCGGTGCCTTCCAACATTCACATACCATGGAGGAGTGTCTATTTGCAATTTTAAGTTGCTTACTGATAGATCAGGGCAAAACATGTGAAGAGAATTATTAATGCAAGTTAATTAATTGGGGCTGGGAACCCCATTGCCAGCTCTTTTTGCAAAATTATTGGATAAGCGGATGAGCCACTAGTCCATTGTGAAAGTCTGTCAGAAGTAAATGACAAGATCGAAAGATAAAACACCACATACTTCCTCATGAGCTATAAAACATTGACACAAATAAGAGATAGTAACTTTTGAATTGTTTAAAGGTAGCACATGAAGTATTTACTTGGAATGGCAGGAAATACCACATAGTAGGTAGATATGGTGGACACAAATGGCATGGGTTTTGGCTCAAGGTGTTTGGATGCACGAGAAGTATTCCCTCTCAGTACAAGGATTAGGCTAGCAAGGTTGTTTGAAGCAAACACAAGTATAAACCGGTACAACAAGACTTACATAAGAACATATTGCAAGCATTATAAGACTCTACACTGTCTTCTTTGTTGCTCAAACACTTTTACCAGAAAATATCTAGACCTTAGAGAGACCAATCATGCAAAACAAATTTCAACAAGCTCTACAGTAGTTCTTCATTAATAAGTGCAAAGTATATGATGCAAGAGCTTAAGCATGGTCTATATGAGCACAACAATTGCCAAGTATCAAATTATTCAAGACATTATACCATGTACCACATGAAGCATTTCCCGTTTCCAACCATATGACAATGAACGAAGGTTTTCAACCTTCGCCATGAACATTAAAAGTAAAGCTAAGAACACATGTGTTCATATGCAACAGCGGATCGTGTCTCTCTCCCACACAAGCATGAATTTATTCAAAGAATGCAAATAACAAAACGAAAATAAAAGCACACGCTCCAAATAAAGTACATAAGATGTGACCGAATAAAAATATAGTTTCAATAGATGAAACCCGATAAGTTGATGAAGAAGGGGATGCCTTGGGCATCCCCAAGCTTAGACGCTTGAGTCTTCTTGAAATATGCAGGGATGAACCACGGGGGCATCCCCAAGCTTAGGCTTTTCACTCTTCTTGATCATATATCATCCTCCTCTCTTGACCCTTGAAAACTTCCTTCACACCAAACTTAGAGCAAACTCATTAGAGGGTTAGTGCATAATCAAAATTCACATGTTCAGAGATGACACAATCATTCTTAACACTTCTGGACATTGCACAAAGCTTCTGAAAGTTAATGGAACAAAGAAACTCATTCAACATAACAAAAGCGGCAGTGCGAAATAAAAGGCAGAATCTGTCAAAAAAACAGTCCGTAAAGACGAATTTTGCAGGGGCACTTAACTTGCTCAGATGGAAAAACTCAAAACTAATGAAAGTTGCGTACATATCTGAGGATCACTCATGTAAATTTGCAGATTTTTATGAGTTACCTACAGAGAGCTCTGCGCAAATTCGTGACAGACAGCAAATCTGTTTCTGCGCAGTAATCCAAATCTAGCATCAACTTTACCATAGAGACTTTACTTGGCACAAAAACATGATAAGAAGAGGTTGCTATAGTATTAAACAACTTCCAAGACTCAACAAAACAGTAGCTAAATAAACACATGAGTTATCTCCCAAGAAGTTCTTTCTTTATAGCCATTAAGATGGGCTCAGTAATTTCAATGATGATGCTTTCATAAGGATGAGAGTCGCAGCAAAGAGAGTATCAAAAAGCAAGTATGAAGCAAATTTAAGCCTAACCCTCTTCCTATGAAAAGGAATCTTGCACACAAATAGATTCATGAAGAACAAAGTGGCAAGCATAGAAAAGCAACACAAGCGCAATTTCAAGATTCTCAACATAAAGAGGGGAAACTTAATATTATTAAGATGAATATAACCATGTTTCCCTCTCTCATAATAACTTTCAGTAGCATCATTGATGAAATCCACAATATAACCATCACTTAAAACATTCTTATCATGGTTCATATGCATAAAGGTATCATTATTTTTGACATAAGAAAAACTCTTCTCATTAATAGTAATTGGAGCAGGATCATTATCAAGAATTTGAACATGGTAAACAAGTTGCATACTAAGGGAATGGTTTTTGGCAAGCCCATCATAACTATGACAAGTTTAATAAGGATAATTGTAATATGTGTCATATCCATCTCTATAGCGATTATCTAAACCAGAATATGTAATATCATCATTTTCACTAAAAGTAGAGGTCTCAAATATAGGATCTTCAAGCACAACATCCCCAAGCTTAGAGCTTTCAATATCATCGTTTGAGGGGACATGAATAATGCTATCATCATTACTTTCATAATCAGTACCAAAGAGATTTCCAATATCAAAGGTAGTGTGCTCATCCAAATCATGATCACTAATATGGGTGAAGGGCATAGGAAGATCATCATACTCAGATTCATTATCATAATAATCATTGGGAGCAACATGCTTACGGTTACCTATTGTTACCTCATACACGCGTGGATATGCTTACCTCTTTCTTCTTATTCCCCCTCTTCTCTTCTTCTTCTTCTTCTTCTTCTTCTTCTTCTTCATCCCTACCTCACTACTACCTCCGTCATTACCAACTGAAGATGAACCTGCTGTGAAGCTCAAGTCCAATGAAGTCAGGATTGGACCAATGACACGAGCTCGTGTGAAGCTACTTAAACAACAGGTGAACTTGTTCCTAAACGATACTTTGATTGATGAGAACTTTATACTGCCTAAGTCCTATTACTTATGTATCATCAGGTATCAAGAGGAGACGAGCATCGCACGAGGAGAGGAGCAGCTGGACATGAAGACGGACGTCAAGATGGCCGAGAAGCTGGACATGGAGCTGGACATGAAGATATCTCATGGACGCGCGAGGGAGGAGCGGGAGGCATGCGCGAGAGGAGAAGAAGAAGTCCAGGCCGAACCCGGGATCGCCCAGACCGCAGTCCCTGGCCGATCGGCCGCTAACCGGACGACGACGGACGAAGCCCTCGTACGGACGAAACCGGAAACTTCAGTTTCTGGTCCCCAGCCCGGTGACCGGACCACAGACCGACACCCGTCCACAGCCCGGTTGACCGGCGCCAACCGGACCGGCCGGTCCACAGCCGGTCGACCGGATCCCACACCGACGCGTCCGAGTCTGTCTCGACCAGATCTATTCTGGGTCGGTTATTCTTGTATCTTTTCGACCAGAACTCGTCCCGGACGCCTATATAAGTGCCCAGGACGCCCCCTAGCTGCTTGAGACCACGTTTAAGATAAACCCTAGTTCTTAGTTGTTTGCTCTGCAAAACTATTGAATTCCCTACACCATATTGCTTGGATATTGTGTAGATCCTGTTTAAATCTTGTGTGATCTGCTGTTCCATTGGGAATTAGACGGTTGCAACTTACCGCTTCGTGGTCGGCGGCTACGTGCGCAAGTGTGTGGAGTTGCGAATATCTTGCAGGGTTGAGAGCTGTTGCATTGGCGACAGGGACCAATCGAGAGATCTCGTTGCGTCATACAAGTTATCATCCACTTCATCGTCGTGTATCTCCGCTGCCATCACCCGTGAACATCATTACCACCGTAGCTTACTGAGAAGATCGGGCTACCCCTTATCATCTTGGTATCAGATTTCCAGTTTTCCTCGGTAAGCCATCCACAATCCACCCCATAGTTGAGTTGTGAGTGTTTTCCTATCCAGAAAAAGCCAAAAATATTTAGGGTTAGGGTTTGCCATAGCCATAGCTTGCACTAATTTCGAGTTTTAGTTGTTTTTCGTAGTTGTTTTTGCGTAACTTTATCTTTCTTCTAGTAGAATTGTTAGGGTTTGAGTTTTCTCTATCATCTAGTTTATCGGTGTCAGTTTTGTTACTCCGAGTCCACATAGCGTACAGTGTGCTTGTTCCCAACCATAGACACAGCCTTTCGATATACGTGACTAGGAACTTCCCCAGAAGAGACTAGTTTTACCGCTCGACAGGCTGCTCATTAGGGTTTTGGTGCTTTGCATATCTTATTGGCCGTGTTATCAAGGAGTTGAGTCATAAAATCAAAAAAGAGAAAATAGAAAAGAAGCAAAAAGAGCTACATAGCTGCGTGTGTTACAAAAAGAAAAATACAAAAAGAAAAGTGTCGTGCTAGTTGAATCAAGTGAAAGGCCTAAGTTTTCTTTACTGCATCCGTAGTTGAGCAATCTTGTGCCTGTCTCATTGAGCTTTGCTAGCGTCTCTCTTGTGCATTGCAACCTTTCCTCCATATAGTTGCATTGCCCCATTATATCGCCTTGTGTGAGTATCTTTGGTTGTCTACGGTCAGCGCTAGAGCTTGTTATTGGTGCAAATAGGTAGCCTACCTACAGCCCCACATATACCCTGCTTTGTCGTGTGATTGTTCTTATACCCTTGATATTCGCTTCGCTACATCCGTGCACTAGTTGTTACTACAAGTGGTAAGCAACACTAATTTACTTTGGAACGGTAAGATTTCCTTTTCTTATCAGTTTTGAGTGAGTTGTGAGAGTACCACCATATATTTTTGATTTAGTGCACTAACCTACTAATCATGTCTGCTAGTGATAATAAGATTGTTAACCAGGAGAACAAGAATTCGGCAGATATCATCACTTGGAGGGAGTATGAAGCTCTTCGTAATGAGATGCGACGTGAATTCCGCACTAACGATGATGAGCTTAAGAGTACAGTTGATGAGATCAAACAAACGCTGGATGCTACTAATGTCACCGTCACTGGATTGTCTGATCAAATGACGGATATACAGCGCAATATTGCGGATATGCGTCTCGCTATTGAGAACTTGACTATACTACAACAACAACAACAAGAAGATGATGAAGATCCTGAACTTGAAGATGACGCACACAATGCTCGTGGTGCGCCTCGTGGTCATCGTCCTCGTGGCTGGGTTCCACTTGGCCGCAATGGTCGTGGACAAGATGAAGAAGATGGATTGGGTAAGCCTAAGTTTTCCATACCCAAGTTTGAAGGAGGAGCTGATGTTGAAGAATACCTCACTTGGGAGCTCAAGATTGAGAAATTATGGAGCCTACATCCACACTACTCTGAAGATAGGAAGATCAAGCTTGCGTCTTCTGAATTTGATGGTTATGCATTGCGTTGGTGGGATTCTTTGGTTCGTAACCGCGATGAAGATGGTGCACAGCCTATCCGTACATGGCGTGCTATGAAAGAGGCCATGACTTCTCGTTTTGTGCCTACAAATTATATGCGGAACATATTTGATAAGCTAACACTATTGAGGCAAGGTGTGAAGACTGTTGATGAGTACTACATGGAGATGGAGATGCTTATGCAGCGTGGTCGTGTCCGTGAGTCTCTAGAGATGACAATGCAGCGTTTTCTCAATGGATTGAAGTATGATGTTAAAGGCATTGTTCGTCATTACACCTACACCAATATGAATCAATTGTTACATCATGCAAGAGAAGCTGAATCACAGTTGGCTGAAGAAGCAAAGGTTAAAGGACGTGCTACGGGAGCTGGGCGTTTTACACCCCGCGCGCCCTCTACAGCGCCGGCGCCTTCGACGCGCTCCGCTCCTTACTCTACTCCGCCTAGCAAACCGGTCTCCAATGTATCTAATGCAAAGAAGTCCGAATCTGCTGCAAGTACGAGTGGTTCTGGTGCGTCTACAACGCGCAACCGTGATATGCTTTGCCATACATGTGGTGGCAAGGGTCACTTCAAGAGAGATTGTCCTAACCGCAAAGTCATGTTTATCAATGAGGACAATGAGTATGAGACTGGAGATGATGCTGATCCAAATGCTCCAGACAATGATGACTATGACACTGATGGTGAAGATGCATATCCTTCTGATGCTCGCACCATTGTTGTGTCGCAGCGTGCTCTTAATGTGTTGCCTAGTGCATCTACTCAGCGCTGCAATTTGTTCCAAACCAAAGCTTTAGTTGGTCCTGACAAGGCTTGCAAGGTCATTATTGATGGCGGGAGTTGCCGCAATTTAGCAAGCAAGGAGTTATGTACCAAGCTGAAGTTGAAGTATCTACCGCACCCGCATCCATATTATATTCAGTGGTTAAGCGACAATGGTGAGATGAAGGTAAACCACATGGTGCGTGTTGAGTTTGCGATTGGACCGTATAAGGATTGCATTGATTTTGATGTGGTTCCTATGACGGTTTGTCACCTCTTATTGGGTCGGCCTTGGCTCTATGACCGTTCTGTGCAACACAATGGCCGTGCCAATACATATCACTTGGAGTACAAGGGCAAGAAAATTAACTTACAGCCTATGTCACCACAACAAATTGTCAATGAGTCTCGTCAGAAGATCGAAGTGAATTTGGAGGATGCACCTCTAGATAGGCGAGAGAATTGTAATGTCGTGAGTGATATAACGAAAAGTGAGAGAGTGAATTCCTTAGTCTCATTAGCCACCAAAGAAGACATGAGAGAATTTAGTGAGGATCCTACGGCCATGCCTCTTGTGCTTTTGTACAGGGGTACGGTTTTGGTTTCTAACGACATGACCCCTCTTCCTCTTGGTGTTTCTAATGTTTTGCAGGAATTCGGCGACGTGTTTCCGGAGGAGGTACCCGCAGGATTACCACCATTGCGAGGTATTGAGCATCAAATTGACTTGATTCCCGGAGCATCGCTGCCCAATAGGGCGCCATATCGCACTAATCCCGAAGAGACGAAGGAGATACAGAAGCAAGTACAAGCGCTACTCGACAAAGGTTATATTCGCATAAGCCTTAGTCCTTGTGTTGTTCCTGTTATTCTAGTTCCTAAGAAAGATGGTACTTGGCGTATGTGCGTAGATTGTAGAGCTATAAACAACATTACTATTCGATATCGTCATCCTATTCCCCGTTTAGAGGATATGCTAGATGAATTGAGTGGTGCTGCTGTGTTCTCTAAAATTGATTTGCGTAGTGGCTATCATCAAATTAGGATGAAAGAAGGGGATGAGTGGAAAACAGCCTTTAAAACAAAATTTGGTTTATATGAGTGGTTAGTAATGCCTTTTGGTTTAACTAATGCACCTAGCACTTTCATGAGACTGATGAACCATGTTTTGCGTGAATTTATTGGCAAATTTGTGGTTGTGTATTTTGATGACATATTAATCTACAGCCGCAATGAATCTGATCATACTATACATATTCGACATGTTTTGCAAGTGTTGCGTGATAATCAACTCTATGGTAATCTTGAGAAGTGCACATTTTGCAAAGATAAGGTCATATTTCTGGGTTATGTTGTCTCTAAGCATGGAGTAGAAGTAGATGTGTCTAAAATTGAAGCTATTCAAAATTGGCCTACTCCCATGAATGTGAGTCAAGTAAGAAGTTTTCATGGTCTAGCTGGGTTTTATCGCAGATTTGTGCCCAACTTTAGTACTATTGCTGCACCTTTGAATGATTTGACTAAAAAGGGTGTTGTCTTTGAGTGGGGCGCAGCCCAAGATCATGCATTTGATGAACTGAAACGATTGTTAACTTCTGCACCGTTGCTTGCACTTCCTGATTTCAATAAGCAATTTGAGATTGAATGTGATGCTAGTGGTATTGGAATTGGTGGTGTGTTGATGCAAGAGGGTCGCCCAATTGCATATTTTTCTGAGAAACTTTCTGGTGCTAAGTTGAACTATCCTATCTATGATAAAGAATTGTATGCTTTAATTAGAGTTCTTGAGGTTTGGCAACATTACTTGTGGCCAAAAGAATTTATCATACATTCTGATCATGAAGCTTTGAAATACCTGAAAGCCCAATCTACTTTGCATAAGCGTCTAGCTAAGTGGGTTGAGTTCATTGAGTCTTTTCCATACATTATTAAGCATAAGAAGGGAAAAGATAATATTGTTGCTGATGCTCTATCTAGGAAGAATATGCTATTAACTCAACTTGATGTTAAAATTCCTGGTTTAGAGATACTATGTGATTTGTATGCTACTGATCATGATTTTGCTGAACCATATCGCTTATGTGCTCTTGGTAAAGCATGGGAAAAATATCACATACATGATGGGTTCTTGTTTAGGGCTAACAAACTATGTGTTCCAGAATCGTCTGTGCGTTTGCTCTTATTGCAGGAATCACATGCTGGAGGTTTGATGGGTCACTTTGGGCGTGAGAAGACGCTACTCATGCTAGCTGACCACTTTTATTGGCCAAAGATGAGGCGGGACGTGGATAGATATGTGCGAAGATGCATTACTTGCAACAAGTCTAAGTCCAAGCTGAAGCCTCACGGTTTGTATACTCCTTTACCGGCACCTACTACACCATGGGAGGATATTAGTATGGATTTTGTGTTGGGTTTGCCGCGTACTAAGAGAGGCCATGATTCTATATTTGTGGTAGTGGATAGATTTTCTAAGATGTCACACTTTATTGCCTGCCACAAGAGCGACGATGCGTCGCATATTGCTAACCTGTTTTTCAGGGAGATTGTACGTCTACATGGAGTCCCGAAGACTATTGTTTCTGATCGTGACGTGAAGTTTATGAGCTACTTCTGGAAGACGCTTTGGAGAAAGCTGGGGACGAAGCTGCTGTTCAGCACTACTTGTCATCCCCAAACGGATGGTCAAACTGAAGTGGTGAATAGAACATTGTCACAACTGTTGAGATCCATGATCAAGAAGAACCTGAAGGAGTGGGAAGAGTGTTTGCCGCATGTGGAGTTTGCTTACAACAGGGCGGTACATTCTACCACGGAGCTATGTCCTTTTGAGGTGGTGTATGGTTTCAAACCCATTACTCCACTTGACTTGTTGCCTTTGCCCATACATGAGAGAGTTAATATGGAGGCATCAAAGAGGGCAGATTATGTGAAGAAGATTCATGAGAAGACTAAAGAGTTGATTGAGAAGAAAGGCAAGAGCAATGCTGCAAGGATGAATAAGAAGCGTAAGGAGATGTTGTTCAAGCCTGGTGATTTGGTCTGGGTACATTTTCGCAAGGATAGGTTCCCAAAGCTGAGGAAGTCTAAGTTGAAGCCTCGTGGTGATGGTCCTTACAAAGTGCTTGCCAAGATCAATGATAATGCATACTCGATAGATCTTCCAGAGGATGAGTTTGGTGTCAGTAATTCTTTCAATGTTGCTGATTTGACACCATATGACGGAGAAGACCTTGGAGCGTCGGGGTCGACGCCTTTTGAAGGGGGGAGATGATGAGGACATCCCTACCTCACTACTACCTCCGTCATTACCAACTGAAGATGAACCTGCTGTGAAGCTCAAGTCCAATGAAGTCAGGATTGGACCAATGACACGAGCTCGTGCGAAGCTACTTAAACAACAGGTGAACTTGTTCCTAAACGATACTTTGATTGATGAGAACTTTATACTGCCTAAGTCCTATTACTTATGTATCATCAGGTATCAAGAGGAGACGAGCATCGCACGAGGAGAGGAGCAGCTGGACATGAAGACGGACGTCAAGATGGCCGTAAAGCTGGACATGGAGCTGGACATGAAGATATCTCATGGACGCGCGAGGGAGGAGCGGGAGGCATGCGCGAGAGGAGAAGAAGAAGTCCAGGCCGGTCCAGAACCCGGTCGACCGGCCCCCAGACCGCCAGCCCGGTCCCTGGCCCGGTCGACCGGCCGCTAACCGGACGACGACCGGACGAAGCCCCTCGTACCGGACGAAACCGGAAACTTCGCAGCTCGGTCCCCAGCCCGGTTGACCGGACCACGACCGGACACGGTCCACACCGGATCGCCGCCAACCGACCGGCCGGTCCACAGCCCGGTCGACCGGATCCTGACCGGACGCGTCCGGTCTCTGTCTCGACCAGATCTATTCTGGGTCGGTTATTCTTGTATCTTTTCGACTGAACTCGTCCGGACGCCTATATAAGTGCCCAGGACGCCCTAGCTGCTTGAGACCACGTTTAAGATAAACCCTAGTTCTTAGTTGTTTGCTCTGCAAAACTATTGAATTCCCTACACCATATTGCTTGGATATTGTGTAGATCCTGTTCAAATCTTGTGTGATCTGCTGTTCCATTGGGAATTAGACGGTTGCAACTTACCGCTTCGTGGTCAGCGGCGCGCAAGTGTGTGGAGTTGCGAATATCTTGCAGGGTTGAGAGCTGTTGCATTGGCGACAGGGACCAATCGAGAGATCTCGTTGCGTCATACAAGTTATCATCCACTTCATCGTCGTGTATCTCCGCTGCCATCACCCGTGAACATCATTACCACCGTAGCTTACTGAGAAGATCGGGCTACCCCTTATCACTTCTTCTTCTTCTTCTTTCCCTTCTTCTTCTTTTCCTTCTCCTCGTTTCCTTCTTTAGGAGGAAGAGGCTTGAAGGGAGGCTTCTCCACAGAACCTGATTTATTTCCAGAAACAATAGAAGAAACTTGGGAGGATTCACCCTTTTCATTAATAAGTTTGAAACACACAACGGTCCTATCATATTTTGGCAAAGTTTCATCTTCTAAAATATTCTGTATTTAAGTATTTGTATGGCAATTATTAATGCAATAAGAAAGACACCCATGCAGGACATCATCAATATCAAGATCGTTAATATCTAACAAAGAAATTTTTCTTGATAACTCTTCACACTTCAAAAATAAGGTAAGTTCATCATGCTGATTAGGAATAATTTCATCATCACAATACAAATTTGCAGCACTCATGGGGTTCGAATTATCATTGGAGGAGCATTGAAAATTAAAATGACCAACTCTATGGCAAAGTTCACAAATAAAAGGATAGAGGGCACACACTTTTTCTCCAAGATCATCTAGAGCCCTAGACCACTTCCTAGTTTTTTCATTCCTATGATGGATACAATATTCTTCTTCGATTTGATTAATTCCACAAGGTCTATGTATTCCACAAAAATTAACATGCTTATAGGAAATAGCATTTTCAGAAGTTTGAACATGTTCATTGCAATCATTAATAACAATTTCATCCTTCATGCAAGCGTCTTTAAAAGGTTCATGATACTTATCAAAATTCTTCCTAGGCAATTCAATGTGAGAAGCAAAAGCTTTATAAAGATTTGCAACAACTTGAGAGTCAAGACCATAAGTAGCACTCATATTTCGAAATTTATCAGTATCCATAAAAGTTTCAATGCATTCATAATCATAATTTATACCTGACTCTCTACCTTTGTCATTCTCCCAATCTTCAGCGTTCTCCTGAATCCGATTAAGAAGGTCCCATTTAAACTCTTCTTTATTGCGCGTGAATGATCCAGAACAAGCAGTATCCAGCAAGGTTTTATCCTGAAAAGAAAGTCTTGCATAGAAATTATCAATGATAATATTACCAGGAAGCTCATGATTGGGGCATTTGAGCATTAAAGACTTCAATCTCTCCCATGCTTGGGCAATACTCTCTCCATCATGAGGCCAGAAATTATATATTCGGTTTCGGTCTTTGTGAATTTCACTTGGAGGATAGAATTTAGAATAAAATAGAGGCACAATATCCTTCCAATCAAGAGAGCGCCCGTCCTTCAGCAGTTTATACCAATGCGCCGCTTTACCAGATAGCGACATAACAAATAATTTCTTCTTCACTTCATCCATAGAGATACCTGCACACTTAAATAACCCGCATAATTCATGCAAAGAGAGTAAATGATCTCCAGGATGGACAGTTCCATCCCCTTCATAGCGGTTATCCATAACACGTTCAATAATTTTCATGGGTATTTTATACGGAATACTTTCAGTAGGTGGATTTAAAATATCACAAGCATCATTAGAGTTATCGCATATGGGAGATAAAGTATTATCAGAGCAAATTTTCTCCCCTAAAGATGGGAAGCTAAAAAGATCACAAAAACTAGCTTCCCCAAGCTTAGACTTCTCCATAGCATTAGCAGTAATTGCATTCATACTAATAACATTGCTACTAGCATGCAAATAAGGTTCCATAGGTTTTTTAATTTTCGCATCAAATAATTCTAAATCAGGAAAAAGATTAAAAAGCTCACTAATTTTTTTGTTGTTTTCCATTATGCCTAACTAGTGAAAATAAAAACAAGAAACAAAAACATGCAATTGCAGGATCTAAAGGAAATAGCTTCGAGCACTCACACACCGGCAACAATGCTAAGAAATAACTTAGTAGTCGGAGGATGTGAATACCTTTTACCTTACCTCCCCGGCAACGGCGCCAAAATAGCTTGATGTCTACTCACGCTTCTTTTCCTGTAGACAGTGTTGGGCCTCCAAGAGCAGAGGTTTGTAGAACAGCAGCAAGTTTTCCTTAAGTGGATCACCCAAGGTTTATCGAACTCGGGGAGGAAGAGGTCAAAGATATCCCTCTCAAGCAACCCTGCAATCACGATACAAGAAGTCTCTTGTGTCCCCAACACACCTAATACACTTGTCATGTATAGGTGCACTAGTTCGGCGAAGAGATAGTGAAATACAAGTAGTATGGATGTATATGAGTGGTAATAGCAATCTGAATAAAATATGGCAGCGAGTAAACATGCAACAGAACAGTAAATAAACGGAGATTCGATGTTTGGAAACAAGGCCTAGGGATCATACTTTCACTAGTGGACACTCTCAACATTGATCGCATAATAAATAATAACTTCTCTCATTTGTGCTACATACACTCTTTTGTTGGATGACAAACACCATTCGTTGTGTAGGGCTACAAGAGCTCCCTCAAGCCGGAGTTAACAAGCGCCACAACATTCAGCATTCATATTTAAGTAACCTTAGAGCATAATAGATCTTTGCAAAATAGACCGAGTACTAACATAGCATACACACTGTCACCTTTACACTATGAAGGGGGAATAAATCACATCAATACTATCATAGCGATAATCAACTCCATAACCTACAAGAGATTATGATCATAATCTACGACAAGAACCACACGATGCACACACTGTCACCATTACACCATGCAGGAGGAATAGACTACTTTAATAACATCACATGAGTAGCACATAGACTAGTAGCGATACAAAGCTCAACATATAGATCTCAATCATGTAAGGCAGCTCATAAGATCATTGTATTGGAGTACAGAGAGAGAGATTAACCACATAGCTACCGGTACAGCCCTTAGCCTCGAGGAAGAACTACTCCCTCCTCATCATGGGAGACAGCAGCGGTGATGAAGATGGCGGTGGTGTCGATGGAGAAGCCTTCCGGGGGCACTTCCCGTCCGGCGGCGTGCCGGAACAGAGACTCCTGTCCCCCAGATCTTGGCTTCGCGATGGCGGCGGCTCTGGAACTTTTCTCGTACCGTGGCTTATTCGTATCGAGGTTTAGGTCAAGGACCCTTAAATAGGCGAAGAGGCGGAGTCGGAAGGTCGACGAGGCGATGACACACTAGGGGGGCGCGCCCAGGCCCTAGGCCGCGCCAGCCCCATGTGTGGGCCCCCTGTGGCCCTCCTCTGGTGGCTCTCGAGTGTTCTGGAAGCTTCGTGGAATTCTAAGATGTTGGGCGTTGATTTCGTCCAAGAATATTTCCTTACTAGGATTTCTGAAACCAAAAACAGCAGAAAAGGAACTGGCACTTCGGCATCTCGTCAATAGGTTAGTTCCGAAAAACGCATCAAAACATCATAAAGTGTGAACAAAACATGTAGGTATTGTCATAAAACAAACATGGAACATCAGAAATTATGGATACGTTGGAGACGTATCAGAGGGAAACATGGTTATATGCATCTTAATAATATTAAGTTTCCCCTCTTTATGTTGAGAATCTTGAAATTGCGCTTGTGTTGCTTTTCTATGCTTGCCACTTTGTTCTTCATGAATTTATTTGTGTATAAGATTCCTTTTCATAGGAAGTGGGTTAGGCTTAAATGTGTTTTGAATTTGCTTCTTGATGTTCTCTTTTGCTTCAACTCTTATTTCTTGCGAGAGCATCATTAAAATTACTGAGCCCATCTTAATGGCTATAAAGAAAGCACTTCTTGGGAGATAACCCATGTGTTTATTTTACTACTCCCTCCGTCCCGTAAAAAGCTGCGCACGCTCTGTTCAAATTACAAATTGTAAATAAACCCACATATATTTAATCCATCACAAATTTAGGTAGAATCAAAATTCCAAATTCCGGCCACGATCTCCGCCGGCCACAATCTCCGCCAGCCCCGATCCCTGTCCCCATGAGCGATCAGCTGATCTCATGCATCGATCAGCTGATCTCACGCGCAGCAGCTCCGCTCGCGAGCGACCAGCGGGATCAGATCTCCGCCCGCCATTAGCGCATGCGATCAGACACGTGAGATCGCGTCGCCTCCGCCAGCGACCAGCTCCTGCGCTGGGAGCTCGCCGGAGTCCTCCAAAGCTCCCTCGCCGTCGCAGATCCACCGCCGTCCACAGCTCCCTCGCTATCGCCGCAGTCGGACATGAAGATGGATACGGCGTCGCCGCTACGGATCCGCCGCCGGTCGGAGAAGAGACGTCTCTCGGTCACTGCCCATCGCCTTCGTCCCCCTCTCCAACGGGAGCGAGCAGGTAGCTGATAAAGGCCGCAATCTACGGATCCAGTGGAGAAGCGGCAGTTCGGAGAAGATCGGCGACGAAAGAACGGAATTTTAGGTGCGCCGGGATCACGGGCGACGGCGAGTGTGTTGTAGCCGGCGAGGGCGGGCGGCCCACGCGAGGGCGCGGTGGGCTGCGAGCGAGCGTCAGCAAGGACGGCGGCCAGGAGCAAGGGGACGGGACGGCGAGGAGGGATCGGGGACGGCGGCGACAGAGATGTGGGAATCGGGGATGGGGAAGAATGTCTGGGATAGGGGATGAAAATTCTCAGGTGAAAAAGAACGGGGAGGTTTTCGCAAAAAGGCCAGCGCGCAGCTTTTTACGGGACGGAGGGAGTACTATTTTGTTGAGTCTTGGAAGTTGTTACTACTGTAGCAACCTCTCCTTATCTTTATTTTCATGTATTTTTGTGCCAAGTAAAGTCTCTATGGTAAAGTTGATGCTAGATTTGGATTGCCGCAGAAATTGATGTCTGTCACGAATTTGCAGAACTCTCTGTAAAAATATCAAAAAATCTGCCAATTTACGTGCGTGATCCTCGATATGTACGCAACTTGCATTAGTTTTTAGTTTTTCCGTTTGAGTTAAGGCCTCTGTAAAATTCGCCTTTACGGACTGTTCTGTTTTTGACAGATTCTGCCTTTTATTTCGCATTGCCGCTTTTGCTATGTTGAATGGGTTTCTTTGTTCCATTTACTTTCAGAAGCTTTGTGCAAAGTCCAGAACTGTTAAGAATGATTGTGTCACCTCTGAATATATTAATTTTTGATTATGCACTAACTCTCTAATGTGTTTGCTTTAAGTTTGGTGTGGAGGAAGTTTTCAAGGGTCAAGAGAAGAGGATGATATACTATGATCAAGAAGAGTGAAAAGTCTAAGCTTGGGGATGCCCCGGTGGTTCATCCCTGCATATTTTAAAAAGACTCAAGCATCTAAGCTTGGGGATGCCCAAGGCATCCCCTTCATCGACAACTTATCAGGTCACTTCTAGTGAAACTATATTTTTATTCCTTCACATGTTATGTACTTTACTTGGAGCGTCTGTGTGCTTTTATTTTCGTTTTGTTATCTTAGTTCTCTGAATAAATTGGATCATATCTTGTGTGGGAGAGTGATACGTCTCAAACATATCTATAATTTCTTATGTTCCATGCTACTTTTATGACAATACTTGAATGTTTTATACATACTTTACATCATTATTGTACATTTTCCGGCACTAACCTATTAACAAGATGCCGAAGCGCCAGTTGCTGTTTTCTGCTGTTGGTTTCAGAAATCCTAGTCGGAAATATTCTCGAATTGGACGAAATCAACGCCCAAGGTCCTATTTTTACACGAAGCTTCCAGAAGACCGAGGGGGAAGGAAGTGGGGCCACGAGCGACACACTAGGGCGGCGCGGCCCAGGCCCCGGCCGCGCGGCCCTAGTGGTGTGGCCCCCCCCGTTGCCCTTCCGCCTACTTAAAGCCTTCGTCGCGAATACCCCCGTACCGAGAGCCACGATACGGAAAACCTTCCGAGACGCCGCCGCCAATCCCATCTCGGGGATTCAGAGATCGCCTCCGCACCCGCCGAGAGGGGGAATCATCACCGGAGGGGCTCTATATCATCATGCCCGCCTCCGGATTGATGCGTGAGTAGTTCGTCCTTGGACTATGGGTCCATAGCAGTAGCTAGATGGTTGTCTTCTCCGCATGTGCTATCATTGTTTAGATCTTGTGAGCTGCCTAACATGATCAAGATCATCTATTTGTAATGCTACATGTTGTGTTTGGTGGGATCCGATGAATCTAGAATACTATGTTAAGTTGATTATCAATCTATCATATATGTGTTGTTTATGTTCATGCATGCTCCCCGTTGCTAGTAGAGGCTCTGGCCAAGTTGATACTTGTAACTCCAACAGGGAGTATTTATGCTCGATAGTGGGTTCATGCTTCCATTGAATCTGGGATCGTGAATAGGTTCTAAGGTTGTGGATGTGCTGTTGCTACTAGGGATAAAACATCGATGCTTTGTCTAAGGATATTTGTGTTGATTACATTACGCACCATACTTAATGCAATTATCTGTTGTTTACAACTTAATACTGGAGGGGGTGCGGATGCTAACCCGAAGGTGGATTATTTAGGCATAGATGCATGCTGGATAGCGGTCTATGTACTTTGTCGTAATGCCCTGATTAAATCACATAGTAATCATCGTTGATATGTATTGAATCTTGATTTGTCAATTGCCCACCTGTAATTTGTTCACCCAGCATGTTAGTTATCTTATTGGAGAGACACCACTAGTGAACTGTGGACCCCGGTCCATTCTTTTACATCTGAATACATTCTACTGCAATTATTGTTCTTACTGTTCTTTGCAAACAAACACCATCTTCCACTCGATACGCTTAATCATTTGTTTTCAGCAAGCCGGTGATTGACAACCTCACTTACGTTGGGGCAAAGTATCTTGATTGTGTTGTGCAGGTTCCACGTTGGCGCCGGTTTCACTGGTGTTGCGCCGCACTACACTCCTCCACCAACAACCTTCACGTGCTTCTTGGCTCCTACTGGTTCGATAACCTTGGTTTCTTTCTGAGGGAAAACTTGCTGCTGTGCGCATCATACCTTCCTCTTGGGTTTCCAACGGACGTGTACATCTACGCGCATCAAGCAGACTTTTTCTGGCGCCGTTGCCGGGGAACTAAAGAAAAATTACACCACAGAGAATTGCCTCCCACGGCAACAGACTTTTTCTGGCGCCGTTGTCGGGGAGATCAAGACACGCTGCAAGGGGAGTCTCCACTTCCAATCTCTTTACTTTGTTTTTGTCTTGCTTTACTTTATTTTTATTTACTGTCTTGTTTGCTTCATATCTAAAAACACACAAAAAAATAGTTACTTTACTTTCTGTCTTATTTACTAGCTCTATATCAAAAACACAACAAAATTAGTTACTCGCCGTTTACTTTATTTACCTTTTGTTTATTTCATCATGCTTCATCCTAAGTTTACTTTGAAAGATATACCGGTAGGAAGTGGGTCTATCATTGGAAAAGATAATATAGAAGAATTTTTCACTCATGTTAGTAAGACTGAAGATTTTGAAGATAGATCCTTGGTAGAACTTGCCCCTGATTATGAAATTGCTACTGCTTCTTTAGTACACATGTTGGAAGCTAGATTTTTTAATCTTAATCCCATGATGCAACATATGTTTCTTACACTTGGTGATATGGAAGAAGGAGAAAAGAAAGATTTTATTCTAGAAACCCTTCTTAGAGAATTTGGTGATGTAGCTAGAGAAGCTAGGAAAGTCTTTATTCGATATAAGATGCTAGGCTTGTGTACCAATTTTGCTAGTATCCTTGAAAAAAGGGAGAAAGATAGGCTAAGATACACTAATAAATTCAATTATGAGGGAGAAATTAAAGCACCGATACCTAGTAAGCTCCTAGGGATGCATGAAGCTTTAGAAAATAACTATGCTTGGCTTGTTCCTGAAAATTTGTTTGATGAGAATAGTAAGCCTAGGAGCAATGAAAGAGGAGTTACTTATATAGACCATATACAATGCATTGTTGAGAAAACTCCCGACTCCCGAGGTAATGTTGATGCTTCATCTCTTGAAAATACTTGATTTGCACTTTCTGCGCCTAGCTGAAAGGCGTTAAAGAAAAGCACTTCTTGGGAGATAACCCAAGTTACATTTTATTTACTGTATTGTTGAGTCTTGGAAGTTGTTTACTACTGTAGCAACCTCTCCTTATCATGTTTTTGTGCCAAGTAAAGTTTTTATGCTAAAGTTGATGCTAGATTTGGATGGCTGCGCAGAAAGCATTGCTGTCTGTCACGAATTCGTACATCTCCGTAGAAAAATCAAAAAATCTGCAAATTTACGAGCGTGATCCTCATATATACGCAACTTTCATTAGTTTTGAGTTTTTCCATTTGATCAAGTTAAGTGCCCTGCCAAATTCGTTTACGGACTGTTCTGTTTTTGATGATTCTGCCTTTTATTTCGCATTGCCGCTTTTGCTATGTTGAATGAATTTCTTTGTTCCATTAACTTTCAGAAGCTTTGTGCAATGTCCAGAAGTGTTTAGAATGATTGTGTCACCTCTGAATATGTGAATTTTTGATTATGCACTAACCCTCTAATGAGTTTGCTTGAAGTTTGGTGTGGAGAAAGTTTTCAAGGGTCAAGAGAAGAGGATGATATACTATGATCAAGAAGAGTGAAAAGTCTAAGCTTGGGGATGCCCCGTGGTTCATCCCTGCATATTTTAAGAAGACTCAAGCATCTAAGCTTGGGGATGCCCAAGGCATCCCCTTCTTCATCGACAACATTATCAGGTCACTTCTAGTGAAACTATATTTTTATTCCATCACATCTTATGTTCTTTGCTTGGAGCGTCGGTTTGCTTTTATTTTCGTTTTGGTTTGAATAAAGTTGGATCCCACCATTCTTATATTGGAGATATTATGCTCCGCTTTTTCATATGGAACACTTGTGTTCTTAATTGTGCTTTAATGTTCATGGCGAAGGCTGAAATTGCTTCGTTGAATTGCTATTTGGTTGGAATCAGAAAATGCTGCATATGGTTTGGAATAACTTGGCAATTGTTTGAGCTCTCATAGATCATGTTTAAGCTCTTGCATCATGTAGTTTAATCTATTAATGAAGAACTACCGTAGAGCTTGTTTAATTTGGTTTGCATGATTGGTCTCTCTAAGTCTAGATATTTTCTGGTAAAATGTTTGAACAACAAGGAAGACAGTGTAGAGCCTTATAATGCTTGCAATATGTTTTTGTGTAAGTTTTGTTGTACCTGTTCATACTTGTGTTTGCTTCAAACAACATTGCTAGCCCAAACCTTGTACTGAGAGGAAATGCTTCTCGTGCATCCAAACACCTTGAGCCAAACCCCATGCCATTTGTGTCCACCATATCTACCTACTAGGTGGTATTTTTCTGCCATTCCAAACTAAATTACTTGAGTGCTACCTTTAAAATTTCATTCCTTTATCTTTGCAATATATAGCTCATGGGACAAATAGCTTAAAAACTATTGTGGTGATGAATATGTAGTTATGTGTCTTAACTCTTATAAGTTGCTTGTTGAGCAATAACCATGTTTCTGGGGACGCCATCAACTTTTTACCTTTGTTGGATATCATGTGAGATGCTATGCATGTTCGTCTTGTCTGAAGTAAGTGCGATTTCATGATCAAATGGTTTGAGTATGCATATGTTAGAGAAGAACATTGGGCAGCCAACTAAAGCCATGTATCATGGTGGAAGTTTCAGTTTGGACATACAACCTCAATCTCTTATGAGAATATTATTTGTTGTTGAATGCTTAAGCATTAAAAGAGGAGTCCATTATCTGTTGTCTATGTTGTCCCGATATGGATGTCTAAGTTGAGAATAATCAAAAGCGAGAAATCCAATGCGTGCTTTCTCCTTAGACCTTTGTACAGGCGGCATAGAGGTACCCCTTTGTGACACTTGGTTGAAACATATGTCATGTGATGATAATCCGTGTTATCCGAGCTGATTAGGACAAGGTGCGAGCACTATTAGTACTCTATGCATGAGACTTGCAACTTGTAGGAAGTATTATGCATAGCACATACGAATTATTACTACCGTTGACAAAATTGTTTCTATGTTTTCAAAATAAAAGCTCTAGCACAAAAATAGTAATCCATGCTTCCTCTGCGAAGGGCCATTCTTTTACTTTATGTTGAGTCACCCACTTCTTTCTATCTTAGAAGCAAACACTTGTGTTAACTGTGTGCATTGATTCTTACATGTTTACTTATTGCACTTGTTATACTACTCTATGTTGACAAATATCCATGAGATATACATGTTACAAGTTGAAAGCAATTGCTGAAACTTAATCATCCTTTGTGTTGCTTCAATGCATTCTACTTTGAATTTATTGCTTATGAGTTAGCTCTTATGCAAGTCTTATTGATACTTGTCTTGAAAGTACTATTCATGAAAAGTTTTGTTATATGATTCATTTGTTTAGTCATTATCTTTGTTAGCAATCTTTTGTTCAGATCACTCCATTCATCTCATATGCTTTACAATAATGTTGATCAAGATTATGTTGGTAGCATGTCACTTCAGAAATTATTTGTGTTATCGTTTACCTACTCGAGGACGAGTAGGAACTAAGCTTGGGGATGCTTGATACGTCTCAAACATATCTATAATTTCTTATGTTCCATGCTACTTTTATGACAATACTTGAATGTTTTATACATACTTTACAGCATTATTATACATTTTCCGCACTAACCTATTAACAAGATGCCGAAGCGCCTTGCTGTTTTTCTGTTTTGGTTTGAAATCCTAGTAAGGAAATATTCTAATTTGACGAAATCAACGCCCGGGTCCTATTTTTACACGAAGCTTCCGAAGACCGAGGAAAGGAAGTGGGGCCACGAGGCGCCGACACACTAGGCGGCGCGTGGCCCCGGCCGCGCGCCCTAGCGTGTGGGGCCCTCGTGTGGCCCCCTGCGTTCCCCTTCCGCCTACTTAAAGCCTTCGTCGCGAATACCCCTGTATCGAGAGCCACGATACGGAAAACCTTCCAGAGACGCCGCCGCCGCCAATCCCATCTCGGGGGATTCGGGAGATCGCCGGCACCCTGCCGGAGAGGGGAATCATCACCGGAGGGGCTCTACATCATCATGCCCGCCTCCGGATTGATGCGTGAGTAGTTCATCCTTGGACTATGGGTCCATAGCAGTAGCTAGATGGTTGTCTTCTCCGCATGTGCTATCATTGTTTAGATCTTGTGAGCTGCCTAACATGATCAAGATCATCTATTTCTAATGCTACATATTGTGTTTGGTGGGATCCGATGAATCTAGAATACTATGTTAAGTTGATTATCAATCTATCATATATGTGTTGTTTATGTTCTTGCATGCTCTCCGTTGCTAGTAGAGGCTCTGGCCAAGTTGATACTTGTAACTCCAAGAGGGAGTATTTATGCTCGATAGTGGGTTCATGCCTCCATTGAATCTGGGATCGTGACAGTAGGTTCTAAGGTTGTGGATGTGCTGTTTCTACTAGGGATAAAACATCGATGCTTTGTATAAGGATATTTGTGTTGATTACATTACGCACCATACTTAATGCAATTATCTGTTGTTTACAACTTAATACTGGAGGGGGTGCGGATGCTAACCCGAAGGTGGATTATTTAGGCAAAGATGCATGGATAGCGGTCTATGTACTTTGTCGTAATGCCCCGATTAAATCACATAGTAATCATCGTTGATATGTATTGAATCTTGATTTGTCAATTGCCCACCTGTAATTTGTTCACCCAGCATGTTAGTTATCTTATTGGAGAGACACCACTAGTGAACTGTGGACCCCGGTCCATTCTTTTACATCTGAATACATTCTACTGCAATTATTGTTCTTATGTTCTTTGCAAACAAACACCATCTTCCACTCGATACACTTAATCCTTTGTTTTCAGCAAGCCGGTGAGATTGACAACCTCAGTTACGTTGGGGCAAAATATCTTGATTGTGTTGTGCAGGTTCCACGTTGGCGCCGGTTTCACTGGTGTTGCGCCGCACTACACTCCTCCACCAACAACCTTCACGTGCTTCTTGGCTCCTACTGGTTCGATAACCTTTGTTTCTTTCTGAGGGAAAACTTGCTGTTGTGCGCATCATACCTTCCTCTTGGGGTTCCCAACGGACGTGTACATCTACGCGCATCAAGCAAAGAGAGACACGCTCCGCTTTTTCATATGAACACTAGTGTTCTTCGCTTTTACTTTTAATGTTCAATGGCGAAAGTTGATCGCTTCACTTATTGCTATTTGGTTGGAATCAGAAAATACTTCATATGTTTTGGAATAACTTGATACTTGGCAATTGTTTTGAGCTCTCATAGATCATTTTTAAGCTCTTGCATCATGTAGTTAAATCTATTAGTGGAGAACTACCGTAGAGCTTGTTGAAAATTGGTTTGCATGATTGGTCTCTCTAAGGTCTAGATATTTTCTGGTAAAGTGTTTGAACAACAAGGAAGACAGTGTAGAGTCTTATAATGCTTGCAATATGTTCTTGTGTAAGTTTTGCTGTACCTGTTCATACTTGTGTTTGCTTCAAACAACCTTGCTAGCCTAACCCTTGTACTGAGAGGAAATGCTTCTCGTGCATCCAAACACCTTGAGCCAAAACCCATGCCATTTGTGTCCACCATATCTACCTATTATGTGGTATTTTTCTGCCATTCCAAAGTAAATTACTTGAGTGCTACCTTTAAAATTTCATTCCTTTATCTTTGCAATATATAGCTCATGGGAAAATAGCTTAAAAACTATTGTGGTGATGAATATGTAGTTATGTGTCTTATTTCTTATAAGTTGCTTGTTGAGCGGTAACCATGTTTCTGGGGACGCTATCAACCTTTTACTTTTGTTGGATAGCATGTGAGATGCTATGCATGTTCTTCTTGTCTGAAGTAAGGGCGATTTTCATGATCAAATGGTTTGAGTATGCATATTGTTAGAGAAGAACATTGGGCCGCTAACCAAAGCCATGTATCATGGTGGAAGTTTTCGTTTGGACATACAACCTCACTCTCTTATGAGAATATTATCTGTTGTTGAATGCTTATGCATTAAAAGAGGAGTCCATTATCTGTTGTCTATGTTGTCCTGGTATGGATGTCCTAAGTTGAGATCTATTAAAAACGAGAAATCAAATGCAATTGATCTCCTAGAACCTTGGTACAGGCGGCATAGGGGTACCCCTTTGTGACACTTGGTTGAAACATATGTTATGCAATGATAATCCGTGTTAATCCAAGCTAATTAGGACAAGGTGCGAGCACTATTGGTATTCTATGCATGAGGCTTGCAACTTGTAGGAAGTATTATGCATAGCACATATGAATTATTACTACCGTTGAAAAAATTGTTTCTATGTTTTCAAAATAAAAGCTCTAGCACAAAAAGTAATCCATGCTTCCTCTGCGAAGGGCCATTCTTTTACTTTATGTTGAGTCAGTTTATCTACTTCTTTCTATCTTAGAAGCAAACACTTGTGTTAACTGTGTGCATTGATTCTTACATGTTTACCTATTGCACTTGTTATATTACTCTATGTTGACAAATATCCACGAGTACATGTTACAAGTTGAAAGCAATTGCTGAAACTTAATCATCCTTTGTGTTGCTTCAATGCATTCTACTTTGAATCTATTGCTTTATGAGTTAGCTCTTATGCAAGTCTTGTTGATACTTGTCTTGAAAGTACTATTCATGAAAAGTTTTGCTATATGATTCAATTGTTTAGTCATCATCTTTTATTGGCAATCTTTTGCTTCGAATCACTCCATTCATCTCATATGCTTTACAATAATGTTGATCAAGGTTATGTTGGTAGCATGTCACTTCAGATTTTATTTCTTGTTATCGTTTACCTACTCGAGGGCGAGTAGGAACTAAGCTTGGGGATGCTTGATACGTCTCAAACGTATCTATAATTTTTGATGTTCCATGCTAGTTTTATGACAATACCTACATGTTTTGTTCACACTTTATATCGTTTTGATGCATTTTCCGGAACTAACCTATTGACGAGATGCCAAAGTGCCAGTTCCTGTTTTCTGTTTTTGGTTTCAGAAATCCTAGTAAGGAAATATTCTCGGAATTGGACGAAATCAAGGCCCATGATCTTATATTTCCACGAAGCTTCCGACCGGAGAGACCAGAGGGGAGCCGGGGAGCCCACACGCCAGGCGGCGCGGCCAAGGCCCTGGGCGCCCCTAGTGTCCGTGGCCCCAGTCCCCTCCGACTCCGACTCTTCGCCTATAAGAAGCTCCCGACCTAAATCTTCGAGACGAAAACCACGATACGAGAAAAGTTCCGAGCGCCGCGCCATCGCGGGCCAAGATTCGGGGGACAGAAGTCTGTTCCGCACGCCGCCGGACGGGGAAGTGCCCGGAAGGCATCTCCATCGACACCACCGCCATCTCCATCAACGCCGTTGTCTCCTATGATGAGGAGGGAGTAGTTCTCCCCCGAGGCTAAGGGCTGTACCGGTATCTATGTGGTTAATCTCTCTCTCTGTACTCCAATACAATGATCTCATGAATTGCTTCGCATGATTGAGATTCATATGATGAGCTTTGTATCGCTATTAGTCTATGTGCTACTCATGTGATGTTATTAAAGTAGTCTATTCCTCCTGCATGGTGTAATGGTGACAGTGTGTGCATCGTGTAGTTCTTGTCGTAGGTTATGATCATAATCTCTTGTAGGTTATGGAGTTAATTATCACTATGATAGTATTGATGTGATCTATTCCCCCTTTCATAGTGTAATGTTGACAGTGTGTATGCTATGTTAGTTCTCGGTTTATTTTGCAAAGATCTATTATGCTCTAAGGTTACTTAAATATGAATGTCGAATGTTGTGGCGCTTGTTAACTCCGGCTTGAGGGAGCTCTTGTAGCCCTACACAACGAATGGTGTTTGTCATCCAACAAAAGAGTGTATGTAGCACAAATGAGAGAAGTTACTAATTTATTATGCGATCAATGTTGAGAGTGTCCACTAGTGAAAGTATGATCCCTAGGCCTTGTTTCCAATACTGCAAACACCGCTTACTTACTGTTCTACTGCATGTTTACTCGCTGCCATATTTATTTCAGATTGCTATTACCACTCATATTCATCTATACCACTTGTGTTTTACTATCTCTTCGCCGAACTAGTGCACCTATACATCTGACAAGTGTATTAGGTGTGTTGGGGACACAAGAGACTTCTTGTATCGTGATTGCAGGGTTGCTTGAGAGGGATATCTTTGTCCTCTACCTCCCTGAGTTCGATAAACCTTGGGTGATTCACTTAAGGGAAACTTGCTGCTGTTCTACAAACCTCTGCTCTTGGAGGCCCAACACTATCTACAGGAATAGAAGCGTGCGTAGACATCACGCCGCGATCGCGAAACCTAGTTTCGGGGTCGGTTCTGTTTCGCACCTGCCGGACGGGGATCGACCCCCGAGCCTTCTCCATCGACGCCACCGCCTCCATCATGCTCCGTGAGTAGTTCCCCCATGGACTACGGGTTCTAGCATAGCTAGTTGGTCTCTCTTCCATGTACTTCAATACAATGATCTCATGAGCTGCCTTACATGATTGAGATCCATCGATGTAATCGGTGTTGTGTTTGTTGGGATCCGATGAATTGTTACATTATGATCAGTCTATCTATAAAGTTTGTGAAGTTATTGTTGCTGCAATCTTGTTGTGTTTAATGCTTGTCACTAGTGCACGAGTGGCATGATCTTAGATTTAAGCTCTATAATTATTGCTTAGATTGTATCTACAAGTTGTTTGCACATGTCTATGTCCGGAACCCGAGGCCCCAGAGTGACAAAACTGGGATAACTGGAGGGGATGGCTTAGATATGAGGATCACATGTTTTCACCAAGTGTTAATGCTTTGCTCCGGTGCTCTATTAAAAGGAGTATCTTAATTACAAGTAGATTCCCTTGAGGCCCGGCTGCCACCAGCTGGTAGGACAAAAGATGTTATGCAAGTTTCTCATTGCGAGCACGTATGGCTATATATGGAAAACATGCCTACATGATTAATAGACTTGATGTTCTGTCTTAATGCTATTTCAATCCTATCAATTGCCCAACTATAATTTGTTCACCCAACACTTGTTATTGGAGAGTTGCCACTAGTGTAGATAGCTAGGAACCCCGGTCCATCTTTCATCATCAAATACTCACTCGGTCCTATATGCCATTAGAAGTAGTATCAACTATTTTCGGTGCCATTGCCTCTGTGTTACTGCTGCTGTGTTAGTGTTACTATTGCTCTCATATTACTGCTTTCACATCACCCCGTTACTAGTGCTTTTCCAGTGCAGCTGAATTGACAACTCAGTTGTTAAGGCTTATAAGTATTTTTTGTCTCCCTTTGTGTCGAATCAATAAATTTGGGTTTTACTTCCTTCGAAGACTGTTGCGATCCCCTATACTTGTGGGTTATCAAGGGGAGGAAATGTTTCTTTGGAGAATGTTATTCGTGCTTTTTTAGAGGACTATTTTGATGACCGTCGGTTGGTTTCTATCAAGAATGGTGCTGATGGTGTCTCTGTATTTGGACACCTCTGGAATCGCAGGCATGCGTTTGACCTGCATGGCAGTGTTGCTTGGGTGGATAACACTGTTGCCTGTTGTGCGAAGGTGGATCCGAGCTTATTGTATGATGCTCGTGTGTCTATGTTTGTTCCGGTTATTCGCTTTATTCGGTGAATGTGGGAAGCTATTTGTTAGCACGATTGTTTGATTTGGTGTCTTTAGTCGTATGTTCTATGACCGGCTGTGGTTGCCTATTTTATTAGCCTGGTTGATGCTTCTTGTTGATGTGGTGGGCCTTTACTTTTAGTACTTGTCTTTAGTTTGGTCAGTGTTGTAATGGGTGTATTGTATGTGGAATAAAATGGAGATATGTTATTTCTTCTGAATAGATTATACACCGTTAGATGTAAAATAGTGTGCATGTGAAGAGAGAAACAACAGCGAGTATACGTAGGGGAAAGGGGGAAGCGATTCTGCATTGATATCGTATAATTAGATAATGATTCAATGAATAATATAATATTGGTAATGTTAGATAGTCTATCACGGCAATGGTTATAAATAAGAGAATAGGTAACAATAGCTGGTGAGTTGGGATACATGATAAATAAGTAAGGTTAGTAAGGTGAAGCTTAATTTAAACGAAATATCAATAAAATTGGATGGTTGAAAGCAGAATGATTTTTTCAAATGAATGGTAAATACATGCATGATCTAGCCTCATTAATATGATTGTAATATATTTTTATATATAATGAACCAACTGACAGAATGTGCTTTTCGGTTTTTTATTGTATCTTTTGTTTTATTTGATGTGCATGGCACTGATGGTATGAGCAAGATGTATACATTTAAAATCAAGCAAGGTTAGCCCGTGTTGGAAGTGCATTAATCAGGTGGATATTCTTGAAATTAGTAGGGCTGATTAATGAATCGCTATTTTGGGAGGTCGATTTTTTTGTATTCGCAAGATTATTTCATGTGTGGTGTTTTTTTTAAAGTTTATCTGTGATTATATTTGTACCATCTGTGATATCATTAAATAAAACTGTCATGACTTCTGCTTTGCATGGGTGGCTATTGATGCGTGATACGTCTCCAACGTATCTAAAATTTCTGATGTTCCATGCTTGTTTTATGACAATACCTACATGTTTTGTTCACACTTTATATCGTTTTGATGCGTTTTCCGGAACTAACCTATTGACGAGATGCCGAAGCGCTCAGTTTTCTGCTTTTGGTTTCAGAAATCCTAGTAAGGAAATATTCTCGGCATTGGACGAAATCAAGGCCCATGATCTTATATTTCCACGAAGCTTCGAACAGGAGAGACACTAGAGGGGTCCGGGGCCCCACACGCCAGCGGCGCGGCCAAGGCCCCGGGCGCGCCCCCTAGTGTGTGGCCCCACCAGGGCCCCTCCGAGGCTGCCCTTCAGCCTACTTAAGGACTCCGTCGAAAACCCTATACGAAAAAGCCACGGTACGAGAAAAGTCCCGCAGCCGCCATCGCGAAGCCAAGATCTGGGGACAGGGTCTCTTCCGGCACGCCGCCGGGACGGGAGTGCCCCGGAAGGCTTCTCCATCGACACCACCGCCATCTCCATCAACGCTGCTGCTCCCATGATGAGGAGGGAGTAGTTCTCCCTCGAGGCTAAGGGCTCTACCGTAGCTATGTGGTCAATCTCTCTCTCTGTACTCCAATACAATGATCTCGTGAATTGCTTTGCATGATTGAGATCCATATGATGAGCTTTGTATCGCTACTAGTCTATGTGCTACTCATGTGATGTTATTAAAGTAGTCTATTCCTCCTGCATGGTGTAAAGGTGACAGTGTGTGCATCGTGTGGTTCTTGTCGTAGATTATGATCATAATCTCTTGTAGGTTATGGAGTTGATTATCGCTATGATAGTATTGATGTGATCTATTCCCCTTTCATAGTGTAATGGTGACAGTGTGTATGCTATGTTAGTTCTCGGTCTATTTTGCAAAGATCTATTATGCTCTAAGGTTACTTAAATATGAATGCCGAATGTTGTGGCGCTTGTTAACTCCGGCTTGAGGGAGCTCTTGTAGCCCTACACAACGAATGGTGTTTGTCATCCAACAAAAGAGTGTATGTAGCACAAATGAGAGAAGTTATTATTTATTATGCGATCAATGTTGAGAGTGTCCACTAGTGGAAGTATGATCCCTAGGCCTTATTTCCAATACTGCAAACACCGCTTACTTACTGTTCTGCATGTTTACTCGCTGCCATATTTTATTCAGATTGCTATTACCACTCATATACATCCATACTACTTTTATTTCACTATCTCTTCGCGAACTAGTGCACCTATACATCTGACAAGTGTATTAGGTGTGTTGGGGACACAAGAGACTTCTTGTATCGTGATTGCAGGGTTGCTTGAGAGGGATATCTTTGACCTCTTCCTCCCTGAGTTCGATAAACCTTGGGTGATCCACTTAAGGGAAAACTTGCTGCTGTTCTACAAACCTTTGCTCTTGGAGGCCCAACACTGTCTACACGAAAAGAAGAGTAGACATCAAGCTATTTTCTGCGCCGTTGCCGGGGAGGAAAGGTAAAAGGCACTCATACTCCGGTCCCAGGTAACTAAGTTATTTTTTGTTGCCGTTGTAAGTGCTCGAAGCTATTTCCTTTAGATCCTGCAATTGCAACTTTTGGTTTCTTGTTTACACTAGTTAGGCATAATGGAAAGCAACATTGAGCTTCTTATTCTATTTCCTGAGTTAAGACATGGATTGTTTGCTGCGAAAATTAAAAAACCTATGGAATCTTATTTGCATGCTAGTAGCAATGATATTAGTATGAACGCTTTGAACATCATTGTTGCTAATGATATGGAAAATTCTAAGCTTGGGGAAGCTGGTTTTGATGAGCATGATATTTTTAGTCCCCCAAGCATTGAGGAGAAAATTTTCTTTGATGATACTTTGCCTCCTATTTATGATGATTATAATGATAGTGGTCTTTTGGTGCCGCCTACTATGGAGAGTAAATTTTATTATGATTATACTATGCCTCCTACACTTGATGAGAATAATAATGATAGCTACTTTGTTGAATTTGCTCCCACTACAACTAATAAAATTGATTATGCTTATGTGGAGAGTAATAATTTTATGCTTGTGGCTCATGACAAGAATGTTGTATGTGATAGTTTTATTGTTGAGTTTGTTCATGATTCTACTGAAAGTTATTATGAGAGAGGGAAACATGGTTATGTGCATCTTAATAATATTAAGTTTCCCCTCTTTATGTTGAGAATCTTGAAATTGCGCTTATGTTGCTTTTCTATGCTTGCCACTTTGTTCTTCATGAATTTATTTGTGTACAAGATTCCTTTTCATAGGAAGTGGGTTAGGTTTAAATGTTCTTTGAATTTTCTTCTTGATGTTCTCTTTTGCTTCAAATCTTAATTCTCGCGAGAGTATCATTAAAATTGCTGAGCCCATCTTAATGGCTATAAAGAAAGAACTTCTTGGGAGATAACCCATGTGTTTATTTTGCTACTGTTTTGTTGTGTCTTGGAAGTTGTTTACTACTGTAGCAACCTCTCCTTATCATGTTTTTGTGCCAAGTGAAGTCTCTAATAGAAGGTTGATACTAGATTTGGATTACTGCGCAGAAACAGATTTGCTGTCTGTCACGAATTCGCGCAGAAGTTTCTGTAGGTAACTCAGAAAAATCTTCAAATTTACGTGTGTGATCCTCAGATATGTACGCAACTTTCATTAGTTTTGAGTTTTTCCGTTTGAGCAAGTTAAGTTTCCCTGCAAAATTCGTCTTTACGAACTGTTCAGTTTTTGACAGATTCTGCCTTTTATTTCACATTGCCGCTTTTGCTATGTTGATTGAGTTTATTTGTTCCATTAACTTTCAGAAGCTTTGTGCAATGTCCAGAAGTGTTAAGAATGATTGTGTCACCTCTGAACATGTGAATTTTTATTATGCACTAACCCTCTAATGAGTTTGCTTGAAGTTTGGTGTGGAGGAAGTTTTCAAGGGTCAATAGAAGAGTATGATATACTATGATCAAGAAGAGTGAAAGGTCTAAGCTTGGGGATGCCCCGGTGGTTCATCCCTGCATATTTTAAGAAGACTCAAGCATCTAAGCTTGGGATGCCCAAGGCATCCCCTTCTTCATCGACAACTTATCAGGTCACTTCTAGTGAAACTATATTTTTATTCCGTCACATCTTATGTACTTTACTTGGAGCGTCTGTGCTTTTATTTTCGTTTTGTTATTTTCATTCTCTGAATAAATTCATGCTCATGTGGGAGAGAGACACGCTCCGCTTTTTCATATGGAACACTTGTGTTCTTAGTTGTGCTTTAATGTTCAAGGGCGAAAGTTGATCGCTTCACTTGTTGCTATTTGGTTGGAATCAAAAATGCTTCATATGGTCTTGAATAATTTGATACTTGGCAATTGTTTTGAGCTCTTATAAATCATGTTTAAGCTCTTGCATCATGTAGTTAAATCTAGTAGTGGAGAACTACCGTAGAGCTTGTTGAAATTTGGTTTGCATGATTGGTCTCTCTAAGGTCTAGATATTTTCTGGTAAGAGTGTTTGAGCAACAAGGAAGACAGTGTAGAGTCTTATAATGCTTGCAATATGTTCTTATGTAAGTTTTGCTGTACCGGTTTATACTTGTGTTTGCCTCAAACAACCTTGCTAGCCAAAGCCTTGTACTGAGAGGAAATGCTTCTCGTGCATCCAAACACCTTGAGCCAAAACCCATGCCATTTGTGTCCACCATATCTACCTACTATGTGGTATTTCCTGCCATTCCAAGTAAATACTTCATGTGCTACCTTTAAATAATTCAAAAGTTATTATCTCTTATTTGTGTCAATGTTTTATAGCTCATGAGGAAGTATGTGGTGTTTTATCTTTCGATCTTGTCATTTACTCCGGACAGACTTTCACAATGGACTAGTGGCTTCATCCGCTTATCCAATAATTTTGCAAAAAGAGCTGGCAATGGGGTTCCCAGCCCCAATTAATTAACTTGCATTAATAATTCTCTTCACATGTTTTGCTCTGATCTATCAGTAAGCAACTTAAATTTGCAAATAGACACTCCTCCATGGTATGTGAATGTTGGAAGGCACCCGAGGATTCGGTTAGCCATGGCTTGTGTAAGCAAAGGTTGGGGGAGTGTCATCTAATAAATAAAACTAAAGTACATGTGTAAACAAAAGAGAAGAGGGATGATCTACCTTGCTGGTAGAGATAACGTCCTTCATGGGAGCCGCTCTTGAAAGTCTGGTTGATAAGGTAGTTAGAGTACCCATTACCATTCGTTGACAACAACAAACACCTCTCAAAATTTTACTTTTATGCTCTCTATATGATTTCAAAACTTGAAAAGCTCTAGCACATGATTTAATCCCTGCTTCCCTCTGCGAAGGGCCTATCTTTTACTTTATTGTTGAGTCAGTTTACCCATTTCCTTCCATCTTAGAAGCAAACACTTGTGTCAACCGTGCATTGATTCTTACATACTTGCTTATTTGCATTCATCATATTACTCTATGTTGACAATTATCCATGAGATATGCATGTTGAAAGTAGAAAGCAACTGCTAAAACTTATATCTTCCTTTGTGTTACTTCGATGCCTTTACTTTGAATTTATTGCTTTATGAGTTAACTCTTATGCAAGACTTTTTGATGCGTGTCTTGAAAGTACTATTCATGAAAAGTTTTGCTATATGTTATCTATTTGTTAGCAACCTATAGATCATTGCTTTGAATCACTCCATTCATGTCATATGCTTTACAATAATGTTGATCAAGATTATGATGGTAGCATGTCACTTCGAAAATTATTTGTTGTTATCGTTTACCTACTCGAGGACGAGTAGGAACTAAGCTTGGGGATGCTGATACGTCTCCAACGTATCTATAATTTCGATGTTCCATGCTTGTTTTATGACAATACCTACATGTTTTGTTCACACTTTATATCGTTTTGATGCGTTTTCCGGAACTAACCTATTGACGAGATGCCGAAGTGCCAGTTCTGTTTTCTGCTGTTTTTGGTTTCAGAAATTCTAGTAAGGAAATATTCTCGGCATTGGACGAAATCAACGTCCAGCATCTTATTTTTGCACGAAGCTTCCAGAACACCAGAGAGACACCAGAGGGGGGCCTGGGGGGCCCACACGCCAGGGCGGCGCGGCCAAGGCCCTGGGCGCGCCCCCTAGTGTGTGGCCCCACCAGGGCCCCTCCGAGGCTGCCCTTCCGCCTACTTAAGGACTCCGTCGCGAAAACCCTATACGAAAAAGCCACGGTACGAGAAAAGTCCCGAGCCGCCGCCATCGCGGCCAAGATCCGGGGACAGGAGTCTCTGTTCGACGCCGCCGGGACGGAGAAGTGCCCCCGGAAGGCTTCTCCATCGACACCACCGCCATCTCCATCAACGCTGCTGCTCCCATGATGAGGAGGGAGTAGTTCTCCCTCGAGGCTAAGGGGCTCTACCGTAGCTATGTGGTTAATCTCTCTCTCTGTACTCCAATACAATGATCTCGTGAATTGCTTTGCATGATTGAGATCCATATGATGAGCTTTGTATCGCTACTAGTCTATGTGCTACTCATGTGATGTTATTAAAGTAGTCTATTCCTCCTGCATGGTGTAAAGGTGACAGTGTGTGGTTCTTGTCGTAGGTTATGATCATAATCTCTTGTAGGTTATGGAGTTGATTATCGCTATGATAGTATTGATGTGATCTATTCCCCCTTCATAGTGTAATGGTGGTGTATGCTATGTTAGTTCTCGGTCTATTTTGCAAAGATCTATTATGCTCTAAGGTTACTTAAATGTGAATGCCGAATGTTGTGGCGCTTGTTAACTCCGGCTTGAGGGAGCTCTTGTAGCCCTACACAACGAATGGTGTTTGTCATCCAACAAAAGAGTGTATGTAGCACAAATGAGAGAAGTTATTATTTATTATACGATCAATGTTGAGAGTGTCCACTAGTGAAAGTATGATCCCTAGTCCTTGTTTCCAATACTGCAAACACCGCTTACTTACTGTTCTGTTGCATGTTTACTCGCTGCCATATTTTATTCAGATTGCTATTACCACTTATATACATCCATACTACTTGTATTTCACTATCTCTTCGCCGAACTAGTGCACCTATACATCGACAAGTGTATTAGGTGTGTTGGGGACACAAGAGACTTCTTGTATCGTGATTGCAGGGTTGCTTGAGAGGGATATCTTTGACCTCTTCCTCCCTGAGTTCGATAAACCTTGGGTGATCCACTTAAGGGAAAACTTGCTGCTGTTCTACAAACCTCTGCTCTTGGAGGCCCAACACTATCTACAGGAAAAAAAGCATGAGTAGATATTAATGCGCTGGCAGGAGTAGTGCATGTAGTAGTGATATAGTCATATGTGCAGAGGGCTGGTTCATGCTAGTGGTTTCTGGTAGGTATGCAGTGCTAGATGGTTGTGTGTATTTTACCCCTGTTGTAGCTAGCACATAGAGTGATGAAATAGCAAAGGGAGTAAATCTATCGAGTGTGCTAGCTGTACTGGCATCTGAAATGTAGGCGGTATGATGGTACGGTGGCTGAAGAAAAATAGATTAATGTTTTCAGTTGGTGGATTTGACCAGGGGTAGCTAATGTGTGTCGTCTGCCAGCATGCATGCTTGAGCAATAGAAGTATTGGCTTTTGCATCCATGTAGGAGCTGGCGCGAAATTTAGATGGCCTTATTAATTATTGGTCTGCATGCTATTTATGGGCATGGGCCATGCAGGGACGTGGCTACATGGTAGTTGAGGATTAGCTATGATGAATAATTAAAGGGTTATCTAGTTGACATGATTACTTTGGAGTCACCTCACTGGGTATAATAGTAACTGATAATTTAGTTAGCTGCTTTTTTAGTTTGAAGTAGTTAGTCGAGTGCAGCTTGCTGTAATATTATTTATGTATGTTTGCTTTTCACAGTGGTGCGGCGCTTAATTCGGTTTAGAGCTAGTACGATTTACTTGTATTTTCTACTGTTAATGAAATTTCTATTTAGCGTCGGGCATACACTTCATCCAGTGACGGCCGTATATGGTGGGAGTTTAAGGCAGGATGCAGCTGCAAGAGCTGAATTGAACAGTAAAATACCTCGTTGGCCATGCATGTGTTGAGCAAATGAATTTTCTAATTATATTTTGACATTTTTTTAATCTAATAACTTGGTCATATTATACATGCACATACATAGGGGGAAAACTTGATTCATGCTATGGTTAGCATATATTTGGCTTTAAATAGGTGTCGGGGGCGTTCGAAATAGGGCGGAAAATACTTTACGTTTATTTAATAATACAACAGGGTGCATACATATAGATGGGTTACATATAGATACCCTCGAGGAAGGTTGTAGAGCGGAAGGCACAGCTGGTTTATTTAGTTGTACAACAGGTGGTAAATATATAGGCGGAGTACATATGTATGTATCCATCACACATGGACAGTGGTGGAAATTGTTGCCGAGTTGAGTGTCACGCGTCCCGTATCCAGCCTGTCAACATGGTGCGTGGATTTATTGAAATGGTAAAAAGTTGCCTGTTTGGAAAAAGAAAGAAGCTGAGTTAGTTTGGATTTTTAGCAGTAGTGTCACACACATAATTTTGTATGCATAATCAAATGTAGGTTGGACTTACCGTGCCACCGATGTTTTGGGACGGGTATCAATCGAGCTCATCCATTCCAGTTCTTGGCCTGATGCGGGTGTACTCTGGTCCGATGATGCTATGGAGGATGAAGGATGCTAGGTGTTCTAGGCGGTTTGATGGAGGCATATTGCCAGTATACCTTAGAGTACCAGTAGATAAATCTCCTGGGACAGTAGGTGCTTGGACGACTTCTATAGGAAGGACGTCGTTGAAAGATGTGCATGCGTATGCTAGATGGGTAAGAAGGTGGAGAAGCCTATTATTTTCGTAAGGGATTCTAGTGACGTGCGCATCGTCATGGCATGCAACTAAGCCAGCACAGTGGAGCTGGGTTGTCTTGTCTTTTAAGGAAGCATAGTTAACATCGTGGACGATGATGTTACCATTCTTCACTATCATTTTAATTGCTTTATCTGCGGCTTTTTCGGCATCGTGTTCCTCGCTAATGGTGGAATCAGCGGTTACCATCGTCGTTGCCCGGTGTGGGTGATTGCCGGGGATGGGGATGTCGATCTTAATCCAGGCGCTAAATCTTCTGGGTGAGGGCGTGTGCGATCCTTCAGAATGGATGGGCAGGTTCGCAGCTTCGGCTATGTCGCCTAGGATCCTTCGTCGGTTCAGCACAATGACCTGCTGAAGTAAAAAAAATGAAATTTGTTATAATGGATGTCGATTAGATACAATCTAAGCAGGTAGAAATGTGCCCAAAATGGTTAGCATGGACGTGCTGGCTGGTGCTCATCGTGGTGCGCAGTGATGTGGTGGTTTATATAGGATGTATGCAGCAGGTGCACTAGTGGAAAAGAGGCCTTTCGTCCCAAGCAAATGTCCCCGTTTTGAACCAAACCGGGACCAATGGGGGGCATTGGCCCGGTTCATCATGAAAACCCTTTAGTCCCGGTTCGTTTGGACCCTTTAGTCCCCCTTCGTATTACGAACCGGGACTAAAGGGTGGTCTATGGGGCAAAACCCTTTAGTCCCCCTTCGTATTACCAACCGGGACTAAAGGTCTACCCTTTAGTCCCGGTTCGTAATACGAAGGGGGACTAAAGGGTTTTTTCCACCCCCCCCCCGTGGATCGCCTTTTTTAACACTGTAAAATATAAAAGAAAATGATAGAAAATTCAAAAAATAAAATCTTTTCAGATTCTTGTATGTTATGCAACCTACTATTAGGGAAAATTACATATTTTTTGCAAAAAAGTTTTGAAAAATGGTAAAACCGCATTAACTTTTGCATACGACGTCAGAAAAAACGTGTAATATATCAAAATCATCGTGGGAAAAAGTTACATCCGAATTCACCAGGGTTTACCCGGTTAGCCAATTTTTTGATTCTCAAAATTCTAAATGAAAATATGAAGAAAGATTTTAGTTTTTGCCAGAAATTCGGAATTTTATATTTTTAAATTTTTTAAAATAATAATTACATCATGCATAAAGATTACTATTACTTAACCATAAAGTTAGCCAATTTTTAGATTTTCAAATTTTCAAGTTTGGCAAAAAAATATTAAAAAATAATAAATTAAAAAACTATTATAATACAAATTAAAAAAATTATAATTATAATTCCATTACAACAACATGTTATTACGTCATTAGTTTTGTTTATTAAAATAATTATTTGTAATCCGAATAATAAATAAGTGTGACATCGACCAACATGTTAATAGGATTGATATGATACTAGTATCACAACATGCGCGCGAAGCACTTGGAAGCGGGATGGAAAAGGAACTTGGAAGTTAAGCGTGCTAGTGCTGGAGTAGTGGGAGGATGGGTGACCGAGCGGGAAGTTGGACCACAGGTAAGTAATTTGACTATTGATTAAGCATAGTTAGAGATTAAGTGTAGTTAGAAACTAAACTAGTTAAATAACTGAAATACTAGAAATTCTGAAAAAAAAGAAAAAAAAGAGGAGCGAAAAATAATTGGACATAACCAAATGGATTAAAAAAATAACGAAATAACCTTTAGTCCCGGGTCGTGTTACAAACCGGGACTAAAGGTTATTTTCCTCGACGAGCGCCAGCAGCCCACGTGGCGGGACCATTAGTCCCGGTTTGTTTTACAACCGGGACTAAAAGGTTTACCGCCTAATTGGTCCCGGTTTGGAAACCGGGATTACAGGCCCGTTTTCCACTAGTGGTGGTTGTGCAGGGGCTTGTTTTTTTGTGTGCTGCATGAAGTAGCTGTGTGTGCTTAATTTATAGGCAGCAGTGGCTGTTTGCATGCCGTCTCCAGGATTTGGGGGCCCCGGTGCGAGTTACAAAATAGGGCGAATTTAAGTACTATATAACTTTAGAATGTGCTATTTCGTATAATGCTCATAAAGTATATAAAGTATTCATTTTAAAAAGAGTAAATTTAGCACTAAAGTAACTGACGCACCTCGTGTTCTACCGAAAAGCATCATCGGTCTAATTGATACTTCATTCTTCTCATAATTCACCCTGTTCCACAAATTAATAAATTAATTTAAACAAGGTTAACATGACTAGTCCGCGGGCTGCACCGGTCTTGGTCTCACCTTGGCGCGTATTTGATCGATGATCGCCGATCGGAAGACTCGTCGGGACTTGGGCGAACGGCAAAGCGGGGGCTCCATCGATCCGCTGCAGCTGCTCCTAGCTAGGACTTATCGTCGATGGATCTACCGGATCAGTAGACCGGGAAAAGAAGTAGCGAACAGAAAAAGAAATCGGGGCCACGCCGGCCGGTGCGACGCGAGCGAATAGACTTGGCGGAAACTGCCGATGCTGAACGATCCGTCTACCCAGGGCTGCGTCTCCCGGTTGCGATCAAAACGAGCTGTTGGCTGGGCCGGAGAACACCACAATATGTTAATGGGCTGGAGGTATTTGGGGGCTCCAGGGATTTGGGGGCCCTGTTCGGCCGAGCTGATCGAACATGGCCATCGACGGGGCTGGACATGTCGATTTGCATGCATGGTGACCCGTGGCTTGTAAGACGTGTCACGGTGCAAGACAGGTGTTGTTTTGCATGGGGGCTGTTGATGTGTTGGCATGAGTGGTGCATGCAGCAGTGGTGTGGTTTATGGGCTGCACATGGATGGGTAACTTTGGCTTCTTCCTATAACCAGTCCACTAACGGAAATGTAAATTGAATAGACGTATCACGTATATATATATATGAATTTCACTGAAGAAGATCCATTCTCTGTGATAAAAAAAAAAGTGGAACTAAAACCCACAGTGACCCTGAAAAACCTTATTTCCATGTATACATGTTAGATAAGACAAACTTTCATTGCAAAATTTACTATGCGAGCTTAAGAAACTGAGCATACAAGGCCTTGGCGAGGACTATAAGTGAGGAGAGGCCACCCATCCCCAGGTAATTTTGTGACTATGGGAAGTGGGTTGATAATCTGATGTGACAAATAGTTAACAATTATTAGAATTTCCATGAAAACAGATAAATTAGATTAGAAGAAAAAATAGCAGGTTGAACACTGATCTTAATTACCACTGGATGGATAAGTAGAGATCAAAGCTTAGTATGTCTACTGCAGCTAAGCTGATCACATGTGTATGCAAGGTTAGCTTGTCGCTTTCCTGGTATGCAGGCAGTCTAGCCATAGATTTGGTCGTTTCAGATTAGTGTTCCTTTTTTGGTCGTACCTATGTATGAGGATAACATATTTTATATTGCTTATTTATAGTGTTTCTTCAGTTAAGTTAGCTTATGCATGGAATGATTCTCCAGGGTTTACGCGTGTTGCGCTGTTTGAGTTCTCGAATAGTATGTGAATGATAAGCCCCCATATATTTGTGGCCATGCCAATATGGTTTGTGAATTTTGGACTGAGCTGGTGTCATTTGAATTTTTTCGGATGGCAGGTTTTTTTTCGTTAATAGGTGGTGCTTGACCGCAGTTCACAAGTAATGTGCCAGCTACTTTTTGTACTATCTTTGCATGAGCAAGTACAACTTTTGCGGGGGTTTGCATACTATCCTATTAAGTAAAGAAGGCACATGAATTTAGCAGACGGTAAACAGACGGTGGGTATTGCATAGAGAGAACAATTACTATTTTTACAAGTATCTTTGTTGTTGCATACGTCAGTGTGAAAGCATGGAGATGGGTAATGCACTTGAGAAGCTGAGCAGAAAGTCAATACATAACCAGAAAGAAGTAAGATTGGAATCAAGGCACCCAAACTTGGTGTTTTATTCATAACATGGGATTTAAGGAAAGTACATAGGTAAAATGTAGAGGGAAACATTAAAACATAGGATTAAGTAGGAAAAGAGGCTAGTTGATTTGCATACCGACACCAATCTCTATTTGCCTAAGAAATACATGGTCTGTTACAGTCATCGATGATGGATCGCAGAAAGTTAACGGTAGAAGCTTTGCTTGGATACGCCGAGGAATTTTGCGTGGGTCTCGGCACCACACGGAGCATTTGTAAGAGGACACAGTATTGCCGACGCTGTTCTCTGCTTCAACAATAGCATGGGCATGTTTTTTTACCATGCAAAAAGGACTGAGCAGATGCTGTATGACGGACGGAGTAAAGAGGTTGCAAGGTAACCCTGTTACACGGATATTAGCCGTGGTTGATATAGCGTTCCCTGTCGAGCCATATGAAGGTGTCCAAGGTTGTAGGGCAATGGCACCAGACTGGATTTCGCGGCTAAGAAAAGTGTCAAGCATGTTGAATAGGGAAGACGAATCTAATTCTCGAGAAAGGGAAAGGAGGAACCCTTGGTTGTACATTTTCTGCACCTTGATACGGATGAAAGATATGTCTAAGAATAGGGCATATATGTTCTCAATTTTTGTGAGTGAGGATCCTTGCCGGGGGAACAACATGACGGAACCTGATAAAGCTTGCATGAGAGGTTTATCTAGGAGAGAGTAAGGAATGTAACTTTCTCAGACCTGGTTGGAGTGGTTTGAAGCTGGCACGTCATAGCTTATATCACCGCGCTCATAGCTGTATTCCTCAGTGATTAAGGTCACCGTGTAGGAACTTAGGAAAATTGCAGGCTCATGATTTGTGGAAGGAGAAACATTGGCAGCTGGCTCTTCAACCCAGATAATTATCTGTGTTGGAAAGGGTATGTCTCGCTGGGAGCGGACATAGCACGTGAAGAAAGATTCGTCTTCCATCGAATCTATCTGAGATGGTACATAATCTAAGACACAAAACTGGCATAGGATTTGTTCTACGACGGGGTGTGATCGTAGATGCAGAGGTAGCATCTGCATTGTCAGGATGGCACGTCTGTCAGAAAGTGCTGTGTAGAGATGGTAAATTGTATGGTCAAGCTGGAAATCATATGGAATTCCATCAACATACGCATTTCTTTGTTCGTTGGCAGTTCTAATGGCTAGCACAGCTGATTGGTGATTTTCGAAAGAGACAATGATTTTATCCTCTGTGGATGGGTGGACGGTGACTTGTGACATAGGACTAAACCTATCTCTGACAGCATCAATAACCATAGAAATGGATCAACGATCAAACAGGGGAAGTGGCTCGAGAACAAAGTAGCAGTGTAGAGGTGCACATAACCTAGTTGAATGTTGGACATCACCAAGGAAAACAACAGCTGTGTCAAGCCGTCTTGATCCCATCGGATATCCTTTGAGTTGTAGCTACAGATGTGCAGAAGTAAGAAAATAGTCGGAAGTCTTGGCGATTGAGTTTTTTGTGGATGAGACTATAGGAAGCTAGATTGGTAAAAATGATCAGTAGATGCATATAGATTGGATATACTGAAACTGGCTGTGGATGTGTTTATATAGGTGGATATGTGAAGGTGGTGGACTGAGGAGGAACTGATAGTTTTTTCATATGGCTGCAGAGGAGGTAACATCCATGCGGGGTAGTAAAGATGCAGGTTGTGTCGATGTGCTGCCAGGAATTGCAAACTTTGGATGTGAGTGGTTTTTTAAAGTACCCCTTGCAGGTGGGCTGACCGGAAGCAGGAGGTTTGGTTGTGTGTGGTACTCTATTTGGCTGCTTTTTCTTGCTTACCTGAATTGGTTCCTTGCTTGACATGGCTGCAATAGTTTACATACGATCTGCTTAGACTTCAGTTTTATCCTTCTACAAAAAGGTTAGCTAAAACTGTACCACCACAAAATTATATGTGAAAAGACTATGCTATCGTGGATATTAAAAGGGTTTGTACTAAGCGGTATCAGGAGATCATCTCGGCATAAAACTAATAGTTTCATTCAATAAAATTGGTGGCATGCCATGAAGGCTAGTTTGGTATTTGGTAGCGGCAACTATCTGCTGGTATCATGATTCCTGAAGCACATGTACCTCTATATGAGTCACTTGGTGGTCACAGCAAAATAGTTGAACAAACAACCACCTTTTAGAGACGTAGCTAATTTAAAAAATAGACATGAATGTAGAGGTTGCCTTCAAAGTACCTAGAAAGCATGTTTTCCAATTTTGTCTGTGTAAATTATGTATGTTTGGTAAGATGTAGGCCGAAGTGTGGCGTTATCACAGAAAATTTCAGTATGACAACCTGCTAACTGTGACCACTTTTTTTTGGTGTGTGCCTTGTTAAGAGAGGAAGTCCAGTTGTCACTGCAATTTAAATATGATTTCCATGGTGTGTAAAAAATAATGAATGCACTTGTTATATGTTAGCCTGCTGATTTGTATTTTCTCCCAAATCTATGGTATGGTTATAGCAAAGATTTCCCTGATCTACTGAAACAATGGTTGTTCGCCGTTTCTTTTATATTTCAATACTGTAAAGTGATGACCGGCAAGGTAAAACTCACTGTCGTACTGCATTTGCGTATAAAAGGCAATTTTTTCGGCTAAATGATATTTGTAAACGTGTGAGTTGACACATTATCAAGATCAAAAATATAAACGAAATTCGTACTTTGTAAGGATCGAGGCGAAGCTTTTTATATAAATATCAATTTTATGGCAAATAGCAATGTTGACACCTATCATGGAAACGCAAAGTTGTAGGAGTCTAAATATAATAAAAATGTACCTAAGATGAAGCTAACGTGGAGAAGATTTATGGTTGTAATCCGATGTATTGTTTTGCTTTGCACCAACTAAATGTTTGTGTTGGTAATTTCGAATTTCAGTGGAAATTCTGTTTGTGAGCACGTTCTTTTTAGAATGGCTAGTCTGGTTCTTGTTGAGTAGATACAATGTTTTATAGAGGACAAATGCGTATAGATCATACTCTAGAAAATGCACATGGTTGCAGAAGAATTACATTGATTTGACCATGAGTCTTATTGCGTGAGCTATTTCAGGATGAGCAAGTTAGTAGATACGTGAATGCCATGATAGACTGGAAAGAACCGCCGATACACAAACAAAGTCTTTGTACTAAGGATGAGTCTAAACTGGGGCACTGGGCAATATATTACAATAAGGTCGGCAACAAACAAACCACCCTGTGAACTGCGATGCAGGAGGATCGGTAAAGTCGGTAGACAAACACATTAGTCTAAAAGGAACTGGACCAAGGGTAGGCCAACTGTATACACATAAGAGTGTAGGAGCAGTTCTGGCGCAAAACAATGCGCTCGTAACAACCAAAATAGAGTGCATGCGTCTACGGCTAGAGCAAGTGCTAAATAGAGAGTAGCTTCATTAAAGATGCTGGTTGGAGGAGATTATGAGGAAATTCAGTCGTCGTCCGAGAATTGGAGACCTTTCTTACTCTTTGGAGCCTTCCCACCACCAATGTTCTTACGCTTTGTTCTTGCAGATGATCCAGAGGGAGGTTGCATGACCGAAAGCAAATGGTTGAGGAAATTGTAACAGGAAATTAAGACAGTAAGTTAGTAAATGTTGTTGTTGCTAACTATAGGCGGCGATCAGCGTACATGCTGAGGCGTAGGATCTGTTGATGGTGGTGGGGTTGACATTTCCTCGGCGGTGTGAGCTTGCTCAGTTGGCTGTAGAGCAAGGGGTCCTCATGGACCTGACTTGCGGATGGAGCAGGTGTGTCTTGTTGGCGCTGGACATTGGGTTGGATAATGGGGTCTACGATCTGGACCTCAAGAATCATATGCAGCAAATTTGGTCATTCATTTGTTGGCATCCTAATAATGCACAGGCCCCTTTTTTGTATCAGTAAGTAAATGAACAGGTTTAATAATTTGTACCTGAAAATGCATATGGTAAGCATCTAATGATTCATGCCTTGGAGTGACAACAACATTGAATTCTTTTCCTACAATAGCAAGCAGGTCATCCGGTAGTCTAGTAGGCTGTTGATTAACACTTGCCAGAAGTGATAGTGCTTTTTGTCCAATGGCAGCTTCTCCTTTCGTGCCAAAGAAATACAGATCTGCAAATTTTGCATCGCCACTCTGTCGAGTTGGTGTTAATCGCTCGGACAGCAAACCTGTACCTAATAAGTTAGTATCAGAAGAGATGTAAAGAATGCGTCAGTACTTTCCATGAGAAAACCATGAACTTAAGCACAATAAGTATAAAACCAATAAGAGAAAGGCTGAATATAAGTGTGCTTACCTTGGTAGAGGTACAGTTGTGGTGCAATCAGGACACCTGTAGTTCCCGTTTTCTGGGATTAGTTTTTTCCAGCAGTCTGTGCAACTCATGTAATACCACCCATCGCCTTCATGGATCGAGAACTCAAACAGCGCAACACGCGTAAATAATTTGTAACGCATCCCCTAGTTATGTACGGGAAAAAGATTACTTAAGAGGAGGGAAATATTTGTGCTGTGTAAAAAGCTATGTATTTTGTTGCAAAGAGGAATATCTAAAAGAATAATCTGTGATTGCATTATGAAAAATCCGAAGGACATAGAATTTCATTACTTAATTAATGGATGACATACATATAGGAGTAAGTTTGAGTTTGGTAGCGGTGAGCGAACATACTGAGCTTGTGTAGTATAATAGTGCAACAGAATAAATGTAAGAAAAGCTATCGGTGTGAAAATCTTAAACAAATAATTAGTTGGTGTCCATAATATGGTCGAGCATAGTTATTTTTTGTGGCATCATAAAAAATAAATCTAAGTGAACATGAAGAAAATTAGGTACTACCAGAACAGAGCACATATGTAAATCAGCAGTGTTATATGAGTAAGAACTAAGCTAAAAGCGGAAATTCACAGGTAGGGCACAGTAGATGTACAGATACAGACGGTTTGTCACACATGACGGCATGCTATAATTGATAGAACACAATTTAGAAGCAGTACGGGCATACCATGATATCATTGGGTTCAAACGTTGATATCTTTGTGATCGATGAAGGTATTGGCTCAGCATCATTTTTGTTCTTTCCAGTGTGCCACTCTATGCGGTATGGAAGATCCTTTGTACTGGAAGATAGGCAAGGCATAAATGCTAGTGAATAAATAGAAAGAAAATTTATAAATTACGGGGATGAACTTATGATACCGCAAACCTTTCTCGGACATCAGCAATCTCTGGGAGCGATGCATTTACATAGCACCTTGTCACTGGTGTACTTTGAAGGGCAAGTGAACCTGTAGAGCAAGAAATAATGTAAGTAATGTGAACTGAATGCAGATGGAAGTAAAAGTGAAAAATGAAGAAGTGGATCACAGGTACCTGAATACTCGCCAACTGTCATGCCAACAAAGAGAACTATAATTGGCCCTTCAGCTGATGCCGTTATCAGCTCATCGACATCAAGTGAATCAGCTTGTTCTCCCCACAATGTGACAGTAGCATGTGTGCTTCATGAGGTGTAACGAAAGCGAGTTAAAGAGCAATAACAATATAGTGTATGAAATTAGTAATATCAGGAAGCCTCACCTGCCATCTATGATATACAGCTGCCGTATGTGGCTTTTAGCTTTTCCAGATGGAGGAAGTAGGGGCGTCACCTTGTTCACCAGCCCAACCACATCTGCAAGTGAATACAGGAAAAGTTAGCTATAGGAATACAGGATAATAACAGGATGGAGAAATAGTTCATTTGATTGCGTGTGTACCAGATAAGGTAATAATGTTGTCAACTCGATCCGATAACATGTTCAAGGGAAGAGCAGTGTAAGCAAACATAGGAAAGCTCTCAGGTGGTGGCACGACCTCTGCCACCTTTGTCCTCCAAGTGAAACAGATCCTTAAAGGATTATCCACTGAACGATAGTTCTTTTTTGGTTTGGCCAAATCAAACTTTTCAACAGTGTACACGGATCCTTCTTTTATTAGATCTTTAAACTGGTCCCATCTCTTTCCTGGGATCCAACCCTCCATTGTGGATTTCTGCAGATTATGCCAGAGTTAAAATCATATACCCAAGACCACCATTGAAACTTGAATGAAGTATATACTGAACACCCAGATTTTTCCCAGTAGCCCTTCCCCAGCAGCATCAGTAATGCCCTGATTATGTCTCAAACCATAGAGCCTGTTGATTTTAAAAGATAATATGCTAGCCTATTGGTCTCCACACAGGAATAAGTATTGACAGTAACTTGCTGACCAAGGCGCCCACAGTGTAACGATTTGGTTCTTATGCCGATAGCGAAAATAATAAGGAAAAAACTCCAACGTAGACATCTCATTGCGAGAAGAAGAAGAAAAGAAGAAGGTGCTGTGAGCACATGAGAATGCACAGCATGACCAGATGCAGAAGATTGACATACATACTTTATGCTGAGATGGAATCATTTATCACCATGAGGAGAAACCAACTAATATTGCAAATCCATAAGAGAATTTAAAAAAAGACATGCTTCAACCCATGCAGATTAGTATAAACAATAACAACCTAAACTCTATGTATCTAAAGAAGCATATAACTCTATGTATGTATCAATATAAGAATAAACTTCCAATATAAAATAAATATTCGAAATACAAGAATCTTATTATTTTTTTGAGTGGTCCAAGAATCTTATTATAACACCCAACACCGTCTGATATAAGAGGGCAAGTAGTTTATATAAATATAAAAGCTGAAAATTGAGCACCAAAATGTCAGAGCAGGCAATTAGATTGCAGGGTGACAGAGTTTTACTTGTTAACAGTGAACATATGTTGCTGCTATGCCTCCAAAAATAAAGAATCACACGAACCTAATTTGAATGAAACCTACCAAACAACCAACAAAGAGGCGAAACTATACCGAACCATCATATGTTTACATGTCTGAATCATCTGAATGATGAAATAGTATAGGAATATTGGCATTGAGATTATATGATTTACTCAGATGTAGCAAATGTAAATATGAGCACACCTCTTCAGATGCAGCATCACATATGATTGAAAGTAGACATATCTTGAAAGAATATAAACAGTATGTTAAATCTATAACAACTGATGTACATGGAATACAGATAGATTGTTGGGGTGATTGCAGTGAGCAAAACTAACTTATAAAAATGATTATCTGAATTTGATGTCAACACCCGGATTTTTAAGTCCAGATGCCCATTATGTCGTACATCGCAATCCCAGGAATAATGTTGTTGCGAGACATAATAGTTGAATACCATAGAGTCATCATTTATTACAACACATAAACTCTTACAACCATAGATCACATGATCCAATATTACACAAATAGTTGATCTATAAGATCAACAAACATAAGTAAATAGCGGAAGCGTCGTAGTAGGTGGAACTATCTATCCACAGGCCAACGCTTGACGTTAGAAGCATCCTAGTTCTGATAGACGTCCTGCTGACCGTCATCTTCATAGTGTTGCTCCTCTTCATAGTCTGGCATTGGAATAGCCAGGGACACAGCCATGAGTACTTTAAGTACTCGCAAACTAATACTAATGTAAGTAATTACCAATTTTAATGGTTTGCTAAGCTCTAAGTTTATTTGCGTAAAGCCAAGTTTAGTTCATAAACATTTAGTAAAGATGCTTGAATCGCTAGACTAACTCAAGTGGGAACATTAGTGTCATTCCCACAACCTCAGTTGTGTTCTCAAAATTTAAGTCACCATTCAAATTCACCATTCTTTTTTAAGTCAAATCCTGACAACGGAACAGCATGGCCTTTCCAATTATCCGTAACCGTGGACACGGCTATTCGAATAGGTTTAACACTCTGCAGAGGTTGTACTCTTGTGCCACAACTTTTGATTACATCCGTCGGGAATACCCCGAATCATCGTAACTCAGTACGCGGATCATCAACCATAACCTTTCACTTAAATAACCTAGTATAGGCACCTCTCCCCATGAGCTTGGCCTCCCGGTGAAAACCAACTGTCAACCCGGGAACTGCACAGGGCTTGGGTCGTACTTTCACCTCATATTCACATCATATCAACTGTAACGGAGGCAGCCTCGGCATAACCCCTATGATCTTTGTTTAGAGGGAACCCATACTAAACTACATAAGTTTCTAGTTACGCCCTACCCATAATCAGGTATTGTGGGGGTACTTGTGTAATTGGAAGGGTATCGCATCCGAACCCAATCATCAGTTTTCACAAGTCATTCAAGTCACATTCACCTTCAAACTCTTTCAAAGTCATTTCTTTTTACCTTGTTCCCATCTAGAGTAGTCAATTTTATTTATTTTAGCAATAGCAACTAGTCATGAGGGGGTGCTATCTAGCTTTATTTGCTTAGACTAACTTTGATACCTTTGTGCTATTCTAGACCAAGTGAATCATGAATCAAAAAGTAACCTTTGTAATATAAAGCAAAATAAATTGTAAAAAGCATAGGATAGGATTATTTAAGCATAAGTAAAATGTAAGGGTGCCTTGCTCATGAAGAGCTTTGCATTAGAGTGGCTTGCAAGAGTGTTAGCTTGCCTTGGTTGGGATAGGAATCAAAGTTTTCCTCCTCCTCTTGAGAGTAGCCTTCCTCCTCTTGATACTCCTTGTTACTAGCGTCTATACACGAATACGAGGTATACAATCACCACACAAGCTTAAGTGCTAAGCTAAACACACCAAAGATGCACGAAAACTTATGCTAGCATCACATCTTATTCACATGGTGATTTACTTTGTTTATGTTAAAGAAAAATAATTTCCTCTCATTATAATTATTTAATAGTATAGCTCTTTAATGTCTTGGAGGAATTAATTTCCTCTTATTGAATCTTATTAAGATTTAATCTCGTCAAATAATAATAAGGTATGAATAGTGGTTGACCAAGGTCAACACTTCATATCTATTATTTGAGAGTGAAAATTAAATGAGGTGCTATACCTCATGCATGTTAATTCTAGCATAGTAATGATTTAATATCCTATGTAATAAAATAGGAGGTTCCTTAGACTAAGGTCATTACCTCTTATTGAATTACTTAGGATCAAGATTTAAATGAGAGAGTAGCTCTCATACTATTTAAATAATTTATTTGTATGTGTGTAATGGACTATAAAAGGGTTCCATAGCCATTATTTAAGCCTAGTTCATGATCATGCAACACAACTATACCATATTTTTGCATGATCAATTAGAGCATGTCAAATGTGATTTATGAGAGTTGGAATCAACTCCATATCATTTGTAGATCATTTTTAATAATTATTTGAAGTTAGAAAAGGCCCTACCTTGTTATTTTTATCATTTAAATTTAATTCCGAATTTGGGCATGAGGCCAGTGGCATTGTGTAGATAATTTCATTAGCTTTCTGAATATATAAAATTTGCTAAATTTGGTGTAGTAGATTTCAAACTATTCAAATTTGAAGTGGGCAGCAGTATTGGATTTGAACTAAATGAATTAATTCATATTTGAATTTTTGGGCCGCGCGGGAAAACGAAATGGGCCGAAACGGATTAAACAAGCACTGCGCGGCCCAGCAAGCATCTGGTGCCACTGGGCTGCCCTGACGAGGTGGGGGCCACCTGTCAGTGGCGCTTAGCCGCGCGAAACGGTACGCGCAAGGTGATCCGTTGGATCAGACCCGCGATCAACGGCTCACGTCTGTCGTCGTCTCCGGCGAGAACCCGACGAACTCACGGCGAGCCTAGGGGGTCGGAGGGCGTACCGAGGTTTCCGCGGGGTTCTGCTGGGTGCTGGTCGACGTTGGCGAGGGTACTGGAGCTCCTGGTAGCAATGGCGAGGCCTGGGGTGGCGTCAATCGTCGGCGGCGAGCTCCTGGCTCCGGCGGCTACGATCTTGCAATTGGGGCGGCTCCGGCGAGGTGGGGTGAAATTGATGGGTGGAGAAGGATCAGTGGTGAGAGGGGAGCAAGTTGTGTGAAGAAATGGAGCTCAGAGCTCCTCTATTTATAGCGGAGGGAGGTGGTGCCGTGGTGCTGAGAAGGGGCAGCCATGGCGCGGCGTCTACGGTGATCGAAGGGGCAAGGCGAGGACGGCTAGGTGTAGGCGACGTCGTGGCGATGCTCAAGGTGCAGCGAGTGCAGAGAAAAGGTGACGGGAGGGCTCGGGCGCTTGCAGTGTCTGCCACGGCATGCGCGGCAGAGAGATGATGAGCACGGCGGCGACGGCGTGGGCGTGGGCATTTGAGAATGTCTAGCAGCTAGAGGGTGCTGCGGCGATGCTCGACGCAGTGCTAGCTGGTGCAGGGGTGCGCGAGGGTGCTTTGACGCTGGCGCGTCCAGAGCGCGCACCGCACGGGCGTGCACGGCATGGTCTGGGCGCGCGCGTTCGCCAATGCCGTGCATGGATGGGTGGTTGGTACTGGTAGTGTCCTTGTGTGCTGGGGATGCCCTGTGACATGGTGAAAGTGAGAGGGGAGGGCCAGAGAGATGAGTGGCATGGGTGTCCGGCATGGTGCACGGCATGGTGCTTTGGCAGCCGTTTCTCCACTTTAATCAACCAAGGCAGGTACAAGGATTGATGCAGGGGTTGCAGAGGGTGATGATCATCACAAGTTAAAAGGGGTTTAGCCAAGAACCACTGGACAATTGAGTGTAACACTAAAGTTAGATGCTGCCTGCCAAGTGTTCGACACAATGGCCGCAAGAACACAATATTTAAATTTTGGAAATCTTTTTGGTGCACTTCATTCTTATATTCAATGTGATGGAATGGTGGTGTTGGTGTCCATTTTGGTGAAGATTTGTAAGAATTCAAAATGGGGGTCATCTTCTCTTTGTTTCAAAGTCTCCACTTGTCAATTCATTTCTGGTCAACCTAGTCAACTTTAGCAGTGGTGGTCAACAGAGAAGTTGTTCACCTTGACTTGGTCTTGTATGAGGTGTCAAGGGTTGACCAAGTTTGGTTTAAGAATATTGAATGGCAGAGGTGCAAAGTGGTGAAGATTTTATAAATGTGTCAAATGACCATTATCATATGTATGTTGAATTTGAAATTTTCTTTGATTTGAATTTGGTTTCTTCTATGCATTTGTGTTTGTTTTTGATATATATGAGTTTTAGAAGCAAGGGATCAAGCAATGGTGGCCTTGTGTGATGGTTTGCATAATTGAGTAATGTTGTATGTGAGTGAATATTGAGTTAATTGCATTTTCTTTTATTCTTCTCAAATTAGGGTTAGGTGATCTTGTGTTAGGGTTTAAGCACATTTGATCACTACTAAGCACTCATCATGGCAATTGCACAATAGAAGAATCACTCTTATGCATTGATACGTCTCCAACGTATCGATAATTTCTTATGTTCCATGCTACTTTATTGATGATACCTACATGTTTTATGCACATTATATGTCATATTTATGCATTTTCTGGAACTAACCTATTAACAAGATGCCGAAGAGCCAGTTGCTTTTCTGCTGTTTTTGGTTTCAGAAATCCTAGTAAAGAAATATTCTCGGAATTGGACGAAACTTTCGCCCAGGGTCCTATTTTTGCACGAAGCTTCCGAAGACCGAAGAGATAACGAAGTGGGGCCACGAGGCGGCCAGAGGGAGGCCGGCCCGGCCCCGGCCGCGCCGACCTAGCCTCTCCCCTCGTGTGGCCCCGCGTTGACCCTCCGCCACTTAAAGCTTCGTCGCGAAACCCCGACCGAGAGCCACGATACGGAAAACCTTCGAGACGCGCCGCCGCGAATCCCATCTCGGGGATTCGGAGATCGCCTCCGCACCCTGCCGGAGAGGGGATTCATCTCCCGGAGGACTCTACACCGCCATGGTCGCCTCCGGAGTGATGAGTGAGTAGTCCACCCCTGGACCATGGGTCCATAGCAGTAGCTAGATGGTCGTCTTCTCCTTGTTGTGCTTCATTGTTGGATCTTGTGAGCTGCCTAACATGATCAAGATCATCTATCTGTAATACTATATGTTGTGTTTGTCGGGATCCGATGGATAGAGAGTACTATGATTATGGTGATTATCAATCTATTGTTCATGTGTTGTTTATGATCTTGCATGCTCTCCGTTATTAGTAGAGGCTCTGGCCAAGTTTTTACTCTTAACTCCAAGAGGGAGTATTTATGCTCGATAGTGGGTTCATGCCTCCATTGAATCTGGGACAGTGACAGAAAGTTCTAAGGTTGTGGATGTGCTGTTGCCACTAGGGATAAAACATTGATGCTATGTCTAAGGATGTAGTTGTTGATTACATTACGCACCATACTTAATGCAATTGTCTGTTGCTTTGCAACTTAATACTGGAGGGTTCGGATGATAACTCGAAGGTGGACTTTTTAGGCATAGATGCAGTTGGATGGCGGTCTATGTACTTTGTCGTAATGCCCAATTAAATCTCGCTATATTTATCATATCATGTATATGCATTGTTATGCCTTTCTCTATTTGTCAATTGCCCGATGTAATTTGTTCACCCAACATGCTTTTATCTTATGGGAGAGACACCTCTAGTGAACGTGGACCCCGGTCCTATTCTTTACATAGCATACAATCTAATGCAATTGTGTTTGTTTTCTTTGCAAACATCTTCCACTTGATACGTTTAATCCTTTGTTACAAGCCGGTGAGATTGACAACCTCACTGCTTCGTTGGGGCAAAGTACTTGGGTTGTGTTGTGCAGGTTCCGCGTTGGCGCCGGAATCCCTGGTGTTGCGCCGCATCACATTTCGCGACCATCAACCTTCAACGTGCTTCTTGGCTCCTACTGGTTCGATTAAACCTTGGTTTCATACTGAGGGAAACTTGCCACTGTGCGCATCATACCTTCCTCTTGGGGTTCCCAACGGACGTGTACATCTACGCGCATCAAGCACTTTTTCTGGCGCCGTTGCCGGGGAGAAAAGTTACACCACAAAAATATCTATCTCCCACGTCAACTGTACGCCAGCAGCACTTTTTCTGGCGCCGTTGCCGGGGAGATCAAGACACGCTGCAAGGGGAGTCTCCACTTCTCAATCTCTTTACTTTGTTTTTGTCTTGCTTTATTTTATTTACTACTTTGTTTGCTGCACTAAACAAAACACAAAAAAATTAGTTGCTAGTTTTACTTTATTTACTGTCTTGCTCTCTATATCAAAAACATAAAAAAATTAGTTACTTGTCTTTGCCTAGTTTACTTTATCGCTACTAAAATGAGTAATCCTGAAGTTGAAGTTCGTTCTTTTAAGCAACAAGGTGGAGAAAGTTTTAAAGATGCTTGGTATAGAATTAGTAATGCTCATCAAAGGTGCATTAAGAAACACTCCACCACTATCCTTCTTAGGAACTTTTATGTTGGTTTATCTAGTTGGAATAGATATGTCCTTGATACTCTTTCGGGAGGTAATTTCCTAGGTACTCCCGCTTTAGAAGCTAGTTGCATCATTGAGAGTCTAGTTGGAATACCACCTGTTAATGAAGTTAAAATTGAAATCTCTCTTGAAGATGTTATGAAAAAATTGGAAACCATAGAGAAAATTTTTCCAAGTATTGAAACTAAATTAGAAATGTTATTGGATAAAACTGATGAACTTGATAAATCCCTAGGAGGAATTGATGAAAGAATTAGTGTCCTAGGAACTTGTGTTATCCATGATAATCAAACCAATAGGATTGATGAACTTGAAAAAGCCATGGGAACCTTGGGTTCAACCTTTTCTTCTCTCAAGTATAATGAGAAAGCTTATGTGGGGAAAGAGCAAAAATTCATGTACGCCTCTAAAGTGCCTAAACAAAAGAATTATTATAGGCCTAAAATTTCTAAAACCCCTAGCACCACCATAGAGAATTTAGATAATGGAGCACCTAAGGTACCCTCTGCAACAAGTTGTGTTTGCATGAAAAATAATAATGTTGATGCTTCATCTCTCGATGTTACTTGATTTGCACTTTCTGCGCCTAGCTGAAAGGCGTTAAAGAAAAGCGCTTATGGGAGACAACCCATGTTTTTACCTACAGCAATTTTTTGTTTTGTTGAGTCTTGGAAGTTGTTTACTACTGTAGCAACCTCTCCTTATCATGTTTTTGTGCCAAGTAAAGTTTCTATGTCAAAGTTGATGTTATATTTGGGATCGCTGCGCAGAAACAGCATTGCTGTCTGTCACGAATCTGGGCACAATTCTCTGTAGAAAATTCGAAAAAATCTGCCAATTTACGAGCGTGATCCTCAGATATGTACGCAACTTTCATTAGTTTTGAGTTTTTCCATTTGAGCAAGTCTGGTGCCATCTATAAATTCGTCTTTACGGACTGTTCTGTTTTTGACAGATTCTGCCTTTTATTTCGCATTGCCTCTTTTGCTATGTTGGATTTATTTCTTTGATCCACTAATGTCCAGTAGCATTATGCAATGTCCAGAAGTGAAAATAATGTTTGTGTCACCTCTGAATGAGTGAATTATTAATTGTGCACTAACCCTCTAATGAGTTTGCTTGAAGTTTGGTGTGAAGGAAGTTTTCAAGGGTCAAGAGAGGAGAATGATATACTATGATCAAGAGGAGTGAAAGCTCTAAGCTTGGGGATGCCCCCGTGGTTCACCCCTGCATATTCTAAGAAGACTCAAGCGTCTAAGCTTGGGGATGCCCAAGGCATCCCCTTCTTCATCGACAACATCATCAGGTTCCTCCCCTGAAACTATATTTTTATTCAATCACATCTTGTGTTCTTTACTTGGAGCGTCGGTTTGTTTTTGTTTTTGTTTTTGTTTGAATAAAATGGATCCTAGCATTCACTTTGTGGGAGAGAGACACGCTCCGCTGTTGCATATGGACACATGTGTCCTTAGGCTTTACTCATAATGTTCAAGGCGAAGTTTCTTCTTCGTTAAATTGTTATATGGTTGGAATTGGAAAATGCTACATGTAGTAATTCTAAAATGTCTTGGATAATGTGATACTTGGCAATTGTTGTGCTCATGTTTAAGCTCTTGCATCATATACTTTGCACCCATTAATGAAGAAATACATAGAGCTTGCTAAAATTTGATTTGCATAGTTGGTTTCTCTAAGGTCTAGATAATATCTAGTATTGAGTTTTGAACAACAAGGAAGACAGTGTAGAGTCTTATAATGTTTACAATATGTCTTTTATGTGAGTTTTGCTGCACTTGTTCATCCTTGAGTTTGCTTCAAATAACCTTGCTAGCCTAAACCTTGTATCGAGAGGGAATACTTCTCATGCATCCAAAATCCTTGAGCCAACTACTATGCCATTTGTGTCCACCATAACTACCTACTACATGGTATTTCTCCGCCATTCCAAAGTAAATTGCTTGAGTGCTACCTTTAAAATTCCATCATTCACCTTTGCAATATATAGCTCATGGGACAAAATAGCCTTAAAAACTATCGTAGTATTGAATATGTACTTATGCACTTTATATTTTATTAAGTTGCTTGTTGTGCGATAACCATGCTTCTGGGGAACGCCATCAACTATTGTTGAATATCATGTGAGTTGCTATGCATGTCCGTCTTGTCTGAAGGTCTATCATTTTAGTGGTTGGAGCATGCAAAATTGTTAGAGAAGAACATTGGGCCGCTAACTAAAGCCATGAACCATGGTGGAAGTTTCAGTTTTGGACATATATCCTCAATCTCATATGAGAATAATAACTTTGCTACATGCTTATGCATTTAAGAGGAGTCCATTATCTGTTGTCCATGTTGTCCCGGTATGGATGTCTAAGTTGAGAATAATCAAAAGCGAGAAATCCGAAATGCGAGCATTCTCCTTAGACCTTTGTACAGGCGGCATGGAGGTACCCCTTTGTGACACTTGGTTGAAACATGGCATGCGAAGATCCGGTAGTCCAAGCTAAGTAGGACGAGGTGCGGGCACTATTAGTATACTATGCATGAGGCTTGCAACTTGTAAGATATAATTTTCATAACTCATATGCTTTATTACTACCGTTGACAAAATTGTTTCATGTTTTCAAAATAAAAGCTCTAGCACAAATACAACAATCGATGCTTTCCTCATTGAAGGACCATTCTTTTACTTTTATTGTTGAGTCAGTTTACCTATCTCCTTCCACCTTAAGAAGCAAACACTTGTGTGAACTGTGCATTGATTCCTACATACTTGCATATTGCACTTGTTATATTACTTTATGTTGACAATATCCATGAGATATACATGTTATAAGTTGAAAGCAACCGCTGAAACTTCATCTTCCTTTGTGTTGCTTCAACACCTTTACTTTGATTTATTGCTTTATGAGTTAACTCTTATGCAAGACTTATTGATGCTTGTCTTGAAGTACTATTCATGAAAAGTCTTTGCTTTATGATTCAGTTGTTTACTCATGTCATTACTTTTGTTTTGATCGCTGCATTCATTACATATGTTTACAAATAGTATGATCAAGATTATGATGGCATGTCACTTCAGAAATTATCTTTGTTATCGCTTTACCTGCTCGGGACGAGCAGAACTAAGCTTGGGGATGCTGATACGTCTCCAACGTATCGATAATTTCTTATGTTCCATGCTACTTTATTGATGATACCTACATGTTTTATGCACATTATATGTCATATTTATGCATTTTACGGAACTAACCTATTAACAAGATGCCGAAGAGCCAGCTTTGTTTTCTGCTTTTTGGTTTCAGAAATCCTAGTAAAGAAATATTCTCGGAATTGGACGAAACTTTCGCCCGGGTCCTATTTTTGCACGAAGCTTCCAGAAGACCGAAGAGATAACGAAGTGGGGCCACGAGGCGGCCGAGGGGAGGCCGGCGCGCCCGGCCCGGCCGCGCCGACCTAGCCTCTGGGCCCCGTGTGGCCCCCGCGTTGACCCTCCGCCTACTTAAAGCTTCGTCGCGAAACCCCCAGACCGAGAGCCACGATACGGAAAACCTTACCGAGACGCGCCGCCGCGAATCCCATCTCGGGGATTCGAGATCGCCTCCGGCACCTGCCGGGAGAGGGGATTCATCTCCTGGGAGGACTCTACACCGCCATGGTCGCCTCCGGAGTGATGAGTGAGTAGTCCACCCCTGGACCATGGGTCCATAGCAGTAGCTGGTCGTCTTCTCCTTGTTGTGCTTCATTGTTGGATCTTGTGAGCTGCCTAACATGATCAAGATCATCTATCTGTAATACTATATGTTGTGTTTGTCGGGATCCGATGGATAGAGAGTACTATGATTATGGTGATTATCAATCTATTGTTCATGTGTTGTTTATGATCTTGCATGCTCTCCGTTATTAGTAGAGGCTCTGGCCAAGTTTTTACTCTTAACTCCAAGAGGGAGTATTTATGCTCGATAGTGGGTTCATGCCTCCATTGAATCTGGGACAGTGACAGAAAGTTCTAAGGTTGTGGATGTCTTGTTGCCACTAGGGATAAAACATTGATGCTATGTCTAAGGATGTAGTTGTTGATTACATTACGCACCATACTTAATGCAATTGTCTGTTGCTTTGCAACTTAATACTGGAGGGGGTTCGGATGATAACCTGAAGGTGGACTTTTTAGGCATAGATGCAGTTGGATGGCGGTCTATGTACTTTGTCGTAATGCCCAATTAAATCTCGCTATATTTATCATATCATGTATATGCATTGTTATGCCTTTCTCTATTTGTCAATTGCCCGACTGTAATTTGTTCACCCAACATGCTTTTATCTTATGGGAGAGACACCTCTAGTGAACTGTGGACCCCGGTCCTATTCTTTACATAGCATACAATCTACTGCAATTGTGTTTACTATTTTCTTTGCAAACATCTTCCACTCGATACGTTTAATCCTTTGTTACAGCAAGCCGGTGAGATTGACAACCTCACTGTTTCGTTGGGGCAAAGTACTTGGGTTGTGTTGTGCAGGTTCCGCGTTGCCGGAATCCCTGGTGTTGCGCCGCATCACATTTCGCGACCATCAACCTTCAACGTGCTTCTTGGCTCCAGGTTCGATTAAACCTTGGTTTCATGCTGAGGGAAACTTGCTGGTGCGCATCATACCTTCCTCTTGGGGTTCCCAACGGACGTGTACATCTACGCGCATCATGCATGAATCTATATGTAGCACTATATGAATGAGAAAAGTTTTTTGTTTGTTGTGAAAATTGAGTAATTGAGATGTTCCTCTTCTGCATTTATTATTGTTGAAACTTGGGATGTTACAAACCCTTCCCCCTTACAAAAGATCTCGTCCCGAGATCTTAAAGAAAACTAGGTACTAAAGAGATTTGGGTACTCCGTCTTCATAAGGTCTTCTCTCTCCCAAGTGGCTTCTTCTTCGGTGTGATTACTCCATTGAATCTTCAGAAACTTGATACTCCTGGTGCGAGTGGTTCTGAAAGCTTCTTCTAGGATGCGAATCGGAACTTCGCGATAGGTCAAGTCTGAGTTGAGGTCTACAGATCTGTGATCAATGTTCTTGAAGACTTCGTTCTTCTCCGGTACTTCCAAGCATTTGCGGAGTAGAGAGATGTGAAACACATTGTGTACCGCTGCCATTTCTTCTGGTAATTCCAGTTTATAAGACACTTCTCCTCGGCGACTCAGGACTTTGAACGGTCCAATGTAGCGGGGTGCGAGCTTTCCTTTCAGCTGAAACCTCTGCATTCCTTTAAGAGGGGACACTTTGAGATACACAAAGTCTCCGATCTCGAAGGTCATCTCTCGGCGTCTTTTGTCGGCGTAGCTCTTCTGCCTTGACTGGGCTGTCTTAAGGTACTCTCTAATCTTTTGTACCTTCTCTTCAGCTTCTCGGAGAACATCTGGTCCAAACACTTGGCTCTCTCCGACTTCCGACCAGTTCAGAGGGGTACGGCACTTCCTTCCGTACAATGCTTCGAAGGGTGCCATTTGCAAACTAGCTTGGTAGCTGTTGTTGTACGAGAACTCTGCGTACGGTAAACAGTCTTCCCATTTGGATCCATATTCTAGCACACACGTGATACGTCGCAAACGTATCTATAATTTCTTATGTTCCATGCTACTTTTATTACAATACTTGAATGTTTTATACATACTTTACAGCATTATTATACATTTTCCGGCACTAACCTATTAACAAGATGCCGAAGTGCCGCTTGTTTCTGCTGTTTTTGGTTTCATAAATCCTAGTAAGGAAATATTCTCGGAATTGGACGAAATCAACGCCCAGGGGCCTATTTTTACACGAAGCTTCCAGAAGTCCGAAGAGGAAACGAAGTGGGGCCACGAGGGGGCCACACAGCAGGGCGGCGCGGCCCAAGCCCTGGCCGCGCCGGCTTGTTGTGTGGGGCCCTCGTCGCCCCGACCTACCCTTCCGCCTACTTAAAGCCTCCGTCGCGAAACCCCTGTGCCGAGAGCCACGATACGAAAACATTCGAGAGGCCGCCGCCGCCAATCCCATCTCGGGGATTCAGGAGATCGCCTCCGGCCCCCGCCGGAGAGGGGAATCATCACCGGAGGGCTCTACATCATCATGCCCGCCCCGGATTGATGCGTGAGTAGTTCATCCTTGGACTATGGGTCCATAGCGGTAGCTAGATGGTTGTCTTCTCCGCTTGTGCTTTCATTGTTATAGATCTTGTGAGCTGCCTAACATGATCAAGATCATCTATTTGTAATGCTACATGTTGTGTTTGGCGAGATCCGATGAATAGAGAATACTATGTTAAGTTGATTATCAATCTATCATATATGTGTTGTTTATGTTCTTGCATGCTCTCCGTTGCTAGTAGAGGCTCTGGCCAAGTTGATACTTGTAACTCCAAGAGGGAGTAATTATGCTCGATAGTGGGTTCATGCCTCCATTGAATCTGGGATCGTGACAGTAGGTTCTAAGGTTGTGGATGTGCTGTTGCTACTAGGGATAAAACATTGATGCTTTGTCTAAGGATATTTGTGTTGATTACATTACGCACCATACTTAATGCAATTATCTGTTGTTTACAACTTAATACCGAAGGTGGATTATTTAGGCATAGATGCATGCTGGATAGCGGTCTATGTACTTTGTCGTAATGCCCTGATTAAATCACATAGTAATCATCGTTGATATGTATTGAATCTTTATTTGTCAATTGCTCACCTGTAATTTGTTCACCCAGCATGTTAGTTATCTTATTGGAGAGACACCACTAGTGAACTATGGACCCCGTCCATTCTTTTACATCTGAATACATTCTACTATTTTTACTGTTCTTTGCAAACAAACACCATCTTCCACTCGATACGCTTAATACTTTGTTTTCAGCAAGCAGATTGACAACCTCACTGTTACGTTGGGGCAAAGTACTTTGATTGTGTTGTGCAGGTTCCACGTTGGCGCCGGTTTCACTGGTGTTGCGCCGCACTACATTCCTCCACCAACAACCTTCATGTGCTTCTTGGCTCCTACTGGTTCGATAACCTTGGTTTCATACTGAGGGAAACTTGTTGTGCGCATCATACCTTCCTCTTGGGGTTCCCAATGGACGTGTACATCTACGCGCATCAAGCAATAAATTTCTGCGCCGTTGCCGGGGAGATCAAGACACGCTGCAAGGGGAGTCTCCACTTCCAATCTCTTTACTTTGTTTTTGTCTTGCTTTATTTTATTTACTACTTTGTTTGCTGCACTTAAACAAAACACAAAAAAATTAGTTGCTAGCTTTACTTTATTTACTTTCTTGTTCTCTATATCAAAAACACACAAAAAAATTAGTTACTTGTCTTTACTTTATTTGCTTAGTTTATTTTACTACTGTTATAATGAGTAATCCTGAAGTTGAAGTTCGTTCTTTTAAGCAACAAGGTGGAGAAAGTTTTAAAGATGCTTGGTACAGAATTAGTAATGCTCATCATAGGTGCATTAAGAAACACTCCACCACTATCCTTCTTAGGAACTTTTATGTTGGTTTATCTAGTTGGAATAGGTATGTTCTTGATACTCTTTCGGGAGGTAATTTCCTAGGTACTCCTGCTTTAGAAGCTAGTTGCATCATTGAGAGTCTAGTTGGAATACCACCTGTTAATGAAGTTAAAATTGAAATCTCTCTTGAGGATGTTATGAAAAAATTGGAAACCATAGAGAAAAAATTTCCATGTGTTGAAACTAAATTGGGAATGTTACTTGATAAAACTAATGAACTTGATAAATCCCTAGGAGGAATTGATGAAAAAATTAGTGTCCTAGGAACTTGTGTTGTCCAGGATAATCAAACCAATAGGATTGATGAACTTGAAAAAGCTATGGGAACCTTGGGTTCAACCTTTTCTTCTCTCAAGTATAAGGAGAAAGCTTATGTGGGTAAAGAGCAAAAATTCATGTATGCCTCTAAGGTGCCTAAACAAAAGAATTATTATAGGCCTAAAATTGCTAAAACCCCTAGCACCACCATAGAAAATTTAGATAATGGAGCACCTAAAGTACCCTCTGCAACAAGTTGTGTTTGCAAGAAAAATAATAATGTTGATGCTCCATCTCTTGAAAATACTTGATTTGCACTTTCTGCGCCGAAAGGCGTTAAAGAAAAGCACATCTTGGGAGATAACCCATGTTTTATTTTATTTACTGTATTGTTGAGTCTTGGAAGTTGTTTACTACTGTAGCAACCTCTCCTTATCATGTTTTTGTGCCAAGTAAAGTTTCTATGCTAAAGTTGATGTTATATTTGGGATCGCTGCGCAGAAACAGCATTGCTGTCTGTCACGAATTCTGGCATAAGTCTCGTAAAAAATCGAAAAAATCTGCAAATTTACGAGCGTGATCTTCCGATATGTACGCAACTTTCATTAGTTTTGAGTTTTTCCATTTGAGCAAGTTAAGTGCCCCGTCCAGATGCATCTTTACGGACTGTTCTGTTTTTGACAGATTCTGTCTTTTATTTCGCATTGCCGCTTTTGCTATGTTGAATGAGTTTCTTTGTTTCATTAACTTTCAGAAGCTTTGTGCAATGTCCAGAAGTGATAAGAATGATTGTGTCACCTCTGAATATGTGAATTTTTGGCTATGCACTAACCCTCTAATGAGTTTGCTTGGAGTTTGTGTGAAGGAAGTTTTCAAGGGTGAAGAGAAGAGAATGATATACTATAATCAAGAAGAGTGAAAGGTCTAAGCTTGGGGTTGCCCCGGTGGTTCATCCCTGCATATTTTAAGAAGACTCAAGCATCTAAGCTTGGGGATGCCCAAGGCATCCCCTTCTTCATCGACAACATTATCAGGTCACTTCTAGTGAAACTATATTTTTATTCCGTCACATTCTTATGTTCTTTACTTGGAGCGTCGGTTGGTTTTTATTTTTGTTTTGGTTTGAATAAAGTTGGATCTCACCATTCTTATATTGGAGATATTACGCTCCGCTTTTTCATATGGAACACTTGTGTTCTTAATTGTGCTTTAATGTTCATGGCGAAAGCTCATTGCTTCGTTAAATTGCTATTTGGTTGGAATTGGAAAGTGCTGCATATGGTTTGGCAATTTGGCAATTGTTTGAGCTCTCATAGATCATGTTTAAGCTCTTGCATCATGTAGTTTAATCTATTAATGAAGAACTACCGTAGAGCTTGTTTAATTTGGTTTGCATGATTGTTCTCTCTAAGTCTAGATATTTTCGGGTAAAGTGTTTGAACAACAAGGAAGACAGTGTAGAGCCTTATAATGCTTGCAATATGTTCTTGTGTGAGTTTTGTTGTACCTGTTCATACTTGTGTTTGCTTCAAACAACCTTGCTAGCCCAAACCTTGTACTGAGAGGAAATGCTTCTCGTGCATCCAAACACCTTGAGCCAAACTCCATGCCATTTGTGTCCACCATATCTACCTACTATGTGGTATTTTTCCCATTCCAAAGTAAATTACTTGAGTGCTACCTTTAAAATTTCATTCCTTTACCTCTGCAATATATAGCTCATGGGACAAATAGCTTAAAAACTATTGTGGTGATGAATATGTAGTTATGTGTCTTAATTCTTATAAGTTGCTTGTTGAGCGGTAACCATGTTTTCTGGGGACGCCATCAACTTTATCTTTGTTGGATATCATGTGAGATGCTATGCATGTTCGTCTTGTCCGAAGTAAGTGGACTTCATGATCAAATGGTTTGAGTATGCATATGTTAGAGAAGAACATTGGGCCGCTAACTAAAGCCATGTATCATGGTGGAAGTTTCAGTTTGGACATACAACCTCAATCTCTTATGAGAATATTAATTTGTTGAATGCTTAAGCATTAAAAAGAGGAGTCCATTATTTGTTGTCTATGTTGTCCCGGTATGGATGTCTAAGTTGAGAATAATCAAAAGCGAGAAATCCAATGCGTGCTTTCTCCTTAGACACTTGTACAGGCGGCATAGAGGTACCCCTTTGTGACACTTGGTTGAAGCATATGTTATGCGATGAGAATCCGTGTTTCCGAGCTAAGTAGGACAAGGTGCGAGCACTATTAGTACTCTATGCATGAGACATGCAACTTGTAGGAAGTATTATGCATAGCACATATGAATTATTACTACCGTTGACAAAATTGTTTCTATGTTTTCAAAACAAAAAGCTCTAGCACAAAAATAGTAATCAATGCTTCCCTCTGCGAAGGGCCATTCTTCTACTTTATTGTTGAGTCAGTTTACCCACTTCTTTCTATCTTAGAAGCAAACACTTGTGTTAACTGTGTGCATTGATTCTTACATGTTTACTTATTGCACTTGTTATATTACTCTATGTTGACAAATATCCATGAGATATACATGTTACAAGTTGAAAGCAATTGCTGAAACTTAATCATCCTTTGTGTTGCTTCAATGCATTCTACTTTGAATTTATTGCTTATGAGTTAGCTTTTATGCAAGTCTTATTGATACTTGTTCGAAAGTACTATTCATGAAAAGTTTTACTATATGATTCATTTGCTTAGTCATTATCTTTGTTAGCAATCTTTTGTTCAGATCACTCCATTCATCTTATATGCTTTACAATAATGTTGATCAAGATTATGTTGGTAGCATGTCACTTCAGAAATTATTTGTGTTATCGTTTACCTACTCGAGGACGAGTAGGAACTAAGCTTGGGGATGCTTGATACGTCGCAAACGTATCTATAATTTCTTATGTTCCATGCTACTTTTATTACAATACTTGAATGTTTTATACATACTTAACAGCATTATTATACATTTTCCGGCACTAACCTATTAACAAGATGCCGAAGTGCCAGTTGCTGTTTTTCTGCTTTTTTGGTTTCGAAATCCTAGTAAGGAAATATTCTCGAATTGACGAAATCAACGCCCAGGGGCCTATTTTTACACGAAGCTTCGTCCGAAGAGGAAACGAAGGGGCCACGAGGGGGCCACACAGGGGCGCGCGCCCCCGCCGCGCCGCCTGTGTGGGCCCTCGCGTCGCCCGACCTACCCTTCCGCCTACTTAAAGCCTCCGTCGCGAAACCCCCGTACCGAGAGCCACGATACGGAAACACACCGAGAGGCCGCCGCCGCCAATCCCATCTCGGGGGATTCAGGAGATCGCCTCCGGCACCCTGCCGGAGAGGGGAATCATCACCGGAGGGGCTCTACATCATCATGCCCGCCTCCGGATTGATGCGTGAGTAGTTCATCCTTGGACTATGGGTCCATAGCGGTAGCTAGATGGTTGTCTTCTCCGCTTGTGCTTTCATTGTTATAGATCTTGTGAGCTGCCTAACATGATCAAGATCATCTATTTGTAATGCTACATGTTGTGTTTGGCGAGATCCGATGAATAGAGAATACTACGTTAAGTTGATTATCAATCTATCATATATGTGTTGTTTATGTTCTTGCATGCTCTCCGTTGCTAGTAGAGGCTCTGGCCAAGTTGATACTTGTAACTCCAAGAGAGAGTAATTATGCTCGATAGTGGGTTCATGCCTCCATTGAATGGGATCGTGACAGAGGTTCTAAGGTTGTGGATGTGTTGTTACTAGGGATAAAACATTGATGCTTTGTCTAAGGATATTTGTGTTGATTACATTACGCACCATACTTAATGCAATTATCTGTTGTTTACAACTTAATACTGGAAGGGGTTCGGATGATAACCTGAAGGTGGATTATTTAGGCATAGATGCATGCTGGATAGCGGTCTATGTACTTTGTCGTAATGCCCTGATTAAATCACATAGTAATCATCGTTGATATGTATTGGATCTTTATTTGTCAATTGCTCGCATGTAATTTGTTCACCCAGCATGTTAGTTATCTTATTGGAGAGACACCACTAGTGAACTGTGGACCCCGTCCATTCTTTTACATCTGAATACATTCTACTATTTTTACTGTTCTTTGCAAACAAACACCATCTTCCACTCGATACGCTTAATCCTTTGTTTTCAGCAAGCCGGTGAGATTGACAACCTCACTGTTACGTTGGGGCAAAGTACTTTGATTGTGTTGTGCAGGTTCCACGTTGGCGCCGGTTTCACTGGTGTTGCGCCGCACTACATTCCTCCACCAACAACCTTCACGTGCTTCTTGGCTCCTACTGGTTCGATAACCTTGGTTTCATACTGAGGGAAACTTACTGCTGTGCGCATCATACCTTCCTCTTGGGGTTCCCAACGGACGTGTACATCTACGCGCATCAACACGCTCTCAACATATCCTCCAGGATTTGATTTACTCTTTCAGTCTGTCCGTCCGTCTGCGGGTGGTAGGCTGTGCTGAAATTTAGACGGGTTCCTAGTCCTTCATGTACTTTCTGCCAGAATCTTGAGGTGAATTGCGAACCTCTATCTGACACGATTGACTTCGGGGTTCCGTGCAGGCTGACTATCCGTGAGATATACAACTCAGCCAGTCTTGGTCCTTGATAGGTGGTCTTGACAGGTATGAAATGGGCAACTTTGGTCAATCTATCCACCACTACCCAGATAGAGTCGTTTCCTTTGCTAGACTTGGGCAGTCCGGTGATGAAGTCCATTCCTACCGAATCCCACTTCCATTCGGGAATCTGCAGGGGCTGTAGCAGTCCTGCGGGTCGTTGATGCTCGGCCTTGACTCTCTGACAGATGTCACACTTGGCGATGTAGCTCCCGATTTCTCGCTTCATTCCATGCCACCAGAACTGTTCCTTCAAATCCTGGTACATCTTGGTACCTCCGGGGTGAATAGAATACAAGGTGTCATGGGCTTCCTTCAGGATAACTTGTTTCAACTCAGAATCTGACGGCACGCACAAGCGTTCGTTGTACCAAAGTACTCCTTCTTCATCTATGGTGAATCATCGTGCTTTTCCCGCAGCCATTTGCTTCTTGATTCTGTCAATACTAGCGTTTCCTTTTTGGGCTTCCTTGATCTGACTAATCAAATTAGGTTGGAGTTCAATGCTGGCGAGAAATCCTTCGCTAACCAGCTCCATCCTAAACTGCTCAAACTCTTGGTGCAGACTAGGTTGCTCTTCGGCGATCATGGAGTTCAACTGACACGGCAGTCTACTCAACGCATCTGCTACCACATTGGCCTTGCCGGGGTGATAGTGAATTTCCATGTCGTAATCCTTGATTAATTCTAACCATCTTCTCTGCCTCATATTCAACTCCTTCTGAGTGAAGATATACTTCAAGCTCTTGTGATCGGAATAGATCTCGCATCGATTACCCATGAGGTAATGACGCCAAACTTTTAATGCTAAAACCACAGCTGCTAGCTCTAAATCATGGGTTGGATAATTCTGCTCATGAGGCTTCAATTGCCTAGACAGGTATGAGATCACCCTGCCCTCTTGCATCAACACACATCCAAGACCAATCTTGGAGGCGTCACAGTACACATCAAACGGCTTGGTGATGTCCGGCATGATTAGTATTGGGGCTGTGGTCAACTTGGTTTTGAGCTTCTGGAAGCTCTCTTCACATTTAATGGTCCATTCAAACTTCTTGTCCTTCTTCAACAATTGAGTCATAGGTCTCGCTATGCTCGAGAATCCTTCAACGAATCGGCGATAGTATCCCGCCAATCCGAGGAAAGCACGAACTTCAGTCTGCGTGGTCGGGGTCTTCCATTCTGCCACGGTCTTAATCTTGGTGGGGTCAACAGCAATTCCTCCTGCGGACAAGATGTGTCCCAGGAATCCTACCTCCTTCAACCAAAACTCGAACTTGCTGAACTTGGCATACAACTTGTGCTGTCTAAGGGTTTCTAGGACAATCTCCAGGTGTTGCTCATGTTCCTCCTCGGACTTGGAGTAGATTAGGATGTCATCAATGAAAACGACAACAAACTTGTCCAGGAAGTTCATGAAGATCTTATTCATGAGATTCATGAAATAAGCGGGGGCATTGGTCAGTCCAAATGACATGACGTTGTACTCATACAACCCATATCTAGTGGTGAACGCCGTCTTTGGGATATCTGTTGCACGGATCTTCAGTTGGTGGTAACCTGTCCTAAGATCAATCTTAGAGAACACAGTGGCACCTGTCAACTGGTCAAACAGGTCTTCTATTTTGGGCAAGGGATACTTGTTCTTGATGGTGATGTCATTCAGCTTACGGTAATCCGTACATAAACGACTGGCACCGTCTTTCTTATCCACAAACAGAACTGGGGATCTCCAAGGCGACGCACTTGGTCGGATCAGACCTTTGGCTAGGAGTTCATCCAACTGTTTCTTCAATTCCACTAATTCTGCGGGGTTCATGCTGTAAGCTCTGGGCGATGGGTCCTGTTCCAGGGATTAACTCAATGATAAACTCGATATCCCGATCTGGGGCATACCGGGTAGATCATCGGAACACATCGGGAATCTACGATGACCCTGATCTGATCCAAGGTAGGTTTGGCTACACTCTGGTTGTAAACTTTCTGGGCAGTCTTTCTGAGATATGTTCTACCAATATCCCGGTGCTACTTGTCATGGTGATGGCCTTCTTGGCACAATCAATCAGTCCATGATGCTTGGACATCCAGTCCATACCCAGTACTACTTCCAAACCCTTTGTTCCCAGAACAATCAAATTTGCATAAAACTCTATTTCATGAATTCTGATGGGTACATCTTTGCAAATTTTCCTAGCCTTAGTTGTTGATCCAGTTATTTGAACTATCATGACATGCTTCAAACTGATGGGTTGAATCTTACTAGTGCATGCAAAATCTTCAGTGACAAATGAATGCGATGCTCCAGAATCAAACAACACTTTTGCCGATTGAATTAACAGAGAACATACCCAGACGACATCCGGCGCTTCCCGGGCTTCTTCCGCACTCATGTGAAAGAGGCGGCCGCTGCGGTTGTTGGGGTTGTTGGGGGCGAACTTCTTGCCATTGGTGACACGGCGTTGCTGCTGAGCAGGTGCAGCGGCGCGAGCTTGGCGAGTCTCTTGGGGCACTCATTGGAATAGTGTCCCACTATGCCACACTCGTAGCAGGTGATGGTGGCCTTGTCCTTGGTAGCGATGGGAACAGCGTTGCTCCCAGTCCTTGGAGCAATGTTGGTGTTGTTGTTGTTGGTGATACGTCTCCAACGTATCGATAATTTCTTATGTTCCATGCTACTTTATTGATGATACCTACATGTTTTATGCACATTATATGTCATATTTATGCATTTTCTGGAACTAACCTATTAACAAGATGCCGAAGAGCCACTGTTGTTTCTGCTGTTTTTGGTTTCAGAAATCCAAGTAAGGAAATATTCTCGGAATTGGACGAAACTTTCGCCCAGGGTCCTATTTTTGCACGAAGCTTCCGAAGACCGAAGAGATAACGAAGTGGGGCCACGAGGCAGCCAGGGGGCTAGGCGGCGCGGCCCAAGCCCTGGCCGTGCGGCCCTACCCCCGGGCACCTCGTGTGGCCCCCGCGTTGACCTTCCGCCTACTTAAAGTCTCCGTCGCGAAACCCCCAGACCGAGAGCCACGATACGGAAAACCTTCCAGAGACGCCGCCGCCGCGAATCCCATCTCGGGGGATTCAGGAGATCGCCCGCACCCGCCGGGAGGGGGATTCATCTCCCGAGGACTCTTCATCGCCATGATCGCCTCCGGAGTGATGAGTGAGTAGTTCACCCCTGGACCATGGGTCCATAGCAGTAGCTAGATGGTCGTCTTCTCCTAATTGTGCTTCATTGTTGGATCTTGTGAGCTGCCTAACATGATCAAGATCATCTATATGTAATTCTATATGTTGTGTTTGTCGGGATCCGATGGATAGAGAGTACTATGATTATGGTGATTATCAATCTATTGTTTATGTGTTGTTTATGATCTTGCATGCTCTCCGTTATTAGTAGAGGCTCTGGCCAAGTTTTTACTCTTAACTCCAAGAGGGAGTATTTATGCTCGATAGTGGGTTCATGCCTTCATTGACACCTGGGACAGTGACAGAAAGTTCTAAGGTTGTGATGTGTTGTTGCCACTAGGGATAAAACATTTATTCTATGTCTAAGGATGTAGTTGTCGATTACATTACGCACCATACTTAATGCAATTGTCTGTTGCTTAGCAACTTAATACCGAATGGGGTTCGGATGATAACCTGAAGGTGGACTTTTTAGGCATAGATGCAATTGGATGGCGGTCTATGTACTTTGTCGTAATGCCCAATTAAATCTCACTATATTTATCATATCATGTATATGCATTGTTATGCCTTTCTCTATTTGTCAATTGCCCGACTGTAATTTGTTCACCCAACATGCTTTTATCTTATGGGAGAGACACCTCTAGTGAACTGTGGACCCCGGTCCTATTATTTACATAGCATACAATCTACTGCAATTGTGTTTTACTATTTTCTTGCAAACAATCATCTTCCACTCGATACGCTTAATCCTTTGTTACAGCCGGTGAGATTGACAACCTCACTGTTTCGTTGGGGCAAAGTACTTTGGTTTTGTTGTGCAGATTCCACGTTGGCGCCGGAATCCCTCACGTTGCGCCGCATCACATTTCGCCACCATCAACCTTCAACGTGCTTCTTGGCTCCTCCCGGTTCGATAAACCTTGGTTTCTTTCTGAGGGAAAACTTGCCACGTGCGCATCATACCTTCCTCTTGGGGTTCCCAACGGACGTGTACATTTACGCGCATCAAGCCTGTTTTCTGTTGCCGGGAGATCAAGACACGCTGCAAGGGGAGTCTCCACTTCTCAATCTCTTTACTTTGTTTTTGTCTTGCTTTATTTTATTTACTACTTTGTTTGCTGCACCTAAACAAAATACAAAAAATTAGTTGCTAGTTTTACTTTATTTACTGTCTTGCTCTCTATATCGAAAACACAAAAAAAATTAGTTACTTGCATTTACTTTATCTAGTTTGTTTTATTTACTGTTGCTAAAATGAACACCCCTGGTAATGATGTTGATGCTTCTACTCTTGATGTTACTTGATTTGCACTTTCTGCGCCTAGCTGAAAGGCGTTAAAGAAAAGCGCTTATGGGAGACAACCCATGTTTTTACTACAGTACTTTGTTTTATATTTGAGTCTTGGAAGTTGTTTACTACTGTAGCAACCTCTCCTTATCATGTTTTTGTGCCAAGTAAAGTTTCTATGTCAAAGTTGATGTTATATTTGGGATCGCTGCGCAGAAACAGCATTGCTGTCTGTCACGAATCTGGGCACAGCCTCTGTAGAAAATTCAAAAAATCTGCCAATTTACGAGCGTGATCCTCAGATATGTACGCAACTTTCATTAGTTTTGAGTTTTTCCATTTGAGCAAGTCTGGTGCCAGCTTTAAATTCGTCTTTACGGACTGTTCTGTTTTTGTCAGATTCTGCCTTTTATTTCGCATTGCCTCTTTTGCTATGTTGGATTTATTTCTTTGATCCATTAATGTCCAGTAGCTTTATGCAATGTCCAGAAGTGTAAAGAATGATTGTGCCACCTCTGAACATGTGAATTATTAATTGTGCACTAACCCTCTAATGAGTTTGCTTGAAGTTTGGTGTGAAGGAAGTTTTCAAGGGTCAAGAGAGGAGTATGATATACTATGATTAAGAGGAGTGAAAGTCTAAGCTTGGGGATGCCCCGTGGTTCACCCCTGCATATTTTAAGAAGACTCAAGCGCCTAAGCTTGGGGATGCCCAAGGCATCCCCTTCTTCATCGACAACATCATCGGGTTCCTCCCTGAAACTATATTTTTATTCATCACATCTTGTGTTCTTTACTTGGAGCGTCGGTTTGTTTTTGTTTTTGTTTTTGTTTGAATAAGATGGATCCTAGCATTCACTTTGTGGGAGAGAGACACGCTCCGCTGTTGCATATGGACACATGTGTCCTTAGGCTTTACTCATAATGTTGAAGGCGAAGTTTCTTCTTCGTTAAATTGTTATATGGTTGGAATTGGAAAATGCTACATGTAGTAATTCTAAAATGTCTTGGATAATGTGATACTTGGCAATTGTTGTGCTCATGTTTAAGCTCTTGCATCATATGCTTTGCACCCATTAATGAAGAAATACATAGAGCTTGCTAAAATTTGATTTGCATATTTGGTCTCTCTAAGGTCTAGATAATATCTAGTATTGAGTTTTGAACAACAAGGAAGACGGTGTAGAGTCTTATAATGTTTACAATATGTCTTTTATGTGAGTTTTGCTGCACCGGTTCATCCTTGAGTTTGCTTCAAATAACCTTGCTAGCCTAAACCTTGTATCGAGAGGGAATACTTCTCATGCATCCAAAATCCTTGAGCCAACTACTATGCCATTTGTGTCCACCATACCTACCTACTACATGGTATTTCTCCGCCATTCCAAAGTAAATTGCTTGAGTGCTACCTTTAAAATTCCATCATTCACCTTTGCAATATATAGCTCATGGGACAAAATAGCCTTAAAAACTATCGTAGTATTGAATATGTACTTATGCACTTTATCTTTTATTAAGTTGCTTGTTGTGCGATAACCATGCTTCTGGGGAACGCCATCAACTATTGTTGAATATCATGTGAGTTGCTATGCATGTCCGTCTTGTCTCAAGGATCTATCATTTTAGTGGTTGGAGCATGCAAAATTGTTAGAGAAGAACATTGGGCCGCTAACTAAAGCCATGAATCATGGTTGAAGTTTCAGTTTTGGACATATATCCTCAATCTCATATGAGAATAATAATCATTGCTACATGCTTATGCATTTAAGAGGAGTCCATTATCTGTTGTCCATGTTGTCCCGGTATGGATGTCTAAGTTGAGAATAATCAAAAGCGAGAAATCCAAAATGCGAGCATTCTCCTTAGACCTTTGTACAGGCGGCATGGAGGTACCCCTTTGTGACACTTGGTTGAAACATGGCATGCAAAGATCCGGTAGTCCAAGCTAAGTAGGACGAGGTGCGGGCACTATTAGTATACTATGCATGAGGCTTGCAACTTGTAAGATATAATTTTCATAACTCATATGCTTTATTACTACCGTTGACAAAATTGTTTCATGTTTTCAAAATAAAAGCTCTAGCACAAATACAGAATCGATGCTTTCCTCTTGAAGGACCATTCTTTTACTTTTATTGTTGAGTCAGTTTACCTATCTCCTTCCACCTTAAGAAGCAAACACTTGTGTGAACTATGCATTGATTCCTACATACTTGCATATTGCACTTGTTATACTACTTTATGTTGACAATATCCATGAGATATACATGTTATGAGTTGAAAGCAACCGCTGAAACTTAATCTTCCTATGTGTTGCTTCAACACCTTTACTTTGATTTATTGCTTTATGAGTTAACTCTTATGCAAGACTTATTGATGCTTGTCTTGAAGTACTATTCATGAAAAGTCTTTGCTATATGATTCGCTTGTTTACTCATGTCATTACCTTTGTTTTGATCGCTGCATTCATTACATATGTTTACAAATAGTATGATCAAGATTATGATGGCATGTCACTTCAGAAATTATCTTTGTTATCGTTTTACCTGCTCGGAGAGCAGACTAAGCTTGGGGATGCTGATACGTCTCCAACGTATCGATAATTTCTTATGTTCCATGCTACTTTATTGATGATACCTACATGTTTTATGCACATTATATGTCATATTTATGCATTTTCTCGGAACTAACCTATTAACAAGATGCCGAAGAGCCAGTTGTTTTTCTCTGTTTTTGGTTTCAGAAATCCTAGTAAGGAAATATTCTCGAATTGGACGAAACTTTCGCCCAGGGTCCTATTTTTGCACGAAGCTTCCAGAAGACCGAAGAGATAACGAAGGGGGCCGAGCCGGGCCAGGTGGCGCCCAAGCCCGGCCGCGCGGCCCTACCCCCGGCACCTCGTGTGGCCCCCGCGTTGACCTTCCGCCTACTTAAAGTCTCCGTAGCGAAACCCCCAGACCGAGAGCCACGATACGGAAAACCTTCCGAGACGCGCCGCCGCGAATCCCATCTCTGGGGATTCAGAGATCGCCTCCGCACGCCGGAGAGGGGATTCATCTCCCGAGGACTCTTCATCGCCATGATCGCTCCGGAGTGATGAGTGAGTAGTTCACCCCTGGACCATGGGTCCATAGCAGTAGCTAGATGGTCGTCTTCTCCTAATTGTGCTTCATTGTTGGATCTTGTGAGCTGCCTAACATGATCAAGATCATCTATATGTAATTCTATATGTTGTGTTTGTCGGGATCCGATGGATAGAGAGTACTATGATTATGGTGATTATCAATCTATTGTTTATGTGTTGTTTATGATCTTGCATGCTCTCCGTTATTAGTAGAGGCTCTGGCCAAGTTTTTACTCTTAACTCCAAGAGGGAGTATTTATGCTCGATAGTGGGTTCATGCCTTCATTGACACCTGGGACAGTGACAGAAAATTCTAAGGTTGTGATGTGCTGCCACTAGGGATAAAACATTGATTCTATGTCTAAGGATGTAGTTGTCGATTACCTTACGCACCATACTTAATGCAATTGTCTCGTTGCTTAGCAACTTAATACCGAATGGGGTTCGGATGATAACCCGAAGGTGGACTTTTTAGGCATGGATGCAGTTGGATGGCGGTCTATGTACTTTGTCGTAATGCCCAATTAAATCTCACTATATTTTCATATCATGTATATGCATTGTTATGCCTTTCTCTATTTGTCAATTGCCCGACTGTAATTTGTTCACCCAACATGCTTTTATCTTATGGGAGAGACACCTCTAGTGAACTGTGGACCCCGGTCCTATTCTTTACATAGCATACAATCTACTGCAATTGTGTTTTACTATTTTCTTGCAAACAATCATCTTCCACTCGATACGCTTAATCCTTTGTTACAGCAAGCCGGTGAGATTGACAACCTCATTGTTTCGTTGGGGCAAAGTACTTTGGTTTTGTTGTGCAGATTCCACGTTGGCGCCGGAATCCCTTGTTGCGCCGCATCACATTTCGCCACCATCAACCTTCAACGTGCTTCTTGGCTCCTCCTGGTTCGATAAACCTTGGTTTCTTCTCTGAGGGAAAACTTGCCACTGTGCGCATCATACCTTCCTCTTGGGGTTCCCAACGGACGTGTACATTTACGCGCATCACGGGGCTCTCATCGGAGCACGGTTGAAGTTGTTGTTGTGGTGGACGTAGTTGTTGTGGCTGGGGTTGGTGGGGTGGGCTCCTGGCCTGGGGTTTCCTCCACTCCGGTTCGATAACCGGGGCGCATCGGGCGGTGGCCTGTTGTTTCGGGGAAATCCTCCGCTTGAGCTAGGGAGGAACTTGGGGTTATTGCTGGGCCCACTCTGATTCATCATTCTGCGTTTGCGGTTCTCATTGGCCTGGTTCAGCTTGCCCTCCATCTGGATGGCAGAGTCTACAAGGGCTTCAAGGTCAGCAAAAGGGATGTTGACCAACACAGTCTGCATCTCGTCGTGCAGCTCAGAACCTCTCCTTCCTCTTCTCGGGTATCCGTCTCGTCAGGGGCGTACCTTGACAAGGTAAGAAACTTGTCGCGATACTCCACCATAGTCATTCTGCCCTGTTTGAGTTCACAGAACTCGTCCCTCATCTTCTTTATCAGGCCCGGGGGCACGTGGTACTTGCTGAACTTGAGCTTGAAGTCAGCCCAAGTCATCATTTGCTCCGCATTCAATGCACGGTCACTAGTCCACCAGGCACGTGCTGGTCCTGCCAGATAGTGCGTGGCGAACAGAACCTTGTCGTTGGCCTCCACTCCGGCCACTTCCAGATTGTTCTACATGGTGTGGAGCCAATCGTCCGCATCGAGTGGTTCCTCTGTCTTGCTAAATACCGATAGGTTGGTGTTCTGGAAGTTCTTCAGTTTTGAGCCTGGGTGGTCATGGTTTCCGTGCCCTGGTTGTTCTGGGCAATCTGTTGCAAAGCAGTGATGTTGGCTTGCCTTTCAGCTCGTTCAGCCTCTCGATCTGCCTGCACGGCCGGGAGGTGCCATCTGAACATTGAGATAGATCATGAGATGAGAGGGAGATTGCTAGGGCTTATTTTGGGGTAAGTTCAAGATTTAAAACTTGAGTTCTTGACATGTTAAAACTAAACATACTTTTATTTCATTCATGATGCACACATTACAAAGTAACACACCGGAGGGTTTGAAGAACCCTTTCCCAAACTACGATACAACGTGCGGGGATACAACTCACACCTACACAAGTGACTAGTGCAACTACTCATCCTCATCTTCATCCACATCGATGGGAATGATCCCATCCTCTCCGGACTCCAGAAACTCGTAGTCCTCCTCCTCAGTGAACTCGTCCTCCTCGAAGTCGTTGTCGTCACTCAGGAAGGCCTCGCCTCCCTGGATGTCCTCTCCGTGATCCTCCATCTCCTGCAGCTGGTCCTCTTGGGACCGGACAGTGGCCTCCAAGGTGCGTATCTTCGCGCGAAGACGCGTGATAGTAGCATCCTTCTTGGCGCGTTGCAGGCGGAGTGACCTGCGGTCCTTGGCGAGTAGCCTGATGGCATCGGCATGATGAGCCAAAGCCATCTGAGCACGGTGGGCGTGGACACGCATATGCTCCAGATCCTTCCGGGTCTCATGAAGCATAAAGTCCAGATGCTCCACATGATGCTTGAGCACCGGGTGCGAAGAGAGTGCCATGGGCTCTCCCATGGTGTCATGCCTCGCGAAGTGGGTGAAGCGGGTACCCTGGAGTGCAGCGATGTTCTGCCCGCACACACGAGCAAGTCCTTCCTGAAGGTCATGAGCAAGTCCATCCACCCAGTTGCTTTCCTTGAAGGAGAAAAGGATCCTCTCCGACACGGGAGGCTCCGTACTTCCCTTCAAGTCCGCGGTGATCATCCACTGCGGTTCCCCTCCGGGCTGGTTGTGGATCCGGACTCCGTGAAACTCGGGAGGTGGGCGTTCAAGCTTCTCGGACACCAAGTCCAAGTCTCGCTCGAAAACCAAACTCCCCCCGTTCCCCAGCTGGTAAGACTCCGTCTGGGCGTAATGCTCCATCTGTAGAGGCATGGATGAGTAAGTTAGAGAAGTGTGAGTGTTCAAAATTTTAATTTAATTGTAAGGAGAAAACATGAACTTATTATTTTTGCAAAGGATCTCAAGGGTAAGAGTGTGAATATATATTTTTATAATTATTCCTTTCATTTCTGTTTAAATCTAAAGGTTTCAAACGTCCATTCTAAACTAGGGGCTCCTAAGGTCAAACAATGACTCTAATACCAACTTGTCAACACTCGGATTTTTAAGTCCAGATGCCCATTATGTCGTACATCGCAATCCCAGGAATAATGTTGTTGCGAGACATAATAGTTGAATACCATAGAGTCATCATTTATTACAACACATAAAGTCTTACAACCATAGATCACATGATCCAATATTACACAAATAGTTGATCTATAAGATCAACGAACATAAGTAAATAGCGGAAGCGTCGTAGTAGGTGGAACTATCTATCCACAGGCCAACGCTTGACGTTAGAAGCATCCTAGTTCTGACGTCCTGCTGACCGTCATCTTCATAGTGTTGCTCCTCTTCATAGTCTGGCATTGGAATAGCCAGGGACACAGCCATGAGTACTTTAAGTACTCGCAAACTAATACTAATGTAAGTAATTACCAATTTTAATGGTTTGCTAAGCTCTAAGTTTATTTGCGTAAAGCTAAGTTTAGTTCATAAACATTTAGTAAAGATGCTTGAATCGCTAGACTAACTCAAGTGGGAACATTAGTGTCATTCCCACAACCTCAGTTGTGTTCTCAAAATTTAAGTCACCGTTCAAATTTACCATTCCTTTTTAAGTCAAATCCCCTTTTCAATTTCCGTAACCGTGGACACGGCACATTCGAATAGGTTTAACACTGCAGGTTGTACTCTTGTGCCACAACTTTTGATTACATCCGTCGGGAATACCCCGAATCATCGTAACTCAGACGCGGATCATCAACCATAACATTTCACTTAAATAACCTAGTATAGGCACCTCTCCCCATGAGCTTGGCCTCCGGTGAAAACCAACTGTCAACCCGGAACTGCACAGGGCTTGGGTCGTACTTTCACCTCATATTCACATCATATCAACTGTAACGGAGGTAGCCTCGGCATAACCCCTATGATGCTTGATTAGAGGAAACCCATACTAAACTACATAAGTTTCTAGTTACGCCCTACCCATAATCAGGTATTGTGGGGGTACTTGTGTAATTGGAAGGGTATCGCATCCGAACCCAATCATCAGTTTTCACAAACCTTCACCAAGTCATTCAAGTCACATTCACCTTCAAACTCTTTCAAAGTCATTTCTTTTTACCTTGTTCCCATCTAGAGTAGTCAATTTTATTTATTTTAGCAATAGCAACTAGTCATGAGGGGGTGCTATCTAGCTTTATTTGCTTAGACTAACTTTGATACCTTTGTGCTATTCTAGACCAAGTGAATCATGAATCAAAAAGTAAGCTTTGTAATATAAACGGAAATTCAATTCGGCTCCCGGGTGCGTATGCTCCCTCTACTAAAAATATATATTTCAAAACGTCGAAAAATTTGGACAAAAAATTCTACATGTACATCTTCATAATATACGTGCGTTCGTCAAGTTTCATGAAAAACCAATATTTTGTGTGGTCTATATAAAAAAGAGAAAATTTATCATGTGAAAAGCATTATTTTTAGCACTGAATTTTGTCTTTTTTACACACGTCACATGATAAGTCGATTTTTTATGAAACGACTTTGTGAGCATGTAACACGTGAAGATGTACGTGCGAACTTTTAGTTTCAATTTTTTCTAAAATTTAAAATGTATGTAAGATGCATTTCAAAATATAGAGAGCATATGGACCCATGTTCCAAAACACCGCTCCCGTAATATAAAGCAAAATAAATTGTAAAAAGCATAGGATAGGATTATTTAAGCATAAGTAAAATGTAAGGGTGCCTTGCTCATGAAGAGCTTTGCATTAGAGTGGCTTGCAAGAGTGTTAGCTTGCCTTGGTTGGGATAGGAATCAAAGTTTTCCTCCTCCTCTTGAGAGTAGCCTTCCTCCTCTTGATACTCCTCGTTACTAGCGTCTATACACGAATACGAGGTATACAATCACCACACAAGCTTAAGTGCTAAGCTAAACACACCAAAGATGCACACAAGCTTATGCTAGCATCACATCTTATTCACATGGTGATTTACTTTGTTTATGTTAAAGAAAAATAATTTCCTCTCATTATAATTATTTAATAGTATAGCTCTTTAATGTCTTGGAGGAATTAATTTCCTCTTATTGAATCTTATTAAGATTTAATCTCGTCAAATAATAATAAGGTATGAATAGTGGTTGACCAAGGTCAACACTTCATATCTATTATTTGAGAGTGAAAATTAAATGAGGTGCTATACCTCATGCATGTTAATTCTAGCATAGTAATGATTTAATATCCTATGTAATAAAATAGGAGGTTCCTTAGACTAAGGTCATTACCTCTTATTGAATTACTTAGGATCAAGATTTAAGGGAGAGAGTAGCTCTCATACTATTTAAATAATTTATTTGTATGTGTGTAATGGACTATAAAAGGGTTCCATAGCCATTATTTAAGCCTAGTTCATGATCATGCAACACAACTATACCATATTTTTGCATGATCAATTAGAGCATGTCAAATGTGATTTATGAGAGTTGGAATCAACTCCATATCATTTGTAGATCATTTTTAATAATTATTTGAAGTTAGAAAAGGCCCTACCTTGTTATTTTTATCATTTAAATTTAATTCCGAATTTGGGCATGAGGCCAGTGGCATTGTGTAGATAATTTCATTAGCTTTCTGAATATATAAAATTTGCTAAATTTGGTGTAGTAGATTTCAAACTATTCAAATTTGAAGTGGGCAGCAGTATTGGATTTGAACTAAATGAATTAATTCATATTTGAATTTTTGGGCCGCGCGGGAAAACGGAATGGGCCGAAACGGATTAAACAAGCACTGCGCGGCCCAGCAAGCATCTGGTGCCACTGGGCTGCCCTGACGAGGTGGGGGCCACCGTCAGTGGCGCTTAGCCGCGAAATGGTACGCGCAAGGTGATCCGTTGGATCAGACCCGCGATCAACGGCTCACGTCGTCGTCGTCTCCGGCGAGAACCCGACGAACTCACGGCGAGCCTAGGGGGTCGGAGGGCGTACCGAGGTTTCCGCGGGGTTCTGCTGGGTGCTGGTCGACGTTGGCGAGGGTGCTGGAGCTCCTGGTAGCAATGGCGAGGCCGGGGTGGCGTCAATCGTCGGCGGCGAGCTCCTGGCTCCGGCGGCTACGATCTTGCAATTGGGGCGGCTCCGGCGAGGTGGGGTGAAATTGATGGGTGGAGAAGGATCAGTGGTGAGAGGGGAGCAAGTTGTGTGAAGAAATGGAGCTCAGAGCTCCTCTATTTATAGCGGAGGGAGGTGGCCGTAAGGTGCTGAGAAGGAGCGGCCATGGCGCGGCGTCTACGGTGATCGAAGGGGCAAGGCGAGGACGGCTAGGTGTAGGCGACGTCCTGGCGATGCTCAAGGTGCAGCGAGTGCAGAGAAAAGGTGACGGGAGGGCTCGGGCGCTTGCAGTGTCTGCCACGGCATGCGCGGCAGAGAGATGATGAGCACGGCGGCGACGGCGTGGGCGTGGGCATTTGAGAATGTCTAGCAGCTAGAGGGTGCTGCGGCGATGCTCGACGCAGTCTAGCCGGTGCAGGGGTGCGCGAGGGTGCTCGAGCACTTGACGCTCTGCGCGTCCAGAGCGCGGTCACCGCGTGCACGGGCGTGCACTGGCATGGTCTGGGCGCGCGCGTTCTCGCCAATGCCGTGCATGGATGGGCTGGGGCTTAGTACTGGTAGTGTCCTTGTGTGCTGGGGATGCCCTGTGACATGGTGAAAGTGAGAGGGGAGGGCCAGAGAGATGAGTGGCATGGGTGGCCGGCATGGTGCACGGCATGGTGCTTTGGCAGCCGTTTCTCCACTTTAATCGACCAAGGCAGGTACAAGGATTGATGCAGGGGTTGCAGAGGGTGATGATCATCACAAGTTGAAAGGGGTTTAGGCCAAGAACCACTGGACAATTGAGTGTAACACTAAAGTTAGATGCTGCCTGCCAACTGTTCGACACAATGGCCGCAAGAACAAAATATTTAAATTTTGGAAATCTTTTTGGTGCACTTCATTCTTATATTCAATGTGATAGAATGGTGGTGTTGGTGTCCATTTTGGTGAAGATTTGTAAGAATTCAAAATGGGGGTCATCTTCTCTTTGTTTCAAAGTCTCCACTTGTCAATTCATTTCTGGTCAACCTAGTCAACTTTAGCAGTGGTGGTCAACAGAGAAGTTGTTCACCTTGACTTGGTCTTGGATGAGGTGTCAAGGGTTGACCAAGTTTGGTTTAAGAATATTGAATGGCAGAGGTGCAAAGTGGTGAAGATTTTATAAATGTGTCAAATGACCATTATCATATGTATGTTGAATTTGATATTTTCTTTGATTTGAATTTGGTTTCTTCTATGCATTTGTGTTTTTTTTTATATATGAGTTTTAGAAGCAAGGGATCAAGCAATGGTGGCCTTGTGTGATGGTTTGCATAATTGAGTAATGTTGTATGTGAGTGAATATTGAGTTAATTGCATTTTCTTTTATTCTTCTCAAATTAGGGTTAGGTGATCTTGTGTTAGGGTTTAAGCACATTTGATCACTACTAAGCACTCATCATGGCAATTGCACAATAGAAGAATCACTCTTATGCATGAATCTATATGTAGCACTATATGAATGAGAAAAGTTTTTAATTTGTTGTGAAAATTGAGTAATTGAGATGTTCCTCTTCTTCATTTATTATTGTTGAAACTTGGGATGTTACATTTGATGTATGTAAAGATAATGGAATAGTGTGAGTTAATGTAACGGTAAGTAAGTGGACAAAAAAAAGAAGACAATACACTAAATAGATTTAGGTCGACTATGGCAGGGAAGTATAGATGGGCAAGTAGAAAAGGAACACGGTCTGTTCATGTTCATCGGTGAAAACTTTATTTAGCGAATACCTTATTTACAGTAGGTGAACAGTATAGATAAACAAAAGTGGAGAAAATGTGAAAATGAACCATGCAGGATCATCTAATCTAAAAAGGTATGTGAGGTTATTACAGGAAAATTAGGTAGCAGAGAGCCTAGAACAGAGAGTATTCAGAGTTACGAACATTGCTAAATAGATGCAAAAGATAGGTCTAAACAATATGTCAAGCGGAAAAATAAAGTAAGACAATCTCACCTGCCCATCAACAACCACGAAGTCAACCGTATACAGAGCTGCCTTATCTGGACTTCTAAACTCCCAAACTCTAGCAAATCGAACTCTGATCTTTGCTCGGAATGGGTCTGGAGAAAGATCCTTCAGAGCCGTACGGTCCATCTTTGGTCACCGCTCTGCAGAAAGAAATCGAAGAGCATAAGGAAGAGACATGGCCTGATGAAGAAGAAGGGATATGGAAAAAAGAAGAGGAAGGACGGAGAGAACAACCTGGAAAGAGGAAGTGAGGGCATCTCCAACCGGACGACCCAAACGGAAGCGCTGGGCTGTCCGTTTTGGGCCGTTTGGGTGGCCGCGCGGACACGCGGACAGCGGCCCGCGTGTCCGTTTGGGTCGCACGCGCGCAACGCGGCGACCCAAAGAGACGCCACGTGGTTCGTCTTCCTGCGGGCGCTGCGCCATGGCAGGCCTCGACGGGACAGCCATGGCGGGCGGTGGAACGCGCGGGAAAGTTCCCGCGCGCACCAAGGTTCCCGCGCGCGCGAAAACGCCATTGGCGCGCGCCGCGCCCAAGTTTCCCGCCAGGCCGCCGGCTATAAAAGACGGCGGCGGTCTCACACAGACCGCATCACCTTCCTCTCCCCCTCCACCTTCTCCGGCGCCATGCCTCGCACCCTGCACCACGTGGGCCAAGCTCTCCCTCGCCGCCCGCGGACGGAGGAGGAGGAGCACGCGGACTCGCGGTGGGTCGCCGACGACGAGGCGCTCCGCGTCGCTGCCGAGGCGGCGGCAAAGATGGCCGGCGACGCGGAGATGGCGGGGGCGGCCGCGGAGGGCTGGCACGAGACCGCGGACGGCTGGTACGAGGCCGCGGAGGAGGGTGCGGCCGCCGCGGAGGAGCCCGTCCAAGAGGAGGACCTCGCGCTGGCGAACATCAACGCCGCCATCGAGGAGCGCCTCGCCGACCTCACGCGCGTGACGAAGGAGCACGAGGCCACCTGGCGGGCCGGCCGCCGCCGCTTAGGCGACCTCCTCGGCCAGAAGAACCGCTATGCGAGCAGCCCGTCACCTCATCCAGATGCACTCGCCCGAGCGGCGCGCCCAGGAGGACGCTGACTCGGCGGAGCGCGGCCGGCAAGAGCGCATGCGCCGGCGCCAGGACAAGGAGGAGGCCCAGGCCCCCGTCCGCGTCCGGCTGGAGGCGCGCACCGTTGTGGAACGCGCCGCCCTGCAGGAGCTGGAGCTATGCGGGAAGCGGATGATTTCGCCGCAGGAGGTGGAGCGCGAGCGTGCCCGAGGTGCGCGGACGGAAAGGAGGAGGATGAAGGCCTCCGCCGATGCCGCCGCTGCCGCCGCCGCGCCACCCAGCCCGTAAGCTGGAGTGGAATCCTCACGCGTACAGGCCGCCCGTGTCGAGTGAAATCCACGGCCCCGACGGCGAGCCGGCGAGGAGTCGCCGGCTACGCCGCCGGCCCCGTACGTATTTAGGATAGAATAGGAGCTAAAAAAATGTAATGAGTTCTCTTTAATGAAAAATATTATTTATGCCTATGACACGCGGGTCAGGGGCGGACATGGGGCGACACGAGCGACGCCAAGGCTCCGCGGCACGCAAACCCGGCCAAGATTTGGGCCGGTTTGGTCGATCCGACGCCGCTATCCGTTTTAGGGATGGTCACGCGCGGCCGGGTTTTTGTCCATTTAGACCATCCGGACGCGCGGGCGCGAGATGGGTCGCCCGGTTGGAGATGTCCTGAATGAACAGAGGAGGCCGACCTGGGCGTATAAACCTGTGGGGGCAGACAATGGACAGACCGACGCGGTGGAAACACACGTGTAGGTTGCAGTGCGTCGGCGATGAACGCGTGGCGTCTATGCGTGCGATGGATCTTCCCTAGGTTGAAGAAGTTTACGATGGCTTATTGGACCGTAGACGCTATAGGCGAAAGGTGGGCTGGCACCAAAATAGGCAATATAGAGACAGTCGTCTCGTGGGCTTATAGCAGGACATTTTTTATCTGTTTATATCTATGAACTAAAACGTGGCAACTTTGTGGACTCGTATATTATTATTATCTTAATAAAACGGAGCTCTATCGATCCAGTATGATTGCCAACCTGTTTAAAAGGGAGAAGACCATTTATACAACGTGGAAAATTCACCAGCTGTATCTATGGTGGCAGGAAGGCTGCGATAGTTTTATTTGGTGGTTTGCAGGCAGCGGTGGCAAGATTTCAGCGACGTCAAATTGATCCACCGCCGGCTGATTTGACGGTGAGAGGTGGGAAACCTCTCGGAAGACAGTATGCAACCGCCGCATCATCGATACATAGGCGGATCACCAGATATCATGGTGGGCATACCTATCTCATCATCGATTGTTTGATGGCAGTGGCACGTTGGTCCACTGAGCAAACGGATATGAATTGAAACATGCTCATTGTGTAAGATATAGATGATAGCTTGTTGTTGGCGTAGGTGGGGCGACGTGTGAAAAGGATATGATTGGTTTTTCCTCCATAAAGGAGGGATAATAGTAGGGAAAAGGGTCTAGCTGGTGCCTTGGTCGCAACGGTGGTGTAGCGACGACGTTGCTATGAAAAATGGTCCATTTGATGCCTTGCCGAAGGGGTCCTGCAAGCGGTGGCGGTGAAATCGGAACTGTGCAGGGTGTAGATGGTGCCTGACTTGGCAAGGGCAGCAGTGGAAATGCAGTGGCGCCCGAGCGCCGGGAGGTCAGGAAACCACATGATTATATGTGCGTACGTTGTGTGGGGTACAAATGATTGCTTGCGGTTAGTGTGGGTGGAGGGACGCCATCTGTTTTGCTGGTTTAGTATTATTGTTTTCTCTTCCACAGAAGAAGAAAAACAGCAGGGAAAAGGGTCCAGTTGCCTTGACGGTGTTGTCTCTGTAAAAATGTCGGCGATCTAAAAAATGGTCTAGTTGGCGAACTGTTGGCGGTGGTGGTGAAACAGACTGGCGCCAGAGTGCCGGGTGGCCGGCAAACCATTGGATCCGATGTACACACATTGTGTAGGGTGTAGATGGTGGCTTGCTGTGGACATGGGAGGGGTGGTGACGGCATGGATGGAGCGAGAAGGCGACAACAACGTCATCGGCCTAAAAAAAATGCCAGCGGGGAGAATCCGTCGGCACTGATGAAGGAGGTGACAGGGAAATCTCCATTGGCTCCCTGCATGGTGCCATAGGGAACACGACATGTACGTGGGGGTGTCCCCCACCGTAGAGGGGTCAACAGACCCCCCCTCTCTAACGTGGGAACGTTGGCGTGGAGGAGCGATGGGCGGTGGTAAGGCTAGGGCGAGGAATCCGGGGCAATGTCGTTCGGCAAAAGGCGAGGGCACATTAGCATGGTGGGAGGCGTGATACGTGTCAAACGTATCTATAATTTCTTATGTTCCATGCTACTTTTATTACAATACTTGAATGTTTTATACATACTTTACAGCATTATTATACATTTTCCGGCACTAACCTATTAACAAGATGCCGAAGTGCCTGTTCCTGCTTTTTGGTTTCAGAAATCCTAGTAAGGAAATATTCTCGAATTGGACGAAATCAACGCCCAGGGGCCTATTTTTACACGAAGCTTCCAGAAAGACCGAAAGGGAGACGAAGTGGGCCACGAGGTGGCGACACACCAGGCGGCGCGGCTGGCCCCCGCGCGGCCTGTTGTGTGGGCCCTCGTGACGCCCCCGACCTACCCTTCCGCCTACAAATAGCCTTCGTCGCGAAACCCCCGTACCGAGAGCCACGATACGGAAACCTTCCAGACGCCGTCGCTAATCCCATCTCGGGGATTCAGAGATCGCCCGCTTGAGAGGGGAATCATCACCGGAGGGGCTCTACATCATCATGCCCGCCTCCGGATTGATGCGTGAGTAGTTCATCCTTGGACTATGGGTCCATAGCGTAGCTAGATGGTTGTCTTCTCCGCTTGTGCTATCATTGTTTAGATCTTGTGAGCTGCCTAACATGATTAAGATCATCTATTTGTAATGCTACATGTTGTGTTTGGCGGGATCCGATAAATATAGAATATTATGTTAAGTTGATTATCAATCTATCATATATGTGTTGTTTATGTTCTTGCATGCTCTCCGTTGCTAGTAGAGGCTCTGGCCAAGTTGATACTTGTAACTCGAAGAGGGAGTATTTATGCTCGATAGTGGGTTCATGCCTCCATTGAATCTGGGACAGTGACAGAAAGTTCTAAGGTTGTGGATGTGCTGTTGCTACTAGGGATAAAACATCGATGCTTTGTCTAAGGATATTTGTGTTGATTACATTACGCACCATACTTAATGCAATTATCTCTTGTTTACAACTTAATACCGGAAGGGGTTCGGATGATAACCCGAAGGTGGATTATTTAGGCATAGATGCATGCTGGATAGCGGTCTATGTACTTTGTCGTAATGCCCCGATTAAATCACATAGTAATCATCATTGATATGTATTGAATCTTTATTTGTCAATTGCCCGCCTGTAATTTGTTCACCCAGCATGTTAGTTATCTTATTGGAGAGACACCTCTAGTGAACTGTGGACCCCGGTCCATTCTTTTACATCTGAATACATTCTACTGTTTTTACTGTTCTTTGCAAACAAACACCATCTTCCACTCGATACGCTTAATCCTTTGTTTTCAAGCCGGTGAGATTGACAACCTCACTGTTACGTTGGGGCAAAGTACTTTGATTGTGTTGTGCAGGTTCCACGTTAGCGCCGGTTTCACTGGTGTTGCGCCGCACTACATTCCTCCACCAACAACCTTCACGTGCTTCTTGGCTCCTACTGGTTCGATAACCTTGGTTTCTTTCTGAGGGAAAACTTGCCGCTGTGCGCATCATACCTTCCTCTTGGGATTCCCAACGGACGTGTACATCTACGCGCATCAAGGCGTATTGTACCAATGCCGCCATTCGATTTTTTCATAATGTGGGCGGTGAAAGGGTGGCAGCTGTGGACAAAATGCGGAGGTCGTCACATCCTCGGTGGCCACAAAAAATGTCGCGGCGGAACATACGATGCTGCCGATGAAAGAGGCGGCGGGGAAATCTCCATTGGTCGCGCGTGGTGCTCCCTACGTAGTGTTGTAGGAAGCACATCAGTCACACGGAGGGGCCCGCGGGGAAATCTCCATTGGTCGCACGTGTTGCTCCCTACGCGGTGTTGTAGGGAGCACATCAGTCACGTGGAGGGGCCCCCCACCTGTGGGAGAGGCCGGCAAGCCTGGACGTCTCCCTCTCCAATGTGGGCACGTGGGCGCTAAGGAGCGATGGCCGGTAGCCGAGTGCCATTCGCGGATCGGGGCAACAGCAGGAATCCAAATGAACGTCCTTAGCCGAAAAGTGAGGGGATGCCACGGTGAAATAGAAGGTTGATGTCTACGTTCCCCCTCCTTTCCTGTAGACAGTGTTGGGCCTCCAAGTGCAGAGGTTTGTAGAACAAGAAGTTTTCCCTTAAGTGGATCACCCAAGGTTTATCGAACTCGGGAGGAAGAGGTCAAAGATATCCCTCTCATGCAACCCCGCAACCACAAAGCAAGAAGTCTCTTGTGTCCCCAACACACCAAATAGGTGCACTAGTTCGGCGAAGAGATAGTGAAATACAGTGGTATGAATATATATGAGCAGTAGCAACGGTGCCGAAAATAGCTTGCTGGTGTGTAGTTGATGGTGGTAGTATTGCAGCAGTAGTAACGCAGTAAACAAGAAACAAGCGTAGTAACTCAAAAGTATTTGGGAACAAGGCCTAGGGATTACACTTTCACTAGTGGACACTCTCAACATTGATCACATAACAGAATAGATAAATGCATACTCTACACTTTTGTTGGATGATGAACACATTGCGTAGGATTACACGAACCCTCAATGCCGGAGTTAACAAGCTCCACAATAATGCTCATGTTTAAGTAACCTTAAGTGTAAGATAGATCAAAAGACTAAACCAAGTACTAGCATAGCATGCACACCGTCACCTTCATGCATATGTAGGAGGAATAGATCACATCAATATTATCATAGCAATAGTTAACTTCGCAATCTACAAGAGATCATGATCATAGCATAAACCAAGTACTAACACGGTGCACGCACTGTCACCTTTGCACACATGCAGGAGGAATAAAACTACTTTAATAACACATCACTAGAGTAGCACATAGATAAATTGTGATACAAACACATTGCAATCATCAAGAGATATAAATAAGCACTTCACTACGCTCTTCAACAGTGAATAAGTACTTCGTGAAATATAGCCTAAGAGACCCACACGGTGCACACACTGTCACCTTTACACACGTGGGACAAGGAGTCTCCTGAGATCACATAAGTAAAACTCACTTGACTAGCATAATGACATCTAGATTACAAGCATCATCATATGAATCTCAATCATGTAAGGCAGCTCATGAGATTATTGTATTGAACTACATAGGAGAGAGATGAACCACATAGCTACCGTACAGCCCGAGCCTCGATGGAGAACTACTCCTCTCATGGGAGCAAAGGTGATGAAGATGGCGGTGGAGATGGCAGCGGTGTCGATGGAGAAGCCTTCCGGGGGCACTTCCCCCGTCCGGCAGGTGCCGAACAGAGACTCCTGTCCCCGCATCTTGGCTTCGCGATGACGGCGGCTCGAACTTTTTCGTATCGTGGCTTCCTCCGTAAGGGCTTTCGGCGGGGCTTTATATAGGCGAAGAGGCGGCAGAGGGTCAACGAGGCGACGAGACCATAGGGTGGCGCGCCAGGCCTGGGCCGCGCCACCATGTCATCTCGGGCCCACCAGGCCCTCCGGCGGCTCGGGTGTTCTGGATGCTTCCGGGCAAAATAGGAACCCGGGCGTTGATTTCGTCCAATTCCGAGAATATTTCGTTACTAGGATTTCTGAAACCAAAAGAAAACAGGAACTGGCACTTCGGCATCTTGTTAATAGGTTAGTTCCAAAAATGCATAAATATGACATATAATGTGTATAAAACATGTAGATAACATCAATAATGTGGCATGGAACATAAGAAATTATCGATACGTTGGAGACGTATCAGCATCCCCAAGCTTAGTTCTGCTCGTCCCGAGCAGGTAAAACGATAACAAAGATAATTTCTTAAGTGACATGCCATCATAATCTTGATCATACTATTTGTAAACATATGTAATGAATGCAGCGATCAAAACAATGGTAATGACATGAGTAAACAACTGAATCATAAAGCAAAGACTTTTCATGAATAGTACTTCAAGACAAGCATTAATAAGTCTTGCATAAGAGTTAACTCATAAAGCAATAAATCAAAGTAAAGGTATTGAAGCAACACAAAGGAAGATTAAGTTTTTGCTTTCAACTTATAACATGTATATCTCATGGATAGTTGTCAATGCAAAGTAATATAATAAATGCAATATGCAAGTATGTAGGAATCAATGCACAGTTCACACAAGTGTTTGCTTCTTGAGGTGGAGAGAAATAGGTGAACCGACTCAACATAAAAGTAAAAGAAAGGTCCTTCAAAGAGGAAAGCATCGATTGCTATATTTGTGCTAGAGCTTTGATTTTGAAAACATATAGAGAGCATAAAAGTAGAGTTTTGAGAGGTGTTTGTTGTTGTCAACGAATGGTAGCGGGTACTCTAACTACCTTATCAACCAGACTTTCAAGAGCGGCTCCCATGAAGGACGTTATCTCTACCAACAAGGTAGATCATCCCTCTTCTCTTTTGTTTACACATGTACTTTAGTTTAGTTTTTCTTTATTTATGGATGACACTCCTCCCAACCTTTTGCTTACACAAGCCATGGCTAACCGAATCCTCTGGTGCCTTCCAACATTCACATACCATGGAGGAGTGTCTATTTGCAAATTTAAGTTGCTTACTGATAAATCAGAGCAAAACATGTGAAGAGAATTATTAATGCAAGTTAATTAATTGAGGCTGGGAACCTCATTGCCAACTCTTTTTGCAAAATTATTGGATAAGCGGATGAAGCCACTAGTCCATTAGTGAAAGTTGCCCAACAAGATTGAAAGATAAACACCACATACTTCCTCATGAGCTATAAAACATTAACACAAATAAGAGGTAATAACTTTTGAATTGTTTAAAGGTAGCACTCAAGCAATTTACTTTGGAATGGCGAGAAATACCATGTAGTAGGTAGGTATGGTGGACACAAATGGCATGAATATTGGCTCAAGTATTTGGATGCATGAGAAGTATTCCCTCTCGATACAAGGTTTAGGCTAGCAAGGTTATTTGAAGCAAACTCAAGGATGAACAAGTGCAGCAAGACTCACATAAAAAACATATTGTAAACATTATAAGACTCTACACTGTCTTCCTTGTTGTTCAAAACTCAATACTAGATATTATCTAGACCTTAGAGAAACCAAATATGCAAACCAAATTTTAGCAAGCTCTATGTATTTCTTCATTAATGGGTGCAAAGTATATGATGCAAGAGCTTAAACATGAGCACAACAATTGCCAAGTATCACATTATCCAAGACATTTTACCAATTACTACATGTAGCATTTTCCAATTCCAACCATATAACAATTTAACGAAGAGGAAACTTCGCCATGAATATTATGAGCTAAGAACACATGTGTTCATACGAACCAGCGGAGCGTGTCTCTCTCCCACACAAGGATGAACTTATTCAGAGAACTAAGATAACAAAACAAAAACAAAAATAAAAGCACACAGACGACGCTCCAAGTAAAATAAATAGGATGTGATGGAATAAAAATATAGTTTCACTAGAAGAAACCTGATAAGTTGTCGATGAAGAAGGGGATGCCTTGGGCATCCCCAAGCTTAGATGCTTGAGTCTTCTTAAAATATGCAGGATGAACCACCGGGGCATCCCCAAGCTTAGACCTTTCACTCTTCTCGATCACATTATATCACCCTCTTCTATTGACCCTTGAAAACTTCACACCAAACTTCAAGCAAACTCATTAGAGGGTTAGTGCATAATCAAAATTCACATGTTCAGAGGTGACACAAACATTCTTTACACTTCTGGACATTGCATAAAGCTACTGGACATTAATGGATCAAAGAAATAAATCCAACATAGCAAAAGAGGCAATGCGAAATAAAAGGCAGAATCTGTCAAAACAGAACAGTCCGTAAAGACGAATTTTAAGATGGCACCAGACTTGCTCAAATGGAAAAACTCAAAACTAATGAAAGTTGCGTACATATCTGAGGATCACGCTCGTAAATTGGCAGATTTTTTCGAATTTTCTACAGAGAACTGTGCCCAGATTCGTGACAGACAGCAATGCTGTTTCTGCGCAGCGATCCCAAATATAACATCAACTTTGACATAGAAACTTTTCTTGGCACAAAAACATGATAAGGAGAGGTTGCTACAGTAGTAAACAACTTCCAAGACTCAACAAAACAAAAATTGCTGTAGTAAAATAAACACATGGGTTATCTCCCAAGAAGTTCTTTCTTTATAGCCATTAAGATGGGCTCAGCAGTTTTAATGATGCACTCGCAAGAAATAGTATTTGAAGCAAAAGAGAGCTTCAAGAGGCAATTCAAAACACATTTGAGCCTAACATGCTTCCTATGCAAAGGAATCTTGTAAATAAACAAGTTCATGAAGAGCAAAGTAACAAGCATAGGAAGATAAAACAAGTGTAGCTTCAAAAATTTCAGCACATAGAGAGGTGTTTTAGTAACATGAAAATTTCTACAACCATATTTTCCTCTCTCATAATAACTTTCAGTAGCATCATGAGCAAACTCAACAATATAACTATCACATAAAGCATTCTTATCATGAGTCTCATGCATAAAATAATTACTACTCCCAACATAAGCATAATCAATTTTATTAGTTGTAGTGGGAGCAAATTCAACAAAGTAGCTATCAAATATAGGAGGTATATTGTAATCATAATCAAATTTATCCTCCATAACAGGTGGTAACAAAAGACTACTATCATTATAATCATCATAAATAGGAGGCAAAGTATCATCAAAGTAAATTTTCTCCTCAATGCTTGGGGGACTAAAAATATCATGCTCATCAAAACCAGCTTCCCCAAGCTTAGAATTTTCCATAGCATTAGCAACAATAGTGTTCAAAGCATTCATATTAATAACATTCCCATTAGCATGCATATAAAGTTCCATGGGTTTTTTAATTCTCTCCTCAAACACATCATGTCCTAATTCAAGATAAAGTTCATAAAGATCTCTCATATTTTTGTTGTTTTCCATTATGCCTAACTAGTGTAAACAAGAAACCAAATGTCGCAATTGCAGAGTCTAAAGGAAATAGCTTCGAGTACTTACAATGGCGCCGGAAAATAGCTTAGTAGCCGAGATCCGGAGTGTGAGTACCTTTACCTTTCCTCCCCGCAACGGCGCCAAAATAGCTTGATGTCTACGTTCTCCTTTCCTGTAGACAGTGTTGGGCCTCCAAGTGCAGAGGTTTGTAGAACAGAAAAAGTTTTCCCTTAAGTGGATCACCCAAGGTTTATCGAACTCAGGAGGAAGAGGTCAAAGATATCCCTCTCATGCAACCTGCAACCACAAAGCAAGAAGTCTCTTGTGTCCCCAACACACCAAATAGGTGCACTAGTTCGGCGAAGAGATAGTGAAATACAGTGGTATGAATATATATGAGCAGTAGCAACGGTGCCAGAAAATAGCTTGCTGGTGTGTAGTTGATGGTGGTAGTATTGCAGCAGTAGTAACGCAGAAAACAAAACAAGCAGTAGTAACTCAGCAGATTTGGGAACAAGGCCTAGGGATTACACTTTCACTAGTGGACACTCTCAACATTGATCACATAACAGAATAGATAAATGCATACTCTACACTTTTGTTGGATGATGAACACATTGCGTAGGATTACACGAACCCTCAATGCCGGAGTTAACAAGCTCCACAATAATGCTCATGTTTAAGTAACATTAAGTGTAAGATAGATCAAAAGACTAAACCAAGTACTAGCATAGCATGCACACTGTCACCTTCATGCATATGTAGGAGGAATAGATCACATCAATATTATCATAGCAATAGTTAACTTCGCAATCTACAAGAGATCATGATCATAGCATAAACCAAGTACTAACACGGTGCACGCACTGTCACCTTTGCACACATGCAGGAGGAATAAAACTACTTTAATAACACATCACTAGAGTAGCACATAGATAAATTGTGATACAAACACATTGCAATCATCAAGAGATATAAATAAGCACTTCACTACGCTCTTCAACAGTGAATAAGTACTTCGTGAAATATAGCCTAAGAGACCCACACGGTGCACACACTGTCACCTTTACACACGTGGGACAAGGAGTCTCCGGAGATCACATAAGTAAAACTCACTTGACTAGCATAATGACATCTAGATTACAAGCATCATCATATGAATCTCAATCATGTAAGGCAGCTCATGAGATTATTGTATTGAACTACATAGGAGAGAGATGAACCACATAGCTACCGGCAGCCCCGAGCCTCGATGGAGAACTACTCCCTCCTCATGGGAGCAGCAGCGGTGATGAAGATGGCGGTGGAGATGGCATGGTGTCGATGGAGAAGCCCGGGGCACTTCCCCGTCCCGGCAGGGTGCCGAACGAGACTCGTCCCCTGATCTTGGCTTCGCGATGACGGCGGCTCGGGAACTTTTTCGTATCGTGGCTTCCTCCGTAAGGGTTTTCGAGGCTTTATATAGGCGAAGAGGCGGCAGAGGGTCAACGAGGCGACGAGACCATAGGGTGGCGCGCCAGGGCCTGGCCGCGCCACCATGTCATCTGGGCCCACCAGGCCCTCCGGCGGCTCGGGTGTCTGGATGCTTCCGGCAAAATAGAACTGGGCGTTGATTTCGTCCAATTCCGAGAATATTTCGTTACTAGGATTTCTGAAACCAAAAACAGCAGAAAACAGGAACTGGCACTTCGGCATCTTGTTAATAGGTTAGTTCCAGAAAATGCATAAATATGACATATAATGTGTATAAAACATGTAGATAACATCAATAATGTGGCATGGAACATAAGAAATTATCGATACGTTGGAGACGTATCAAAGGTCAAGTTGAATTGATGGATGTCAGAGGCGGATTCCCCATCTATATCAAGTGAATAGCACAGGAAAGTCGGTTTGGACGGTCACAGTGCTACAGGGGAGGCGTCCCTCGTCGGCAGCGGCGATTTCAAATGGCAGGTTTGGGTGAAATAGGTCGACGGAGATCGATTTCAACTGATTTTATTTATTATTGACAAATGATAAGGTAAAGTGGGAAGCGTGGCGGCACATCGCGCTGGAGTCTAGTAATAGTGAGGTAAGTGTGGTGACCCGGCATACCACTGCATGGTGTAGTATGCAAGTCTGATATAACACCAATGAAACACCGTTCCACTAGTATTATATCGCTCGGAGTGGTACAACAGAAACATATGCGGGTCCAAGGCATGTCTATAGAATTACATACAGACTCTGTTACAGATCAGCACGGCCTCCTACTTTAGAATGAGGTAAATCTGCAAATAAACTCCCGAAGAACGACTCGTAGTCTAATCCTATCACGAACTCTATTTGTAGAGTATTTAACTAGCTATAGAGGCTAAGAATAGACTCTAGCTAAATAGGAGCTAGGTTTAGGAAGCTAGTTCCCTTCTATTGCTAATCTAGGTTTTCTCCTTGTTGATGTGGTGTTTGACTCCTCTGACAGGGTCCTGTCCCATGAAGTAGTTGTTGACTCTTCGACCTTCGAGTTGTACTGTAGATCCTCCTTCGATGCCTCTATATCTAAGCAGGGGATTTAAGAGTGGGATGAGTACGAGCGTACTCAACAAGTTCATATTAGGAAAGAGGTGTTTAATGCACTAACTACATCCATGGACCAGAAAGTCATAGGCAATGCAAGTTTTTGTAATCATTTCTTCAAAAGGTTGCTTTTATTCAGAAGAGCTATGTCCGTCAGCCTTCACCGGTTGACTAGAACTTCATGGAGTTCCTTTCCGAAGCGTTCGCAGTTCCATATCCCGGAACAGGGAGTGTCACACCTACACTCGCAGGTGTGTTTCTTTACCCATAAGAGATCTTAACCTTGGTGCCAACCGGGCAGCTTTCCCGTCCACACTTCCTTTGGTGTGAGGCCCGGTATAAGGTCCTAGCCGTTCATATTCCTCCGCTACCTCGCACACCCACCCTTTGTTGCATACCCCGACCCTCCTCGTCGGTCCTCTTACACCACTTAAGGATGGACCCCGACCACGACAACAGTTTGGGACTCGTTAACCAAACTCCTTCGCCGTAGCTGCAACCCATCATAGACCACATTACCGTGGGGAATTAGAAGGGGATCCCCACCCTCAAGTTGTTCCGCAAGCCGCAACCGCTACGGTAAGCACCGCTATACCGTGGGGAATTAGAAGGGGCTCCCCACCCTCAAGTTGCTCCGCAAGACACAACTGCTACGGTAAGCGCATCCGTTGATGTACGAGAGGTGGAAATACAATTGGCTACTCCGTCCCACTCCAGATCTTATGGTGAACACGAGTTTTACGGCACAAGAATCACTGGACGACATTTGTTGTTTAATCCTAGATGGATATAAACCCTTGCAATGGAACCTCCACCATATCAACACAATCCATGGTTCCATTGCCCACCACATAGTCATATTCATAGTTATGAAAATAGTGGTTTTGCTTTTTATGCAATAGTGATAAACATAGTACTTTGCAAGTAATTTGATAAAAATACTCAAATGACATGAGCAAGCGATGAACTTGCCTTTCTTGACTGCAAGATTATGCAGTCAAGGTCTTCGATGCGCAATAACTCCAAATTCTGAAATAGCATCATCGTCCGGTAAGGACGATGTTTAAAAGATTGGCAAGGATGCAATAATGCATAAGTATGAGATGCAATCGCTCTAAGCGTGACCTAACCCCGATGATTTAGGATTAGTGAGTTGTAGTGATTTGTTTAGGGTGTGTTGCACTTTTAGAGTGATTCACAAACAAGGTTCTTATTAAGGTTTGATTACTTGGTATTATGTACGAGTTACAAAATAAAGCATAGTAATCAATCATACATATCAAAGAATAGTAGTTGTATAATAAGTAAAGGGCAGTTGTCAATTTTAAGTCCTATAGTGCATGGTTGATGATTACTTGTCATATACTTCAAAAGAATAACTTTTGAAGAACATATTCTTTAATAAAGAATAAGTATGATAATTAGGTTGGTGGGATTCTATAGTTGACTATGGTTCCAAGTAGCTGCTGGAGCAAGTATTAGATGGATCACAACAATGTTGGATTCCTCAACACCAAGGGCTTGTAAGGTTGAGTTAATCATAGGTATCTTTAAGCAACTAATTATATATAGGTTCTATCAAGGTTGGTATACCTTGTTGGTGATGGCTAGCTAGGGTTTATAGATCCTATCAGGCAGGTTTGATGGCTACTCTTTATTTTCTTCAAAAGAATAACTTTTGAAGAACATACTTCTTGAGGAATAAGAAGTATTACAATTAAGGTTGAGGTTGTCTAGGTTTTGCTATTGGATCCCCTAAGTAAGGAATGGTTGGTTCTTAAATAGGATGATTCATAATTATGAAGTACTTGTAGGGTTTAGTGGAGTATAGGTATGTAATGCAAATTATTGGGTATAGTTGCTATTAGGATTCATCACAATAGTGTGATTCTAAACATGGATAAATAAGGATGAGATTCTTGGTAATAAGGACTAGGGTTGATACTATTTGATCATCTGGGTTTTATTAAGATGAACATCTAAAGTACTAAATTCTTAGTGATATGGCTCCTACATTTTCTGTGGACATGGCAAGTATTTAATTGCTATTGTGGTTCTATGGTTGAAAAGAAAATATTATGATCACATGTTCTAACCTAAGGTTTATGTTAGAAGCAATTTAAGGTTCAAATGAATTAATAGATCTAGGGTCTAAATGACATTAGGGTTTTAGGGTTACACATGAAATAATGGGTTCCTAGTTTTCTTCCTTATGGAACTAGGGTTGCATAATTACTATTTAGTTCATAAGTTAATAACTTCATTAATAAAGTTGAAGTTATTAATAACTTGGAAATAATAATATTGGATTTGGTATTTTATTATTTTTCAAGAATTAATAATTAGGTAATTATTAATTAAGGTTTTTAATCCTCCTAATAAGGCTTTAATAATATAATAGTAAAGGAAAATAATTTTTAATATTTTCCTTATTTACTTATTGGTTTTTATTTATTTTATCAAGTTTTCCTTATTATTGAATTTTTATTGAATTAGAATTAAAATTAAAGACTTAAATAACAAGTATAAAATAATTGAATTTTTATTAAAAATAAAAATTTCACTTTATATTTTTATTGGATAGATTTTTCCTTTCTAAGAATTTTAATATCTTATTTACATTTTTCTGAGTTATAAAGAATTTTATATAAATTTGCAAAGTTGCAGTAATTAGTGAATTTGAATTAAAACTAAAAATAACTAAACGTACCCGGACAGATACCACCCACAGTCTATGACTGGTGGGGTCTGTCCACCTCATCTGCCACGGGGCATTTGACTGGGTCAAAATTGCCACCGTGGCAACGAGGCTGCTGGCCGGCGGCCAGACGGAATCGACGGCGGCGGTCCAGGGTTCCCGCGGGGTCACGCAGGTGCCCACTGGAACAAGCACGCCGAGGCGAACACGATAGTGGCGGCGCCGCTCGGAAATGGCCACCGGAGCATGACCGGCGGCGTGATACTGCGGCGGCGGGCACGGTTGAACGGCGCGGCGACGCTATGGCGGGCTAGGGAACCAAGCGAGCATGCTATGCGGTAGAGGGGCTCACCGCGAGCACGACGGGCTTGACGACGTGGCCGGAGATGACCTGAGTCACCGGAATCCATGGCTCCGGCCGTCGGAGGGAACGAGCTCGACGGAGACTCTACGGATTGCCACAGCTCGATTCCTTTTGCACCATGACCAAGTCGAGGACGGCGATCACAGTGGTGGTCACGGCGGGGTCTGGGGCTTCCCCAATCGACGGCGATAGCCGGAGTCTGGTCGGGTAGGGTTTCGGCCTAGGGTGAAATTGAGCAGAGGAGGAAGGGAACCGAGGCTAGGGTTCGTCGGGAGGCTTTATACGGCGCCAGGAGTGAGCCTCGTCACCACGCCGAGCGAGGAGGAGCTGCCAGCGCGAGGGAAAAAGGGAGCACGGCGTCGCGGTGGCCTCCAGCACATGGAGAGGCTCCGATTTTTTTTTTGTTCGAAGAGGTAAGTTGGGTTGGTGTTGGGCCGTGCTGGCCTGGTGTTGACGGGCTGCTTGGTGGGCTGCGTTGTTGGGCTCCTGCGTCCAGGTAAGCTTCTTTACTTTATCTTGTTTTCTGTTTTCTTTCTTATTTTCTGTTTTGAATTCTGCTTTTAAATTCAAATTTGAAATCATGTTTATACCTTGCAGGTTCCTTATGAGGTTGATATGTAGTGCAATGATGAGTCCACTACTTTTCTATTTGAAACAATATTTTTATATTTGGTTAGATTGCATACTTGTGATTTATTCAAAATATCAAATAGACATGAGTTTATGTATTTATTTTAAGTTCCTTATTCTTGTGAAATCAATTCTGTTTAAATTATTAGAAATTACCTTCTTGTTCATGGTAGAAATATGAGTAGGGTTTGATTGCCTGTTTAACCATATTGGTTGTTCACTTGTATTTTAAATATGGCTAACTTTTCAAATAGGTTCTTAATGATGACAACTTAATTTATCCCTCTCTTGACTCTAAGAGTATTTTGTTAGGGTTCTATAATTTCTATTATAACCCCTTTTTAATTAAGGTTGTTACTAACTTGATCTTAGAAAGTACCTAAGGTAGGTATTGTTCCCATCAAGATTTGATTTTGGTTTCTGAGAATAAATGGTTGATAACCACACATGGTTTTAATTGTGAGTTTAAGCACTAAATGTTTCTTAGGGTTAATTAGTGAAGCACAGAATTTAGCTAATGAGCATTTCTAAGGTTCTAATCATATACACCTAATGGATCATGGCTTGAATCTCACATAGGACATAGGTTTTGAGTGTGGTCACCCAAGTGATGCACAAACTAAGGTTGAGATATAATTCTAGGTTGTAGATATGGAGTGACACCACAGTGTATTGGCTAGGGTTTAATCTCCCCTAACCAAGATAAGATGGTTACTTACTTCATATCTTATGTGCTTCTTTAATTACTAAGGATTTGAGAATTGGTTTTATCTTCTAATTATTATCCTCAATTAATCATTAAAGTAGCTATATTGGTTATAGTTCTTTTTATAGTTAACTTTGGTCATATGGATGTATGGTTTCTCACCATATAAAGTATAGAGTTTTACTCTAAGGTTTTCTTATGTTTCTTAGGTGAAGAATAGGTGGAATGTAAATGTGGTAGGATTCTACTTATGATCACCATGTGATTCACAAGTTAAGTTTGGGATATAAGCCTATGGTTGCTTACTAGTTACCCCCCTATGATTTCATGTGGTGAATCATATCTACTTATCCTATTAGGGTTTAACTTATCCTCACATACTTCAAAAGCATGATCATGGATTAGGCATGATCAACTTGTTCTTAACATCTCTACCTCAAGTTCTTAGGGTTTATGATCATCACTCAATTTATAATGACCAAGGTTTGGCTTCCTAAGTTATCTCTCAAGAATCAGGTTTCTCACTCCCAAGATTAAGCATTGTCTTGATTAACTAAGTATATCACTTCTAATTTATTTTCTTGAATGGGACTACTATGGTTGCCTCTTAAGTTTATATCCCAGGAGAATGCCTGAGATATTATGTTAGGGTTCTACTTAATCAATGTTGATATAATCATTTGGGTATATGGATAGTTCTCTCCCTCACAATCAAGTGTTGGCTTAACTTTCTTGAGTGTAACACCATAGCTTGAGTTTTCTCATATTGGAATGGTTTATTCTAGGGTTTATGGTGTACTTCTAATATTTATTTAAGTATCTAGGCTAAGTTTCCACTTGGTTAACTTAGTTGGATTAGTCTCATTCTTATTTTATCAATTCATGGATATAATCTTGTTTCACTTGATATTAGGTTATCTCACCACTCCAAGAGGAAATGGTTTGCAACCTAATACTTTAGTTCAAGGTTGTTCTTGATTCTTAAATATGTAAAGATAAGATTGGTATGAGTGGTCTCTCTCATTTGAGAAGGATTTTAATACCATACTAAGGTTAGGTTTCATGGAGAATGATGTGATCATCAATCTCTATGTTTAACCTAACTGGTTTCTCTCTATATGAAATGTCTTAATAATATCCTAGGGTTCTTCTTAAAGATGATGTTGTGATCATATGGATATGTATATCCAAGGTTTGCCTCAAGGTTTGTCATTGCTTCTCTAATAATAACATAGAACTCTCACCTCTTTAGGTTGGATGTATAATAATATGGAATAGAGAAGAATACATATTCCTAGGGTTGATCTCCTTGTCATGTTTCCAAGAATGAAGTAAAATGAATACCATGAGGATCATGGTAGGATCAAGGATTAGTTTAAGACCTGGAAAAGATAAGTCCAGAATAGTTTCTCCAATTATTGTTACTTGATTTCCAATTAAATGGATGTTCATATGTTATGGCAAGGAATATCATGTTATGATCTTTAATAAGATCAAGTAGTTGATCCTTGATTAAAGTGGTGTTGTGTTAGTTTTATTTCCATTTGATCTAACCCCTTAGATCAAATCATCTCTACCCAAAACAAGGTTTTAACAAAGTCACATTGAAGTTTATAGCGCTTGACTTGATGAGCTACTTCAATTCCACCAAGCTTTTGTCAGGTTGTACAAGGAGGGTGTTCTGTTGAGCTTATGTGTTTCCCCATCCGACGATGTTTGGAATACTTTCATGTTATTTTATTTTTTTAACTTAAAAGTTAACTTTCTTATATTACTTTATGACCTCTTATAATATTAATCTGTAGGTGTAGATGCCTCGAGCACTGGATTGCACTTCGTATAACAATTTGTGATACACATGTTGGATGGTTTGTTGCTTGTGTGTGTGAGTGGGAACGTAATGTTGTAGGAGTACCGTACATTCACTGTTTTGACAATCTGAACCTTAATTAAGGAAGAGGCTATGTTTCTTTAAAAAAATTATATCCCATTTCCATATACTATATTACTTATAATTTGGTATAATTTTATCTTCTAACTTGGAATGCATCTATATTAGGCAATATTATTTAACATTGCAGAATTAAAAAAAAATTGTACACTTCACATGTAAATTTAATTTTAATGTTTTTTGTTGTTAGGTATTTGTGAAAATTTCAAACTTATGATCGTGACAAAGGACGGGCGCAGCAACGCGTGCCATTATGGTCTAGTTATATAATAAAGTAAAGACTACTCCCATGTTATCAATCAGCTTTGTTATTGATATGTACAACAAATATGGTGTTAGTTTTATTTCCATTTGATCTAACCCCTTAGATCAAATCATCTCTACCCAAAACAAGGTTTTAACAAAGTCACATTGAAGTTTATAGCGCTTGACTTGATGAGCTACTTCAATTCCACCAAGGTGTGACTGTTTTACTTTAAAGCGCGAAAATTCCCCGGATTTTCTATGCATGAATGCAATGCACACATCTGTTTCCTCTATATTTGTAACCCCAATACCTGGGATATTACAGTAAGTGGTATTTCTTATTGATGTTTTCCATCTTTCTGAAGCTGAAATGAGATGAAATGAAAGTCGATGTTTATTTGTTGGGAATCTGGAGTCGCGATAGTGAGTTGATGAGTACTGTTAAACCACTAAATCGCAAATACGCCAATACTCAACAAAATAAGCGCCTCTGTTTATTTTCGAAAGAGTGCTAAGGTCTCCAACTTAGAATGCCTTTCTTAGCGGGGAGTGGTGTTTTGGAACATGGGAGCATATGCTCCCTTTATTTTGAAATTCATCTTACACAAATTTTGAATTTCAAAAAAATTGGAACAAAAAATTCGCACGTACATCTTCACGTGCTACACACTCACAAAGTTGTTTCATAAAAAATAGACTTGTCATGTGACGTGTGTAAAAAAGACAAAACTAAGTGCTAAAAATAATGTTTTTTACAAGATAAATTTTCTCTTTTTTACATAGACCACAAAAAATATTATTTTTTCATGGAACTTGACGAATGCTCATATATTATGGAGATGTACACATAGAATTTTTTGTCAAAATTTTTCGACAACTCGAAATATTATTTTTTGGTATAGGGAGCATACGCACCCGGGAGCCGAATTGAATTTCCGTTTCTTAGCATATTTGTTGTACATATCAATAACAAAGCTGATTGATAACATGGGAGTAGTCTTTACTTTATTATATAACTAGACCATAATGGCACGCGTTGCTGCGCCCGTCCTTTGTCACGATCATAAGTTTGAAATTTTCACAAATACCTAACAACAAAAAACATTAAAATTAAATTTACATGTGAAGTGTACAATTTTTTTTTAATTCTGCAATGTTAAATAATATTGCCTAATATAGATGCATTCCAAGTTAGAAGATAAAATTATACCAAATTATAAGTAATATAGTATATGGAAATGGGATATAATTTTTTTAAAGAAACATAGCCTCTTCCTTAATTAAGGTTCAGATTGTCAAAACAGTGAATGTACGGTACTCCTACAACATTATGTTCCCACTCACACACACAAGCAACAAACCATCCAACATGTGTATCACAAATTGTTATACGAAGTGCAATCCAGTGCTCGAGGCATCTACACCTACAGATTAATATTATAAGAGGTCATAAAGTAATATAAGAAAGTTAACTTTTAAGTTAAAAAAATAAAATAACATGAAAGTATTCCAAACATCGTCGGATGGGGAAACACATAAGCTCAACAGAACACCCTCCTTGTACAACCTGACAAAAGCTTCAGTTGCTGCTTTTGATTACTCATCCATTTAAAAAAGCAGATTCACAGGGAGTTCAAGAGTTAAAAAATAAAACAAGGAATTGCTAATGATGAATATTGTTTTCCCTAGCAATAGCAATAAAGGATTTGGAAAATACTTTACGTCGCCTGACCATGAAGCGATGCTCCAGCTGGACGTAATTGTACTGATATTTCCAATTGTGAACCTGCTAAAATGATGATTGAAACATGGAATGAGGAAATCTAAAAATCAAGAAACTAATTTAAGTCTGAGATCATTAGAATGGATCTCAACCAAAAACCATCCCAGTAAATTAATCTAGCAGAGCATTTCATTTTGTCGCAGTGCGAAGTTTTGGTCGCTCATTGGCATGTGAGCTACACTGATTGTGTATTGTAGACCAGTAAATAAATGTAAGTTCACTTATGAATATGATTATTTACTATGTCAACAAACATGACTTCCTTACTGATGAGACAATATGCAATGGTTTAGAAATCATGCCCTTGTTTACCTCAAATAAATAAAAATTCATGCCTTGGCAGCTTAATCTCTCTCGCATGAGCTTCTATTCCACCCCTAGCTCATATGGATGGAAGCAATTTAGTTAGATGAAATCTTCTACAGTAGAAATAGCATCATCAGATCAGTCAAGTAACAATGAAAAATCATAGTGTTTGAGTACATGTAAATTTTGAAGTTGGGCTAATAACACGAGGCTGCAAGCAACAGAAAAAAATAGAAACTCTTGTAGAAGAAATAATTATGTGCCCTGGGACCTAATACAAATGCTCTAATGTGTTGGAATTCAGCACTTATTAGCAAACTTAAGTTAGTAGACCTGTGTATCTATGCCAGCATGGTAGATTATAGGACCGGGCAAAGCACTATAGCTTAGCATTGTTGTCGATCCAAAAGGATAAAATAACATTAATACCAATGCTTAATTACTTGATAGGTACGACCAGAAGGCGTCAGCATAAATGATCACACTACCTCAGCAAATACTGTAAAGACCTGCAAAAAAAGCATTTAGTTCTTCTCATCCATGTGTATTGCCAAGGTAACATAACGTAATCATTTTACAATTCCTACATCAGATTTACTCTACAAAATCAACTTCAAACAATGCACATCGTGATCCTGAGCAAATGATTATTCAGGATATAATCATGCCCCAGTGAGGTTATTGAGGGACTTAATTACTATAACAAACAGTGCCTTAATTTTGCCGTATCTGCTGCAAAGTACCTGATGGCTCCCACCAAATAAACCATCTACATGACAAGAGAAAGAAAAATAGAAAATAAATAGTTTTGATGAATTTCTGATTATGACTTCAAAAAGGTTAAGCGTCACGATTAAGTAAAGTGAAAAAAGGAGACTATACTATTCGGCCATTTGAAAAGCAAACAATTTCGTCCGTCCAATAGGAATATCTGTATGGATAAAAACTTCAGGATTCTCATTAGTGGCGCTTTATTTTTATGACTCCTGGCAGTCCTCCTAGTTCCATTATAAGAAGCTGATTGGGATTTGGGAGTACGAAGCACCCAATTAAACGCAACCGTTCCTGCAAATTGAGCAATGAGTTAACTGTAACTACATGTAGCCTAGCCGTCTTATTGTCTCTAACCATTTACTCCTCCACTTTTTCGCATGTCACATAACACACTTGACCTGTTGTTTAAAACCTCTAACACCAATCAATTAGAATAAATTTTCTTTTTTGGAAACAAGAATTAGACTAATTTTCGATTTCGAACTCCATCGTGAACATCATAAAACATGATTCGATGGAAAGAAAGATACACTACACCCAAGCCAAAGAGGGAAGAAGGTGAATGAGATCAGATTTAACCTGCTCTGTTCATGTGCTCACTGTTGACAACTTGATATCACGCTACAGGCAGTGATCATCAAGCTTAGCGGGGATGGGCCGTGGGGAGAGGACTGCTCCTTCTTGTTCTCTGGCTCGCTCCTTGTTGCACCTGAAGGGGAAGCCGCGACCGCCTTAAAGATAGGGAGGAAGTTGCGACCATCGTGGACAGCAGCGCGCCTAGGGACTCCGTTTTCACTGTTGACAACTTGATATCACGGTGAGCACCCCGCGCTTTCAAGGTTGAGGTCGGGGAAGGGCCGCCACCGTTGGACCTCTTCCATGCTCGTGTTGCGCCAGGAGGGTTGGATTGGAAGGGTACAGGTAGGTCTCGCCCTAGGACGACGACTCATCTTGGGCCTATTCGCAATGAAATAAGAACGGGCCGTCGAAGCCACATACCATGGAAACAAGCCCGACGAACCACAGGCCAGGTAGATTTGTTTCCGGAGTAGCAGCCTCTTTAACGTGATGAGGTGGAACTGGCCCGGTAAAGCTTTGAGACGAACTACAAATCTGAGACGTCTAAAGACGAGATTGGACGGCTACGGGTGTCAAATCACTGTGATGGCTCATAGGTAGTTCCATTTTACTATTACTTAATTGCCTAGTTCACATCAGGTCAGGCACATTGTCAGCTAGTTAATATACTCTGTATCACCTAAGGAAATGGAAAAGTATTTAACTGAAGCCATGGAGTTACATAAATAGCATAATAATAAACAAACAAAAACGTGGAAATGAATTTTTATTAGATGCATGACATGAAATCAACGGACTGCTCTTTAAACCGTATACAGCAAAAAATGGTAAGAATAGCACGTTACATTGTTGTGGAGTGTTGTAATGAGAGAAATTGCAACTCATACACAGCTGATCAGCATTCATTGCGAATGTAATGTGGGTGTGATAGCGCTAATCTGGCCGTGGATAAGTATGTTCTCAAGCGGAGTGTTAACACTTATATGTAGGTAATGGGGAGTTTATGCATGTGCGACACGCATGCAAAGACGTGGCAGCTCTTATTGGAAAGGTCCAACACTGGTAATATTTTTCTAGACATGCATGCTGACGTGTTGGTGCCTTTGCCATCTGTAGCGCTGCATGGAGTTGCGGCGACGCGTGGATACAACAGCTGAACGTGGTCACCTATCTATTTTAAGCATGTATGCTCTGGGGAGCACAACATTTGCTGGTTTGTTTTTGTGTGTAGTAGCACCAGTCGAGCGTCTGTTTGTTTGGTGGTAGTATCAGCTCGTTGGCTTGCGTGGAAGAATCAATGGACATTGATGACCTGCTCAAGTTGCATGCTTCAGACATAGAGGAAGATGCATCTCGCCTAGACGTTATGCCTTGTCCTGTGTTTCCTCCAGCCGGTAGGTCTTTTTTATTTTCCTTTGTCGCTGTTGTTTTGTTCTTGAGTTTTTATTTCGTTTTTTATTTGCAGGCAGTGTGCAAACGCTTGAAGTTTCGCATGGAGTCATACTGGATGAGGTGGTAAAAAAACTCCCAGTTATCGATCTCAAATTTGAGACATTCTATAGATATAAGGGATTCTTTAGCAATATGTACGGTTCTGTGCCTGACATGGAGATTCTAGTGAAAATTCACCATTTGTTTACCTCAAGTGGAGTCTAGTAATAGTGAGGTAAGTGGTATTTCTTATTGATGTTTTCCATCTTTATGAAGCTGAAATGAGATGAAATGAAAGTCGATGTTTATTTGCTGGGAATCTGGAGTCGCGATAGTGAGTTGATGAGTATTGATAAACCACTGAATCGCAAATACGCCAATACAACCTGTCAACAAAATAAGCGCCTCTGTTTATTTTCGAAAGAGTGCTAAGGTCTCCAACTTAGACTGTCTTTCTTAGCATATTTGTTGTACATATCAATAACAAAGCTGATTGATGACATGGGAGCAGTCTTTACTTTATTATATAATTGCCTAGTTCACAGCAGGTCAGGTACATTGTCAGCTAGTTAATATACTCTGTACCACCTAAGTAAATTGAAAAGTATTTAACTGAAGCCATGGAGTTACATAAATAGCATAATAATAAATAAACAAAAACGTGGAAATGAATTTTTATTAGATGCATGACATGAAATCAACGGACTGCTCTTTAAACCGTATACAACAAAAAATGGTAAGAATAGCACGTTACATTGTTGTGGAGTGTTGTAATGAGAGAAATTGCAACTCATACACAGCTGATCAGCATTCATTGTGAATGTAATGTGGGTGTGATAGCGCTAATCTGGTCGTGGATAAGTATGTTCTCAAGCGAAGTGTTAACACTTATATGTAGGTAATGGGGAGTTTATGCATGTGCGACACGCATGCAAAGACGTGGCAGCTCTTATTGGAAAGGTCCAACACTGGTAATATTTTTCTAGACATGCATGCTGACGTGTTGGTGCCTTTGCCATCTGTAGCGCTGCATGGAGTTGCGGCGACGCGTGGATACAACAGTTGAACGTGGTCACCTATTTATTTTAAGCATGTATGCTATGGGGAGCACAACATTTGCTGGTTTGTTTTTGTGTGTAGTAGCACCAGTCGAGCGTCTGTTTGCTTGGTGGTAGTATCAGCTCGTTGGCTTGCGTGGAAGAATCAATGGACATTGATGACCTGCTCAAGTTGCATGCTTCAGACATAGAGGAAGATGCATCTCGCCTAGACGTTATGCCTTGTCCTGTGTTTCCTCCAGCCGGTAGGTCTTTTTTATTTTCCTTTGTCGCTGTTGTTTTGTTCTTGAGTTTTTATTTCGTTTTTTATTTGCAGGCAGTGTGCAAACGCTTGAAGTTTCGCATGGAGTCATACTGGATGAGGTGGTAAAAAAACTCCCAGTTATCGATCTCAAATCTGAGACATTCTATAGATATAAGGGATTCTTTAGCAATGTGTACAGTTCTGTGCCTGACATGGAGATTCTAGTGAAAATTCACCATTTGTTTACCTCAAGTGGAGTCTAGTAATAGTGAGGTAAGTGGTATTTCTTATTGATGTTTTCCATCTTTATGAAGCTGAAATGAGATGAAATGGAAGTCGATGTTTATTTGCTGGGAATCTGGAGTCGCGATAGTGAGTTGATGAGTATTGATAAACCACTGAATCGCAAATACGCCAATACAGCCTGTCAACAAATAAGCGCCTCTGTTTATTTTCTAAAGAGTGCTAAGGTCTCCAACTTAGACTGTCTTTCTTAGCATATTTGTTGTACATATCAATAACAAAGCTGATTGATGACATGGGAGCAGTCTTTACTTTATTATATAATTGCCTAGTTCACAGCAGGTCAGGTACATTGTCAGCTAGTTAATATACTCTGTACCACCTAAGTAAATTGAAAAGTATTTAACTGAAGCCATGGAGTTACATAAATAGCATAATAATAAATAAACAAAAACGTGGAAATGAATTTTTATTAGATGCATGACATGAAATCAACGGACTGCTCTTTAAACCGTATACAACAAAAAATGGTAAGAATAGCACGTTACATTGTTGTGGAGTGTTGTAATGAGAGAAATTGCAACTCATACACAGCTGATCAGCATTCATTGCGAATGTAATGTGGGTGTGATAGCGCTAATCTGGCCGTGGATAAGTATGTTCTCAAGCAGAGTGTTAACACTTATATTTAGGTAATGGGGAGTTTATGCATGTGAGACACGCATGCAAAGACGTGGCAGCTCTTATTGGAAAGGTCCAACACTGGTACTAGTATTTTTCTGGACATGCATGCTGACGTGTTGGTGCCTTTGCCATCTGTAGCGCTGCATGGAGTTGCGGCGACGCGTGGATACAACAGCTCAACGTGGCCACCTATCTATTTTAAGCATGTATACTCTGGGGAGCACAGCATTTGCTGGTTTGTTTTTGTGTGTAGTAGCACCAGTCGAGCGTCTGTTTGCTTGGTGGTAGTATCAGCTCGTTGGCTTGCGTGGAAGAATCAATGGACATTGATGACCTGCTCAAGTTGCATGCTTCAGACATAGAGGAAGATGCATCTCGCCTAGACGTTATGCCTTGTCCTGTGTTTCCTCCAGCCGGTAGGTCTTTTTTATTTTCCTTTGTCGCTGTTGTTTTGTTCTTGAGTTTTTATTTCGTTTTTTATTTGCAGGCAGTGTGCAAACGCTTGAAGTTTCGCATGGAGTCATACTGGATGAGGTGGTAAAAAAACTCCCAGTTATCGATCTCAAATTTGAGACATTCTATAGATATAAGGGATTCTTTAGCAATGTGTACGGTTCTGTGCCTGACATGGAGATTCTAGTGAAAATTCACCATTTGTTTACCTCAAGTGGAGTCTAGTAATAGTGAGGTAAGTGGTATTTCTTATTGATGTTTTCCATCTTTATGAAGCTGAAATGAGATGAAATGGAAGTCGATGTTTATTTGCTGGGAATCTGGAGTCGCGATAGTGAGTTGATGAGTATTGATAAACCACTGAATCGCAAATACGCCAATACAGCCTGTCAACAAATAAGCGCCTATGTTTATTTTCTAAAGAGTGCTAAGGTCTCCAACTTAGACTGTCTTTCTTAGCATATTTGTTGTACATATCAATAACAAAGCTGATTGATGACATGGGAGCAGTCTTTACTTTATTATATAATTGCCTAGTTCACAGCAGGTCAGGTACATTGTCAGCTAGTTAATATACTCTGTACCACCTAAGTAAATTGAAAAGTATTTAACTGAAGCCATGGAGTTACATAAATAGCATAATAATAAATAAACAAAAACGTGGAAATGAATTTTTATTAGATGCATGACATGAAATCAACGGACTGCTCTTTAAACCGTATACAACAAAAAATGGTAAGAATAGCACGTTACATTGTTGTGGAGTGTTGTAATGAGAGAAATTGCAACTCATACACAGCTGATCAGCATTCATTGCGAATGTAATGTTGGTGCGATAGCGCTAATCTGGCCGTGGATAAGTATGTTCTCAAGCAGAGTGTTAACACTTATATTTAGGTAATGGGGAGTTTATGCATGTGAGACACGCATGCAAAGACGTGGCAGCTCTTATTGAAAAGGTCCAACACTGGTACTAGTATTTTTCTGGACATGCATGCTGACGTGTTGGTGCCTTTGCCATCTGTAGCGCTGCATGGAGTTGCGGCGACGCGTGGATACAACAGCTCAACGTGGCCACCTATCTATTTTAAGCATGTATACTCTGGGGAGCACAGCATTTGCTGGTTTGTTTTTGTGTGTAGTAGCACCAGTCGAGCGTCTGTTTGCTTGGTGGTAGTATCAGCTCGTTGGCTTGCGTGGAAGAATCAATGGACATTGATGACCTGCTCAAGTTGCATTCTTCAGACATAGAGGAAGATGCATCTCGCCTAGACGTTATGCCTTGTCCTGTGTTTCCTCCAGCCGGTAGGTCTTTTTTATTTTCCTTTGTCGCTGTTGTTTTGTTCTTGAGTTTTTATTTCGTTTTTTATTTGCAGGCAGTGTGCAAACGCTTGAAGTTTCGCATGGAGTCATACTGGATGAGGTGGTAAAAAAACTCCCAGTTATCGATCTCAAATTTGAGACATTCTATAGATATAAGGAATTCTTTAGCAATGTGTACGGTTTTGTGCCTGACATGGAGATTCTAGTGAAAATTCACCATTTGTTTACCTCAAGTGGAGTCTAGTAATAGTGACGTAAGTGGTATTTCTTATTGATGTTTTCCATCTTTATGAAGCTGAAATGAGATGAAATGGAAGTCGATGTTTATTTGCTTGGAATCTGGAGTCGCGATAGTGAGTTGATGAGTATTGATAAACCACTAAATCGCAAATACGCCAATACAGCCTGTCAACAAAATAAGCGCCTCTGTTTATTTTCGAAAGAGTGCTAAGGTCTCCAACTTAGACTGTCTTTCTTAGCATATTTGTTGTACATATCAATAACAAAGCTGATTGATGACATGGGAGCAGTCTTTACTTTATTATATAATTGCCTAGTTCACAGCAGGTCAGGTACATTGTCAGCTAGTTAATATACTCTGTACCACATAAGTAAATGGAAAAGTATTTAACTGAAGCCATGGAGTTACATAAATAGCATAATAATAAACAAACAAAAACGTGGAAATGAATTTTTATTAGATGCATGACATGAAATCAACGGACTGCTCTTTAAACCGTATACAGCAAAAAAATGGTAAGAATAGCACGTTACATTGTTGTGGAGTGTTGTAATGAGAGAAATTACAACTCATACACAGCTGATCAGCATTCATTGCGAATGTAATGTGGGTGTGATAGCGCTAATCTGGCCGTGGATAAGTATGTTCTCAAGCGGAGTGTTAACACTTATATGTAGGTAATGGGGAGTTTATGCATGTGAGACACGCATGCAAAGACGTGGCAGCTCTTATTGGAAAGATCCAACACTGGTACTAGTATTTTTTGGACATGCATGCTGACGTGTTGGTGCCTTTGCCATCTGTAGCGCTGCATGGAGTTGCGGCGACGCGTGGATACAACAGCTCAACGTGGCCACCTATCTATTTTAAGCATGTATACTCTGGGGAGCACAGCATTTGCTGGTTTGTTTTTGTGTGTAGTAGCACCAGTCGAGCGTCTGTTTGCTTGGTGGTAGTATCAGCTCGTTGGCTTGCGTGGAAGAATAAATGGACATTGATGACCTGCTCAAGTTGCATGCTTCAGACATAGAGGAAGATGCATCTCGCCTAGACGTTATGCCTTGTCCTGTGTTTCCTCCAGCCGGTAGGTCTTTTTTATTTTCCTTTGTCGCTGTTGTTTTGTTCTTGAGTTTTTATTTCGTTTTTTATTTGCAGGCAGTGTGCAAACGCTTGAAGTTTCGCATGGAGTCATACTGGATGAGGTGGTAAAAAAACTCCCAGTTATCGATCTCAAATTTGAGACATTCTATAGATATAAGGGATTCTTTAGCAATGTGTACGGTTCTGTGCCTGACATGGAGATTCTAGTGAAAATTCACCATTTGTTTACCTCAAGTGGAGTCTAGTAATAGTGAGGTAAGTGGTATTTCTTATTGATGTTTTCCATCTTTATGAAGCTGAAATGAGATGAAATGGAAGTCGATGTTTATTTGCTGGGAATCTGGAGTCGCGATAGTGAGTTGATGAGTATTGATAAACCACTAAATCGCAAATACGCCAATACAGCCTGTCAACAAAATAAGCGCCTCTGTTTATTTTCGAAAGAGTGCTAAGGTCTTCAACTTAGACTGTCTTTCTTAGCATATTTGTTGTACATATCAATAACAAAGCTGATTGATGACATGGGAGCAGTCTTTACTTTATTATATAATTGCCTAGTTCACAGCAGGTCAGGTACATTGTCAGCTAGTTAATATACTCTGTACCACATAAGTAAATGGAAAAGTATTTAACTGAAGCCATGGAGTTACATAAATAGCATAATAATAAACAAACAAAAACGTGGAAATGAATTTTTATTAGATGCATGACATGAAATCAACGGACTGCTCTTTAAACCGTATACAGCAAAAAATGGTAAGAATAGCACGTTACATTGTTGTGGAGTGTTGTAATGAGAGAAATTGCAACTCATACACAGCTGATTAGCATTCATTCCGAATGTAATGTGGGTGTGATAGCGCTAAGCTAGCCGTGGATAAGTATGTTCTCAAGCGGAGTGTTAACACTTATATGTAGGTAATGGGGAGTTTATGCATGTGAGACACGCATGCAAAGACGTGGCAGCTCTTATTGGAAAGGTCCAACACTGGTACTAGTATTTTTCTGGACATGCATGCTGACGTGTTGGTGCCTTTGCCATCTGTAGCGCTGCATGGAGTTGCGGCGACGCGTGGATACAACAGCTCAACGTGGCCACCTATCTATTTTAAGCATGTATACTCTGGGGAGCACAGCATTTGCTGGTTTGTTTTTGTGTGTAGTAGCACCAATCGAGCGTCTGTTTGTTTGGTGGTAGTATCAGCTCGTTGGCTTGCGTGGAAGAATCAATGGACATTGATGACCTGCTCAAGTTGCATGCTTCAGACATAGAGGAAGATGCATCTCGCCCAGACGTTATGCCTTGTCCTGTGTTTCCTCCAGCCGGTAGTTTTTTTTTTTTATTTTCCTTTGTCGCTGTTGTTTTGTTCTTGAGTTTTTCTTCGTTTTTTATTTGCAGGCAGTGTGCAAACGCTTGAAGTTTCGCATAGAGTCATACTGGATGAGGTGGTAAAAAAACTCCCAGTTATCGATCTCACATTTGAGACATTCTATAGATATATGGGATTCTTTAGCCATGTGTACGGTTCTGTGCCTGACATGGAGATTCTAGTGAAAATTCACCATTTGTTTACCTCAAGTGGATTAGATTATAACACTTTTCTGGCTGCAGAAGAAAAGGTGGCTGAATCGATGATTCGTTCACTTGAAAGAAGGTTTAATTTTGAGACAAAAGATCTGAACTGGTGAAATATGAGACGCTTCAACCAAGATAGCTATAACTCTTGAAGTGGATGGAGGCGCAAGAAGGAAGAAAATCAACAGCTAAGGATGAAAGTGGATGCGTTAACAAATGGGTGGCGCCGTACATTGGAGCGCGTTGGTCGAACACATGATAGAATCACTCTTGCTCAGTCAACTGCTCTTGAGTATTGTGAACCTGAAGCTATTGAACAGTCATATGAAGAGATCTCTAACTCTTCATCTGCGGCTGTTAACTATGGTATAGTTGAGTTTGAAGAGATTGATGGTAAGTACTAAGATGTTTTTTTTCTTAGGTCGTTTGTTCATCTATTCGGTAAAAATGTTTTATGTATGTTTGGAGTGTAATGTGAATGCATAAATGGCCATGTATGTTTATTGTTGTGTTTGCGTGGAAATGGTTAGTTGAATAATGAAGTGTTTCTGGTGCGACGTGTTATTTTCCTGTACTTTGAAGGAGACCTGTTTATTCTGCTGTGTTCAGATATCTATTTATCTGAAATAGCATTTTTTCCCTTTATCTATGGTGAACATGGTTATTTTTGTGGATGTTTTTCTTATTTATTTCTATGTCATTTTATCTGTTGCTTTTCCTACAAACGCGTAGCATTAACTTATTGCTATGAGTAGATATGAAAGAAGTATTCATGGTGTAGGGCATCGCCACCGGCGCAAAGCGGGACGACGATGACTTCGGGGGCGATCTTCAGAAGGGTGGGAGGCTGCAGCAGAACCAAGTCTACCCCTCTGTTCGCTGGCGACAGAGGTGTGGCACATTAAGTGCGCGGTGGCGATGGTTTTCACAAGGTTCTCGGAAAAGGCTAAAGGTTAGAGCGGAGCCGTTGCCAGCCAAAGGTGGTGGCGCATCACACCTTTGACGGCGGCGCAGCCAAAGTTTGCGGCCTTGCCGCAAGACATAACAGCGATGACCACGGTGGAAATGTCCGGACGTCCGAGCGGCCTTGCGCCTTGCGCAAGGAGTGGCGACGATGTCTTTGGGGGCGACCTCGGGACATCTGGGAGACGGTACCGGCACGAAGCCTCGTTTTCCGTCCGTCGCCGACGGAGGCGCGACAGCGATAACCCCGGCGAAGATCTCCAGTCGTTCGAGCGGCCTCGACTTTGGAAGTGCTCTCGGTGTAAGGGCCGGCGGCGATGACCTGGGGGTCATTTCTGGATGGGTGGGAGGCAACGGCGAAACCAAGCCTCCCCCTCCATTCGTTGATGACCCCAGAGATGATGTCATGGCACATTAAGTGCGCGGTAGCGATGGTTTCACAAGGTTCTCGGAAAAGGCTAAAGGTTAGAGCGGAGCCGTTGCTGGCCGAAGGGGCGGCACATCGCACCTTTGACGGCGGCGCAGCCAAAGTTTGCAGCCTTGCCGCAAGACGTAGCAGCGATGACCCCGGTGGAAATGTCCGGACTTCCGAGCGGCCTCGCGCCTTGCGCAAGGAGCGGCGACGATGTCTTTGGGGGCGATCTCGGGACATCTGGGAGACGGTACCGGCACGAAGCCTCGTTTTCCGTCCGTCGCCGATGGAGGCGCGATAGCAATAACCCCGGCGAAGATCTCCAGTCGTTCGGGCGGACTTTGGAAGTGCTCTTGGAGTAAGGGCCGGCGGCGATGACCTGGGAGTCATTTCTGGATGGATGGGAGGCAACGGCGAAACCAAGCCTCCCCCGCCATTCGTTGATGACCCCAGAGATGATGTTATGGCACATTAAGTGCGCGATGGTGATGGTTTTCACAAGGTTCTCGGAAAAGGCTAAAGGTTAGAGCGGAGCCGTTGCCGGCCGAAGGTGGCGGCGCATCGCACCTTTGACGGCGGCGCAGCCAAAGTTTGCGACCTTGCCGCAAGACATAGAAGCGATGACCCCGATGGAAATGTCCGGACTTCCGAGCGGGCTCGCGCCTTGCGCAAGGAGCGGCGACGATGTCTTTGGGGGCGATCTCGAGACATCTGGGAGACGGTACCGGCACGAAGCCTCTTTTCCCGTCCGTCACCGATGGAATCGCGACAGCAATAACCCCGCCGGAGATCTCCAGTCGTTCGAGCGGCCTCGACTTTGGAAGCATGCAGTTTATATTTTTTCCGAACGATATGTGTACAGAATGGTGCCAAAATTTTCCAATCGGTAAGGAAATTAGAAAGAATACGTTCTTTACTAAGAGACGGTATAAATTTTGCTGAAAAAATTTAAGTTAGTGCGCTTTTCACCTGTGGTTAATTAGCAGTTTTGTATTATTAATGTTTGGGGCTACGTGCCTGCTTCTACCTCAGCGCATCGACTTTTTTTTTTTTGAATAACAACAGGAGAACTGTTATATTCATCGCAATAGAGGAGAAGGTCAAGACGACCGGTCGACCCAGTTTATGAGGAAAACCGGGCCCAAAAACCGTACAAAACGGCTCCATTTTTTTTAGGAAAAAGGGGCCAGAAAACCGCACGAACAACAGTGTCTCGTCGCCCACACGACACAAAGCCACCATTGCACAAAACAAACACATCCGTGCCCGGAGCCGCCACTCCGGCTTCCCCTGCTCGGTTACGAGCCGCAACGCCGCACGGACTAGACGCCTCGTAGCCCAGGCTACACTAGACAACCATCCGCAGACCACGAACGTCGCGCCAAAAAGATCCAGGACCGCCGCCCCGGCGTGCCAGCCGACCGATCGTTTGATCGCGCCGACCGGGCCAACGGACTCGCTACCCACGTAGCACAAGCACGCCACCCTTGCCTTGCAGACCATGACCACACCCCATATGCCCGCAGTTGCAAGGCCGTTCGAGGCCACCGCCTCGACGCACCATCCACCGTCCGGAGCCGCTGCCCCGGCTTCCACCATCTTCGGCCGCAAGGCAACCATGCCAAGTTGACGCAAACCTGCTACACCACAGGTGTTGGGCCTCCAAAGGCGGCGCCTTCAAGAAGGTAGCGGCATAGATGTCGCCGTCGCCCGCTCCCGAGGAGCTTAGATTTTCACCAGGAGAACGCCAGACACCCGCGACGGCAGGAGATGTAGCTCACGAAGACGCCTTCAAGAAGGAGTACGGCTCCCGTGGGCACCGTCATCATCGGCACCTACTCAGAGCAGGTGCTAAGCTTTCGCCTGGCATGCCATCTCCGCCGTCAAGCCCACCTGAAGCTCGGGTAGAAGAAGAACAACCAACAAAACATGGGACCTTGCCGCCAACCACCAAACGCCTACACCCGATGCAGCAGCCAAGAGCAGCATCTCACTCCGCATCCAACAACTGCAGGAGCACCAGAACAGGACGGGAGCCGACGAAGATCAGGTCGCCAGCCGCCGCGCCGTCGAGCAACCGCACCATGGGCCCGCAGAGGCCCAGATCGGCCCTGCCCACAGCGACCCCGACGCCTCCGCTGCGCCAAGGACCCCTCTGGCCACCAGCGCGCTTGCGCACCTACGTGCGGAGCCAGAGCCGCGCACAACCACCGCCGGCCGCAGCCGCCGCATCCCGAGGACGCTCTCCCGGCGCCGATCTGAAGCCGCCCGCTCGCTTGAGCGCGTCCGACCCGCCGCGAGGCTCGCTTGAGCGCCGCCGTCCACTACCGCACCAACGCTCGTTTGAGCGCGGCCGACCATGACGCAGCAGCCGGAGCTCCACGCCGCCCTGCGCCAAAGCCAGGCGCCGGCCCGCGTCTCCGGACGACGAAGCTGCCCCGCGCAGCCCGCCTCTGGAGCGGGGAAGGGAGATCCCGCCGCCGCCCACGCCGCGCGGGCTTTGCCCGGCGACGCTTGCCGGCGGCGGCGAGGGAGGAAGGTGGAGGCGGAGCTTCTCCCGACGGCTAGCTAGGTTAGCGCCCAGGTCGCTCGCGGGGAGCGACCGAGGCGCCTCGCTCTTTCCGGCTCGCGCATCGACTTTTGATCGTGGCTGAACGGTGTTGTGCTAAGCTAGTTCCAGTTGATTGCTTGTTTGGAGCTATATGGTGTCAGCCTTTGGCAGGTTATAGACTGGGCCGACCATGGCCACTCTCTTTCAGTGAATAGGGACTCTAGGTGCCATCGTCTCAGAGATAGGTCTGTGGCCTTTCTTGGTACGTGAGGCAGTGCACTTGACTCAATAAATTGGCATGATATGCTTGATTCAGACTGCTGACAGAGTGTGCAACTATTTAGTAGTGAAGACGGTGGTATTGATTTAGTTGTATGCAACGATACCGCTGTAGGTGAGCTGCAGCTATGCCTCTGTGTATGTTGTTAGCCCGATTAGTGAGTGGGTTGGTACGATGATAGCTTCGCATGGCCTATTTAACGGGTGGAGTTGGGCATGTGGTTTCATTGGCAAACAGCCTCAATCACTTCATCGTCCACATCTCTTTGCTTCTCTTTGTTTTAGCTGTGAACTGAGGCGAGCATGGCTGGTCCTGTGATCGAATTTTTGGCTCCTCCTCCCTTTGAAGGTGGTAGTATGTTAAAATTATGGGTAAGATGAGGGAACGTTTCTTTGCAAAATGCCACTCGCATTTTCTTGGAAGCGTATTTTGTTGATCATCGGCTCTTTAAGGTGAACAGGGCGTCGCCAACTGTGTTTTGGTCACCTCTGGAACCGCGAGGACGCGTTTGACTTGCATGGTACCGCTGCTTGGGTGGGTAACACCATTGTTTGTTGTGCGAAGGTGGATCCACATATGTTGTATGATGCTCGTGCGGCGGAGTTTGTTCCAGTCATTCGGTTCATTGGTTAGTGGCGCAGGTGCCCTATGGTGGTTGTATCGTTTGATCGGTTGGTTCGTTGTGATCGTTGTCTAGTCGTTGTTGCTTTGTTTGGTTAGCCGATGCAGATGTTTCTTTGGAATGCTATCTTCGATGAAGAGGTTTTAGTTTAATTAGTGGGTTGTGTTGTACTATGTGGTTTGATGTTCAGTTGTAATCGGTGTGCATTAAATAAAATAAAATCGATGTGTGTTCTTTCTTTCTGTTCGGCAATATATTGCATGGTAGAAGACCACGGTTGAAAACTAAAAGTTGGTGCAGAGCACAACCTGTACACATCTTCAAAAGATCTGCAACAAAAAAAGGAAAGGAAAGCTATATTGTCAATTAAGGGTAACATAGTAAATTCTTTTCCACACAATATCTATAAGTAGACTAAATCTGAACTGTATATAAGAAAGCAAGGTCTTCGAATTTCGAAAAAGTACATGAGCACAGAGATTTACAAATGAAATGTTAGAGTTAGTACCAAAAAAACAACATGCTAGCAGAAAGTTTTGGCACACAGAGCGTCCTAATTTTTGTCGAGGTAAAACCTATGGTAAATTTATGAAGTGTTTATACACAACAGGCTAAATATTCATATAAAGTTACTGTACTTTCGAAGCTTTGGAAATGCTCTTTTGGGAAGGTGTGTATTTCCAAAACAAATGGACCTATCATATTGAACCACCCTATAGATAAATAAATAAAAATAGTATGTTCTCACTCATATAATCAATCCAAAAAATTAAGGACATTTCAGGTTATGTTTACTCCCAAATAAACCTACTGCCTAGATTAAGATCAGGTGATGTTTACACTTTTCTGCCATTCCACGTCAGAAGTTCAAGTAATATAATCAATCATATTATAGGAATCTAGAGAACTCTGAGGTGAAAAAAATCCCAGGTCACCAAGGAGTTTGTTGGGTGGGAGTCACAAAGCACTAATGCAATGCTAAGTTCATGGAACATACAGATTGAATGGATAAGGGTGTTTCTTCAAATCTTCAAAATAATATGACAGTTGAAGATTCAGAAGTGTGTGTTTCTTAAAAGTTATGAATTAATCAAACTGCAATAATTCAATATCATGGAGACAATAAAAACATGCCTCCTATGCTAATCAATCCTTGTTGCTTACACGGTAATATTATTTTGTGTTTTTCTATTTACCTTTGAATTTTTATCTAATGACCCAGGGTGGAATCCTGGGTGTGAGGAGTAGAAATTCCATTTTTTGAAACTTTTTTAGTTCATACATCTGTCTGTGAAATAGTCCTTTGGTAGTTTTTTTTCGGACGATTATTTCATCTATAGTAACTGCTTTTTTTTTAGAATGGCTGTGATTATAGGTAAGTGTTGTTCGGGTTGGACACAGAACAGTAGGCACACAAAATTTATCGAGTGAAATAACAGATGGTATAAATATAGAAGTGGCAAAACTGGTGAAAGCCTAAGCTGCGCTTTAGTTTGCCTGTTGTGCTGATTATCTGTAGCTCCTCGTTTTGTGTCAGCAAGTAGTAAGGCAGAACAAATTAGAAGCACTGTGCCACCGAAACAACTAAACCATTTGATTAAATTGCTTAGTAGAAAAGCACGTGGTCATCCACGAAGGCAAAAGTAAGAAGAAGGAACCGAAAAATAATAATCCGATCATATATGAAGCAGAGCAAAAAAGCACGAATATGTTCAGAAAACAGACCATATAGTAGGTGTCCCCATAGGTAACATAGAATAAGTAGGTATGGCACATAGAGGCAAAGAGCACTTAAGAAGAAGATACTCAAAGAATGCGGAACACATTAGATATTAGGACACAGTAGGTAAAAAGAAGGGGAAAGAAAGCAGGACCAGCAACCAGAAAGTGTTGTAACCCATCGATGAGCAAAAACGACGCAGAAGACGTAGAGTCGATCCATCAGCACTGTAGAAAATGTTGCCTGCCTGGAAGAAAATGGAAGTACAATTTACTACAGGAAGAAGAAACATACACAACAACGAATCACAAGAAAGGAAAAACCAGTGAAACAGACATCAAGAAAACATTACCATTTTCTTGGAACCTGCAGCACACTCCTGAGAACTTCTTTGTAGACTATATTCTTTGTCCTATCAGTTGGTCTACCATTCTCATCTTCAGAAGCTTAAGACCTTTCCGCGAAGTAGCACGTGACACCGCGACATAGAGCTGGCCATGAGAAAACACAGGGTTCCGCAAGTAAACACATATCTTAGAAAGTGTTTTCCCTTGACTCTTGTTTATGCTCATGCTGTAACACAAACGGACGGGGAACTGGCAGCGACGCAATGTAAATGGCCATTTAGAGTCAACAGAATTGAGAACAATCCTTGGAATGCAGACACGGTTGCCTTTGTGTGACCCTGTAATTAGTTCTCCTTCTAGCACCCTTTCGCCTAGCCACACAATCAACAGCCGAGTGCCATTGCAGAGACCTAATGATTGGTTGATGTTTGTCATAACCATAACAGGAACACCAACTTTCAGGTCAAGCTGATGGTGAGGAAAATTGTTAGGCTTCACAGAGTGAAGGAATTCTGGAGGATATAGTAATTCTGCATCACAAACATGGTCAGCTGACTTCGATATGGAATCGCAACTTAAATACCTCCTAGAACATCCAGGCACACGGGTGAAAACAGCATCATTGATTTACTATAGTAGTTAGAATAAAAGAGCAGCGGCCACTCCGCAGTCTCCGCACGAACAGATGGAGGCGGGTCCCACAAGCGGGCGATCAGGCGGTGGAGGAAAACATTACCAATAAGAAACGAACCAATAAGAAACACAATGGAGCTGTGTAGAAAAGAAATAGAACCTGCCCACAAAAACGTACACAAAAACAAAGGGACGCCCAGAAAAACACGTGTCAACCAGCAAGGGTGTCCGAAAAAATCCCAAAAAACTGAGAAAAATCGAAATCGTTCAGATTTCTTTACTATTAAATGGGAGTTGGTCGTTTGACACTCAACGCACTTTGGTGGTCGTCATTAAAAGCATCCTAGCCATCCAATCTAAATTGACGGTTTCCGCTTCATTGTATCTAATGTCATCAATTAGCGATATCAATTTTTTTTGCGGGGATGCGATATCAATTCTTTAGTATTAAATGAGAAGCAATATCATAATCTAGGAAATAATCATGCCAATCAAGGATTTTCTTGGAAAGTGGCAAGCGGGATTTTCTATCAGATGGCAATCAGATCGTCACAATCAAGGAATTTTTTGGAAAGTTGCAAGGGGCATTTTTTAGGATGGCAATCACGTCCAATACAAAGTAAGGAACCACAGTTTAGGTAATTTTCTAAAAACGATGGGAAACATACCGCACCAATCAAGATAATTCAGAAAATATATGTGAAAAGCAATCATGGTCATAGCTACCGCGGATCATAGCAGCTTGGCAGCTTGGTTGCAGCATCGCTATGCGACAATCCATGTGGCATTTTCGTTCAATTAGGATGGTACGGTTGCTCACAGTTTTTCCATCCCATGCGAAAAGTTAAGACGAAACTATTATATATTTCATTCTCCTTGCCCGTACTCGATCGGTATGTCATCTCGATTCGACATCGAAACAGGAGAACGGAAACAGTAGAGAGAGCACAAGTGCCGCCCTGATTTATTTCCTCACCCTTGGCTCGGGGTGGGTGCGGAATCCCCATGCCGTCTTCTTCCTCCCCACCACCGCTAGGTGGGGCAAGACTTCGTATTTGTGCAAGAGTGTGTTGCTCATCACAGGGAAGGCAGCTGGACGCCACATACAGACGAACATGGCGGTGGCTTGTTCTAGAACTAGAGGGCGGAGCCGCGACTTCGCCCACCGCTGCAACATTCTCATCGACAACTCCAGATGCAGATGCCGCGTGAGGCAGAGCTGTTGGACGCACGCAACTAAACCGAGCACAACTATCCCTTCGTGGCAGATCCACCTCGAGGCCAGAGCCCGAACTCAAGGATGGCCGTCTCGGTAGGCGTGCGACACACACACAGGATGGTGTTCGTGCCATCTTTGCCGCGGACGACCTTGGAGCAAGTGCACTAGAAGATGCCCTCCAGCAGCAGCCCCGCGAACACCTCCCATATCATTGCGGAGTTGAGCTCCTCGAAGTCCTTGGCGGTGTTGACAGTGGTCTGATACGCGCGAAGCACGCGTCCGTTGGGAACCCCAAGTGGAAGGTATGATGCGTATAGAAGCAAGTTTCCCTCAGTATGAAACCAAGGTTATCGAACCAGTAGGAGCCAAGAAGCACGTGAAGGTTGTTGGTGGAGGAGCGTAGTGCGGCGCAACACCAAACCGGCGCCTGCACAACACAATCAAGATACTTTGCCCCAACGTAACAGTGAGGTTGTCAATCTCACCGGCTTGCTGAAAACAAAGGATTAAACGTATCGAGTGGAAGATGGTTTTTGTTTGCAAAGAACAGTAAAGAACAATGATTGAAGTAGATTGTATTCAGATGTAAAAGAATGGACCGGGGTCCACAGTTCACTAGTGGTGTCTCTCCAATAAGATAACTAGCATGCTGGGTGAACAAATTACAGGTGGGCAATTGACAAATAAAGATTTAATACATATCAATGATGATTACTATGAGATTTAATCAGGGCATTACAACAAAGTACATAGACCGCTATCCAGCATGCATCTATGCCTAAATAATCCACCTTCGGGTTAGCATCCGCACCCCCTCCAGTATTGAGTTGTAAACAGCAGATAATTGCATTAAATATGGTGCGTAATGTAATCAACACAAATATCCTTAGACAAAGCATCGATGTTTTATCCCTAGTAGAAACAGCACATCCACAACCTTAGAACTCACTGTCCCAGATTCAATGGAGGCATGAACCCACTATCGAGCATAAATACTCCCTCTTGGAGTTACAAGTATCAACTTGGCCAGAGCCTCTACTAGCAACGGAGAGCATGCAAGAACATAAACAACACATATATGATAGATTGATAATCAACTTGACATAATATTCTAGATTCATCGGATCCCACCAAACACAACATGTAGCATTACAAGTAGATGATCTTGATCATGTTAGGCAGCTCACAAGATCTAAACAATGATAGCACAAGCGGAGAAGACAACCAACTAGCTACCGCTATGGACCCATAGTCCAAGGATGAACTACTCACGCATCAATCCGGAGGCGGGCATGATGATGTAGAGCCCTCCGGTGATGATTCCCCCTCTCCGGGTGCCGGGCGATCTCCGAATCCCCGAGATGGGATTGGCAGCGGCGGCGTCTCGGAAGGTTTTCCGTATCGTGGCTCTCGGTACGAGGGGTTCGACGAAGGCTTTAAGTAGGCGGAAGGGCGGAGTCGGAGGAGTCACGGGGCCCCCACGCTAGGGCCGCGTGGGCCCCCTAGGCCGCGCCGCCCTAGTGTGGCGGCGCCCGTGGCCCCACTTCCTCCCTCTTGGAAGCTTCGTGGAAAAATAAGACCCCGGGCGTTGATTTCGTCCAATTCCGAGAATATTTCCTTTGTAGGATTTCAAACCAAAAACAGCAGAAAACAGCAACTAGCGCTTCGGCATCTTGTTAATAGGTTAGTGCCGGAAAATGTATAATAATGATGTAAAGTATGTATAAAACATTCAAGTATTGTCATAAAAGTAGTAGCATGGAACATAAGAAATTATAGATACGTTATCAAGCATCCCCAAGTTTAGTACCTACTCGCCCTCGAGTAGGTAAACGATAACACAAATAATTTCTGAAGTGACATGCTACCAACATAACCTTGATCAACATTATTGTAAAGCATATGAGATGGATGGAGTGATCTGAAGCAAGAGATTGCTAACAAAAGATGATGACTAAATAAATGAATCATATAGCAAAACTTTTCATGAATAGTACTTTCAAGACAAGCATCAACAAGACTTGCATAAGAGCTAATTCATAAGCAATAAATTCAAAGTAGAATGCATTGAAGCAACACAAAGGATGATTAAGTTTCAGCAATTGCTTTCAACTTGTAACATGTATATCTCATGGATATTTGTCAACATAGAGTAATATAACAAGTGCAATAAGTAAACATGTAAGAATCAATGCACACAGTTAACACAAGTGTTTGCTTCTAAGATAGAAAGAAGTAGGTAAACTGACTCAACATAAAGTAAAAGAATGGCCCTTCGCAGAGGGAAGCATGGATTACTATTTTTGTGCTAGAGCTTTTGTTTTGAAAACATAGAAACAATTTTGTCAACGGTAGTAATAATTCATATGTGCTATGCATAATACTTCCTACAAGTTGCAAGCCTCATGCATAGAGTACTAATAGTGCTCGCACCTTGTCCTAATTAGCTTGGATTAACACGGATTATCATTGCATGACATATGTTTCAACCAAGTGTCACAAAGGGGTACCTCTATGCCGCCTGTACAAAGGTCCTAGGAGATCAATTGCATTTGATTTCTCGTTTTTAACAGATCTCAACTTAGGACATCCATACCGGGACAACATAGACAACAGATAATGGACTCCTCTTTTAATGCATAAGCATTCAACAATAGATAATATTCTCATAAGAGAGTGAGGTTGTATGTCCAAACTGAAAACTTCCACCATGATACATGGCTTTGGTTAGCGGCTCAATGTTCTTCTCTAACAATATGCATACTCAAACCATTTGATCATGAAAATCACCCTTACTTCAGACAAGACGAACATGCATAGCATCTCACATGATTTCCAACAAAGGTAAAAAGTTGATGGCGTCCCCAGAAACATGGTTACCGCTCAACAAGCAACTTATAAGAACTAAGACACATAACTACATATTCATCACCACAATAGTTTTTAAGCTATTTGTCCCATGAGCTATATATTGCAAAGATAAAGGAATGGAATTTTAAAGGTAGCACTCAAGTAATTTACTTTGGAATGGCAGAAAAATACCACATAGTAGGTAGATATGGTGGACACAAATGGCATGGGTTTTGGCTCAAAGTGTTTGGATGCACGAGAAGCATTTCCTCTCAGTACAAGGTTTGGGCTAGCAAGGTTGTTTCAAGCAAACACAAGTATGAACAGTACAGCAAAACTTACACAAGAACATATTGCAAGCATTATAAGACTCTACACTGTCTTCCTTGTTGTTCAAACACTTTACCAGAAAATATCTAGACTTAGAGAGACCACTCATGCAAACCAAATTTTAACAAGCTCTACGGTAGTTCTCCATTAATAGATTAAACTACATGATGCAAGAGCTTAAACATGATCTATGAGAGCTCAAAATAATTGCCCAGTTATTTCAAACCATATGAAGCATTTTCTGATTCCAACCAAATAGCAATCAACGAAGCAATTTTCAGCCTTCGCCATGAACATTAAAGCACAATTAAGAACACAAGTGTTCCATATGAAAAAGCGGAGCGTAATATCTCCAATATAAGTATGGTGGGATCCAAATTTATTCAAACCAAAACAAAAATAAAAGCAAAAGACGCTCCAAGTAAAGAACATAAGATGTGACGAAATAAAAATATAGTTTCACTAGAAGTGACCTGATAAGTTGTCGATGAAGAAGGGGATGCCTTGGGCATCCCCAAGCTTAGATGCTTGAGTCTTCTTAAAATATGCAGGGATAAACCACCGGGGCATCTCCAAGCTTCGACCTTTCACTCTTCTTGATCATAATGTATCATCCTCTTCTCTTGACCCTTGAAAACTTTCCCCACACCAAACTTCAAGCAAACTCATTAGAGGGTTAGTGCATAATCAAAATTCATATATTCAGAGGTGACATAATCATTCTTAACACCTCTGGACATTGCACAAAACTTTTGAAAGTTAATGGAACAAAAAAACCCATTCAACATAGCAAAAGCGGCAATGCGAAATAAAAGGCAGAATCTGTCAAAACAGAACAGTCCGTAAAGACGAATTTTACAGAGGCACTTAACTTGCTCAAACGGAAAAACTCAAAACTAATGAAAGTTGCGTACATATCTGAGGATCACGCACGTAAATTGGCAGATTTTTTTGATTTTTCTCAAGAGAGTTCTACGCAAATTCGTGACAGACAACAATTCTGTTTCTGTGCAGCAATCCAAATCTAGCATCAACTTTACCATAGAGACTTTACTTGGCACAAAAACATGATAAGGAGAGGTTGCTACAGTAGTAACAACTTCCAAGACTCAACAATACAGTAAGTAAAATAAAACATGGGTTATCTCCCAAGAAGTGCATTTCTTTAACGCCTTTCAGCTAGGCGCAGAAAGTGCAAATCAAGTATTATCAAGAGAAGAAGCATCAACATTATAATTTGTTCTAATAATAGAATCAAAAGGCAACTTCATTCTCTTTCTAGGGAAGTGTTCCATACCTTTCTTGAGAGGAAATTGATACTTAATATTTCCCTCTTTCATATCAATAACAACACCAACATTCGAGAAAGGGTCTTCCCAACACAATAGGACAAGATGCATTGCATTCAATATCCAAGACAACAAAATCAACGGGGACAAGGTTATTGTTAACCGTAATACGAACATTATCAATCCTCCCCAAAGGTTTCTTTTTAATATTATCAGCAAGATTAACATCTAAATAACAATTTTTCAATGGTGGCAAGTCAAGCATATCATAAATTCTCTTAGGCATAACAGAAATACTTGCACCAAGATCACATAAAGCATTACATTCAAAATCATTGAATTTCATCTTAATGATGGGCTCCCAACCATCTTCTAACTTCCTAGGAATAGAAGCTTCAAGTTTTAATATCTCTTCCCTAGCTTTAATGAGAGCATTTGTAACACTACTAGAAAAAGGGCTACCACCGGCGCACCTTTTTTGGCTACTGCCGGCGCACATGAGCCTGCCGGTAGGAACAGGCCGGTGGTAGCAAATTACTCCCGGCGCATCATGTTGTGCGCCAGCGACAGTCCTACTATATACCGGCGCACCAGGTACTAGTTCGCCGGGGGTATGATTTTTTGGAAATAAAAAAATGCTGGTCGCAGCGACCAGCATCGCTGCACATGGCTGCAGTGCAGGCACTGCACTTTCACTTTACGCATGGAGCAGTAAAAAAATTTACAAGCAGGGAAATTTACAGAGAAGACCCTGTAAAGAAGAAAAAAAGCAATCAGGTCACGCGTCATCTTCCACCATCGGCCGGAGCTCTCTGTCTCCGCCCTTGCCGCGCCGGAGCTCGCCGCCCTTGCCACCGTGGGACGTAGCCTGCCGCCCGGCGATGAACTTGAGGCCCTCCTTCAGCTCGATGGCGATGAACTCGCAGAGGTGGTGGAGGTCTGCGCGCGCGGCGAACTTGAGCTGCGGGAGGAGTTGTCTTCGTCGGCGAGGCGCACCACGACCTCGCGCGCGTCGAACGGGAGGCCGCCCGCGGCGTAGAGGCTGCTGCAGCCGTCGTAGGCCGGGAGGCACGTCCCGAGGTCGGAGTCCCGGTAGAGGCGGACCAGCGCTCACCCACCGTCCCGAATCCCGGTCGCCGGCAGAACGCCAGCCCCTTGCTGGGCACCTTGGGCCCTGCGGCCGGCAGTGGGGTAATGGCTGGACACGCCCGTGCCCTCCGTGCCGCCTGCTGCCTCAATTCTTGGCTCCCTCCGGCAACCGTCCGTTGTTAATCTGAGAGAGACTGGGAGAGAGATTTGAGAACGTGGGTGCAGGGAGAGAGCAGGCTGTGCCTCGAGCTGTGCTGCACTGCTGCGTTCGTGATGTGAGAACGTGGGTGAAGGGTGAATGTGAGAACGTGGGTGAGCAGAGGCTGTGCTGCGCGGTGTGCGGTCTGCAGTGTGCCACGTATGTAGAATTGCGTGTGCTGTGCTGCGCAGTTGCGTGCTGTGTGTGATGCATGCGTGGAGATAGCTGGTCTCGGCCGGCGAAGTAATTTTTTGGTTCGTCGGTGCAAATAATATGCCGCAGGCGCACTGAAGTAGTGTTGCGCCGGCAGTATTGGGAAGCAGAAGCTGTAATCTAGCTAGCTCGTATTGCCGGCGTACGTAGGTTTTAGTGCGCCAGCGATATATACTTACCACCGGCGCACCAAATAAGTGGCTCGCCGGCGGCAAATATCACCGGCGTACCACTTATTTGGTGCGCCGGCAGTACACGTGCAGCTATAGGCTTTTTCCTAGTAGTGTAATATGTTTTGTAAAGGCTAAATTTATAGCACTAGCATTAGGACTTCTAGCAAGTTTTTGTAAGAACTTTATAACTTCAGTAATATGATAATCATCAAAATCTAAACCATTACGTTCTACAGCAATGGGATCATTGTCCCCAATATTTTGAAAATTTCAGCAGTTTATCACAAGCGGTTTAGTTTCGTGCAATTTTGCACGCTTTGCACTAGGAGTAGAAACATTGCCAACACCAATTATTTTACCATTGATAGTAGAAGGTGTAGCAATATGTGTAGAATCAACATTACTAGTGGTGGTAATAGTCCAAACTTTAGCTATATTATTCTCTTTAGCAAGTTTTTCTTTTTCTTCTCTATCCCACCTAGCATGCAATTCAGCCAACATTCTTATATTATCATTAATTTGAACTTGGATGGCATTTGTTTTAGCAAACCTAGCATCTTTAACTTCCTCAGGCATAACTTTCATTTTTAAAAGATCAACATCAAGAGCAAGACTATCAACCTTAGAAGTAAGAACATCAATTTTACCAAGCTTTTCTTCAACAGTTTTATTAAAAGCAGTTTGTGTACTAATAAATTCTTTAAGCATGACTTCAAGACTAGAGGGTACACTTTTATTATTGTTGTAAGAATTACCATAAGAATTACCATAACCACTACCATTATTAGAAGGATATGGCCTATAGTTGTTGTTACCATAATTATTCTTATAAGCATTGTTGTTGAAATTATTATTCTTAATGAAATTCACATCAACATTTTCTTCGTGAGCAACCAATGAAGCTAAAGGAACATTATTAGGATCAATATGAGATCTACCATTTGCAAGCATAGACATAATAGCATCAATCTTATCACCCAAAGAAGAGGTTTCTTCAACAATTTACCTTCTTACCTTGAGGAGTTCTTTCTGTGCCATTCAGAGTAATTGATCATCATATCATCAAGAAGCTTTGTTGCGGCGCCTAAGGTGATGGACATAAAAGTACCTCCAGCAGCTGAATCCAATAGGTTCCTCGAGGAAAATTCAATCCTGCATAAAAGGTTTGGATGATCATCCAAGTAGTCAGTCCATGGGTAGGGCAATTCTTTACCAAAGATTTCATTCTCTCCCATGCTTTGGCAACATGTTCATTATAAAATTGCTTAAAATTCATAATGCTACTTCTCAAAGATATAATCTTAGCAGGAGAACAATATTTACCAATAAAAGCATCTTTACATTTAGTCCATGAATCAATACTATTCTTAGGCAAAGAAAGCAACCAATCTTTAGCTCTTCCTCTTAATGAGAAAGGAAACAATTTCAGTTTTATAATATCACCATCTATATCCTTATACTTTTGCATTTCACAAAGTTCAACAAAATTATTAAGATGGGCAGCAGCATCATCAGTACTAACACCAGAAAATTGCTCTCTCATAACAAGATTCAGTAAAGCAGGTTTAATTTCATAGAATTCTGCTGTAGTAGCAAGTGGAGCAATAGGAGTACTTATAAAATCATTATTATTTGTGCTAGTGAAATCACACAACTTAGTATTTGATGAGGACATCCCTACCTCACTATTACCTCCGTCATTACCAACTGAAGATGAACCTGCTGTGAAGCTCAAGTCCAATGAAGTCAGGATTGGACCAATGACACGAGCTCGTGCGAAGCTACTTAAACAACAGGTGAACTTGTTTCTAAATGATACTTTGATTGATGAGAACTTTATACTGCCTAAGTCCTATTACTTGTGTATCATCAGGTATCAAGAGGAGACGAGCATCGCACGAGGAGGAGAGGAGCAGCTGGACGTGAAGATGGACGTGAAGCTGGACATGGAGCTGGACATGAAGATATCTCATGGACGCGCGAGGGAGGAGGGGAGGCATGCGCGAGAGGAGAAGAAGAAGTCATGGCCGGTCCAGCGCCGGTCGACCGGCCCCACGCCGGGCAGCCCGGTCCCTGGCCGGTCGACCGGCCGCCAACCGGCCGCCAACCGGAGGGAGTGCATCGTACCGCCGGAAACTTCGCAGTTTCCGGCTGCCGCCGGGTGACCGGACCACGAGCCGGACCGGCCGGTCCACGCCTCGACCGGATTCAGACCGGACCAGTCCGAGTCTATCTCGACCGCATCTATTCTGGGTCGGTTATTTTCGTACTTTTTGGACCTGAGGTCGTCCCAGACTCCTATATAAGTCCCTGGGACGCCCCCCTAGCTGCTTTAGACCATGTTTAAGATAAACCCTAGTTCTTAGTTGTTTGCTCTGCAAAACTATTGAATTCCCTACACCATATTGCTTGGATATTGTGTAGATCCTGTTTAAGTCTTGTGTGATCTGTTGTTCCATTGGGAATTAGACGGTTGCAACTTACCGCTTCGTGGTCGGCGGCTACGTGCGCAAGTGTGTGGAGTTGCGAATATCTTGCAGGGTTGAGAGCTGTTGCATTGGCGACAGGGACCAATCGAGAGATCTCGTTGCGTCATACAAGTTATCATCCACTACATCGTCGTGTTTCTCCGCCGCCATCATCCCGTGATCATCATCACCACCGTTGCTTACTGAGAAGATCGGGCCACCCCTTATCATCTTGGTATCAGATTTCTTTTCCTCGGTAAGCCATCCACAATCCACCCCATAGTTGAGTTGTAAGTGTTTTCCTATCCAGAAAAAGCCAAAAATATTTAGGGTTAGGGTTTTCCATAGCCATAGCTTGCACTAATTTCGAGTTTTAGTTGCTTTTTGTAGTTGTTTTTGCGTCACTTTATCTTTCATCTAGTATTTTAGGGTTTGAGTTTACTCTATCATCGTGTGTTATTTTGTCGTCTAGTGTCAGTTTTTGTTACTCCGAGTCCACATAGCGTACAGTGTGCTTGTTTCCCAACCATAGACATAGCCTTTCGATCTACGTGACTAGGAACTTCCCCAGAAGAGACTAGTTTTACCGCTCGACAGGCTGCTCATTAGGGTTTTGGTGCTTTGCATATCTAGTTGGCTGTGTTATCAAGGAGTGGAGTCATAAAATCAAAAAAAAAGAGAAAATAGAAAAGAAGCAAAAAGAGCTACATAGCTGCGTGTGTTACCAAAAGAAAAATACAAAAAGAAAAGTGTCGTGCTAGTTGAATCAAGTGAAAGGCCTAAGTTTTCTTTACTGCACCCGTAGTTGAGCAATCTTGTGCCTGTCTCGTTGAGCTTTGCTAGCGTCTCTCTAGTGCATTGCAACCTTTTCCTCCATATAGTTGCATTGCCCCATTATATCGCCTTGTGTGAGTATCATTGGTTGTCTACGGTCAGCGCTAGAGCTTGTTATTGGTGCAAATAGGTAGCCTACCTACAGCCCCACATATACCCTTTGTCGTGTGATTGTTCTTATACCCTTGATATTCGCTTCGCTACATCCGTGCACTAGTTGTTACTACAAGTGGTAAGCAACACTAATTTACTTTGGAACGGTAAGATTTCCTTTTCTTATCAGTTTTGAGTGAGTTGTGAGAGTACCACCATATATTATTGATTTAGTGCACTAACCTACTAATCATGTCTGCTAGTGATAATAAGATTGTTAACCAGGAAAACAAGAATTCGGCAGATATCATCACATGGAGGGAGTATGAAGCTCTTCGTAATGAGATGCGACGTGAATTCGCATTAAGGATGATGAGCTTAAGAGTACAGTTGACGAGATCAAACAAACGCTGGATGCTACTAATGTCACCGTCACTGGATTGTCTGATCAAATGACGGATATACAGCGCAATATTGCAGATATGTGCCTCGCTATTGAGAATTTGACTGCACAACAACACCAAGACGATGATGAAGATCCTGAGCTTGCAGATGACGCACACAATGCTCGTGGTGCGCCTCGTGGTCATCGTCCTCGTGGTTTGTTTCCACTTGGCCGCAATGGTCGTGGACAAGATGAAGAAGATGGATTGAGTAAGCCCAAGTTTTCCATACCCAAGTTTGAAGGAGGAGCTGATGTTGAAGAATACCTCACTTGGGAGCTGAAAATTGAGAAATTATGGAGCTTACATCCACACTACTCTGAAGATAGGAAGATCAAGCTTGCATCTTCTGAATTTGATGGTTATGCATTGCGTTGGTGGGATTCTTTGGTTCGTAACCTCGACGAAGATGGTGCACAACCTATCCGTACATGGCGTGCTATGAAAGAGGCAATGACTTCTCGTTTTGTGCCTACAAATTACATACGGAATATATTTGATAAGCTAACACTATTGAGGCAAGGTGTGAAGACTGTTGATGAGTACTACATGGAGATGGAGATGCTTATGCAGCGTGGCCGTGTCCGTGAGTCTCTAGAGATGACAATGCAGCGTTTTCTCAATGGATTGAAGTATGATGTTAAAGGCATTGTTCGTCATTACACCTACACCAATATGAATCAATTGTTACATCATGCAAGAGAATCACAGTTGGCTGAAGAAGCAAAGGTTAAGGGACGTGCTACGGGAGCTGGGCGCTTCACGCCTCGCGCGCCCCCACCTGCGGCGCCGGCGCCCTCAACGCGCTCTGCACCTTATTCTACTCCGCCTAGTAAACCGGTCTCCAATGTATCTAATGCAAAGAAGTCCGAATCTGCTGCAAGTACGAGTGGTTCTAGCATGTCTACAGCGCGCAACCGTGATATGCTTTGCCATACATGTGGTGGCAAGGGTCACTTCAAGAGAGATTGTCCTAACCGCAAAGTCATGTTTATCAATGAGGACAATGAGTATGAGACTGGAGATGATGTTGATCCAAATGCTCCAGACGATGATGACTATGACACTGATGGTGAAGATGCATATCCTTCTGATGCTCGTACCATTGTTGTGTCGCAGCGTGCTCTTAATGTGTTGCCTAGTGCATCTACTCAGCGCTGCAATTTGTTCCAAACCAAAGCTTTAGTTGGTCCCGACAAGGCTTGCAAGGTCATTATTGATGGCGGGAGTTGCCGCAATTTAGCAAGCAAGGAGTTATGTACCAAGCTGAAGTTGAAGTACCTACCGCACCCGCATCCATATTATATTCAGTGGTTGAGCGACAATGGTGAGATGAAGGTAAACCACATGGTGCGTGTTGAGTTTGCGATCGGACCGTATAAGGATTGCATTGACTTTGATGTGGTTCCTAAGACGGTTTGTCACCTACTATTGGGTCGGCCTTGGCTCTATGACCGTTCTGTGCAACACAATGGCCGAGCCAATACATATCACTTGGAGTACAAGGGCAAGAAAATTAACTTACAGCCTATGTCACCACAACAAATTGTCAATGAGTCTCGTCGGAAGATTGAAGTGAATTTGGAGGATGCACCTCTAGATAGGCGAGAGAATTGTAATGTCGTGAGTGATATAACGAAAAGTGAGAGAGTGAATTCCTTAGTCTCATTAGCCACCAAAGAAGACATGATAGAATTTAGTGAGGATCCTACGGCCACGCCTCTTGTGCTTTTGTACAGGGTACGGTTTTGGTTTCTAACGACATGACCCCTCTTCCTCTTGGTGTTTCTAATGTTTTGCAGGAATTCGGCGACGTGTTTCCGGAGGAGGTACCCGCAGGACTACCACCATTGCGAGGTATTGAGCATCAAATTGACTTGATTCCCGGAGCATCGCTGCCCAATAGGGCGCCATATCGCACTAATCCCGAAGAGACGAAGGAGATACAGAAGCAAGTACAAGCGCTACTCGACAAAGGTTACATTCGCATAAGCCTTAGTCCTTGTGCTGTTCCTGTTATTCTAGTTCCTAAGAAAGATGGTACTTGGCATATGTGCGTAGATTGTAGAGCTATAAACAACATTACTATTCGATATCGTCATCCTATTCCCCGTTTAGAGGATATGCTAGATGAATTGAGTGGTGCTGCTGTGTTCTCTAAAATTGATTTGCGTAGTGGTTATTGATACGCGTAGATGCACACGTCCGTTGGGAACCCCAAGTGGAAGGTATGATGCGTATAGAAGCAAGTTTCCCTCGGTATGAAACCAAGGTTTAATCGAACCAGTAGGAGCCAAGAAGCACGTTGAAGGTTGATGGTGGCGAAATGTGATGCGGCGCAACAACAGGGATTCCGGCGCCAACGTGGAACCTGCACAACACAACCCAGTACTTTGTCCCAACGAAACAGTGAGGTTGTCAATCTCACCGGTTTGTTGTAACAAAGGATTAACCGTATTGTGTGGAAGATGATTGTTTGCAAGAAAACAGAAAAACAAGTATTGCAGTAGATTGTATGCGATGTAAAGAATAGGACCGGGGTCCACAGTTCACTAGAGGTGTCTCTCCCATAAGATAAAAGCATGTTGGGTGAACAAATTACAGTCGGGCAATTGACAAATAGAGAAGGGCATAACAATGCATATACATGATATGATAAATATAGTGAGATTTAATCCGGGCATTACGACAAAGTACATAGACCGCCATCCAACATCTATGCCTAAAAAGTCCACCTTCAGGTTATCATCCGAACCCCATTCAGTATTAAGTTGCAAAGCAACAGACAATTGCATTAAGTATGGTGCGTAATGTAATCGACAACTACATCCTTAGACATAGAATCAATGTTTTATCCCTAGTGGCAACAAGCACATCACAACCTTAGAACTTTCTGTCACTGTCCCAGGTGTCAATGAAGGCATGAACCCACTATCGAGCATAAATACTCCCTCTTGGAGTTAAGAGCAAAAACTTGGCCAGAGCCTCTACTAATAACGGAGAGCATGCAAGATCATAAACAACACATAAACAATAGATTGATAATCATCATAACATAGTATTCTCTATCCATCGGATCCCGACAAACACAACATATAGTATTACAGATAGATGATCTTGATCATGTTAGGCAGCTCACAAGATCCAACAATGAAGCACAATTAGGAGAAGACGACCATCTAGCTACTGCTATGGACCCATAGTCCAGGGGTGAACTACTCACTCATCACTCCGGAGGCGACCATGGCGGTGTAGAGTCCTCCGGAGATGAATCCCCTCTCCGGCAGTGCCGGAGGCGATCTCCGAATCCCCCGAGATGGGATTCGCGCGGCGGCGTCTCGGAAGGTTTTCCGTATCGTGGCTCTCGCTTGGGGTTTCGCGACGGAGGCTATAAGTAGGCGAAAAGGGTCGGGGGGCGAGGGGCCCACACCATAGGGCGGCGCGGGCCCCCTCGGCCGCGCGGCCCTATGGTGGCGGCGCCTCGTCGCCCCACTTCTTATCCCTTTCGGTCTTCGGAAGCTTCGTGCAAAAATAGGACCTGGTGATTTCGTCCAATTCGAGAATATTTCCTTACTAGATTTCTGAAACCAAAAACAGCAGAAAACTGGCTCTTCGGCATCTTGTTAATAGGTTAGTTCCAGAAAATGCGTAAATACGACATATAATGTGCATAAAACATGTAGGTATCATCAATAAAGTAGCATGGAACATAAGAAGTTATCGATACGTTGGAGACGTATCAGCATCCCCAAGCTTAGTTCTGCTCGTCCCGAGCAGGTAAAACGATAACAAAGATAATTTCAAGTGACATGCCATCATAATCTTGATCATACTATTTGTAAACATATGTAATGAATGCAGCGATCAAAACAAAGGTAATGACATGAGTAAACAAGTGAATCATATAGCAAAGACTTTTCATGAATAGTACTTCAAGACAAGCATCAATAAGTCTTGCATAAGAGTTAACTCATAGAGCAATAAATCAAAGTAAAGGTGTTGAAGCAACACAAAGGAAGATTAAGTTTCAGCGGTTGCTTTCAACTTATAACATGTATATCTCATGGATATTGTCAACATAAAGTAATATAACAAGTGCAATATGCAAGTATGTAGGAATCAATGCACAGTTCACACAAGTGTTTGCTTCTTAAGGTGGAGGGAGATAGGTAAACTGACTCAACAATAAAAGTAAAAGAAAGGTCCTTCAAAGAGGAAAGCATCCATTGCTGTATTTGTGCTAGAGCTTTTATTTTGAAAACATGAAACAATTTTGTCAACGGTAGTAATAAAGCATATGAGTTATGAAAATTATATCTTACAAGTTGCAAGCCTCATGCATAGTATACTAATAGTGCCCGCACCTTGTCCTACTTAGCTTGGACTACCGGATCTTCGCAATGCCATGTTTCAACCAAGTGTCACAAAGGGGTACCTCCATGCCGCCTGTACAAAGGTCTAAGGAGAAAGCTCGCATTTTGGATTTCTCGCTTTTGATTATTCTCAACTTAGACATCCATACCGGGACAACATGGACAACAGATAATGGACTCCTCTTAAATGCATAAGCATGTAGCAACAATTATTATTCTCATATGAGATTGAGGATATATGTCCAAAACTGAAACTTCAACCATGATTCATGGCTTTAGTTAGCGGCCCAATGTTCTTCTCTAACAATTTGCATGCTCCAATCATTAAGGTGATAGATCCTTCAGACAAGACGGACATGCATAGCAACTCACATGATATTCAACAATAGTTGATGGCGTTCCCCAGAAGCATGGTTATCGCACAACAAGCAACTTAATAAAAGATAAAGTGCATAAGTACATATTCAATACTACGATAGTTTTTAAGGCTATTTTGTCCCATGAGCTATATATTGCAAAGGTGAATGATGGAATTTTAAAGGTAGCACTCAAGCAATTTACTTTGGAATGGCGGAGAAATACCATGTAGTAGGTAGGTATGGTGGACACAAATGGCATAGTAGTTGGCTCAAGGATTTTGGATGCATGAGAAGTATTCCCTCTCGATACAAGGTTTAGGCTAGCAAGGTTATTTGAAGCAAACTCAAGGATGAACCGGTGCAGCAAAACTCACATAAAAGACATATTGTAAACATTATAAGACTTTACACCGTCTTCCTTGTTGTTCAACCCAATACTAGAAATTATCTAGACCTTAGAGAGACCAATTATGCAAACCAAATTTTAGCATGCTCTATGTATTTCTTCACTAATAGGTGCAAAGTATATGATGCAAGAGCTTAAACATGAGCACAACAATTGCCAAGTATCACATTATCCAAGACATTTTACCAATTACTACATGTAGCATTTTCAATTCCAACCATATAACAATTTAACGAAGAGGAAACTTCGCCTTGAACATTATGAGTAAAGCCTAAGGACATATTTGTCCATATGCAACAGCGGAGCGTGTCTCTCTCCACAAAGTGAATGCTAGGATCCATTTTATTCAAACAAAAACAAAAACAAAAACAAAAACAAACCGACGCTCCAAGTAAAGAACACAAGATGTGATTGAATAAAAATATAGTTTCAGGGGAGGAACCTGATGATGTTGTCGATGAAGAAGGGGATGCCTTGGGCATCCCCAAGCTTAGACGCTTGAGTCTTATTAAAATATGCAGGGATGAACCACGGGCATCCCCAAGCTTAGAGCTTTCACTCCTCTTGATCATAGTATATCATACTCCTCTCTTGACCCTTGAAAACTTCCTTCACACCAAACTTCAAGCAAACTCATTAGAGGGTTAGTGCACATTTAATAATTCATACATTCAGAGGTGACACAATCATTCTTTACACTTCTGGACATTGCATAAAGCTACTGGACATTAATGGATCAAAGAAATGAATCCAACATAGCAAAAGAGGCAATGCGAAATAAAAGGCAGAATCTGTCAAAAACAGAACAGTCCCTAAAGACGAATTTTAAAATGGCACCAGACTTGCTCAAATGGAAAAACTCAAAACTAATGAAAGTTGCGTACATATCTGAGGATCACGCTCGTAAATTGGCAGATTTTTTCGAATTTTCTACAGAGACTTGTGCCCAGATTCATGACAGACAGCAATGCTGTTTCTGCGCAGCGATCCCAAATATAATATCAACTTTGACATAGAAACTTTACTTGGCACAAAAACATGATAAGGAGAGGTTGCTACAGTAGTAAACAACTTCCAAGACTCAACAAAACAAAAAATTGCTGTAGTAAAAACATGGGTTGTCTCCCATAAGCGCTTTTCTTTAACGCCTTTCAGCTAGGCGCCAAAAGTGCAAATCAAGTAACATCAAGAGATGAGGCATCAACATCATTACCAGGGGTGTTGGGAGTTTTCTCAACCAAGCATAGTATATTGGATACATAAGTTTTAGCATCTCCCTTTTCATTAGTCTTGGGCTTGCTATTCTCATCGAACAAATTTTCAGGAACAAGCCAAGCATAGTTATTTTCTAGTGCATCATTCATAGCTAGGAGTTTACATGGTATTGGTGCTTTGATCTCCCCACCATCATTAATATTATTAGTGTACCTTATTCTATCCATGTCCATTTTTTCAAGGAGACCAACAAAATTAGTATGAGAACCTAGCATATTAAATTTAGCAAAGACCTTTCTAGCCTCTCTTGCTAGACCACCAAATTCTCTAAGAAGAGTTTCTAAAACAAAATCTTTCTTTTCCCCTTCTTCCATATCACCGAGTGTAAGAAACATGTGTTGGATTATAGGATTGAGATTAACAAATTTAGTTTCCAACATACGAACTAAAGCAGCAGCAGCAATTTCATAGGTAGGTGCAAGTTCTACCAAGTGTCTATCTTCAAAATCTTCAGTAATACTAACATGATTGAAAAATTCTTCTATATTATTTCTCCCAACTATGGACCCACGTCCTACCGGTATGTCTTTTGTGGTGAAATTAAAAGGAAACATGATGCGATAAGCAAAAAGTAAACTAGGCAAACAAAGTAAAGACAAGTAACTAATTTTTTTGTGTTTTGATATAGTGAGCAAGACAGTAAATAAAGTAAAACTAACAACTAATTTTTTTTGTGTTTTGTTTAGGTGCAGCAAACAAAGTAATAAATAAAGCAAGACAAAAACAAAATAAAAAGATTGAGAAGTGGAGACTCCCCTGCGGCGTGTCTTGATCTCCCAGCAACGCGAAATTTAGCTTGATACGCGTAGATGCACACGTCCGTTGGGAACCCCAAGTGGAAGGTATGATGCGTATAGAAGCAAGTTTCCCTCAGTATGAAACCAAGGTTTAATCGAACCAGTAGGAGCCAAGAAGCACGTTGAAGGTTGATGGTGGCGAAATGTGATGCGCGCAACAACAGGGATTCCGGCGCCAACGTGGAACTGCACAACACAACCCAAGTACTTTGTCCCAACGAAACGGTGAGGTTGTCAATCTCACCGGCTTGCTGTAACAAAGGATTAACCGTATTGTGTGGAAGATGATTGTTTGCAAGAAAACAGTAAAACAAGTATTGCAGTAGATTGTATGCGATGTAAAGAATAGGACCGGGGTCCACAGTTCACTAGAGGTGTCTCTCCCATAAGATAAAAGCATGTTGGGTGAACAAATTACAGTCGGGCAATTGACAAATAGAGAAGGGCATAACAATGCATATACATGATATGATAAATATAGTGAGATTTAATCCGGGCATTACGACAAAGTACATAGACCGCCATCCAACTGCATCTATGCCTAAAAAGTCCACCTTCAGGTTATCATCCGAACCCCATTCAGTATTAAGTTGCAAAGCAACAGACAATTGCATTAAGTATGGTGCGTAATGTAATCGACAACTACATCCTTAGACATAGAATCAATGTTTTATCCCTAGTGGCAACAACACATCACAACCTTAGAACTTTCTGTCACTGTCCCAGGTGTCAATGAAGGCATGAACCCACTATCGAGCATAAATACTCCTCTTGGAGTTAAGAGCAAAAACTTGGCCAGAGCCTCTACTAATAACGGAGAGCATGCAAGATCATAAACAACACATAAACAATAGATTGATAATCATCATGACATAGTATTCTCTATCCATCGGATCCCGACAAACACAACATATAGTATTACAGATAGATGATCTTGATCATGTTAGGCAGCTCACAAGATCCAACAATGAAGCACAATTAGGAGAAGACGACCATCTAGCTACTGCTATGGACCCATAGTCCAGGGTGAACTACTCACTCATCACTCCGGAGGCGACCATGGCGGTGTAGAGTCCTCCGGGAGATGAATCCCCTCTCCCGGCAGGGTGCCGGAGCGATCTCCCGAACCCCGAGATGGGATTCGCGGCGGCGCGTCTCTCGGAAGGTTTTCCGTATCGTGGCTCTCGGTGCGGGGTTTCGCGACGGAGGCTATAAGTAGGCGAAAGGGTAGGTCACGACGAGGGCCCACACCATAGGGCGGCGGGCCCCCTCTAGCGCGGCCCTATGGTGGCGGCGCTCGTCGCCCCACTTCTTATCCCTTCGGTCTTCTGGAAGCTTCGTGCAAAAATAGGACCCTGGGCGGTGATTTCGTCCAATTCCGAGAATATTTCTTACTAGGATTTCTGAAACCAAAAACAGCAGAAAACAGCAACTGGTCTTCGGCATCTTGTTAATAGGTTAGTTCCGAAAATGCGTAAATACGACATATAATGTGCATAAAACATGTAGGTATCATCAATAAAGTAGCATGGAACATAAGAAATTATCGATACGTTGGAGACGTATCAGTTATCATCAAATTAGGATGAAAGAAGGGGATGAGTGGAAAACAGCCTTTAAAACAAAATTTGGTTTGTATGAGTGGTTAGTAATGCCTTTTGGTTTGACTAATGCACCTAGTACTTTCATGAGATTAATGAACCATGTTTTGCGTGAGTTTATTGGCAAATTTGTGGTTGTATACTTTGATGACATATTAATCTACAGCCGCAATGAATCTGATCATACTATACATATTCGACATGTTTTGCAAGTGTTGCGTGATAATCAACTCTATGGTAATCTTGAGAAGTGCACATTTTGCAAAGATAAGGTCATATTTCTGGGTTATGTTGTCTCTAAGCATGGAGTAGAAGTAGATGTGTCTAAAATTGAAGCTATTCAAAATTGGCCTACTCCCATGAATGTGAGTCAAGTAAGAAGTTTCCATGGTCTAGCTGGGTTTTATCGCAGATTTGTGCCCAACTTTAGTACTATTGCTGCACCTTTGAATGATTTGACTAAAAAGGGTGTTGTTTTTGAGTGGGGCGCAGCCCAAGATCATGCTTTTGATGAACTTAAGAGATTGTTAACTTCTGCACCGTTGCTTGCACTTCCTGATTTCAATAAGCAATTTGAGATTGAATGTGATGCTAGTGGTATTGGAATTGGTGGTGTGTTGATGCAAGAGGGTCGCCCAATTGCATATTTTTCTGAGAAACTTCTGGTGCTAAGTTGAACTATCCTATATATGATAAAGAATTGTATGCTTTAATTAGAGTTCTTGAGGTTTGGCAACATTACTTGTGGCCAAAAGAATTTATCATACATTCTGATCATGAAGCTTTAAAATACCTGAAAGCCCAATCTACTTTGCATAAGCGTCTAGCTAAGTGGGTTGAGTTCATTGAGTCTTTTCCATATATTATTAAGCATAAGAAGGGAAAAGATAATATTGTTGATGCTCTATCTAGGAAGAATATGCTATTAACTCAACTTGATGTTAAAATTCCTGGTTTAGAGATACTATGTGATTTGTATGCTACTGATCATGATTTTGCTGCACCATATCGCTTATGTGCTCTTGGTAAAGCATGGGAGAAATATCACATACATGATGGGTTCTTGTTTAGGGCTAACAAACTATGTGTTCCAGAATCGTCTGTGCGTTTGCTCTTATTGCAGGAATCACATGCTGGAGGTTTGATGGGTCACTTTGGGCGTGAGAAGACGCTACTCATGCTAGCTGACCACTTTTATTGGCCAAAGATGAGGCGGGATGTGGATCGATATGTGAGGAGATGCATTACTTGCAACAAGTCCAAGTCCAAGCTGAAGCCTCACGGTTTGTATACTCCTTTACCGGCACCTACTACACCATGGGAGGATATTAGTATGGATTTTGTGTTGGGTTTGCCGCGTACTAAGAGAGGCCATGATTCTATATTTGTGGTAGTGGATATATTCTCTAAGATGTCCCACTTTATTGCCTGTCACAAGAGCGACGATGCGTCGCATATTGCTAACCTGTTTTTCAGGGAGATTGTATGTCTACATGGAGTCCCAAAGACTATTGTTTCTGATCGTGAGGTGAAGTTTATGAGCTACTTCTGGAAGACGCTTTGGAGGAAGCTGGGGACGAAACTGTATACTACTTGTCATCCCCAAACCGATGGTCAAACCGAAGTGGTGAATAGAACATTGTCACAACCGTTGAGATCCATGATCAAGAAGAACCCGAAGGAGTGGGAAGAGTATTTGCCGCATGTGGCTTACAACAGGGCGGTACATTCTACCACGGAGCTATGTCCTTTTGAGGTGGTGTATGGTTTCAAACCCATTACTCCACTTGACTTGTTGCCTTTGCCCATACATGAGAGAGTTAATATGGAGGCATCAAAGAGGGCAGATTTTGTGAAGAAGATTCATGTGAAGACTAAAGAGTTGATTGAAAAGAAAGGCAAGAGGAATGCTGCAAGGATGAATAAGAAGCGCAAGGAGATGTTGTTCAAGCCTGGTGATTTGGTCTGGGTACATTTTCGCAAGGATAGGTTCCCGAAGCTGAGGAAGTCTAAATTGAAGCCTCGTGGTGATGGTCCTTACAAAGTGCTTGCCAAGATCAATGATAATGCATACTCGATAGATCTTCCAGAGGATGAGTTTGGTGTCAGTAATTCTTTTAATGTTGCTGATTTGACACCATATGACGGAGAAGACCTTGGAGCGTCGGGGTCGACGCCTTTTGAAGGGGGGAGATGATGAGGACATCCCTACCTCACTACTACCTCCGTCATTACCTGAAGATGAACCTGTGTGAAGCTCAAGTCCAATGAAGTCAGATTGGACCAATGACACGAGCTCGTGCGAAGCTACTTAAACAACAGGTGAACTTGTTTCTAAACGATACTTTGAGTGATGAGAACTTTATCGCCTAAGTCCTATGTGTATCATCAGGTATCAAGAGGAGATGAGCATCGCACGAGAGAGGAGCAGTGGACGTGAAGATGGACGTGAAGCTGGACATGGAGCTGGACATGAAGATATCTCATGGACGCGAGGAGGAGAGGGCATGCGCGAGAGGAAGAAGAAGTCCAGCCGGTCCGGCCGGGTCGGACCGGCCCACGCCGGGCAGCCCGGTCCGGTCCGGCGACCGGCCGCCACCGGCCGCCAACCGGGGAGTGCATGCGGGCAGAAGGAAACCGCGGTTCCCGATTGCCGCCGGTTGACCGGACCAGACCGGACCGGCGGTCCACAACCCGGTCGACCGGATTCCACCGGACGTCCGAGTCTGTCTCGACCAATCTATTCGGGTCGGTTATTTTACTTTTTGGACTGAGGTCGTCCCGACGCCTATATAAGTCCGGACGCCCCCTAGCTGCTTTAGACCACGTTTAAGATAAATCCTAGTTCTTAGTTGTTTGCTCTGCAAAACTATTGAATTCCCTACACCATATTGCTTGGATATTGTGTAGATCCTGTTTAGGTCTTGTGTGATCTGCTGTTCCATTGGGAATTAGACGGTTGCAACTTACCGCTTCGTGGTCGGCGGCTACGTGCGCAAGTGTGTGGAGTTGCGAATATCTTGTGGGTTGAGAGCTGTTGCATCGGCGACAGGGACCAATCGAGAGATCTCGTTGCGTCATACAAGTTATCATCCACTACATCGTCGTGTTTCTCCGCTGCCATCATCCCGTGATCATCATCACCACCGTTGCTTACTGAGAAGATCGGGCCACCCCTTATCAGTTTTTTCATGAGTACCCATTGTAGCAGTAATAAAAGTAAACTAAGCAAGTAGAATAAAATAAAGACAAGTAACTAATTTTTTTGTATTTTGATATAGAGCAAGTAAACAAGACAGAAATTAAAGCAACTAATTTTTTATGTGTTTTTAATATAAAGAAAACAAGACAATAAATAAAGTAAAGTAAAGCAAGACAAAAACAAAATAAAGAGATTGGATGTGGAAGACTCCCCTTGCAGCGTGTCTTGATCTCCAGAACGGCGCCAGAAATTTAGCTTGATACACGCGAAGCACACGTCCATTGGGAACCCCAAGTGGAAGGTATGATGCGTATAGAAGCAAGTTTCCCTCGGTATGAAACCAAGGTTATCGAACCAGTAGGAGCCAAGACGCACGTGAAGGTTGTTGGTGGAGGAGTGTAGTGCGGCGCAACACCAAAACCGGCGCCAACGTGGAACCTAACACAATCAAGATACTTTGCCCCAACGAACAGTGAGGTTGTCAATCTCACCGGCTTGCTGAAAACAAAGGATTAAACGTATCGAGTGGAAGATGGTGTTGTTTGCAAAGAACGAAGAACAATGATTGCAGATTGTATTCAGATGTAAAAGAATGGACCGGGATCCACGGTTCACTAGTGGTGTCTCTCCAATAAGATAACTAGCATGTGGGGTGAACAAATTACAGTGGAAATTGACAAATAAAGATTCAATACATATCAATGATGATTACTATGAGATTTAATCAGGGCATTACGACAAAGTACATAGACCGCTATCCAACATGCATCTATGCCTAAATAATCCACCTTCGGGTTAGCATCCCACCCTCCAGTATTAAGTTGTAAACAACAGATAATTGCATTAAGTATGGTGCGTAATGTAATCAACACAAATATCCTTATACAAAGCATCGATGTTTTATCCCTAGTAGCAACAACACATCCACAACCTTAGAACTTTCTCACTGTCCCAGATTAAATGGAGGCATGAACCCACTATCGAGCATAAATACTCCCTCTTGGAGTTACAAGTATCAACTTGGCCAGAGAGCTCTACTAGCAACGGAGAGCATGCAAGAACATAAACAACACATATATGATAGATTGATAATCAACTTGACATAATATTCTAGATTCATCGGATCCCACCAAACACAACATGTAGCATTACAAGTAGATAATCTTGATCATGTTAGGCAGCTCACAAGATCTAAACAATGATAGCACAAGTGGAGAAGACAACCAACTAGCTACTGCTATGGACCCATAGTCCAAGGATGAACTACTCACGCATCAATTCGGAGGCGGGCATGATGATGTAGAGCCCCCCGGTGATGATTCCCCCCTGAATCCCCCGAGATGGGATTGACGGCGGCGGCGTCTCTGGAAGGTTTTCCGTATCGTGGCTCTCGGTACGAGGGTTTCGCGACGAAGGCTTTAAGTAGGCGGAAGGGCGGAGTCGGAGGAGTCACGGGGCCCCACACGCTAGGGCCGCGCGCCCCCCTAGCCGCGCCGCCCAGTGTGCGGCGCCCGTGGCCCCACTTCGTTTCTCCCTCGCCTCTCGAAGCTTCGTGAAAATAAGACCCTGGGCGTTGATTTCGTCCAATTCCGAGAATATTTCCTTTGTAGGATTTCAAACCAAAAACAGCAGAAAACAAAGCGGCGCTTCGGCATCTTGTTAATAGGTTAGTGCCGAAAAATGTATAATAATGATGTAAAGTATGTATAAAACATTCAAGTATTGTCCTAAAAGTAGCATGGAACATAAGAAATTATAGATACGTTTGAGATGTATCATGGTCTTCGCGTGAGCTGCATTGACCTTCTCGACGACCAGTGGTTGGTGGTAAGTGTGCCGGTATTGTCGCCCCAAATGCCTTTTGACCCCATGGTCTCGCATGCCGAGAGGTGTCGAACGATCGCGCACTCTTGCATGAGCTTCTTCATGGCGACCGCCAAGCTGAGCGTCACGGCAAACGGCAGGCCCTCTAGGACAGCGACGATGATGATGGTGACGGCCACACTGAAGAAGTTGAGCACGGAAAGCGCCTCGTCCATCCCCCATGTCAGTAGTCAGCCGCCGAGGGAATCTGCCTTGGTGTACAGAAATAGATCCATGTGCATGATGAAGGTGAGCACGGTGACCGCAAACCCAAACTTGCCAATGATGGTGGCGATGCCATTGAGATTGACCTGCAGCGGTGTCTCGTCCTTGCCGGCGTGGCTCGGCGTGTCCATGAGGTTCCCGACCGGGATATGAGGGATACAAATATGATCAAACGAAGCTACGAATATATTGTTGTATTCCTATTTTATTTTTGCATAGAAAAGGAACAACACCGGAGCGCAAGAGGGATAACCGTGGGATGCACAAAGAAGGTTCGATCGCACAGATTGTTGATGTCGCACCAGGAGGCCGCAGGCACCATGCCAAGGCCCACACGCATCTAGGCCTCCATCAAGGCCTTTGCGCTTCCATCAGTAGGCGAGGACAAGAAGATGTAGCAGACGATGGACAGCTCGGAGATGCGCGACGGGTAAACAATGGACATAAGACGGGCATGTTGGTCGAAATTCTCCGACTCGGAGGTGGACACAGTGGGGATATGTGTTGTTGTGTACCTGAAGGTGCAAACTAAACATCTGATTCGTCCCTCACTACTCAGCGTCACCACATAACGGATCACCGTGCTGCCAAAACAGGGCACTATTGCGGGCCACTAGGAGGCAAGGTGGAGACAGTGTGGCCGCGGAGGAGCAAGGAGGTATGGTGGAGGAAGACACCACTACGGATTCTCTCCACCTTCCTACCCAAAGTTCTAATGAATTTTGATTCCGTTTTAGCATTACATTTTTGTTACCGGGCCTGGATTCAATCCTCACATGCTTTCTTTCATGGATATAGTTGTTCCTATTGCATGATGCTATTGAGAACATTTTGAGTGGCAATAAAGTTGCATCTGTATCTATTTTTGAGGTAACATCCAAATTATGTAATGATATTTACAACTTCTTTTCCATAACACATGAGCTTCCTATCATTACCTATTATTATGCTTTTATTTCATGGTTTCTCACTTTATGACGGTCAACAGATGGTCGTGGAAATGGAGAAAGAACACGCTGTAGTAATATTTGGGCTATTTTGGGTTTACATGCATGTCTCGGCATTGAATCTATTGTGCGTAGAAATCATGTCTCATTCTGAGATTGTGCAACAAACCCACTCTACCACATAGGCTACATTCATTACTATTTAATTATTACACTTAGCTATTTTTGTCACCTTATGTTTTTTACATAGAAGTGATTGGTAACCTGATAAAAGGAAGGGAGAATTGTTCCACCTGATATAACTACAAAGGTATTACAAGAAGTTGTGACAAGAAGTGCAACAGAAAAGTTCTCGGTGCATTGGAGAATGAGGTAAGCTCACTTCGTTTTTTTTCCCATTTTTGTAATAAGTATAAGTGGAAGTCCTAAGTTCAAAAAATTATGACACTTGATGTTTTCCTTTTCCTTTTTGAAAGAAAGCTACATATTTCCTGAGTTTGTGCTATTATTTGATTGCTCCGAGGAAAAGATCGGTGGGCGTCTTCTAGGACTCAATTACTTTGAGTTACCGTTTGTTTATATGCTGGATTTTATTTGAAGAAATCTCTTCATTGCTTCCAACATTATTCTAATTTCTCTGTCAACTTCAGGGAAGAACTGATCATAACATATGTTATCCGGAAAAGATTTCCAAATTTATGTAGAATCCAGTTTGCTTGTAACTCAGTACTATGACTCAAAGGACAAGGTTTAGAATATATATCCATTTGCATGCAAAAGGCTATTACATGCTTTTGCACATCAATATATTTTTCACAGCCTCACATAGACTTTTCAGGATTCAAGGTGGCCACACATCATCTTTAAGACTACCAAGAAAGGATTCGGAATTTTAAAAATTCAGCATGTAGTAGAGTACTACAACTCAAAAGGCGATGTTAAGAATCTAACCGAAAAGATTAATCGCGGTGTTGCTATGTACAATTTGTTTTATTTTCCAATGATGTGTGCACGTGCTATATTTCTTTGTTAGTTTGTAGCAACTCTGAAATCATGGTCTTTAGGAATGATTATGGTGATTTGCGAGAGTTTGAGAAAATACAGACACAAATCATGAAATGAAATGTTGGAGCGGGGGACTACAGGGTAAAGTGACGCGTTATCGGAGTGAAGTGTCTATGAATCACAATAACGGTGAGTAAAGAAATTTGAGCGCCGTAGCAACACACGGGTATTCAACTAGTTTTTTTTTTTTGGAGCAACCGGCAGGAGCTCTGCCTATTCATTAAGAAGAGGAAAATGACCAGTTTATAAGGAAAGGCCAAAACCGATACAAACACGACACCAACGTGTCTGGTTTATAAGGAAAACCAGACAAGAAAAACCAACACGGCGCAGTTTTTCAGGAAAAACCGGCGAAAACCACACATGGCCACACAACCTAGCCGAACTAGGTATGGAGAGCCGCCGGAAGACACCAGCACAACGGCAACGGCGAGCACCGCGACTGCCCGGTCCACGTCCCTGGAAAGGAAGTCGAGCCGAAGGAAACGGCTAGGCCTATCAAGCTTCGTGGGGAGAGGCAGGTCGCGAGAAGCAAGCCAGCGGCACTCGCGCACCGACGGAACCCGAGGAAGACGACCCAACCAGTAGCCCAAGCATCGCCTCCAAGGAGGTCACGACGTCCAAAGACGCCGCCGTCATCCAATCCGGCAAGCCGGATTTGAGTTTTCACCCCGGAATGGTGGGTGAGGGGTGTCGAGCCTCCACGACAACGCCTCCACGGAGGAAGAACGACGCCCTCGGGCGCCGCCGTTGCCGGCACCGACCAAGTCGGGCAAGACTTTCGTCCGGAGACCCACAACCAGCACCTCCAGACTACAAACGAACGAGAGCCACCGGTAAGAGGGACGCCGCCCACGCCCAAGGAAGCACGCCCTGCCGCCCACGCGGCCAGTATAGTAGTTATGTGATCAATAAAGCCTCGCACGGTTTTCCAAAAAAAAAAACACTTTTTTTTCCGAACACCCCGAGCCGCACCGCTCGGTCGCGCACATCCAGATCAGACGCACCCGGTTGCGTATTTTACTCCCGACTTGACCCGACGCTGCTCCGCCGCACCACGGCTCCAGCCACGCGGCGACCTGCCTCTGCCACACCCATACCGGCGACGCACGCGGCGGCGGCCCAAAAAATTCGTAACAGGAGCGGCGCGGTCTTCTCTTCCCCCACACCATACAAAGCCCCCTTCTCCCTGCCTCCGCTCCCGCCCTCACCTCACCTCTCCCCTCCCCTCCTCCTTCCTCGGCAAGACTAGGGTTTACCCACCGGACCCCGCGATGTACGGCGGAGGCGGCCAGTACGACGGCGGGGGCGGCCAGTACGACGGCAACGGCGGCGCCGCGAGCGCCAACAACCTCTTCGGCGGCGGCGGGTTCATGCCCTCGCAGACCACCAACACCCCGGAGGGCAGCGGCGGCGGCGGCGGCTTCAACAAGGTACCACCACCATCCCCCGACCCCTCCATCCGAATCCGACCTAGTTAATCTCCCGCTGATTTGATTTGCCCCCCAAATCTTATGCCTTCGTTTCGTTGGGGTCGTTGTGTGCTCAGGGTCGCGGCTCGCAGACGCTGATGCCGCTCACCGTCAAGCAGCTCATGGACGCGTCACAGACCAACGACGACAAGTCCAGCTTCGCCGTCAATGGCTGGGAGGTGTCCACGGTACGGATCTCGCCTAGCCTCGCCTCTACACTTCACGCGGTGTCTTGGTGTAAAAAACGTTTCTTTGGAGCAGGGATTCGAGTAGTTTTGTGTGTGCTTGCCGTGAAATGTGAAAGGTTTAGTTTGACATTGGAGTTGGGTGAGCCGATTTAGGTGGACCCAAGCCTTCCTGTGTATTCTTGGGGGGAAAACCTTCCTAGAATTGTAACCTTTCTCAACTGGATTGAAATTTTGAACATATGACACTGGCCAGGGCGTATTGGTTTGGCTATGAAATGGGGAAGAAAAACACTAGCTTGGTTAGTGTGCAAATCGCATTTGCCCAAGTTTTGTAATTCCTATCCTTTTCACTGCCCACATCCAGGCCTAAATGGCCTACACCAATGGCTCTCCTTTACATGCCATGGCTCTGCCCCGCTAAACACCAGTGACCACACCGTCGCCAATCACAAACAGAAAGTGCTGGCCAGCAGTATTCTGTTGCTCTGTTCATTAGTTGCCGTTAGTCTGATGGAAGGGATGTGGTAGGGAAATGCAGCCTTCCCTTTCCTTTATCACATAATTTCTAGCGACATGACTGGCGTAAGGAGCCACTGTGGCACCCCAGTTAACATACACATGGTTCCTAATTGCTAACAAACACTCCTGACTCGACCATTCAATCAGGTTGGGGCTGGCTGCAGTACTAGTGCACGAATTGTGCAGTTACCTACTTATGTATCGACACGCCTTGAAATTTTGCGAAACGAACGGTGTTTTAGATAGGCTCAACTGCAGTTGGTCTTATGCTATTTGTGTGTGGTTACAAATGGTTTTTCTTTTTGTACTTTTGCTCCCTAGATCAGCAAAGATCAACTCCTTTCTTCTGATTGTTTTAACTGCCCTGAATTGCAGGTTAGGCTTGTAGGACGCATGTTGAATAAGAATGAGCGGGTCACAGATGTAACGTTTGTTCTTGATGATGGTACAGGCAGGATAGAAGTGAATCGCTGGTGAGATGTCTCATGTATTTATTTGGTCTGTCTACAAAATTTTGGACCATCAATCTCATATGTATGTCGGTGTTTATTTATTTTCCAGGGAAAATGAGACGTCTGACACTGAAGAAATGAAGCTAGTCAAGTAAGGGTTAAAAGTTAAATTTCATTTGCTGGAAGATCAGTTTTGTATGCAACAAACTTGAGATCTTTGTACCTTTCTTTTCAAGCGATGGCGACTATGTTATTGTCAATGGTGGTCTGAAAGGCTTCCAAGGGAAGCGTCACGTGGTTGCTTATTCCGTGCGGTGAGCACTTTAATCTTTGTAGGATAGTTCATAATTGTTTTCGTCTGTTAGGTTGTGGTTGACATTGAGGTGGATTATGGAACTACCATTTGGCCAACTGTTTTGGCCTATTTTACTGTTTGGGAACCACCTTTTTCCTGCTGTTGTCGTTGTTTTTTCATTGCAGATTATAGAATAAGGAGTGTCTATTTATAAGTCAACTTGAGAAATTCTTATATCTAAGCCTGACTATTGCAACCATTGATCCTTTATCGAATGGAAATCGGATAGTTGCACTTCCTTAAATTGATATGCAACTTCAGTTTTAGAGATGTGCAATGCACATTTCTACACATGAAGTTTCACAAGAATTTTTTTGCAACTCTAGGTCCGAGAGCAACTTGGTTGACTTAGAAATAATATTTTCTGGGTTGCCGTAGAAACAGTAAATATGTATTACATTAGTGAAGAACGGTGCAGTTCAGCAACCGCGAACCGAGCCTTAGAATTTTAATGAAGTTCACTGGATAAATATTTGGTCTTTATTGAACTATGTGACTACTTCAGTCCTCTTGCTTTATAAATCATAAAGGTGATTTGTATTTATGCAGCTTTTCCCTCTGCTATGAATAGGAAATAATAAAATATTGTAGTATACATGTATACATGCACAAGCTTGTGATTACTGTACATGCAACCAACGTATCGATATATGATGAGGTTAATCTAATGTTTGATTGTTTCTCGTGCAAATGCATTGATATGTTAGATTGAAAGTATTTTGTTATATGATGTGTTCAAAAGCAATAGCAAGATTTTCTGGGGTGATAAAGGTTGCTAACCTGGACTATGAGAATATTTTGTGCCCATTTGATATAGGTGGCTACATTTTTCTTATATTAGTCTTACTATTTCTTGTCAGGCTTGTAACCAACTACAATGATATAACACATCACTTTCTGTACTGCATTTATGTGCATCTGGATCTCGCCAAGGCTAAGGTACTATGATGCCATTTCTAGGATTTTAGTTTTTACAAGCTGAATAATATTTATGATTTCTTATGATGCTTTTATTTATTTGGATTTTTTTAATATTGGTAGAGGTTGGCGTCTCAGCCCCAAGCAAATGCTAATACATCAACATGGAACCAAGCTCCACTTCCTAATTATCAGGTGGTTTTGGGTACTATATCATCATTTTACTAGATCTCTCAAATTATTATCTAATATTTTTGCTCTTCGTTACTCAGTCTGCATCTGGAAATACTGCTGGAAAAGAGTTAACTGATTTGGTCATGAGTGTGTTTCATGACCCAATACTTGGGTAAGTTACTATGAATGATGTTCTCATTGTGTTATTAAGTGCTTTAGATTTTTTATTAACATTAATGCATACATAAATGCTCCTGAGTATGCATGTCTTTGATAGAAGAAGGTTGCAGTATCATGTTATGCTTAGTGTTTGTGCCTTTTTCCTGTAATTTGTACTACTGGTAGTTACATACATCAGTTTTTGTACTTTATTTGCCTTAATATGGTTAGTTTTCCTACAGAATGGGTAATAAACTAATAATAAGTGGATTGTGTTCCTACAGAAACATGGAGCATGGAGTAAGTGTTGATCAGGTTGCTAGCCGTCTTAATCTATCAGATGCAGTGGCCAGGTATCACCCGTTCTCATCTCTTCCCCTGAATTGCATTTGACTTTCTTTTTTCATAATCCTGTTTCTTTCACAGGTCGACTGTTCAGCATCTTGCTGATATTGGCAACCTTTATCCAACTATCGATGACAACCACTTCAAGTCTGCACTGAATGGTTGAATGTGTTAGATCCCTGTTGAGCTATTAAGATAATATAGGCACTTTCTTTGCGTAGTGCCTTGATGGCCCTGCAGACAGTCGGGACAAGATCAACTTAACAGCTAGGTTAAGTAGCATATCAAGTATTGGATGTTATGGACTTGAGTGGGTTACTTCAGTGCCTCCAGCACATATATGCATGTGAGACCTGCAGTTAAGATCTTAGGGTCTGCATTGAGCCCAGGTAAAATGTAATGTCATGGCGTTCAACTGGAATGCGTTGGTTCCATTCTTGTGTTTATTTTTACCAACTAGGTGGAATGAGTTGGTTCCAATTCTATGTTTGTGATGGAATGAGTTGAATTGGGTCAGGGCAGCATTTTCAGGAATGGTGAGCTTATCTCCCATACGTGCGTTTGAGTGTATTGCTCTTTGTACCATATTACTATTTCTAGTAGCATTTTGTTCGTATTTTTCAGCAAAAAACATCTACAGGTACGCACATTCACAATCAATCCATACAAACTCTATTCGGCCATGTCAAGTTCATGTCACAGTTGCCATCCAAAATCACGTACAGTTAAAGTTCATTACAGTACATTCTACCATGCCAATTAAAATGGGCTCTAATACCAATTTTGTTTGGTTGTGCCAGATACTACTACATGGAATCGAGAGTAGCCAATTCAAAATTTGTGTTTGGATGGTCCATCTAATTGAATTGGGTCTTCATCTTTGTATTTCCGTCCACCTTATCATGACAACCAGCCCCGCGTCGCGAGGGTCCCTATCCCTAGGGCGTGATTGGGAGGGTCCCTAGGGCGCGATTAGTAGACCACACGTCCTTCAAAGAGGCACTTGGAAACCAAAAAGGGGATGGATTGGGTTCTTGCTCCTTCCATGTCGTGGCCAGCTCGCATGTCAAAGCACTCTCGAATTGGCTGTTTTTCCGGATGTAGGCACGTGTAGGGTATGCCTCCCCCCTCTTTCTCTCTCTCTCCCTCGGTGGAGGTTGTCTTCCATCTTCGCTTTTTCACCGTCGCCTTCGGCTTGGCAATGATGATAAGTCTTCCAAAATCCTTCACCGCCTCTTGTTTACCGTAGATATGACCATATATGGTGTGTAGATGCGCGGCAGATGACATGCATAGTTGATCTGCTAGGGTTAGGGTTCCATCGGATTTATGTTCCGGGTGTTATTCGATTTCTGACATGCGTACCGTTCTTCTTCTTCCTAGTGTTTTAGTATCTGATTTGTGCAATGCTTTGTTGATTCACCATGACCTTATAGTTCGATTTTCTTTGATGCTTATGATTAGAACTATGACAATGCGGAGATCAATGGGGGTAATGACCACTTAACATATGACCTCAATCAACTTACCAAATTGGTTGTGCATGACATTTGCTAAATGTTCAATTATCTCGCAGACCACTTGTTGTTATGGTAGTTGATTCACAGGATGCATTTATGATACATTTCATTTATTGTGTTTTTCGTATATCAGGCCAATAATTAGTCAACAGTTGTAGGCGTGTGGCCAATAAGACACGGGAGCAGTGCACGGGAGGGAATCGGAATTGGTTCGAATCAAGAGGGAGAATGTGGGGCCGCCCGTTGCAATCTTTTTTTTTTTTTGATGTGGTTGCAATCTTTTTTTTTGTTGCCTTCCTCTTCAGGGATGGTTCCTTCCTCTTCTTTTTTTTTGAGAGAACCACACATTATATTAAATCAAATAAACAGAGTACAACAAGTGGAACGTACAGGAAAACCAGGACTGACAGGTGTCCAGAAAACTTTGCGAAAGGACCCCCAAATAAAGGAATATTACAAATAAGTCCTTTGGAGTCCCTGCAAACAAACCGATCTGAAACCGTCGTCGTCCACCGGCGCCACCGAGATGCACACCAGAGAGAGCGACGGAGAACCAACAAACCGAAATCCAGGCCAGCGCCATAGCCTTCGAGGCGTTGTGAACCGAAGACCAGACCTGCATAACAGGCACTTGACGCTGTGGCGAGTCGGCTGGGGACATTCCCCACGCTGACCAAGATCCAAATCCGGCGAATCCCGCGACTATTGCCAGGGAAGAACGCCAAATCTGCCGCCGCCGGACCACCAACCTTGTTCCAACACCAAAAACATTGCAATCTTGGTAACAGGAGATACCCAAATATTCGTAACAGGACCCTCCACGATACAAAGAACCGCCCACTACGTCCTCTCCCGCCCATTGCTCCCGCCGCCCATCCCCTCCTTCCGCCGCGCAGGACTAGGGTTTTACCCACCGGACCTCACGATGTACGGCGGAGGCAGCCAGCACGACGGGAATGGCGGCGCCGCGAACGCGAACAACCAATTCGACGGCGGCAGGTTTATGCCCCCGAAGACCACCAGCACCCCGGAGGCTGGCAGCGCCATCACGAGGGTATTGCCATCTTCCCTAAATCCGGCCTAATCTCCCCTAGTTTCGCCGCCAAATCTAATTGGTGCAATCGTGGGTTCGCCGTGTGCCCAGACTCGCGGCTCTCAGGCGCTGCTCCCGCTCACCGTGAAGCAGATCATGGACGCGTCCAAGACCAACGACGGTTTTGCTGTCAATGGCACAGAGGTAGCAACGGTACAGATCTTGCCTCTTCGCGCGGTGCTGTGTTGTATAACTTGTTTCTTTTGAGAAGTGATTTGAATTGTTTTGTGCTTCCTCTTTGCTGTGTGAAAGGTGAAAGTTTCGCATTGGAGTCGAAGCAGACCTTCGTATTGCAGTGAAATATAAAAGCCTTCCTAAAATTATTATTACTAGAGAGGAAAAGGACCACCTCTTATAGTTGTAGGCAATTGGATTAACTTTTTGAACATATAACACGGGCCAGGTGTATTGGTTCGACCACACAGTGGGGAAATGAACACTAGCTTGGTTAGTTTGCATATTGCATTAGCTGAAATTTTGTAATTCTTGTTCCTATATCCTGCCACATTGCACAGTCGCCTGTTGTGTAGATCGCGAACAGTAAGTGTTGGGCTGTGGTTCTTCTGTGAGTTGCTGTTGGTTTGATGGAAGGGATGTGGGGAATCCCTTGCCACATACTACCTCCGTTCCAAAATAAATATCGCAGCATTGTCTAGATACGGATGTAGCTAGCCGAATTTTAATGTTTAGATACATCCCTTAGAAAAAAGATACAACAATTATTTTGGAATGGATGGAGTTCCTAACTACATAGCTTGTGTAAGGACCCACTATGGCATCCCGGACAACTAAACATAAACATGGGCCCTAATTGCTTGCAAATACTGCAGACTCAGCCATTCAATCAGGTTGGGGCTGGCTGCGGTACAAGTGCAAAACTTGTGCAGTTATGTACTTACGTAAAAGTATTCCTAAACCTTGAGGTTTTGTGCAACGGGCAGCTGGATCAATGGCAGTTGGCCTTTGGCTATTTGTGTGTGGTTGCAAATGATTATGTTTTTAGCACTTGGCTTCCTACCGAGATCGATAAAGATCAGATTCTTTTTTATCTACTAATTGTTTTAATTTCCCTGAATTGCAGGTTAGGCTTGTAGGACGCATGTTGAATAAGAAGCAGCAGGTCACAGATGTATCGTTTGTTCTTGATGATGGTACAGGCAGGATAGAAATGAAACGCTGGTGAGATTCATGTCTTGCTTTGGTTGGTCTACCAAAGTTTGGACCATCACTAATATATGTATCGGCCTTTATTTATTTCCCAGGGACAACGAGACGTTTGACACCGAAGAAATGAAGCTAGTCAAGTAAGGACTAAAGAGCTAGTAATTGTCATTTGCTGGCAAATCACTTTTATATACTCCCTCTGACTAAAAATAGGTGTCTCAACTTTATCTAGATACGGAATAAAATGCATCTAGATACATCTGCATCTAGACAAAAGTGAGACGCCTATTTTTAGATGGAGGGAGTACAACAAACTTGAGAGTGTTTCCTTGTTTTTTCTTTACAAGGGATGGTGACTATGTTATTGTGATTGGTGGTCTGAAAGACTTCCAAGGGAAGCGTCAAGTGACTGCTTTTTCCGTGCGGTGAGCACTTTAATCTTCCTTTTAGAATATTAGGATGTGATCTTTCATACCTTATTTCTTCTATTAGGTTGTGGTTGACATTGCGGTGGACTATAAAACTGCTATTTCTCCTACAGTTTGTTACCTTCAGTATACATGCACAAGTATGGGAGTATATATGACGAAATATAATTTAATGTTTTTCTCATAGAAATGCGTCTATATGTCACATCACGAAGTATTTTGTTGTAGCAAGATTTTCTGGGGTGGAAGAGTATTTTGTGCCCATTTGATATAGGCCAGCTCATTTTCCTTATATTAATCTTACTGTTTATGAATTCCTGTCAGGCTTGTTACCAACTACAATGATATAACACATCACTTTCTGCACTGCATTTATGTGCATTTGGATCTCGCAAGGCCTAAGGTACTGTAATGACATGCCTTTATTTCTAGATTTTAATTTATACAACTGAAAAATATATATGATTTCTTATGTTTCTTTTTTTCTTTGGATTTTTTAATATTGGTAGAGGTCTTTGTCGCAGCCCCAAGTAATTACTAATACATCAACTCGGAACCAAGCTCTACGCACTAGTAATCAGGTAGTTTTGGAAAGTATATCATTGTTTAAGTAGATCCACCAAATTGTTGTCTAATGGTTTTGCTCTTCCTTACTCAGGCCCCAACATCATCTGCATCTGGAAATACTGCTGGCAAAGAGTTATCCGATTTGGTCATGAGTGTTTTTCTTGACCCAGTACTTGGGTAAGTTAGCTGTGAATGATTCTGTCAACAAATATTTTTTCTATGTGCTAATAATTGCTTAGGATCTTTGATTTAACATGAATGTGCATAAATGCTCCTGAGTATGCATGCCTTTGCTAGAAGAAGGATACAGTATCATGTTATGCTATGATTAGTGCTCGTGTGTTCTTTTTCATACAATTTTCTAGAAGAAGGTTACAGCATCATGTTAGACAATGAAGACTGCATTGTGTTCCTACAGAAACCTGGAGCATGGAGTAAGTCTTGATCAGGTCGCGAGTCGTCTCAATCTATCACTTGGACAGGCCAGGTATCACCCTTTCTCACCCTCCTCCCTCTGAAATACATTCGACTTCTTCTCCGTAATCCTGTTGTTTTTTCACAGGTTGACTGTTCTAGATCTCGTTGATCTTGGCAACCTTTATGCAACTATCGATGACGACCATTACAAGTCTACCATGAATGGTTGAATATGTTTGGATCCACACACGTAAGCGTTAGGTTCCGCTGCGGAGTTATGAAGATAATAAGCACTCTGCAAGCCCTGGTTTTGCAGCGTGCCTCAGTGTTCCCTTACAGTGTTGCAAGGAGATCAACTTAACAGCTAGGTTAAGTTGCGTACTTGCGTCTTATGTCTACGGACATGAGTAGGTTAAATCTCTAGGTGGTTCGTTTGTGTTTGCTACAACAGTACCTCCAGCACATATATGCATGTGTGACCTGCAATTAAGATCTTAGCATATGCACCATCTTGTTTGTGGTTATTATCTCAGCATATCCACGCTGCCCTCAAGGAGTGTAGCCTCTTGTCTTCGAATAAGAGTGCTCAGTGCACATTTTTTGCTATGTTTCTTTATCCTCCCTCCACTTCAGTTTCCTTTGTGCCAGGAACACTACGTGTTTCTGTAAAGATGTGGTTTCTTTGTTTGGCATACTGATCTTGATCTTATAAAAACATATAACTCCTCAACTTACTATATTTGGATCAATGGAAGGTATGGTACAGATAAGAGGTTGATTTTGACTCTCAAGAGCCAAAAGAATTCCTGTAAAAGGGGAGTAGCTTATTGGAAGGATGCAAGACCAAAAATAGGGGGCTACGGGCTATCACATTACTTGGAGTTAAGACTTGAAAATCATTCTACTAATAAGCACAAATGCAGTCACCACATTAGTTGTCTGATCGAACAGTTGCAATGTAACCTGAGTAATGCTAAGACTCGCTTTCTGCTAATAGAACATGCAAATCATATGTCACAAGTACACAACTCACAATCCTTATGGCAATAAAATGCGAGATGCTGCTTCCTACACCTAAGCCGTATTTCTTCCCTTTTCAGCTTCTTTTTTCTCTTCCTTTTTACATTGTGAAGGACAGTATGGAGAACAGTTACAATCGTTTCGGAATGTAGACTCTCAGGGATACTTCTCCCTTGCAGAACCCCGGTTCTGGCTTTTCTACAAAACAAGTGGTCTGTGTAGCGTGAAATGCGACTGTAATTACATGATGATGCGTGGCTGTGGTTTGCCGTTGTCCTCTGTAAAACACCATGACTAGCCCCTAAGGAATTTGTCCACTCTGACATTGTCCGATCTTGTCAAGAACTTCATGCAAATGGGAGGGTTCACCTTGGCAAGGGCAAGAACGGACTGTGGCAGAGTCCAGATCCCATCTCCGCAGATTAACCCTGAAGCAACGGCAGGTCCAAAGGCGTCCGCTTTAGCCTTATTCACCCTCTCCCATACGAAGAGTAAAAGGCTGCCCAGGAACATGTCGATCGCGAAGTATGATCCAATGAAGAATGGTATAGCCATCGCCATTGGGAGCGGGATGAACCTCGAATACTTGTGCGGTGTCAAGTCCCTTATCAAGTTGATGACAATTGCTGCGGCGAAGAAGATGTAGCAGAGTGTCAGGCAGTTCTTTGGAAGCGATGAGAAACCATCGACACCCAATATTGCCATGTTTCGGTACACAATGGCATAAGGTGCTGGGTATTCGGTACCGCTTATGCCAATGTCACTGAAAGCCTTGTAGAACAGCCAGAAGACGCAGGGAGAAATGACACAGCCCATTGCAGTGCCTATCACCTGGCTGATAAACATGGACCTCGGTGATGCCAAAGTCAGGTATCCAGTTTTGAAGTCTTGCATCAGGTCAGAGGCTGTTGACACGATGCTCATCATGACACCGCATGCAGCAAGTCCTACGAGCACACCGCCATTGGCAAGACCAGCCCATGCACCAAACACAAAGATAGCAAGCTTGCCATAGGTGGAGGCAAGAGACCAATCAGTGAGTCCACTTCCGTAGGCATTGCAAAAGGCCAGGACAGGTGCTACGATATATGCAACAAAAATGTAGTACCACTTGAGCTGCGGGAAGATCTGTGGAAGAGTACCGATTGATATAGCAGCTACTGCGGCATAGCCCCCATATGCAACTGATGTAGGGATTTGATCTTTCAGGAACAGTTCAGTGCGACGCTCGTCATCAAATGATATAGCTTCAGCGGTGGGGCTGCCATTGCCAGAAACGGGAAGCATGGCTCTTGAATTTTTCTGAACCATTGCTATGAACCCTGCAATAGTGCGGAGAAGTACCTTGACGAAATTATATAATCCATCCCCAAGAATCAAAGCAATGGATATAAAAACCTGCAAGTAAAGGAACAAGCAATCAAGACCATAGTCTAGATAGTTTTTTTAAGATAAAATTGTAGGATTTAGCGTTAACAAAAGTGACCCAGTGATAAGATTGGATGTTTACCCTGTAAGCCTGTAACCCATGAAGACTAGCGTCTCCATCAGTAGCAGGGTACCAACTCCCTTTTTTCTTGGCAATGAGAGGCCACATTACACCCCACGAGAGGATGCCACCTAGCAGAACGGACACATTCACAATGTGTGGGCAGATCATACCAACCCCAACATATGTAGGAGAGAAATCAAAGAAGAACCTGGAAGATGATAAGTAAGTTCAGTAAGGGAGACCGATGCCTTGGAACTAACTTTTAGCCAATGGAAATGGTAAGCAAATGTTGGGACACCAAACACAGATAAGCATAATATTTTTTCACTATGACAAGAAAAGACAAACATAATGTTGCAATCTCACAATTTGTAGATATATTAATTACAGTATAAGTTTTCCAGATATGGGACAAATCATAATCAATGCCATCGACAAAACACATATAATGCCATTTCTGACCTATTGTTATAAGCTTCGAGGCCTAATGATGGGAAGTTCTTGAAACCGCAGTCATCCCCACCACTGAAGAACCACTGGAAAAAGCCCCAGAAAAAGCTCAACATGAAGTACCTGCCCAGTGTCTTCACTTGCTTCCTGAAATAAGATTGTAAATGTTGTCAGCTAAGTTGTTTGCCACTTGTATAAGCCGCCAAGAGCAGGACTGTGTAGATATACTTTGCAAGCTTGGCACCCTCAGGCGTGTGAAAACTATTGATGAGATAAGCAGTTGCTGTGCCACTTGGATAGGTCAATTTGTAGTCGACAATCATAATCTGAAAAACCATGTAGTTGATAAGAACAAGGTTTGCCTGTATACACTTAATCGGTAAGAACAAATGAACAAACATGTTGAAGGCATACTTTTCTCATGGGCACAAGTGCAAATAACCCGATAAAGCTGACAAGGAAAAGGAACCCTATCATCCATCCAAGATGAGGATCCTTTATGTTCCCAGCATCCCTAGCCTCCGTTGCTTGCTTAGCTATTGTATCACTCATTGCGAATAGGTAACTGCCAAAACCACCTGATCAATCGAGCCAAATAACCACATCAACAGGAAAAATAGACAGAGAAGAAAAATACAGCTCCACAAGTCAAGAAGATCAGCAGATGGTAATAGGGGTGATGTGCTTTGCACAAGTATGACAATTAATCAAGCAACTCACTTCATGCATTGAATGATTTCCTCATCCTTTAAGGCTGCCACCATTTCGAAACATAGATGATCAGAACTCACTCTGCTGAAAATCCCTATTGGATACTTTTTTTTTCTTATAAAGGGAATATATTAAAATCCCTATTTGAAACTGATGTAGTTGCAAGAGAAGCTTGACAAAACGAGAATAACCTCTTCTAAGTTCTCATAGACCAACTTATGCACGTATACATGACATTTGGTACGAATGTTTCAAATCAATGACACATATGCAGTATTGCAGGCACCCTCAAGTCTGGGAAATCAGTTGCTGTCACATGAAATTATTCCCGATGAGCCAGAAAGTACCATTTAACATGGTAGCCAAATAACCCCACAAATCATGGTAGAGTAATCGTTTAAGTTTATGTGGACTCAATGGTTCACATGCATGCGGCATGATGTCAATCATAGAAACACTGGAAGACCACGAACCATCTATTTTAAGGCGAGAAGTCAAACCAAGCACGCTCCTCCATTACAGCTTGTCCAGAATACTAGCTACAATTTGCTTGCCCAACCAAGCGATGGCGTCCATCCTTATCGCGAGTGCCAAAATTTCAAAAGCTGTTGTTGACCATTACACATACTTCGTTTACTCAACCTAAAAATCGTCCCTAATTTCGTCCTAGATGCTTCACGGTTCAACCAGGTACACGCACGCAAGGACAATCGTTCCCAACATCATTAGAGAAACAAAGCGTGCACTGTAGTCTGAAGCCACCTAACAGTACCTACTGATACTAAACCACAAGTTCGAATCGGGGAAGCTTCTTTTGCTGTCCTTTCCCTGTCGTTCCTCTCACCATAAATCCCACTTTCGAGGATTTGAATGCGATTGGTTCGTATTGTTTTTACTTCGGGGCAAAAGACGCAATCGATTCTCTGATGATGTCCCAGGCCACCAACTACTGCAGAACGCTCTGCTGCCCACCCACCTCCGGAATCCAGATCTCCCGTGGCCCGGATTCCGAATTAATTGCAAGGAACCCAGCAGAGTTATCGACATACGAACATGAACGATATGGATGCATTCAAATGTTCCGTTCAAATAATCTGGCGGAAGTGATAGAGTTGAGGGGAAGCTTGGAGAGAGGGGGGAGAGCTTATAATTAGTTACCGCTGAAGGCGATGCCGTAGGCTGAGACGACGCATGTCTGGATGACGGTGTTCTCCTGCCTGGTGAAGGGGTGTCGCACGAGTCCCATCCGCTCGAAGGCGGAGGTCCAGAGTCGGACGAAGAAGAAGCCGAGCAGGCCCGCGGAGACGTTGAGGGAGGGGATGATCCCGGTGGTGAGGTTGAGCTTCATGACGATGACGCTGAACATGACGGCGAGCAGCGCGCTGACGACGAACGCCCGCAGCGTGAGCTGCTCCCGCCACGACGGCACCGCCTTGTCCGCGAACACCTGCTCCACGGACGACGCCTCGGGGCTGGCGCCGCCGCCATTGCCGACGAGCTCGCCCTCCGCCTCGCCGCCCTTGTGGCGGTGGCGGAGGGTGGCGGGGCTGGGCCCCCGCGCCGGCGACGCCTCCGCCACCTCGTCGTCGCCCCCGCCGCCGTGGGTGGCCATTGGCGGGCTGGCTGGGTGCTTGGACTTGGGTTCGCTGGAAGTGGTGGGGGAGAGGAAATGCTCGGGCGATGGCTACCCGGCGTGCGCTGTGCTGCGCTGTGCCGAGCATTTATTTATTGGGGTGGGGCCCACGCAGCGGCGGGTGGCGTGCCGTGTGTGGTGGCCTCCCCCGAGGCCGCTGCGGGCCGTCGCGATCGGATCGGACGGCGCAGGATCGCCGGTTTTCCCTTTTTTATCTGCTGTCTCCACGATGTATGGGGCTATGGGCCGAACCAGTAGTCCACTACCACGCGCGCCGTTCCGTTCAAACTCCTTCCGCGACAGTCGTACAGCGACGGCTTGCAGAATCAAACGATATTCTACTCGTAGTAGATTGTGACCGATTTTGAAGAAATAAATGGACTTGTTCTTGGAAAAAAGAAGTTCAAATTGACTAGTAGGTCGTGGATTGGGGCTGTGTCTCTTCTTTTAGACCGTGATTTGATGTAGTATACTTATTCATAATAACACTCGTTGATTAATGGATGCAATCATACGAGTTCAGAATGTACTAAGCATCATGCTCTGATGACAAATGGTCTCACACCACCGCCCACAAGTTTGTGCCGGCATTTGGATTTGGAGCGGTCTAAGAGCATCTCCATGGCCAAAGCAAAGAGATTTGGGGCGTCGGACAAAAATGCGTTCCAGCGTTCAAAGCCCATTTTGTCCGGCGCCCATTCGGTGTCCGGCGCCCCGAGCCCGTCCCCGTCCCACGGGACGACCGGGACGCGGACACAACGAAATGAGAGGCGGAGTGGCGGGCCGACCGTCACGCACAGGGAAAATTCGTCTCACACTCCCGCCAAATCCCGCCGCTCCGCCAAATCGCGCCTATACCGCCGCGCATTTCAGGCCTCCCAAACACATATCCCGCCGATTCATTTCTCCTATCCCGCCGTCCACCCGCCGTCCACCCCGCTACCCTCTCCACATGGCGCCGCCGACAGCCTCCCAAAGATGGCGAAGAAAGCGGCCAAGAAGCCGCCGGCAATGGGACGAAAGGGGCGACAACGCCGTTCGCGAGGCCGCGGAAGGCGCCGGCTTTGAAGAAGAAGCCTGAAGGATGGACCGACGATGAATGGCAGCAGATTGCTGCGCCAAGCCGACGGAGCGGAAAGGACGGAGGGCGGAGCGGAGAAGAAGGCTGGCGCGCCGGCACCAGCACATGGCCGGTGTATCGCCGCCACCAACGCGAGCCCATAGTACGAACATGTCGGTGTACGTTCCGGGAGTCTTCTCGTCGTCATCCGCCTTCTACAACGACGCCCCTCCGCACTCCCGGGTGCGTGACGCCTAACTTGTCGCCGCACTACCAGGATGCGCTGCCGGCGGCTTCAACCCCAACAACCTCTACTCCCGGCGTACGAGCAGCGCCCCAGCCGGTCCGGACGGCGTCCCTTTCACCGACCGCAGGGTCCGCTCGAATACGATGGCGCCGGTGCTGAGGAGGACGGCAGGGTTGAGGAGGAGGACGACGAGAAGACGACGGGGAGGGCGAGAGGACGACGATGAGGACGAAGGGCGGCGAGGAAGAGGATGACGAGGGTGCCGGTGACGATGATCTCGTGGAGACGCAGACGTCGTGAGGACGAAGAAGAAGAAGAAGAAGGCGTCGGGCACACGGGGCAAGTGGACGCCTCTGGAAGATCTTTGTCTGTGCGAGTCGTGGCGACGGTGAGCCATGACTCCATCATCGGCGCCAACCAAAAAGGCGGGAAGTATTGGGCGAGGATCAAGGCCGAGTTCGATGAGCGCAAGCTCATCAACAGCGACTACAACAAAGTGACAATGAAGAGGAGCCAGAAGGCAATGTCGACGCGATGGGCCATCATCCAGGCGTCGGTGAACTCCTTCCATGGGTACCATCAGGACTTAGAGACCAGAGGCGACGCGGCGCCGACGTCGCCCAACTGCGACTCTTTCTTCCATAATCCGTAGCGCCTACATTGTGTTCGATGAAATGACTCTGCTTCCTTTGGTTAGTTTGATAGGGCCATGGAGGTTTACGCGAGGAATTCAGATGGGCATAAGCCGTTCGCGCTGATGCATTGCTATAGAAAGCTCAAAGTGAATGAGAAATGGCGGTTGACGCGCCTGTCGCTGTCCAAGGGGAAGGACGCCATTGATCTGGACGCGCCGCTGGCAACTTCGACAGGGCGTCCTACTCGCAACAAGGCTGCCAAGGCCGCTGGCCGACGCTGCGTCGTCGAGAAGACGCAGACGTCGATCACGAAATGCCTCGCCGATGTCTCCTCGACCTTTCTCTCCCGCGCCGAAAAGAACGACGAAAGGTGGGCGGAGCTGCTCAAGAGGCAAGAGGAGAAGCTGGAGCTCAAGAAACGCAGGGACGACATGTCCCTGCTGAGAACGTCGACAAAGGGAATGTCTCCCCGGACGCGAGCGGCGCACGACTTCTTCAAAGGCCAGATTCTCGACGACATCGAAGCCAAAATGGCGGCGGCGGACGCGGCGGCGGGGCGCATCGGCGGCGGCAGCGCAGCAAGAGCAGACGCGTCTTCTCGCTACACTGCGCGGCCTCTGCGCGGCGACGGAGCGACGCACCATGCACAGAAGGCAGATCGCGACGAGGTCATCGTGCTCGACGGCCTGCGTCGACTCAGATACGACGCCGTCGCCCAACCCTTCCCCTTCTTCTAATTTGCATGCACCACCGGTCTGTAATATGATCGCGCGCCCAGCTTTGATCGATCGCGCTACTCGATCGCGACGAATCGGCGGGAACGATCTCTTTTGAATGCATCTATTTGAATTTATGATTGGGGCGGCGTTTGGGGACGCGGCTGGGGAGCGACGTCCCCAAAGGCGGCACGAACAAAACTCGTCCCCCAAACGCTCGATCCGGCGCGGTTTTGGGGACGCTTTGGGGGACGCGACTGGAGATGCTCTAAAACTCTCTTGGGCATCCTATGTTGGACCTGAACTATAGGCCTGTCTAGGCGTTCCATCACCAATCTACGGGCTCATTTGATTCATATGATAGAAAAATCATAAGAATGTAAAAAATATAGGGCTGGGATGTCATGGCGGAAATTCAATTCGGCTCCCGGGTGCGTATGCTCCCTATACCGAAAAATTATATTTCGAGTTGTTGAAAAATTTTAACAAAAAATTCTACATGTACATCTCCATAATATATGTGCATTCGTCAAGTTTCACGAAAAATTAATATTTTTAGTGATCTATGTAAAAAAGAGAAAAATTATCTTGTAAAAAACATTATTTTTAGCACTGGGTTTTGTACATGACAAGTCCATTTTTTATGAAACAACTTTGTGGGCGCGTAGCACGTGAAGATGTACGTGCGAACTTTTCGTTTCAATTTTTTTGAAATTCAAAATATGTGTAAGATGAATTTCAAAAATAGAGGGAGCATATGCTCCCATGTTCCAAAACACCACTCCCCATGGCGGAAATTCTTACTTAAATCCTGTGAAAAGATGAAGTGTGTTTGATTGTAGCAAAGGAATTTTCATAACCTTATGTTCTTTTCCATATGATTTACACTACAAGATTCCTATAGAATTAGTTCCTATAGGATATGTTCCTATGAATCAAACAACTTGTGTAGGATATTTTCCCATAGAATCCAAATCCTACACAATTTCTATGCAAATCATATGAATCGAAGGAGCCCTACATAGGATAGGAAATAGGCAGAACGGGCTCCACACATCATCGACTCAGGCTCGTCCCTCCCCCTCCCCCTTGCACACTCCACGTACGGGCTCACCGGCAATCATGCCCAGCGTTGACGCATTCACAACCGTCTACATGAGAAAGTTGTTCCGCGTGCGAACAACACAATGTGAGCGGTAGTATGTTTGAGGTTCCAGTATGTTTTCTAAATTTTGGTCGATATAGGATCACAAAATAATATGCATTTGTAGTGCGATTTGCTCAATTATAGTGATACTTTATATTTGTAGGATATCATAAATTGTGGCTTTGTTTGTTGGGTTGATCCTGAGTGGCCTGCCTGGACCACTACAACATGAACTATCTACCTTGTGGGACATGTATGAAAATACCGACAATACTAAAATTGGAGAGAAAATACAGAATGCTCCGTTGATGAATAATTTATTTGTAGAGATGAATAAGTTGAATAAGAAATACACCAACTTATTAAGAGATGTGAAGGAGTGGATGGATGCCACCGAGAACCGTGTGTTGGAGCACAGCATAACAAAGTTGAAACAGAGTCACAAGAAGTAAATTGTTATTGAGTTCGCGAACATGAAGGGGAGAAAGCTAACCAGACACTACAAGAAATATGTTAATATATGACCCTCCATTTTCATCATAGAATCGTCACATTGGTCGTGTTGGAGATAGTGCTCTAGAGACAATTCTTAGTTGGTTTAAATTTGAATTTGAAAATCATTTAAATATGTATTTAAATACCCCAAACAATTCTACAAACAAAAGTATTTAAAATAGTCAAACAAAAATCATATTTAGGTACTTCTCATTTTTTTTTATCCTTTTTAGGTGTTTTTATTTTATTTTTCTGGTTTTGGGCTCTTATTGACTTTTAGGGTTTTCAGGTATTTGTGAAATGACTTAAATGCCCCTGAAAGGTGGGTACCTCTCTTTCACAAAATTTCATACAAAACAAGCAGAACCGGTATGGTCGAATGGACCGATCGATCAACCCACCACTCTCTCTCTTCGTCACTCGCTCCCTTTCCCGACTCTGATGGTGATCGCCTCCTTCATTGGTAGATCTATAGCTCCCCAACGGTGCTCTACAACTAAGGTGTGTTCTTACGGCTCTCCCCTCTCTGCTACTCACTCTTTCTCAAATTTGTGCTATGCTAGAGATTCTAGGGTATGTGACTGTCGACCATGGCCTAATCGAATTTCCAGGGTTCTAAAGTGTTCTACTACTTATTCTAGTGTCCTGACATTCTCTAAGAAACTAGGGAATCATCTAATCTAGTTCTAGGTTTGGTTTACTTCCAAATGTTTAATGTTAACTGATTGTATTAACTTTTTTCAGTTAACAATTATAAGTAGTTGTGTTTAAGTGGTTCTAGGGTTCTTATAGGATGATCTGGTGGCTTAGGTAGTTTATACTTAGTCCTAGAATTATTAAACTCCATTTATCTAGTACTTCTTCAAATTTCATCACTAATACTTGTTATTTATTTAGTTTTGATGGTTAATTATCCTCTACCTGCTATGCAAGCTTAAGATTCTATTATAAGGCTTTATTTAGGTTCTTAATCTCTTAAATTTCATTCTATAGCTAGCACTCAATAATATTCATAGAACTCAAACAATTTTTCTAACACTCAATTTAATTAGTTTGTAGCTTAGTACTCACAGCTACCTATCATATGTTTTTTTTTTGTATATTGAGTGTTAAACACTCAATCTTAATTATTTGCTTAGCACTATAATTATTGCGAGCTTAATAGCTTAGGGTACTTAGCTTGTAGTTTATAGGTTCTATACTTATTCTTTAAGTTTTCTTTTAGTTTCTTTTAATGCCTCCAGTTATTTACTTAGGTCTAATAATTAGTTCTGTCTCTGGTCGATAGGTTTCAAGCTACATGCATTTCTATGTTAATAATTCCCCCAATTTAAGCATGGCTTCCTAATTAGCTATGTTTGTGCCGTGTGCCCTATCTTAGCAGGTTTCCTATGTGATTCCTGTGTGGAATTTCCAAGATCCTTACTTATTTCAGTGGTTCCTATGATGCAGTCATTAGCAAGTGTGTGTGCCTTGCTAATGCACTGCCAGGGCTTAATCCACTGATCCAAATCTATATAAACTACTGTGCTACTAAGGCTCCGTCTTAGGGCTATAAACTAACATTTGTAGATTAAATCACTTCTTATCCTAATTGTTGATGAGTAGTTGATGCTTGCCCTTCTCATGCAGCCGCTCCTTGCAGTTCTTCCTCTCCACCTCTCACAAATCTCTATCTAAAGAGCTACGTGAGTGTTTCTAGTCTAAACTAGTGAGTATGGTTACGAGCTATGGGGTTGCCTGAGCCCCTCTATTTGTAGTGTTCCTAAGTGACTGTGGTGTTGACACCTAGCTCATGCATTTAGTTGACTTAGCTAGTTCTAGTGACTTCCTGATTTAACTTATGTGCTAAGGGGAACGCATTCGGTGGTCAATTGACTCCTAGTGACTTGACAAAGATGGCAGGTCGGTTTGCCACCTATTTTCCTATCATCTAATCTATTTTTTACAATGCCAATAAGTATTTGGGTTCCCCTTTATTTGTTTCGGTTCCCAGAATTATTCATGGCCTTTTTATGATTTTATTGCTATGCATTGTAGTTTGAAGTAGCAATGATTTGAGAGATTTTGATAGGTTTAGTTTCTAGCTTTTATCAAGTTGTTTTTTCTATTTTAATTGCTTTGGATCTCCCTATGGATCCATGATATAGTGAGGTGTTTCCTACTGATCTATTGGATTGGTTTCAATGTTACTGATACTTGGAAAATATCCTATTGCATTCCTAGGTTGTTTTGTCGTAGGGTTTGTTATCTTATGGTTACTACTATTTGTTTTAGTTCTGGTCGCTTTTCCTATACTTGGGCATTCCTATGGATGTTACTTCTATCAGTTACTACTCTACCTTATGGCTATTCCTAGCATTGGACTAAGTCATGGTCTAGTGTCAAGTTTTACTATATCAACATTTGATCTCTCTCAAATTCATGTTGTTCTTCTTTGCTTATTACCCTCGCTCATGTTCCATAAGCTCTTTCCTGAGACATCTACTTGGATCCTATACGAAATGGATTCATCTTAGCGTGAATCCAATATTTTCACTATGGCAACAAGTTGCTTGTATGGTGGATGATCAAGTGGTGATGATAATGTTGGCTGCGGTGGAGTGACAATGGTGGCGCTGGTGGTGATGCCAATGAGGTGGTGATGAGAGTGGTGAAGTGATGGTGGTGGTTGTGAGTTGTGACACTAGCGTACGATAGTCTAGGTTTTCTATTTTTTGTTTGTATTTTTTAAAGGAATACAATAGGTGAAGCCCCTACAGCGATTTTGTTTTTAAATAATAAGAACCCAAATTCGCGTCACTAGTGACTTGAACATGGGTGGCTGGGTTGTACACCCACATTCCTAACCAAGTGAGAGAGGTTCACTTCTTTATTTTTAGTTTGTATTTAGGTTACCTTTGTGTTCTTTTAATTTTTTGTACAAACAAAAGCTTGTAAATAACTTTGTAATCGTTTAGTGATCAATAAAGAATACGTTTGTGATCATTTTGATACCAATTTATGTTTTTATTTTTATTTACTTAGTTATGAATTTTTGAATCTAGCGCTTATTATTGTTCAAATTCAAATTTGAAATTTGAAATCTATCTTTAAATATTACTTGTATATGACTGAGTTAAGGTTTGGAATTGGACAATATGTTCGAGATAGTTGGTTTAGGAGTATTTGAATCAAAGTTTAAATTTTGATTCAAAATTTTAAATTCAAGTATGACCAAAGTCCAATCTCAATTTTGAATGTATTGTCTAGGTTTAAGTTGTTACCACACAATGTTTCAAACACTCAAAACAAACAAGGTAGGTGTTCAAGTATTAGGTCTATCCCACACTACTAGGAAAACTCATTTGTGGCGCATGTTTTTGACTTTCTGTGGTGCATACTCCGTGCACCGCAGAAGACGCACGACAAATATTTAATTATGTGGCGCATATCTACATGGGCCACAAAATTTAGGAAAACTTCTGTGGTGCACCAGGCAGGCATGTGGCACATAAAACTTATGTGGCGCACCCAATAGTGGTGCGCCACAATATTTTTTGAATTTTTTTAAAAATGGCGGACAGATCTAGATCTGGGTCTGCCAGAATTTCGTCGGATATTTTTTAAAATTTTCCGCAGGTCTTAGGAGGTGGGTGGGTGGGTGGGTGGAGGAGGAGGAGGCCGAGGAGAAGGAGGAGGTGGTGGTGGTCGCCGGAGGAGGAGGAGGAGGAGAAGCTGGTGGTGGTCGCCGAAGGAGGTGGAGGAGATGATGGTCGCCGAAGGAGGTGGTGGTGGTTGCCGGAGGAGGAGGAGGAGGTGGTGGTGGTCGCCAGAGGAGGAAGCCGGAGGAGGAGGAGGTGGTGGTTGTCGTCGTCGGAGGAAACCGGAGGAGGAGGAGGTGGAGGAGGAGGCCGGGTATGGAGGAAGCCCAGAGGTGATGGAGGAGGAAGCCGGAGGGAGAAGAAGGGAGAAGAAGGGAGGAGGAGAAGTGGAGGAGAGGAGGAGGGCACCACCGGATTCAAATTTCATCCTTAAAATTCTGTGGCGCTTGTGCATTTGGTGCGTCACAGATTTTTTTTCGATTTTTTTTTGCAGGAAAAAATCTTGACTTTGCCGTAACTTTTACTCTTTTGGAATTTTCCGATTCTAAAAGTTGGCTAACCTAGTAAACACGGGTGAATTTATATGTAGAATTTTCTCCCGGTCATTTGGATATATTGTGCGTTTTTTCGAGTTCATATGCAACCAGAAATCCTGTTTGAATATTTCATGACGCAATTTTGCAAGAAAGGTCAAAATTCATGTTTGTTAATTTTCAGTGGTACTACATGACATAATACATGTGTATCTTGAAGGATTTTTTTTTTAATTTGTACCTATTTCTTTTGTATTTTACGAAGTAAAAAAGGCGATCCACAAGGGGAAGGGGGTGATGGTGGTGCGTGGAGAGCAAAGAAACCCTAGATCTACTTCGCACATTATGTGGTGTATATACCAATATGCACCACGTAAAGTTGGACTTCTATGGCGCATACATTCGCCACAGAAGTCCACATGCGTCACATAGTTTCCTTCACCCATGTGCAATACTGGACCATGTGTGGGTCCCACAGAGTTTTTGTGGCGCATCCCACTACATGTGACACAAAAATCAACAATTCTGTGACGCACAAATATTTGATGCGCCACGGAAGTTGAAAATTCTGTGGAGCATATTAATCTATGCGTCATAGAAATATTTTTGTGGAGCACACACTTTTAGGTGCGTCACAGGAGATATTTCTACCTATAAGAGTTTTTCTACTAGTGCCATATTTTAGAAAGTTCAAGGTTGTGTCCAAATTTGAAATTCAAATCCCACTATCAATTTCGACACAGGAAGTTCAAATATGGCCACTTTGGTTCTTAAAAATAGAAGTCCACAATTCCCCTATTTTAGTGTGTTAACAGATACTATAAGATAGCCTAGTTATTGTTTAGATATTGTCTATATCTCTAACTGAATCACGGCCTGATCTTGCTATTCTTGTTGTGCAAGACATGTGCTGTTTGTAGGCTATATATAGCAACGATTCCTATCAATGAAATGAGTTGCCCCAAACCGAGTCTTCTCCTGCCGTCGTAGCCTAGGCTCCTTCATGGTATCAGATACCTAGATCCAATCTCATCTACAGCTTCCGCCGCCGCCTCCCCTCTCCCTCGCCGCCATGAGCTCGATAGGCTACAACTCCGCCTCCTCCTCCTCGGACTCCGACGATGATGCCTTCGAACAGTTTGGTATCCCCGTCGCAACTCAAACTCTCCCCACCTCTCAGCTGCAGGCTCTCCGCATCCGTGACCACGTCCTCGTCACGTTGGATTACGAGAAGGAGAACTACGGCATCTGGAGCCGCCAATTCCTCACCGCCCTCTCCAAGTTCGGGCTCCGGGATCACATCGACGGCTCCCCCGCCCAGGGCACCTCCGACTGGGTGCTCAACGACTTCGCCATCGTCTCCTGGTACGACGGCACGGTCACGCCCTCCACTCTGGCGATCGTGGAGCCGCGCAACGCCACCGCCCGCTCCCTCTGGCGCGTCATCCGCAGCGTCTTCCGCGACAACCGCGACACGCGCGCCACCTACCTCCGCGACGAATTCCATGGCTTCAACCAAGACGACCTCTCCGTCGTCGAGTACACCTCCAAGATGAAGGAGATGGCGGACACGCTCGACGACATTGGCTCTCGCGTCCGCGATCGCGAACTCGTCCACAACGTCCTCCGCGGCCTCAACGAACAGCTGCAGCACGCCGTCCCTCACATGACGCGCGGCCGGCTGCCCAACTTCATCAAGCTCTGCTCCTTCTTGCTCTTGGAGGAGCGGCGTCTCAGTCGTCGCGCCCGCATCGTCGCCCACAACGCGCTCCTCGCCCAGGCTCACCTCGCGTTCTAGGCCGCCGGCACTCCCATGCCGGCCTACACCAACCCTGCGCCACCCCCTTACTTCAACCCGCCGCCAGCGGGCTTCTACGGTGCATGCACCACCCACGCCGGCCCATCTACTGCTCCTGGTCCGGGCAAGAAGAAAAAGAAGAAGGGGGCTGCTCCGGCTGCCCCGGCTCCGTTCGTCCCTCCCGCCGCGGGGGCACGTCCGCCTGCTGCCCGCCCGCACACGTACGCCCCGGCCCTCGCTGGTACGTTCCAGGCCTGGGCAGGTCCTGGCATCCTCGGGGCTGCTCCTGGTGCACGCCCGCCTACCCCGACCGCGCCCCACGGCCTCGCCGCCCACGCCGTCCCTTCGCCTGCTCCTTCGCCGCAGTGGGATCAGTCGGCTCTTATCGCCGCGCTGAACCAGATGGCTCTCCAAGCGCAACCAGGGCACGACGGCGAGTGGGTCTTCGACAGCGGTGCCTCCTCTCACATGGGCTCCAGTTCCGGTATACACCCCTCCCCTCGTCCTCCAAATTTTCCTTCTCATATCATTGTCGGTGATGGCTCCTCTCTCCCCATCACCGGTACTGGTTCCGTTCACTTTCGCACATCCACTCGCCCTCTCTCCCTTCTTAACATTCTTGTCTCTCCTAAACTCATCAAAAATCTAGTGTCTGTCCGTGCCTTTACACGCGATAATTTTGTTTCCATTGAATTTGACCCTTTTGGCTTTTCTATCAAGGATTTGGCAACGGGACGGGTTATTCACCGATGTAACTCCACCGGCGACCTCTACCCCTTCGTGGAGCCAGCCCAATGTTTCCTCGCCACCGTCTCTGCAGCTTTGTGGCATCAGCGGCTTGGACATCCCGGCACTGAAGCTTTGGCCAACGCCTCCAAATATTTCAAATTCAGTTGTAATAAAAGCTTGCCCACGCACTGCAATGCATGTCGTTTGGGCAAACACACTAGACTTCCTTTTTCTTCCTCTACCACACAAACATCTGCTGCTTTTGAGCTTTGTCATTGCGATTTATGGACTAGTCCTGTATTAAGCATCTCGGGTTTTCAATACTATCTTGTTATCCTAGATGATTTTACGCATTTCACTTGGACGTTTCCTATTCGTCAAAAGTCTGAAGTTCATAATCTTCTTGTGGCGTTCTATGCTTATGGTCGCACCCAATTTTCGTCCACCATTAAAGCCTTCCAGACTGACAATGGACGAGAATTCGACAACACTGCAAATCGCGCCCTCTTCACTAAACATGGCACTCTTCTTCGCCTCACATGCCCATACACCTCCCAACAAAATGGAAAGGCCGAACGCATTCTTCGTACACTCAACAATGGCGTTCGCACTCTCCTCATACACGCGTCCATGCCATACCCATGGTGGGCTGAGGCCCTCGCCACCTCCACATACCTTCTAAATCGCCGCCCATGCAAAGCCAACATCATCACCACTCCCTACGAGCTTCTCCATGGTTGCGCCCCTGATTTTCGGTCTCTTCGAGTTTTTGGTTGCCTGTGCTATCCAAATCTCACCGCCACAGCATCTCACAAACTCGCACCCCGTTCTACCCCTTGTGTCTTTCTTGGTTATCCGGATGAACGCAAAGGATACCGATGTTATGATCCAGTGTCTCGGCGCATTATTTTCTCACGACATGTTACATTTGTGGAAAAAGTGTTCCCTTTCAGCTCTCTGGATTTCAGCATCGCCAAGGCTTCACCTCCCCGCGACACCGACGACGACCCTCCGCCGGTCTACGTCGATCACGTCGCGCCCCCTGCATGCCACAGCGATGGGCCATGCAGCCCACCCGGCTCCTCTTCATCGGCCTCGTCCACGACCGCGTCGCCAGGCCCCCTCCATGCTGGGCCGCCCTCATCACCAGGCCGCAGCCCACCATCTGCGATGGGCTCTGTGGCTCCCTCCGCTGGTGGCATCGCGTCCCCGACGCCTGACGTCGCGCCCTCCCGCTCGGCGCCTGCTGCATCACCCGCCCGCCATCACATGGTCACTCGCGCTCGCCACGTCATCGTCAAGCCGAATCCTCGCTACGCCAATGTCGCCACCACGACGGTGTCGCCACTACCGTCCTCTGTTCGGGAAGCTCTTCGCGACTCCAACTGGCGTGCGGCGATGCAGGAGGAATTCAACGCCCTCTCGTCAAACCACACCTGGACGCTGGTTCCTCGGCCTCCTCACACCAACTTCGTCACCGGCAAGTGGGTATTCCGCCACAAGACCCGTGAGGACGGCTCCCTCGAGCGGTACAAGGCCCGCTGGGTCGTTCGTGGCTTTGCCCAACGACCTGGTGTCGACTATGGCGAGACTTTCTCACCGGTTGTCAAACCGGCGACCATTCGCACCGTGCTCACCTTCGCCTCCTCACGTAACTGGCCTGTGCACCAGTTAGACGTGAAGAACGCCTTCCTCAACGGTGTCCTTGATGAGCAAGTCTACTGCTACCAGCCGGCCGGCTTCATCGACGCTCACCGCAAGGACCATGTCTGCAAGCTCGTCAAGTCCCTCTATGGCTTGAAGCAAGCACCTCGGGCCTGGTTCCAGCGCTTCGCCACCTTAGCCGTCACCATTGGCTTCACCGCCTCTCGCTCTGACGCCTCGCTGTTCATCCTACGGCGGGGCACTGACGTGGCGTACCTCTTGCTGTACGTTGACGACATCGTCTTGACGACATCCTCCTCGACGCTGCTCCGCACTCTCATCGACAAGCTCATGCTCGAGTTCGCGATGAAAGACTTGGGGCCCTTGCACTACTTCCTCGGTATCCGTGTGCGCCGTACGCCTCGTGGCTTCTTCCTTAGCCAGGAGCAGTACGCCGAGGAGATACTACAGCGCGCCGGTATGCTGCAGTGCAAAACAGCCACCACACCGTCGACACTCTTCCCAAAGTTGCCGCCGACGCTAGTGCCCCGGTTGCCGATCCTTCCGAGTACCGCAGCCTCGCCGGTGCTCTTCAGTACTTGACCATGACGCGTCCTGATCTTGCATATGCTGTACAGCAAGTCTGCTTACACATGCACGATCCGCGTGACGGTCATCTAGCCATCATCAAACGTATCCTCCGATACGTCCGTGGCACCACCAGCTCTGGACTCTTGCTCCATAGCTCCTCTCCGCTCGATATCGTCGCCTACTCGGATGCGGACTGGGCAGGCTGCCCAGACACCCGGCGTTCTACCTCCGGATACTGCGTCTACCTCGGCGGTGCTCTTGTGAGTTGGTCTTCCAAGCGCCAACCCACCGTCTCGCGCTCGAGCGCCGAGGCTGAGTATCGTGCGGTTGCCAATGCTGTTGCTGATTGTGTATGGCTGCGGCAACTCCTCGACGAGCTCGGTTCTCCTCCCTCCAAAGCCACGGTGGTCTTCTGTGATAATATCTCAGCAGTGTACATGTCTACCAATCCAGTTCATCATCGACGAACGAAGCACATTGAGTTAGACATTCACTTCGTGCGCGAGAAGGTGGCTCTCGGCGAACTTCGGGTCGTCCATGTGCCCACTACTCAGCAGTTGGCTGATATCATGACCAAAGGACTACCTACAGTGTCTTTTCAGTCATTCCGGTCCAGTCTATGCGTTTTTCCAAGCGCCAACGTATCGACTGCGGCGGGGTGTTAACAGATACTATAAGATAGCCTAGTTATTGTTCGAAACGGACTTATGGCTCTCGGGTGCAACGCACCCCCATAGACCAAAAAAATTATAATAATTTAAATAAGTCAAAAAAAATTTGAATCTTCCTGGAAATAAAAGATGATCAAGTTTGTATTCGTAAAAAAATGTTTGGACACGAAATGATTCCCATGGACTCCAGGGCAAAAAAGACAAAATTATGACAAAAATAAAGTGAATAGTACCTAGTCATGGGGCATTTCGAGTTTGTTTTTTTACCCAGGATACAATAAAAGTAATTTTCTAGGAAAATATTTTGTTTCAGGTACAATACCTGATCATCTTTGATTTCCAAAAAAAATTAAATTTTTTAAAACTTTTTTTTTATTTTTTTTAAAATTTTCCAAGTATGGGGGTGCGTTGCACCCGAGAGCTCCTTTGTATTTCCCAGTTATTGTTTAGATATTGTCTATATCTCTAACTGAATCACGGCCTGATCTTGCTATTCTTGTTGTGCAAGACATGTGCTGTTTGTAGGCTATATATAGCAACGATTCCTATCAATGAAATGAGTTGCCCCAAACCGAGTCTTCTCCTGCCGTCGTAGCCTAGGCTCCTTCATAGAGATGCGTCCATTTTAGACCGTGATTTGATGTAATTGTCCATAGCTCTGGTTGATTAACACACACAAGCATACGGGTCAACACCTGGTCACCTGGCACTATGCTATGCTTCTCATTTGCACGTATATAAACACTCGTATCGCAGCTTATCTTCTTCGGTCGTTGTTGCCGTCAATCATTGTGAGCCAGAAGTGGGCGTACATGTCCCTTCGCCGTCTCGTCGAGCCATCGAGAGAGGGGAAGCTTGGAGATGCAACCAAATGGTATACAAATACAATCTCCGGAAAAAGAAATGGTATACTTCAATAATGTTGCGCATCTCGAAAATTATTCAATTTCTCCTGCATCTTTCGAGTGGATCAGCCTGGCTTTCATGTCAGCCGTCATGAACCTGGACATCGACCACCATTTGGCGAAGGCTAGTGTCGAGCTTCCCACCTAGTCCGGAGCTAGCCCATAGTTTTTTTTTTAGGGGACGCGCCGCCCGTAGTTTGTCTGTCCGGACACGCACGCAGCACATGTCTCGGAAGGCCAAATATTGTTGCTCCATTTTCATCATTCATTCAGGATAACTTGGAAATTCAGGCTGGAATCTGAGCCCCGCCCATTAATCGGCAGCTAGATCGGTCGTTGTTTTGCATATGAGAAAGCGACCGCACACAGGAGCAGCGGTTGGATTGGATGGTCCAAGTTGGGCACGGGCGCCGCTGCGACACTACGGACGTTACGCTGTTCGTGATCGCGAGGTCTCGGTCGGAGAAGACGACGATGGAAATCGATCTGCACATATCACCTGTCCGGATCATCTCAAGCTAGCAGCACGCCACGGCGAGTCGCCAGTCGGCACGCACAAGCTCGTAGCATTTCCGTGTTGCTTTCAGGCGCGAGCATCGGAAAGGAACCTCGCGACTCAGCACTCAGCAGATGGGATTCGATGCTGGGTTTGAAATGAATACTGGGCATGATCTGTGATCCCCTGGCCCTCAGATACGATCCGGCGACGCGGCCACTTCTCTCAGCTCTACTTGTATCGTGCGGGAAGGGAAGCTGTGGAACTTGGAATGATTAAGAGGGTGGGATCCGGTGAAAGTATTTCTATCTGGAATGATAACTGGATCCCAAAGCTGCATTCTATGAGGCCTATGGGTCGTCGTAGAGACACTGATATATAGAGAAAGTAAGTGAATTGATCACAAATGAACATAAATGGAAAACTGATATGATCAAGGATCTGTTTTTTGCACCTGATGCTGGAGCCATTATGAAAATTCCTTTGCGAAGCAGTTGGGGTGATGATAGCATTGCATGGTCGAAGGAGAACCATGGCATATATTCGGTCAGATCAGCGTACAACACGTTGATGGATCGTCAGGAGAGGGTTCAGAATTTCAGTGGGGGAGATAATGCCTCTACATCCGATAATGGCGCCGATGTGTGGAGCCGATTATGGAAGCTTTGTGTTGTACCTAAAGTACGTGTCTTTTGGTGGAGAGTTCTTCGAGGAATTTTACCTGACTACAGGACTCTTACACGGCGGCATGTCATGGAGAACAGTACTTGTGGTATTTGCAAAGCAGAATCGGAAGATCTAATGCATGCTCTAATTGAGTGTAGTCATGCCAAGCAATTTTGGAGTGCAGCCAAGGAAATTCTTCTCTTGAAGTTACCTAAGCTTCACCCTCTGACTTGGACAAAGGATATCTTATGTGATCCAAGGTATACCCTGGATGAGCGAGCAAAGATTATAACCGTGATGTATAATATCTGGACTTCCAGGAATAACATTACTCATGGAGAGATGGGGTATAATCCAGCAAAGTCAATGGAATTTATATCCGAGACATTGAGTCTTTTGGAGATGCCAAAGAAAACTCCGACTAAGGAAGCTCGGCGAGCTAGTCAATGGAGTAGACCGACCCTAGGGTTTGTGAAAATAAACCTGGACGGGGCGATCCAGGAGGAGGAGAGTAGGACAGCCACGGGAGCAGTTGCCAGGGACAATGTGTCCTTCCGTGGAGCGATGACCAGGGTTTATGATGGGGTTTTGGACGCCCTAACTGTTGAAACTCTAGCCCTGCGTGATGCATGTGCCTATGCAATTCAAAAGGGCTTTGATGGAGTGGTGCTGAGTACAGACTGTCAAGTTTTGTTGAAACATTGGGAAGAAAGGAATCGACAGAGATCTATGATTGGACCTATCTTAGATGAGATTAGTGAGATGAAGAGTGCCTTTTCTTCTTTTCATTTTATGTATGAGGGTCGCGAAGCTAACCAAGTGGCTCACTGTTGTGCTAAATTTGCTGCTATCAATGGTGAGCCAAACACTTGGGATGCTGAGCCACCGCCTTGGTTAGTTCACAGTCTTCGGGCTGATTGTAATAGTGTGTAACTGGTGGCTGCAAGTTTTTGACGCAATCTTTTCCTTACCAGGGTACCGAAGGGGACTGGAAGGTTTTTAATGAGGCGGCTTGCTAGCTTGATATATATATAATGCTTTCAAAAAAAAAAACTTGTATCGTGCAGGCCTGGACTGAAACCAATTCCTGACAAAGACAACATCTCGCAAGTTCCGACCGTGTGAAAATATTTCGGATCTCGCAAGTTTTCTTGGTCTTACCAAATTGGCTCTCATACTTTATAGTCAGGCCCGGGTCCATGGGAGTGCGGCCCGTGCTGCCGCACAGGGCCCACAAATTTTTGGAGCCCCAAAATATTGGAATTTCTTTGTATATAGACGAAATACGGAACACAAACACCAAATAACTACAGCCTAGTTAGTTTTTTGCTAATTCTGATTGATGCGTGTGATCCTAAAATTGCACTTCACTTGAAATATCTAAATAATAATAGCTGCCATTTTAATTTACAGAGGGTGATGTAAATTTGATTGTATTGATCTTATGGGGATAGTTCTTATAATAGATTTATCTATGTACATACTTACTGGAATGGCTTTATATGCTAGAAGTTTTTGAGATTCTGAAAATTCCTTTTTCTATTTTTAAAATCCAAACAGTTTAAATGTATCAAAATCATTAGATGTGGTCAGACTTGCTTTGGAAACTATATGTTCCTCTTAAAATAGATATTAAGATGAACTTACCACAAGTTTAGAATCTAGACATTAGCTTTTCAATTTAAACGTCTATAAGCGGCATATACACAGTGTATAATTATTTATTAGTTCTATTTTCCTACAGATACGTGAGCCCATAATAAAGTTTCGCACATGGTCCCGGTTTTTCCCGGCCCGGCCCTGTTTATAGTCCCTAATGGAGGGAGTAGGAACCTTGCTTCGACTTCGAGGCTATGGAATGATGGGCTTGCGGGCACGCCATCATCGTCCCGGTGTGCGGCTCGTCCGGAAGCCGCTCCAAAAAAACGAGAATCTAACTCATATCCTATGATAAAGTAGCTCCGTGCTATGACTGTGATAGAGGTCTTGAAGACCACCCTTTGGGGTGCGGCTTTGAAAGGCTCACACTTCCGTCACATAGAATTAGGGGGTGGGCAAGTTGGAACAAAACTAACTTCATAGCACTAGAGGTTTAAGTGTCACTGATTTTAGGTGCAGACTTGTTTTATGCATAGATACATTATAAGGTTCTGCCAATTAGAAAATGCACCGATAAGTTCACTCTCCGATAAGGAGGGGTAAGTCGGAGAAAATATTTCGCATTTTTTTCCTTTAAAAGTCCAGGCCAATCACCATATAATCTCTAACGGAGGGAGTACCACGTCTTCTATAATAATTTAAAAGTCCTTGCACAAAGAAGAATACGACCAACCCAGAAAAAGATATCTACACGACGATGTTTAGCCAATCACCATATATTGTGCCAACAATTTTTTATAACTACCCATGGCGAAGGTCACGTCTGTAAATCTGCATCCATCTTTGGGAAGTTGAACTCTTTTGCTCTTTAGAAAAATGCTTTAACCCAACTAGTGATCAATCGGTTGGCTCATCGCACGTCCTCCCCTTCTCTCATTGCTTTTCTCCCCCTTCTCCTCATTCCTTGGGAGGTCCATCCCACCACTCTATGTCGTTGACAAGGGGGGGGGGGGGTGAGTAACCTACATCTTCTTGCCCACCAAACTCTCGGGAGATGTCGGGGCTATGAGAATTTTGATTAGGCATGGCCCGATCTGGTGATGCCGGTGAGCCCAGGGCAGCAAGGTTGGTGCCTTTATGATTAGCGATAGAGGTACATGCAGGCATGGAGATTCTTGTTGTTGAAAACCATGCTTCGATTTGCTGCAAGCTCGTGAATCACACAAGGGGTATATGTTGCGGCTAGGCGCTTGCTAAAAATGTTGTGTTCTATAGAAATGTTTGTTTCTATGCCAAAGGGGTTTCCTTCATACATTTGTTTTCCTATAGGGTGTGCTCGAAATATTGCAACATTTTCTTCACTAGTTTATTTGTAGACCGTTGGAAAATTTATTGCAAACAATCTTGCATACACACAAGAAAATGTTGCTCAGTAAGTTCAATGTTACATCGATCAAACGGTTTGATCTCACACTTAAGTGAGATTAGGCAATCCTCGAGGCATTGATAATATCAAACGACAAACACATAGCTCTAAATGTTCATATGCTTCAAGAGGGTAGGATGATAATGTTGATGAAAAAGCACATCTAGGTGGTATTTCGTTCCCTTAGTTCTATTTTTAAGATGTTTTGGGTAGGTTATTTGTTTAGTTGGTTTTGTGTAAGCTAATGTCTTATAATCTGGAATAGATTTTTTTTTTTGAACTTTAGGCAACTTTATTACTGAATGAGAATACGGTCATCAACTATTATAGGAATTAAGAAATCTAGGGGATCCGAAAACCGAAAACCCCAAAACCCCTGCGAAGAACCGTAGCGAACAAGATCATGAGCGGCATCATTGGCTTCTCGCGGAATATGTTTTATTGGCTTCTCGCGGAATATGTTGAAACGTTGCCATGCCAAGCATCATTAGTAAATGCCGGCAATCATCTATCACCACCGCAAAGGATCCTCTGAACTCTGATGGATCAAGAACAACTTGAACCACCTCAAGAGAGTCTGAATCCACCACTAGGTAATTGGCACCAAATTGATCAGCCAACTGAAGATCCGAAAGCAGCGCCGAGGCCTCCATTGTTGTTGCATCAATCGCTGAATCAATATAGTCACAACTAGCTGCAACAAAATTTCCTCCAGATTCCCTAATTATCGCCCCTAGAGCACCTCGTCTTGAATCCGCATCAAATGCGGCATCAACATTCAGTTTATACACTCCAGTAGCTGGCCTCATCCACCCATTCTTTACCGATTCCTCTCAGCTTGACACTATTAGCCAAAATACCTTGGATATTGATGATAGTTCTCTCCGGAGTCGGTACTGGCTCTTTATTTTTAATCTGCCTCCTCGACCACCACAAATACCAGCATGCGATCATAACTATTTCAGCTCGGTGCTCCATATCATATGTTACACCACCAGGCCGAGGGGAGCACATCAATTCTTCAAGAACGAGAGATCCAGATTGGTCCATTCGTACCGCCAAATTGACGGCCTCGGCAAGACCTAAACCCTCCCAAACCAACATTGATCGTGGGCATTTAAACAACATGTGCCCTAGGTCTTCCTCATACACAATACAAACTGGATAGTTTACAGCTGATCCAATATAACGGTTAGCCAAAACACATAAACATGGAACAATACCATGCAAGGCTCTCTGCAAGTAAAAATCTGGAGTTCCCGAGACACTTTTGCTCTCCAAATTCTTTTCCAAACCTCATGAGGTGACGATCTATCAGTGTCATCAGATCTCTGTGCCCTTCTCCTATACTCCACCGCCACTCCATATGGTATGCCGATTTAACAGTGAAGCAACCTGTTTTGTTGGTATGCCATGCAATGAAGTCCGACTGATCATAGTTTGGCAACAGTATCCGTAGAATGCGGTACACATCCACGGACCAGAAATTCTCCCGGAGCAACTCCTCATCCCATCCCCCTGTTGTTGGATTAATCGACTCCTCTACTCTTGTCAATAGCTAATCCAACGATGGAGTATTTTTTATTCTTAGATTTTTTTTCTGAATGTAAAGATTTTGCAACCTCTCGTAGTAGAATCAAAATAAGAAAGATAACGAAGGGCCTGCTTAAGAATTAATAATGGAAAGCCTGTTGGAGGCCCATTCTGGCCCATCAAACCAAAACCACAACGGGGAACCACAATATAGACCCTTGGAGGCCACGGACAGCAGCAGCTCCTCCATCTCTGAAACCCTCCAAACCCTCGCCGCAATGGCCAGGAAACCCTCGCCCTCCGCCGCCGCCGCCGAGGCGGCCGACAACGATTCCGTCGTCGCCAGCGCGAAGCCCGCCGAGCTCCTAGAGGCAGCGGCCAACTGCGACGGTGTCCAAGGGCACGCCCTATTCTTCGACGCCCTCGTCCAGCTTATCCCCCCGCGCTTCTACCTCTCCGTCGACGACGAGGATCGCCCCTACTACCAGGGGCTCTCCAAGTCCGCCAAGGCGGCCATGAAGGCTCAGTCCCGCGCCAACATCAAGGCTGCCCGCCGAGCCCGCCTCGACCCCGCGGGGCCGCCTTCCTCCACCCTTGACCTCCTCAAGAAGTCAGTCGCCGACCAAGAGGCAGAGGACCAAGAGGAGGAGGAGGAGCAGGATAAGTCGCAAGACGAAATCCAGGAGACCGGGGACGAGGCAACCACAGACGGCGACGATGATGGCAACGATGACGATGAGGAGGAAGAGGAGGATGATGGTGAGAAGGAGGAGATGCTGATGGCCCCGGCAGCAGTTGTTTCCGAAGACCGCTCGGTGACTTACGAGGAGCTTCGGGAGCGGCTTCATCGCCGCATCACGGAGCTCCGTGGGAACCGGTGCACCAGGCCGGATTTCCTGAATAAGCCCCAGAAGGAGAAGAGCAAGAAGGTAAAGGGTTCTAAAGTGAAGATGGGGAAGGACGAGGGTACAAAGCGCAAGCGTGAGGACGCTGATGACGCAGCAGAGGGTAAGGATGGGAAGAAGCACAAGAAGGAGGCCGATGGGAAGGCTCCAGATATCGTGTATGGCAATGTGTTGGTTGATCCAAAGGATGCGAGGCGGAGGAAGAAGAGGAAGATCAAGAACAAGAAGAAGGAGCTGGAGCAGGCTAAGCGGATGCAGAGGGCAAAGGAAGATCCTAAGAAGGCTACCAAGATGGCCTGGGATTTGGCAACAAGACGTGCTGCTGGGGAGAAGGTGCATGATAACCCAACGTTGATTAGGCAGAGCATGAAGAAGGATAAGAAGAGGCAGGAGAAGGCTGCGGAGCAGTGGAAGGACAGGAAGAAGACAGTGGACAGCAAGAGGAAGGAGAAGCAGAATACACGGACGGAGAACATCCGGGAGCGGGCACAGGAGAAGAAGGCACGCAAAATTGAGAAGCGTGAGAAGAAGCTTATGCGCCCTGGTTTTGAAGGTCGCAAAGAGGGATATGTCAATAAGTGAGATCTTCATTGAAGGTGATAAGGACCAAGGAGTTACTTTATCCGCTTTATGTTGGCAAGGCTGCATATGTTTGTGTTGGTACTTGAAATAGGTATTCCAGTCATGACTGTCATACTTAGTTATAGCTTGAAATTGGAATGTTTGGCAGGCTGTCTAGAGAAGATTTTCTGGTGTTCCTTGCTGTATTGTCATTCTGCTTAGATAAAATTGGCAAACAAAAGTTTATGTTTGGGTATTGTTTAAATTATGCTTCAGTGGGTGCTTTTTTTTTCTTTGCCAGTTCTAGCAGTGGCCTGATTGCTTATGCCAAATTATGCATATGATGTTTGATGTATAGGTCTTTTCTGATCTTTGATTGATAAATTAGAATCTGCAATGCCAACTTCTTATCCTGTTATGCATTCGTGGGATGTCAATCATCTATGAAGCTTGTGTTGCCGAACTTCTTATCTCGTTATGCATACGTTGGGTGTCAATTACTACCTCCGTTATGAAATATCCTTTTTAGAAAGCTAAACTAGCTTTCTAAAAAGGATTATATTTTTGGAGCGGATGTAATGTTATGAAGCTTGTTGCCAAACTTACTGTACTAGTAATCTACTATGTCTGTTTTATCAGCAAATGTGATGTTGAGTTACAATGCAGTACCCCTTGTTAGTTTTAACTTTCTGCAGTGCCACTTCTATTGAAGTCTTTACTGACAAGTGGAATTTATTTCCCTGAAAATCCGATAGGCTCTGTTGCGTCTTTCAGTATATCAGTGACTCTACTTCAACTGGCTCTGTTGGTGATAGGTGTCTCACCAGCTTATTTATTTGATACTTAATTGGTTGCTATTACACAGATTTAACCTGTTTTTCATTTGCTTGCTTTCCTTAAGAAAATGGATCATATTATACTGGTTGAGGAGCAGTTTGAAGCTTATCTGCCATGCTGTGCATCTTTTCATAATCGCTTACCTGCAATCTGATCCAGTTCCAGGCATGCTAAATTCAGTTCAGTAGTTATCTCTGTTATGAGCTGTGGGTAAATAGCCTACCCTGTTCCGGATGGAGGAAAACCAAAGGAAAGCTGTTCCAAAGAAATTAATGCCTTTCCGGCCGTTGGGAACGAAGGAATCTCATCCTACCAATACTATGCGGAGTTTCGCTAACCTGTGTTTTCATGGTCATACTAAGTTATATCTGGAAATTGGAATGTTTGGCAGGTTGTCTAGAAAAGCCTGCGATTTCATGGTCATACTAGGTTATATCTTGAAATTGGAATGTTTGGCAGGTTGTCTAGAAAATATTTTTTGGTGTTCCTTTAGCTGTATTTTCATCATTGAGCTTAGATAAATTGGCAGAAAAGTTTATGTTTGGCTTCATTGTTTTCTGTAGCATGAGACTGGAAACGTTAATGTTAAAAGTATGCTTCAGTGGGTGCTGTTATTTTTCCTCCGTTAGTTCTAGCATTGTCTGATGGATTGGTTATGTCAAAGTTATGCATGTGATGTTCTGTGACTTCTCATCATGATATGCTTACGCTGGATGCCAGTAATATATCAACTTTGTTTCTTCAAAGTCAAGTAATCTATGATGTCAGTTTAATTGGCAAATATGATGTTGAGTTATTAGTGCAGTATACCTTGTTATTTTACTTTCTGCATTGCAGATTCTAATGAAATCTAGTGGCATGTGGTATTTATTTTCCTGAAAATATGATAGGCCCTCAGCTTATCTATTTTATTTTAAACTTCATTGGCTGTTATTACACAGAATTAAACAGAAGTAGGACATGTTTTTTCTTTTCTTTATTTCCATAAGAATCTAGATCACATTATACTGCTGATGGGGAGGGAACTGTTTGACGCTTAATTTGTCATGCTGCACCTTGTGATCTATGCTGTGTCTAGCATAGTTAATTTAAGGTTCCTGATGCCAGATCTGTTTTTGTAGAGGTTTGTCTCAGTTCATACACCATGCAGCTAAATTCGGTTAGTAAACCTTCCTGTTATGCCCGAGTAAGAAAGTTCACATACAGTTCATACATCATGTCATAATGTTGAACTGCAGAATTGGTGCAGTCCAGCCGAGAGGCCTGTCCAAGTGTCCAATTTAACATACTTCTACCTCTATCATTGATAAGGCATGGCAGTATGACTAATTTTGAAGAGTATACAGATGGCTATACCTGATGGCCTCTGGCTGAACTGAAGTGCTGAATATGAGTTGCAGGCCGAATCGCCTGGGGTGTTGGAGTTGTTTGTTGCCTGAATAAACTTGAATTGAATGGGACTACATCACTAACTAACAAATCTGCGATACAATTTCATGGTTTTTTTTGGATGTTGAATACTTTAAGAATATGTGTTCCCGGACAGTCTCTTTCGTGTCTTTTAGATGCTGAATACTTTTTGAAGGTGTTCCTGAACATAACCTCTCATACCTGCATTTATTTTGACATTTTCTCTCAAATCTTATACTGAGATAAGACACCAACATTATAGATGGAATGATTATTTCGCTCTACTCTTCTCCCGCTTTCATGGCTAGCTGCTTGCTAAAAAGCACACTACATTTTCACACCACATTTGTTCCAAAACAACTTTGACTACTGTTTTTTCTGCAAAAACATTAGTCAAAAATAAAATCTAGAACAGATCAATACAAATATAGCAAAATATTGAATTATGTTTCATTAAATATCTAATGATAATGTTTTTCTTTATTTGCAAGTAATGATACTACTGATTTTCTTTGAGGACTCCTAATACATCAATAAGCACTTGACCAAGCCTATTTCTAAGGACATGAATTTATTGACTTTGAGTCTGTCTCCATTGTCTCAACATGGCCATCCTCGGCTTCAATGGCTTCACCACCCTACCAAAAAGCGCTGCCTCACCCTGTGCTGCATAATGTTCGCACCAGCGGCAGTTCTAGTCAGCCTAGTGAGAGACTTCATGCCAGAGATTGTGCGAAGGTTCATACCCATTCCCGCGGCCATGGCGATATCGTTCTTCCTCGACAATCTTCGTAATGAACATTTCTTCAGTTTTTATCTGTACTGAGGTATCTGGAGCATGCCAGTCAGTGCTAGCTCTTGCAAGGTGCAGCCTCCGATCTACATGAAGTTCCTTTCGGAGATCCATTATTGCTAGACTGGATGTCTTCATCCAAACCCTCTCGTCCAAGATGTCTGACTAGCTGTCCCTAACGTCTCTTCCAGAAAGTGTTTGGTATAAAATTAGTTCTACAAATATTCCCTTACTACCCAAGCTACCATTCCGCTTTCATTATTTATGTAATTATGCAATCTCATTGCAAAACAGTGTGGGAGCTTTCATAGCAAAACAAGAGTTACATGTAAAAGAATACAAGTAGCAATGTTTTTTGGGCTCTTTTGGTCACGAGGAATGAACATCAGCTTGACATTCCAAAAATAAATTCCAACACACAACTCCAAACCATGAGACCATCAATTTCATTATATCACAGATGGTTCATCGAAGCAAGCAGGAACTTAACTCTTCATACTCTTTGATAGTATGAGAAGACAAAGGACCCAACACCAGCACCTTTGATGATGATGCAGTCACTTCCCTCGCTTTCAGTGGTGTCTCACTGCACACCGTCCCTGTTAACATACTACTGAAATGAGCTACAGCAGTATGACTTGGTATTCCAGAAAATATGTCCAACACACAACTCCAAACCCTAAGACAATCGGAAATGCAGTTTCCTCATATCACAGGCGGTCCATGGAAGAAAGCATGAACTTAGGGATGCAAGCAGTATTTTGTCATAATCCTGCTTCTAGTTCATTTTGAGATTTCTAGTTCAAATTTTGGTCTGAAATTTTGAACTAAAAATCTCAAAATGAACTAAAGCAGGAGATTGGCAGGATCCCACTTGACACATTACATGAACCAACTCTTCTTACTCCCTAATATGAGAAGACAAAGGGCCCAACACCAACAAAGTTGATGATGCAGTAGTCACTAACACTATACTCGCTTGCAGTGGTGCTGGTGTCAGTGCACATCCTCCCTCTGCAATAATTCAGACGTCCCCAGTACTATTCATACAAAGTAAGCTTGGATACACAACCCATTATAACGATAAGAATGGCGATAGCTAGTAGCTTTAAGTAAAGACAAAAGCATCACAAGAACAATAGCTTGTAACATTGTGCACACAGCTCACAGTAACATGCGACTCATAATTCCAAAGTGACACAATGCTATAACTTATTCACGTTAGCATTCCGAGAGTCTATCCAAAACCTAGTGTTTACCTCTCCATGGAGCAGCATCAACAGCTCCTCAATGTTGAAAACATTCTAACCAAACTGAATTGAAAGAAGAACATAATAATCTTCAATTAAGCAGGACCCCGCGGCACTTCCTCATCACTGGACGTCTCAGGTGCAGGCGTGCCATCAGCAGCAGATTCTTCTGACACACCCGTTTCCTCAGCAGCAGAATCTTCGAGTTCAAGTGGCTCGGCAGTAGCAGGGTCCTGGGCCTCAGAAACTGCTTCTTCAGCCGCACATTCTGCCTGAGGGATTGCATCTCCATTATCTGAGCAGAACCCAAGCTCCTTTTCCAGCTTCTTCCAGCCAGACAACATATTATCAGGGAACTTGTTCTTCACCTCGGAAATAACCTGCTTGGCCTCAGCCACCCTGCCCCCCTTTGCCAATCCTTCAACAAATCCCTTCATCGTCTTAAAGTCTGGCACCTTGTGCTTGCTGATGCTTTCCCTAAAAATCTCCAACGCAGCATCAAAATCTCCATGAGCAGAAAGATATGCCATCATATGCTTATACGTGGCCGCATTCGCCGGGCACCCCTTGTCACCTAATGAACGGTACAGCGCCTTGGCATCCTCCACCTTTCCGGCCTTGCAATAGGCCGTCATGAGGAAATTGTAGGTTATGGTGTCTGGCTCCACTCCATCAGCCTCCATTTCCGCCACCACCTGGAGAACACCATCAGGCTTGCCGTCCAGTCCATGGCTCATCGCCCTCACATTATAGGATGCTTGGTCCGGCTTGCATCCGCTCTCCAGCATCTGCGCCCACAAAGCCTTGGCCTCCTCACTCTTCTTCTGCTTATACATGGAATCAATCATCGTGGTGTAGATGGTGGTGGTCGGCGGTATACCTTCCTGGCGCATCCGGGCGAGCACTTCGTGCGCCTTCGCATCGTGGCGAACCATGCAGTGGGCCTTCACCAGGATGGCGTATGAGGCGGCGTTGGGGGTGATCGAGAACTCCTTGGAGAGCTCCTCGAAGAGGACCGGGACGCGGCGGTGGCGGCGGCACCGGACGAAGCCCGATAGGAGGGCGTTGAACGGCATCGAGGAGATGGGGGACGCGAGGGACGGCGCGGCGGAGCGGAAGGCGTCGAGGGCCTTCTCGGGGAGCCCCGCGGAGGCGTAGGAGCAGAGGATGGCGGAGAGGTGCGACTCGGTTGGGGACGCTTGGATGTGGGAGGAGAGGAGCTTCTCGGCGTCGGCGTGCCGCCCGGCGCGGGAGAGGCGGCGCGCGGCGAGGGAGAGCGCGTGGCGCGTGGAGCCGGCGGAGAGGGAGGTGGTGTCGATGGCCTCGAGGAGGGAGATGGAGCGGTCGGCGTCGTACTCCCGGCGGAGGCGCGTCTTGGCGGCCGAGGCCGAGAGCGCGGCGGGCGCGGCGGGAGGTGTGGCCGTGGTGGCGCAGAGCGTGCGGAGGAGCACGCCGTCGCGGCGGCGGATGCGGCGGCGGAGGAGGGAGGCGAGGGCTGCCATTTCGACTTGGAACTGGATCAGCGAGTTGGGGTTTTGGGTTTTAGGTTTTGTGCGTTCTGTTTCTGTACGGAGCAAGATTGGTCGGCCATTACTGGGCCTATGTGGGCCGTGCATTCCTTTCGCCAACCCAAGCCCACAACAATCCATCCAGCTCCTGTAAGAGGCAGTATCCCCGACCGCCCGATCGCACCGCCCTTCGCCTTCACTGCACATCCACCGGCGTTCGCTGCTGCGCCGGCGAACGCGCCGCGCCGTGCCCTCTACCCGCCGTAGCGCCCAAGCTCCGCCTCCCCTCTCCCGACCTCAAACTCCCCACCGTCTGCAGAAACCGATGCCGACAGAGCCGAAACCCTAAACCCTCGAAGCATCGACCTCCGACTCGAGCTGCGGCCATGGACGCGCTCGTCTCGGCGGCGCTCGAGGAGGTGTGCGCCCGCCTCGCGCACGGGCTCCCCGTCCCAGACCTCTGGCCGGCGCTCCGCGGAGCGCTCGGGGCGGCGGGCCTCCCGCTCGACCCTGCCGTCAAGCGCGTCCTGTGGGCCCGCCTACTCGCGCTCCCCGTCATCAGCCTCGTGGCGGGGGACGGCGACGGGCCCCCTCTCGCGCCTGGAGACCCAGCGGAGAAGGACCTGGAGGTGGCCGAGCGGCGCGGCGTGCGGCTGGTGGCGAGCGAGGCGCTCAGGGGCAATTTCCTTGGGATGTACGACCAGAGGTTCGGCAAGACGAAGCTGAGCCCCGTCCAGAAGGGAACTCTGGAGCTTGTCGGGGCAAGCAGGTGCGCTCCGATGTACATTGATCAATTTGTCGTATGCTTACTCCCTCTTCTTCCCTACTGTTTTTTGTACTACATCAATAATTCATGGCAAGTTACTGTGATCATCCTGTCTATCGACTTAGGAGATTCTGAATGTTGATTCAGTCATCTCACATGCCTCTGGTTATTTTAGTTGTGGAGATTGGAGGGGATGTTCGCTGTTTGGTGTATGTATGTAGGAACTCCGTTTTGGGATAGTATTTTTTGTGTGTATCCATGGTGTTATTGTTGTCCTTACGGTGTATGAGAAAATGCCCCCTCGTACATACACACAATTCAAGTGGCATGCTCAGTTCAAACTTCACATGTTACTTTATGCCTTTGCCAGCTAAATAAGTTCCCGGTCCGCATTGGTGCATTGGCTCACTTGGGGACATTTAAAAGGGGTTTAAAGTCTGTTTCTTAAGTTTAACCAACCCAAGTGGGTGTATTGCTTGTGATTTGTTAATACCCTGCAGATGCCTTCGAAAATTGGCACATATTCCATCTGCAGATTAGCATACGATAAACGTTCTCCAACACAGTAGCCATTGCCCTTTTATTTCTGTTGTTGGTAATTTTTCCTTTGTTTCCATAATGCATTTGCAAATAAGCAATCACATATTATGGCTTCAGTGATACCACATGCAATAATCTACATCTTGTTTTTTTTTTTTACTTATTGGCGTAGGACTTCTGGTGTAACACAGAATGAGCTATGCGAAACATTTTCCATGAAAGGAAACAACTTCCATTTCATTGTAAAGAGCCTTGCATCACAACGGCTGATAGTTAGACAATCGACCATCATCAAGGTAAAAGACAATGGGGCAGATGGGGAGGAGGCTTCACGGAATAAGCATGTTATCAACACCAATTCGATATATCTGTCCCGATACGCCAAAGACATGAATATGAATTCACACCAAAGGATTGAGATTACAAAGCCAGAATTGCTGGGGACCAATGAAGAGACCAATATAGATGCTTTGCAAGAAGATGGAGCTTTTGGTGTAAATTTCAAGAATGACAAATCTGTTCATGATTATCTTCCAGCAATGGAAGCCATATGTGCCAAACTTGACAATGCCACTGGAAAGGTCAATCATGCTCTTCCTTTTCCCATCTGATACCCTGTTGTATTTTGTTTCTGATTGCACGTTTGGTAACCTGGTGCATTTATTTCCCTGTAGGCTCTTGTTGTGTCAGACATAAAAGTTGATCTAGATTACAGGATGGCATATGGACATAGAGCATGGAGAAATGTAAGTATATGTATTTTGGCTTACTGCATATATACTTTCAGGTTTCCGTCCTTATGGAGTGTTTTGAGATTCTTTCTTCTTCAGGTGTTGCATAGGCTAAGAGATGCACAGCTTGTCGAAGAATTCGATGCTAAAATTGATGATAAGGTGATGCTAATGTTTCCTCATATTTATAGTTATTTTAAGTTATTATTTATGCCATCATTTTAATATTTTTGGGATCATTCTTTTGGTTCCTGGTGCTTCCTATCAAGAGCTAGAATTTGAAGATTTGAGTTGCTAATTAACAAGCCATCTTCATATTGGAAGTCTGTTCTTCATGGTATCTCTTGTAACGCTAGAGTGCTAGACCATACTAGTTACAGTAACCAGCACTATTCCATACCCTTGTTCAGTTCCTGCTGGAAACTTGCATTGTGTTTTAGATCGAAGATGCGATAACCCCAGGTCCCAGGTCTATATTTTATCAAACAAACAGAAGCAGAGCACATAAGGTGGTGGAGCTGTGACCTCCAGAGCCAAGACATTACCATCCAATTGAAAGACAGGAAAGACAGACTAGACACCACCACGACAGCAGATACAATCGTGGATAGACAACTTGGTTATACATATGTAAAAATAACAAAAACCATGGATAGACAACTATGAACTCATCATTGTAGCTTGACTATGAGTTGACTTAATGATAAGAAAAACACTATATGTGGCGTAAGACATTACAGCATATTCAGCTGCAATGTTTCACTTCTGTTGTGAACCAACTAGCTAGACTCTTTTCAGGTCGTTCGCTGTTTACGCCTGTTGAAGAAATTTGATCCAGTAGAGTTTCGACCAAAAAGTACAATCCCCGACTACAAAATTGGCCAGAAACGCCAGGCAACTGATCAAGTTATGGAGCTTCCGTTAGATTACTGTATATACGATATGATCAAAGCTCAAGGGTCAAAAGGTATAACTCTTGTTGAGGTACTTCTCTGAACTTTCCAATGGTGCATCACGGTGCGCTATATATCTTCAGAGCATTGATACTGTCTTTTTCATTTCTTCTCATTGCAGTACTATTCTGCTTCATTTCTAGTTATACATATACATGTTCTCCACCTGCTTTTCTCTGATAGTTGAATACCTGAGTCTTGTTAGTACTTAAACGGATTGAAATATCGACATATCTGTTGTTTTAGCAACTACTCAATTAATTTAGCAACTTGGTGGCATCAATAAATTCCGGTTTCAAGATAGGACAGCTCCTGAAAACGATTTTTTTTACCATGAAAACTATTTTTTGCAATCTACTTTGGTTTAAACTTAATTTTTTGATGTGCTATAACAGATTTGATAGTGTTTGTCCACTTGAATATCTTTTTCAATACTATATGGTGCAATGATAGTAAAATCAAATCCCCATAATCCATATTCAAGGAAGTGAGACTTCCAGCGTTAATAATTGTAGTCGTTCAGCATCCGCACTATTAGCTATACAATTTGTGTAGGAGCCTTTAGATTTATCCGATGCTAGTTTGCTATCCACAACGGTTAAATTTTTTAGTCGTAGTGTCATAGAACACTCTTGGCAGGTTTTGTAGTATACCTGGATATGATGGGTGTCTTAATGTTTTTTTAGCAGGCTTATTTGTGGCTCGTACTTGTGCTCATACACGGTAGCAAAACTTTTTTTCTCGTTTCTAACTGCATGGACCAAGCAAATATATTTATTTAAATTTCATTATTGCCCAACTTAAATAACAGGTGATCTTTACTCTTTAAATGGTATAACATTCTTGGTAATGCAATATCCATTTGATTATCTGAGCATAGCTCCATGCCGCAAAACATCCTTGCAATATGAACCCAACAATGTGTTGGTGTTGAATATGTAGGGTAGCTTTGGTACACATGTTATGTAATTTAAATAAATACAGATTAGCATTGCTTATCACATCTACTGTGGCATCTTAGTTTTTAAATTTCTTGAATTAGTAACACATGTTCTGATATAACATCCATTTAGCTTGGCAAGCGTCTTGGGCACAAGAATTCAGGAAAGCTGCATAAACGAGTGTCATCCATGCGCCAAAGATTCAACTTGACTTGGGATGCTGAAGTTTTAGATAAGACATCCCAGTACCGAGTTTGGACTAAAAAAGACTTCTTGCTCTACAAATCTGGTAGTGCTCTGCAAAGTCTCGAGGGGCTCCCAGATGACCATGCCAATCGTTCCGATTTGTTGTCGCTAGTTCCATCTAGAGGATTGGATTCTGATAGCCCGCACAATGACCTTGTTGTTAATAACAATCTCTTGTTTGAAGAGGAATGCCATGATGAACCAGTTGGACATTACCTCCAAAGCAACGATGAAGCTTGTGTTGGAGTCTCCCAACTAGTTAAACAAGGTAAAGTAATCTAAATTTTCTGCTGCTAAGTGCTAACTGTGTATTCTCCAAGACTTTGCTTGGGAACTGCAAGCTTCCATAAGAGCTTGTGTTATTTGACTATTTGTGACGTGCTACTGTCTAAAACTTGATAACTCATAGATCCAACAAAATCATCTGCACGGGTTCCCAAATTTATCGCATATGTTCAAGGCATATACTTTGTGAACAGTCTGCAATCTCCATTCACTAAATACCATGGAATCTGCTGATATTTAAAACAGGCTCTCCCCTATATTTTTCAGATAGTTTTGATCTTTTATTTATGACAACATTTGCAACATTTAGGCAATCCCCCCTAATAAGGTCCCCACTCAACATTCAGCTCACTGATGATCAGGATTTGACTTGAATGCTTTCTTCAGCCAAACTCATTTTTAACGAACCTTTTTTTCATGGAAGCTTCCGCTTCTGCAACTTGGGCCATGTGAACGCTCAGGAAAGCTGATCTTTTTGGGAGTGGATTCTATTTTTTACCATCTAATTTTCCATTTGTGACAACAATTACCCCTTTAGCAGCAATTCATCCTGCTTAACCCATTGAGTGAAACTCGTGACAGATTTTACCCCTTTTAAATTTTGAAGTTCTCTGTCAAGTAGGACCCAGTCACAAGGTCTACGTGGCGTGTCAATGCGTGTTTCTCCAGTTCCGTTTCCCGATCAATTGTAACCCTGAAAAGGTTTGTTGGCACAATTAGTACTTGCTTCCAAAGTAAGGTAGTCTTTTCCTCGTGTTCGATTCAAACACTAGGCGTTTATGATTACTTTTTTCCTTTGGCGCTACTGGACCTGTTTCCCCAGAAAACAATATATAGGAAATTAGAGCTATGGAGGCAGGCTTTGGAATCCACGGGGTTTATACTTTAGACTTAGTAGGACCAAGACCGAGTTATATGAGGTGCGACTTTAGTGGTGTTGGGTGCGAAGAGGGAAAGATTAGTGTAGAAGGACAAATAGTTCCTAAGAGGGGCTCCTTCCGGTACTTTGGATCAATGCTGCAACCTGCAAAGCAGTGGCGATATCGACAAGGATGTTTGCCACAGGATCATGGCAGGGTGGGTGAAATGGCGGCAAGCATCTGGAATCCTATGTGACAAGGTACCACAAAAACTAAAAGGTAAGGTTTTATAGGACGGCGATCAGACCGGCAATGCTATATGGAGCGGACTGTTGGTCCACTAAAAGGCAGCACATCTAACAAATGAGTGTCGCAGAGATGCCAATGCTACTGTGGATGTGCGGCCACACAAGAAAGGACAGAATTCGGAACAAGGGTAGGGGTGGCACCGAGTAAAGAGAAGCTAGTCCAACACCGACTAAGGGGGTTTGTACATATATTGTGGCCTCCAGAAGCACCAGTTAACAGTGGGATTCTAAAGGGTGGGGAAAATACTAAGAGGAGCAGCAGGCGACCAAATCTGACATGGGACGAGACGGTAAAAAGGGACTTGAGGTGGAATGTACCTAGAGATTTGGCTCTTGATATGACTGCATGGAAAACAGCAATCCATGTGCCAGGATCTTTAGCTTACTCGTACCAGGTTTACTCTTCTCTCTCTTTCTCTTTTTGGTTGCCATACGTTTCTGTTGGGTTTCATATCTAGCCTATCCCAACTTGCTGGGACAAAGGCTTTGATGTTGTTGTTGAATACGCCCCCGACGTGGCACGCAACATAGACCACACTTCGATAATTTAATACTCACTCTGTTCCAAAAAACTTGTCGGAGTCTTGTCTAGATACGGGTGTAGGAAATTCTGGCACAGGGTTCACTAAATAGGGTAAGTAGGATGAATTGGAGCTGAATGGGGAAATTGTTGTCACAAACGGGCAACTAGGAGGTAAATGTATTCCCTAGTTTGAGCTTATGGCCCTTCTTTTTCGAAAGAAACCTTTTCCTTCTTTCTTACAGAATGAAGGATCATTTTAGAACCCCCTCATTAGCTGACTAGACAGTATGTATTTATTTTTTTTTGCTCTGACCCCCCGCCCCTTCTTGTAATATCTTTCCTCTTAATAAAATCTATCTACTGTCAGGGCCTCCCCTACAGTTTTCAGGTAAAAAAAAGTATTTTGCCAATCTTGATTTCGCGAACTATTTTCTGTTTTGACTTATCTGTAGCCCTTTTTTGCATGTACTTTCTGCATTGTTTTTTTAAGGCGTGGTTTGATTAAGAATGGTCTTCTTCAATTCTGACCATTTATTTCTTTTAAAGAATAATATTTTGTATTAACAGTAGAATCCTGATCACAGCAAAGCACTTTCAAATTCGCATCTATTGCTACCACTTTTCTGCCAGTCAACCTATATATATACTGAATAAATGTTTGTGGAAAATTATGAATTTGAATTTCAAAATACACGGGGACCTTACTAAAATGATTAAATTGCGCAAAACCACACGTTCTGGTCATATATGTTGTAGAGAGAAAATGCTGGTCACTTCAATTTAGATAATCCACATGTTTTATCTTCTCTTTTAGATAAACTTGCTTTGGGTCGGAAGAAGAGGCAGAGGTGCCCCCCTTCAACTTCTGATGATCGGCGGCAAAGAAGGATTCTACATATGTTGAAGGTTGCCTGCTAAGTATTCGTCAATCATTTTTTTTCCATGCGAAGCATCTGTTAAAATACAAATGTGTTGTACATAACTGTCATTTTACCTCTCCAAGAGCTTGATCTGTGGCATGAAGTTTTTTCGAGAAAACGCAATTCCGTTGCGTTTCATTTCATTGAATTGTCGATCTGTTGCATGAAGTTACTCTTGCTCTTGACTTGATGCACTTAATAGGAGTGTTAATATTGTCTGGATCCCTTTTTCTTCATGTGGTATTAGGATGGTCGCATGACCTCTACTATGTCATGATTCGATGAAAAGCAACATAAATTTACAATAAAACGAGAAAAAAGTGAACATGTAGGGTGGGTAATAACTAATAAGCCAAAATGACCTACATGAACACCATCCCATTAGATTATGTCTGTTCGTAGATTGTGGCCTCAATATTTCTTACTGTTATGCTTCTATCTACTCCCTCCGGTCAGAATAAATTGACGCGGAGTTAAAGCAAGGTTAGCCTGTACGTGTATCTAGAGCCGCGTCGATTAAATCCGGCCAGAGGTAGTAGACAGTATAGTTCTATGGTGCTAGTACAAGGCTAATATCCTCTTTGTTCTTTACAATGTTTCATGTTTATCATTTGTTTATTCATTTTTATTGCTTTAATTTGTAATAAATGAGGTGCTTATAGTTTTATCTTAGTCAGACTTGCAAGGAGTAACACCATTTTTCTTTTCTTTTGTGTGTATATGCACGGTCATGTTCATGCGTGTTGACCGTGCACCCCTGCATACCTGATTGCATTTCGTTGTTCTGTAACACCCTTTTCTCCTTTTCCTTTGCAGAAAAAGAAATTTGTACTAAAGGTGGAGTTACATAAATGGTTAGAGAGACTTGAAAAGGAAAATGGAAAAATGATGGATAGGAAGACATTGGCTCGCACTTTGAATAAGCTTCAGCAAGAGGGCAGCTGTAAATGTATCAAAGTTAGTGTCCCGTTGGTTACAAACTATACGCGCAGTCGTCTCATTGATGTAATTCTGCATTCTTCTGTTGGGGAATTGTCACCGGTACTTGTGGATCAAATTAGGACCAGACAACGGAACTTCGATACTGAAATTCGTTCTGGTGCAGCAGCTAAATTGAAGCAAAATCAACATAAGACAGCCATACCTGGTCTCAGGATTTCACGCAGGGTTAAAGATAACAAACCATTAATATTAGAAGCTATGCATGCCAATGGATTTATTGGTGCGAAAATGATTCGGGCAAAGCTGTTCCATAAATTTCTATGGGTATATGTCAGTGGTTTGCCAAGTTGCTGCATGCCATTTGATTATTCCAAAGAAGGGCATCATGACAAGGACCTTAATCAATCATGTCTGTTATTTTCGATGGCAGCAGCTATAAATGAAATGCCTGTTGAACTATTTCTACAAGTTGTGGGATCAGCGAAGAAGATCGATAACATGATAAGTAAAGTGCTTTCAGAAATTCCAACCAAGGAATACAACCAGCTCATGGATACTCATGCGAAGGGCCGACTTTCACGTTTAATAAATATATTAGATAAGCTCAAGGTAGTGTTCTTTCTCTTTGATGTTTGTAGTTAACATTGCGAGAATCTAGAAAACTTAGGTGAGGAGAATACAAAGATGAAGCTCTTTTAGGTTGATATTTGCCTGCTGCATATTCTTATTTAGCAAAGTCAGGTTCATGATTACTGTGCAATTTAGATTTGTAATGACCCAGTTCTGCACTTTTGTGGCTATGTTTGCTAGTTGCTCCAACTTGCAAAAGAACCTGTAGATGAGTGGGGTGTACCATCAGATGCTGTGCCTACACATGCAATGGAGCTCAGGCCTTACATTGAAGAACCTATACGAAGAATTCTTCCATCATCCCATGTTAATTTGAATCATCGACCGAAAATTCGGCATGATTTTGTGCTTTCAAAGCAGGAGTTTGTTGATGCTTACTGGGAAACACTAGAGTACTGCTATTTAACAGCTGGCTTGGCTGAACCATTAAGTGCCTTTCCTGGCTGTTCTGTACCTGAGGTTTGTCATCATTGCTATACATCGTTGCAATATTATCTCATAGTAGTAACATTGTACTGTTGGGTTACCTGTGGCCATTTTAAATGTTCATTTGCTTTTATCCTCAACAAAAATGCTCCTCCTCATTTGAATGTGCAATGTTGTCTTATTTGTTAGTTTTGTTGCCTTCCAGTTTTACCTTCTATATACGATCTCAGTATCATACTACCTCGATCCCAAAATAAGTGACTCAGCTTTGTCTATATACGGATGCATCTGGATGCATTTCAGTGTGTAGATACATCAGTATCTAGAAAAGTTGAGTCGCTTATTTTGGGACGGAGGGAATATTTATCAGCCCTTGTTGCTGTTAACTGCTGCGTTGCTGCTGCCCAACTCTAGTTGGCGTCAGAGCTGTTTAACCTGCTTTCCAAGATATTGATATTGTCATACTTATTTGTGCTTTCTAATTCTTTGCTTGTACTTTCTTCTTGACCATATACATTGTCACCTGCAAGCATTTTAATGATTGCCTTTTTTTTCCCCCCAATATCCAATCTGGAAACCCACCATTATCTACTGGAAACAATGTTGTATACTTGTATGACAACTGGCATCGGCTATTTTTTTTAGTTTATTGAGTTCTATAGCATACCCTGTTTCATGCAGGTTTCTCATCCTCGTTCATGGAGTTCTCGTAGATTGATGACTACTGAACAACGGCTGGAGTTACAAAAGCGTATTATGAGTATCAGTGAGGAAGGGAGAATTCCTTTCAAAGATTGTCTTGGAATTGCAAGAGAGCTGAATCTCTCTGTAGAACAGGTATCTTTTTGAAATTTCCCTCCATCTTCGTCCAGTGATCTGCAGGACCAGTCTGATTAGTAATTGACCTTGTTCTGCACTTGCATATTATCTAACTTTGTGCTAGTGCTTTTCTATAACTCTGTGTTTTTGGGCATTCCCTTATGGACGAAAAGAGGCAAACTTTAATTAGAAATTAACTTAATAAAAAGGGCAGCCTGGTGCACGAAGCTCCCACTTTGCGCGGGGTCCAGGGAAGGGTCACCAGTCTGATTAGAAATTAACTTAATCCCAGTGGAAAATTAAAATGAAGGGCCAAAACAAAACCATACAAGATAAACTGAACCTCAGATTAACATGGGTCTGCCTAGCCAACTCTCCATGTTTTGTATCCAGAAAAAGATGTCACACATTTGTCTAGATTTGCATGTAGATACACTAAAATGCGTCTACATGTGTATCTAGATAAATTTGCGACATCCTTTCTTGCCGGAGGGAGTATTATAAACTTGGATTTGAAATGAAGACCCAATGCAATTACAAGTTGATTGGAATTGAGCTTACAGTTCAACTTTCTCTTCGGGTGCTAAATAATCTTATAACAAATGGATCACCATCCAAATCCAAATCATATTTGGATGCCATGGAAATGGGATCACGCATATGGTCGAGTGGCTATGCCATGGATACTCTCTAGAGGATTTTGTGGAAATGGAGACCCAATTCAATTCCAAGTTGAAATGGAATTAAGCTTACAATTCTGCTCTCTTTGGTTGCTAAAGAATTTGTAGATAACAAATGGGTCACCATCCAAATCCAAATCATAGTTGGATGCCAGGGAAATGGGATCACACATGTGGTCGAGTGGCTATGCCGTGGATGCTCTCTAGTGGCAGCAGAGGAGCTAGTGGGAGCTACCTGGCAGTTGAGGCTGTGAGCATTTGCCACCTGAGCCGAAGACTGGGAGTAGGAAGAAACAGTTGAAGACGGCGGATGTACTTGAGATCTCGCTACCGAGGCCGGGGCTGTGGAGGTTGCTTGGGCACAGGGGCTGACTTGCGGGCGGTAGTGGAGGTTGACAAGGGCAAGGTGCCAGAGATGAGGTGAAGTGTAGGCGACCTTCGACAAAGCAGCTCATGCACTTGATTCCCCACCTTCCCAATTCCGCCCCCAATTCTTACACTGGAACATTCAGAAGACTTGATTTCCGTTTCTGGATTCCAAGTGTAGTTCTAACATCCTTACAGGGTGTAATACAATATGGATGGATCTCATATAACTAGAGTGTATATGTTTAACAAGCTAGCATACCTCAGGGCCTTTTGATTCGACAGGATGCTACCAGTGGAGTTTGACTCCGCGTAAAAAAATCATAACTAGGTAGGCTTGCTTGTTTCGGTAGTTATGATTTTCTAAAACACCACATTACTAGGCTGATTATTTCGTTATCCTAGTTAAAATACCGCTATGTCTGATTTGTTTCGCCTATATTTCCTATTCAGTATTTCTGACTCGAAGAATTTTTTTCTGTTGATGTAGGTGCTCTGTGTTTCGTCCTCTCAGAATAGACAGCCCAGATTTCCTGCTACACAAAAGCAGCAGGGAGCTAGTTCTGGATCGATCAGTCAGAAAAGGAAAAGATCCTCTGATAAGGTTACCCTAAGGTTTATTAAACAAAAAGTTCAAGCTAGTGGATCCACTGGAAAGATATCAGCCCAATCTACCCAGGATGATGAAGTACCACGGAGCACTTCTGCATCATCCACTGGTAGACAATTCCAGTGGACATATGAGTCTAACAGGTATAATTTCATGCTGCATCCACTATAGACCTTACTACTGGAGCTAAACAATGTTTTCCATGATGCTGGAGCCTGATTGGATATTATTATCTGCAGAAAACTGCTGATGATATACACTAGATTTTGTGCGGCACGTGGACCCAAATGTTATTGGAACTCTGTCTCTGGTCTTCCAGCTGCACCACATACATGTCGTAAAAGGATGGCATACTTAAATAAAAACATAAATGTAAGAAAAGCTGTAGTGAGAATCTGTAGCCTTCTCAGAGAGGAAAGGAGGTCAAAAGTGAGCGAAGGCCATTCACATATTTCAAATTCTAGCCATGGGAACTGTGAAGATTCAGATTCTGAGATAGTCAATTGGGATTATTTCGAAGATCCAGAAATAAAAAATGCACTTGATGAAGTCCTTGAATTCATTCGAGTAGAAAAGTTGAACCAGACAGGGGAAGTTGGGCCTAATAATGCAAAGAGTAATAGTGATAATAATGTCAATGAGGAAATTCCAAGTGGGCAGGAAGAGCTGGTAAGTAATTGTCTATTAACCTCGATCGCTAACCTATGTCTTGTTTATTACCAATCTCACCTTAAATTAATCAGGTTGTGCAAGGTGCAACAAGTACAAGCGCTGCAGTTCCAGAAGCTGGATCACATGAACATGCTATGTTGTCTAGACATTCAAATGCAACCCATCCAAGTAAAAGCGTCGACGTACCATGCATATCTCATGAAAAGGTCATTAAGGTCAACAGAGATGGATGCAAATCATTAGCTGTTGCAAATGCGATAGAGCTTCTGAAGTTGGTTTTTCTCAGCACATCATCAGGATCAGAAGTACAAGCTTCATTAACTGCAACCCTCCAGCTTTATTCAGAGAGTGAAATAGTCACTGCCTTTTCTTTTCTCAATGAGAAGAAGTTCACGGTCAGTATTTGCTAACTTATGCAGTTAAGCTACCATTGAATATCCAGTATTCAGGCTGTAAGTGGGCCTGTCCGTGGGATACCGCTACTTGACCACGTCTGTCTGCCAGACCAGGCGGGGTGCCGCTTGCTGCACTTTAATTTTCTTGATATTAAGCGGCGTCCAATCGGCCCACTTTAACCCGCTAAGTGGTTTTACATCAGCGCACAGGAAACGTCAAACATTTAGGGGACAAGGAACACAACCACCGTTGTCCCATCAGGAAAGAAGGAGGAGAGGAACTCACCATCGCCGGGGGCTAGGGGCGCAGGTGTAGGGCGGCCGCACCGCGTGGGTGGCATCAGCCAGGTCGACGGCCGTGAAGCATGGAGACGGCCGTGGAGGTGCGTGAAGGGGGCATCGGCTGCTCCCCACGGATCTCGCTGGAGACAAACTGCTCGGGATCCAGGCGGCAGGAGAAGAGGACCTGAGGGGGGAGCGGAGGGATGCGGGGACTGCAGCGGTGGGGCAGTTCCTTGGGGGCATGGCGTCCGCCTCCATCGCCATGGAAAGGGTGCAGCACGGGGGCGATGGTAGCGGGCGTACCGCTACTATCCGCCAGGATTCTGTTCGTGTCCGTGGGTGTACGGTTAGTGACTTGAGTGGAATTTGGCTGGCGGCGCCGTGGGCAGCCCGCTCCCACCTACAGGACTATCCAGTATCTAGTATTCGTCAGTGTGCTGAATCCAGCTCAGCTCTTTTGCTTCATTACCTCTGAAACCTATACGCTTTCCCTCATTTTGCTGGGAGAAAGCTATCCTTACAGTCGTACTTAGAAATAACAATTTCATAGGATTCAAAATTTGCTAATGATGGTTTGCAATCACAAGAATTATACTTTATCTGAAGCATGTCCTACCACAAACCACCATTAGGAATAACTTCATAACCAAGTAACCAACATGTACAAATATAAGCTTTCGGTGGGGGGACTTCATGGATGTACATGTCATGTTCTGATGTTGATAACTGGAAATTCATTCTGAAGCCGAAATCTGAATATTGTGTGATTGCCTGCCTGGCCATTGTCTGAATTTATTCATGTGGTGATCAGTGCTGCACACACTTATGTTTATGTTATGTACTTTGAAGTTCAGCCTTTACTGTCCCCGCGGTTTAAGCACCTGACTTTACAGTGGAGCTATTTTGAATAAACTTTTTTCTTAACATGCGGAAAGGATGATTGGTCTATTCAGCATCTTCACCGCCATTAATATAAGGAATGATAGGGCTCCTTTAGTTCAGTAATGAGCTCGAGCAGGCAGATTGATTTAAGTGTAATTTGTGATTTAGGACATCAGTTATTTTTGTATTGTTGTTCATACTCTCTCCCAATTTGTACCATTGTTCATAATTCTCCCTGCATTTTGCAGGTTAGTGGAAATGGAACAAAGCCATACACCCTTTCACGAAAATTCTTCTTGAAGGCTTCTCATTCACCCTTTCCATTTGGTTCAGGAAAAAAGGCTTCTGAATTTTCTAAATGGCTTATAAGGCAGCAAAAGAACATTATGGATGGTAGATTTTATTTATATCCAGATGTAGAATGTGGGGAAATTGTTTCTCTCTTTTCTCTGGTTTTGTCAGGAGAGTTATCCGTTTCACCTTCCTTGCCAAGCGAAGGAGTTGGTGACGCTGATGGGCCTAATATCTCTAGTTATTTGGTTGAAGATACCAGTGGACTGAATGATGGCACTCACAAACGAAAGGCTGATATGGTGGAACAGGAAAGCGGTACGGCTAAGAAACACAAGCCTTCTTATCGTCGCGAGAAAGGTTTCCCTGGTATCCAAGTTGCTCTGAATCAAGAGAGAATTCAAACAAGCGATCTCACACAAGTGTTACATGATAAGGAGTGCCTTATTTTTAGTTCAGCCAGGGAAATGAGTAGAAATGATGGTCATTCCCAGGCCGAAAGCCACAATATGTTACTGCATTTGAATAACTCCAGTTCATGTCGGCGTATGTTGTCTGAATCTCAGTTGGAAAACTCTTATAATGGATGGCCTTGGGATGCTATGAAAACATATGCTGACCAGTTACAACCATCATCTTGTAATCAAAATGAATCATGCATATTGTCTTCTGATCTGTTCAGAAATGCATTTTGTATTATTCATCGAGGTGGAGAAGGAGGAGTTAATTTGACTGAATTGTCACAGGAACTGCATCCATTAGGTACTTACTGTTCTCATGAATAAGCATTTGCGTGAATTTGGTTGTTTCATGAGGTACAATCTTTGTTTTTCATAGGTAAATTTCATTTCTCCTTGATCTTATGCACTGCAGGCACACGGTTAATCAATGTGATTGTTCATACCCTCAAGAGATTTCATCTGGCTATGGAGGTAAAGCTGTAAACATGTGTACAGTAGACTCGTTGTGTAGTTCTTTGTCTACATATATATTTGACACCTAGTTGTGAATTGTGACTATTTCCACTGTCCATGTTCTGGTATAATCGTGTATTACCCATGTACACTTTGTTTCTTTATATTATAGAAATGTGTAGAGGTAACAACATAGTTGTAGACGTTGATGATCTACCAGAAAATAAATAAAAAAGAACACAGGGAGTATATATCTGCTCAATGCATGTGAGAAAATGTAGCACCTTGTACATGCTAGGCACTTCAGCTGTGGTAAGATGGAGAAAAGCCAAGTGCAGACCATGTGGTGTTTACCTTTGTTTTTAAGGATTTTAGTGGTTCTATGTACTCAGCTGATCTTCCTCAGACAATGGGACTGTTCACCCTTTGATGTATGTGTTTCCCTTTTTTGAGATGAAGCCTCGAGTTGTCGGAGCAATGCATTACTTTGTAAATTAGAAGCTGTCCACGGTTTCTGTTATTTCACCCTGTTTATTCACATGGGAGTCACCATGTGTGCTCAATTGCTTTGTAGGTCAATGCGTATGATGGTTTCCGGATCGTTGACTCATTACATAAGTCAAAGTATTATATAAGCACACTTGCAGAATACAGCCATTGCAGCTGTCCAGGAGCTCCAGCTTCTCAAGTAGCGGAGACTGGCGGCACCGAAAATGTACTGAAAGGGAACCATTCCATGTCTAGCAAGCAGGGGACTGTCAAAATGCTTGGTGATGGGCACACTGTCACAGTTCTTAGTGTTCAAAGCAAGCCAAACTCATCTCATATGTGTAGCCAAAATCTGGGAGATAAGGAAACAATGTCTACTCCAGAAGATATCAGGGAGAGTGATTGCTGCCATGCTTGTGAAAGGCATATTTATCACCCTATATTACCATGGATAAATGGCGATGGCAGCATGAATAGCACTGTGTATGAAGGTTTAACTCGTCGAATTATTGGCTATGTGATGCAGTTCCCAGGAATAGTAGAGGTGCGCATCTATTTTTTTTTCCATTTATATCTGCTTGTTATGCACTTCGAAAGTTTTGTGTACCACTAGTAACTAGTAAGTTGTGAATTCTTGGATCAGCATAAAGTATTTTGTCATGATTTTGGATTATTGACCAAGCACCGTGTTATTAAAATCCACAACTCGTTTTACTTTACACAATCCAAACACCTTAACTTGTAAACCTAATAACCTATTCTAGCAGCTTTCAAATGGTTTTGCAAAATCAAACCCTGCTTTACAAAAAACATACTCCTAATACACGAGATCCAAACTACTCCCTCCGATCCATATAAGTGTCGCTATCATGGATCGGAGGGAGTACTTTGTTGTGCCTGTACTGTTCTGAGGAAAAATCCAGAGTGCATGTGGTTGCACCTGCAACCGTTTTTAAAGGGTGACACTCGGTACACTTTCAAAAAAAAATCACTTATTCTTTGCCTTCCTGTTTGCTTTATTGTTCACCTATCTTTGTTGGTATTGGGATTATAGAATTTTGATCTCATGTGTTGTTGTGTCAGGAGGATATTATCCATCAGATGGAAGTGTTGAATCCTCAGGTACGGTACCCTACTTTGTCTATTTGTGCCAGTATCATCGATATTTGAATGATCACGGTTAATGACAGTGAGATACTCTTTGCCTCATTACATTTCCTTCATAATTTTGCAGACATGCAGGACCTTGTTGGAAAAGCTGACACTTGATAGACACCTCTATGTTCGGGTGTGCGAAACACCTGTGCCTACGGGTCCCACCATATTGCAGAGTCTTTTCAGTCAGGGCACCCGTACAGAACCAACCAAGCGTAGAAGGCGTTACTTCGCTAACCCATCAAGTACATTCATGTTGTAAGAGTAACTCAGTTTGGGCTCAAAGTTGTGTTAAATGTTCCTTGTCCGTTTGTGTGAAATGTACTGCCAACGTGTTCTTCCCCATCTGTGGGCTGCACCGTGCATTTTCCATACGGTGTAATGCTGGGCAGTTGCTCCGCTATTGGTCAATATATGATTCTTTTTCTTACAGTATGTGATGTAGCATGTGTATCTGCATTAGGACTTCAGTAAAAGCATACAGATCGCCTACACATACGAGAACATCTGAGGATGATACCGAGACGGCCAGCAAGGAAATACAACGAAGTCTTTGGGTACTCTTGTGCTTGTCACTGCCCCTTGTCACATCTTACTTTTGAGATGCGCCCTGCTACATTGGTGGCTGCAGTTTGTTCTCAAGGGTTCGACAGCTGAAACAATTCAGCTACATTGGTGGCTGCAGTTTGTTCTCAAGGGTTCGACAGATGTAGGGTTGGACTAAGATTTGAGATTTAGATTGAGTGTGTGCTTCTCTATCATCCATATGGGATTCAAGGCGTCCCTCTCTCTAGCTACAAACTATTGAGTTGTATTCAAGGCACTCTTTGAAGGATTAGTCTCTCCGGTGTGTGATTCTTTTTTTAAGGTAAAAAGTGGGAAACTCCCATTGCAGTTTTTATTAATATATAAATAATATTTACATCAAAGAAACAAAGAAAGAAAGAAGAAGAAATAAAAAAAGCCTCACATCTCAGACCAACCACCTAAACTTGTGATTGCAACCATTCTTTGAAAGTTTGTGCATGTTTTTTCTTCATCCTGTGTTCTACCATTCTTAGCTTTTCAACATATATTGCTTTCCAACTATGAAAAGTAGGCCTTTGGTTCTTGAATTTTTTGTTGTTTCTAACTATCCAAATACTCCTGGCGGCTAAAATGATGATTTCCATCGAAAAAGATAGCTTCAGTTTGTCTCGGATGTCATATAATGAATCTAGAACAGAGATTCCTAACTCTTTGTGGACAGATGAAGTCCCAACAATTGTCGGCAAAAGGACAAGACCAAACAGATGAACCAAGGTTTCTTCCTGATTACATTGAAGAGTGGCACACAAGCAAGATGGCAAAATGAAAATTTTCCTGCCAAACAAGTTCCTTGTGTTAAGACTATCATGCAGTAAAAGCCAAAAGAAGAATTTTGTTTAGCCTGACATGAAGAGTTCCAAAGCCAGGAAATCATCTGAGGAGCAGGCTGATGTCCAACCATAATCTTATAAGCATGCTGAGATAAAAAATCACTGTTTCCCCAGATATAACTCCAGGTATCCTGATTACCAAGTTGGACCTTAATAGAAGCATTGTCACAGATTTCTTCCATTTGTTCAAATTCTTGAAAATCTTGAAGAGAAAGAGGCAAATGGAATAGGTCTTGCAAGAATTCTGTGTGGATCACTTGTTCCGCAGCGAGATCAGTCCTTTTAGAAAAATAGACAAGGTGGGGGAGCTGCAGATGCAAACAAGAGTCAACCCATAAAAATGTTGTCTTTCCACTTTCAAGATTACACATTGCCATTTACTTGTAAAGTCATGCATTATAAGATGAGCCCTCTACCAAAAAGAGCCCACAATACTAGTACCAGGCAGCTTTCCATCATTGTAATATGAACCTTTAACTAGCTGGACCCAAGGAATATCCAAGTCATTGTACAATTTGAGCAATTTTTTAACAATAAAGCCTTATTCTGAACTTCCAGGTTTAAAATACCTAAGCCACATTGAATTTTGGCCTACATATTTTGCTCCAAGCAACCAAAGCACTGCCCTTTTCTTGTACATCATAACTCTTCTTCCTCAACAAACAATGTCTCATATATTTAATGACGTGTTCCTTACTGTGACTGGAACATCCAAGCAGCACATGAAAAAATGGGCAGTGAAGCCAGGATTGACTTAACCATCTGTAATTTGCCACCATAAATGAGGAAATAAACAATGCCACATAAACCTTTTTGCACTCGTTGAACCATTGGAATAAAATATTCAAGGGAAGGCTTAGTCAACTATCAACTATCGAAAAAGGAAAACTGCCTCTTTGATAGTTGACAGTTGCAGTGAAGTGACTCAGCCTTTCTTCATCCATATTGACATGAACCATATTGGACTTATGGTAATTCACTGTTAGACTAGTAGATTCAGCAAAAGTATTGAGCATAGCTTTAAGACAAATGAGTTGTCTTGCATCAGCCTTAATGACAACCAGAGTGCCGTCTGCATATTGAATGACAGGAAAGTCAGGGCATGTTGGACAAGGAATGGGCAAAGAGATTATTCCTTGGTTCATTGCTTTTTTCAGGATTGATTACAACAAATCAGCAGCCAACACAAAATGGAGAGGGGAAAGGGGATCACCATGTCTCACACCTCTTTTACAGTAGAACTTTTTGCCAGGAACACCATTCAACAGAACATAAGAAGTTCCAGAACTCAGAATTAGATCAATCCATTTGATCCACTTGTCACCAAATCCTCTACATTTCAGAATTTCTAGGATAGCCCCATGCTCAGTTTTGTCAAAAGCCTTTTCAAAGTCCAGTTTTAAGACTAAAATTTCTTCTTTTTTACTTATGACATTGATAAAGATACTCCAAAGACCACCCTAAACATTCCTGGATTGATCTCTTCCTGAGAAAACCATATTGATTCTTGTGCACTAACTTGAGAATAATATATTGCAACCTGTTGGCCAGCAGCTTGGTGATAATTTTGAGCACACTATTCAGAAGAGAGATAGGTATAAAGTCTCCTGGATGGCAAGTATTTTCCACTTCAGGAATAAGAGTAATATATGATGAATCGATACTTTCCAGAGAAATATTACCACCATAGAAATCTCTGACACACAATTTAACATCATCTCCAATAATGGTCCAACAACTTTTTATGAACTCAATATTGAAACCATCAGGCCCTAGAGATTTCTCATTAGGAAAATCCTTAACAATATCATTAATTTCTTTATCAGTAAATGATAATTCCAAATAATCTTTGTCCTCTTCTAATAAAATAATCCCACCAAAGAATTCCTGCAGATTGAAATGCATAAATGGTTTATCTGATATACCCATTCTTTCCTTGAAAGCATTCCATAAAATTGTGGCTTTACCATCATGATCAGAGATTTGAGGAAGGCTCTCATTTTTTAGCATGGAAATTTAGTTGTACCTATAATTGATTGTAGCCTTTGTATGTAAAATTTACCGTTGTCATCACCTAGCTTGACCCATTTTAGTTTCCCTCTTTTGTTCCAGTAGGCTTTCTGGTTCTGAAGTAAGGTGATAATGGATTTTCAAGATATCCCTTAGATTCCACTCTTCTAGGGACAAAGTTCTCAATTCCTCCATGTTATCTAGTAACTCAATCACCGGATTCGCATTCCCAATAAGGTGCTTTAAACAAGGAAGTTTTTTCCCACAACTTTATGTCTCTTTTAGATTTTCGAATTTGGCATTAATTCTTTTTGCACTATCAATGAAACCAACATGAATGTTCCAAGCATTCTGCACAATGTTTTTGAAATGACAATGTTCCGGCCAATAATTTTTAAATCTAAAGACTTGAGCTCTCGGGATTTTGGGTTCCAATAGAGATTACACAACGAAGATGATCTGAAGTAGGTTTCACTAAAGGATACACAAAGGTTGAAGGCGAGGAGGCAGTCCAGGAAGAAGAGGTGAAGAACCAGTCTAATCTTTCCAACAAAGGAGCATGTTGATATTACTCCAAGCGAATTTTCTTCCTTTTACAGGTTATTCCACAAGACCAAGGTGAATAATTGCTTTACTAAAAAGGAGCATATCATTGAAATACCCACGTGATTTATTTCTATCAGAAGGTTGTCTTATAAAATCGAAATCTCCCATAATAATGTAGTCCTTATCATCTAGCATGTCAAAGTTTGAGAACCAGTCAATAAAAAACAACCTTTCTGTCAACTTGACATGGACCATACAGATTTGTTAACACCCAGGCTTCATTGGTCAAATTGCCAATAAAAGTAATGGAAATGGAAAAATCGTTCTGGAAGCAAGTTCACGAGTAAAAAATGGCTCCATTCTAAATAATTATGAGACCCCCCAGAAGCACCAACAGAAGGTAGGAATTCAATTTTGTTAAATTTCATAGGACGGAAGTTCCTTATATACTCAAGGTGAAAAGCTTCTCCCTTGGTTTCCTGGAGACAAATGATGTCACATCCAAACTCATCAATTTTACTAGCTAAATTAAGCCATCTTTTCTAAGTATTAATTCCTCTAAGGTTCCAGTTCATTATTTTTCAGGTTCTGTGACTATCCATAGGGAAACAATGGATGATTTTTGATTTGTCCAGGAGCAAGAAGTACACCAGGTAGCAGAAGAGTATGATAAAGGATAATGCATCTCATATGCCAACTCAACAGTATATGCAAAGCACACTCTGAACATAATATATTAAGCAAAAGCAACATCCAACCATCTTGGTTCATTAGGTACTCATTACAACAATTTGCTCTTACAGACACCAAAAGCGAACTTGTTTGCAACATTGGAAACCTATTTGGGTGGCTTTTTATTGGGTATATGATCCATCTCAGTAGCCTTTCTTGAAATCTTGGGCTTTGCAGTGTTGCTTGTAGTAGCATCAGCCTTACCTCTTCCCTCTTTCTGACTAGTGACCTTCACTCGTCCTGGAGCCTCCTTCCCATCAGCAGCTATTTTTCTTCTTTTAAGAAGCTTCTTCTCCACATTTTCCTCATCCACCTTACAAAGGGAGGTAGCCAAATTCATGACAATTTTAGAATTAATTATGGCAGAAGCTATTTTATAGAATCTATCAACGTCAACCAAAATAGAGTAATGTCCATGTTTAGTTCTAGGCAAGCCTAATATAGAATCCATCCCAATTTCCAACCATGGTGCATGTGGAATTGGTAAGGGAGTATAAAGGTCGAAAGAATTTTAAGTGAACTTAGCTTCCAAACATGTCGAGAATCATCCACGAAGGCGTTCCACGTCATGGTACATATGGGGCCAATAGTAGTGTGTGGAGAGCATGACATATGTCTTCTCACATCCGAAGTGAACCATGAGTTTCTACCTTCACGTAATTCTTGCAAAATAAAATGACGAAGCGAAGACTTGAGTATGCAAAGTTGGATAGTCTTAAACAAAAACCTTAATGCAGGTAGAAGTCATCAAAACCTCTCTCAAGTTAGCATTTGGCCTAAATTGTTCCAAATTTTTTCGGAAGCTTATACGTCCTTAATCTCATTGAGACTCAAAACATGAAAATCCAAGCGCATAAGTAAGGTTGTGTTCTTGCGGGAAAAAACATATGCGTCAAGTTTCCTTTATCCTTCTTGTATTTTATATGTACGAAAAATACTCAATGAACTCAACCCGTTTTGTGTGCATTTTGTTCAAATATGATTGGCTTTTCAAATATTTCTAAGATTCGTGGTCCGATTGTATAACAAATTGTTTTGGCCAAAGGTAGTCTTGCCAAATCTCAAGAACATGAGTAACAACAATAGTTTTTTGTCATAAATGGAATTAGGGAGACATCACTGTCTAATGTTTCTCTATGATATGTGACAGGTCGTTCGTCTTGCATAAGCACACCTCTGATCATGATGCCACTTGAATCACATTTGATCTCAAAAGTTCTCGAGAAATCCGGTAAAACAAGGAGGAGTGCTTGACCACTTACTTGTTGTATGTGGCTTGGTTTGGGAGTGGTGCGTCGACGATAGGGTCGATGTGGTCTTCAATCCCACGTAGAGGAGGAAGTACGAAAGGACTTCGTAATGTCCTTATATTCCTTCAATAGAGATATCAAAGAAATGGAATATTGGTCAAGTCATTACTGTTGGACACTTCTCCTTTGCATGTGAGCACACAGTGCATCACATTCGGGTTTTGTTGCACCTCTCGCAACTCACCTTTGTGGCAATTAGAACACTACTATTTTTCTGCCCATATTTTGCGTGTGGATTGGTGGATCTCTCTCACCACTCTTCTTACTATTTTATTTTTCTTCCCGTGCACTCGCTAAAGCCTTTGAATTATCCGCGATGATTTGGCTAGGAGTCCTTGAATGCAAGACAAACATCCTCTTGTTGACCTTGAAGCTATAGACATTGATATATCCACCATGATTGGCCTTCCTATCATATTGTCAAGGTCTTACAAGTAGCATATGACGAACCGTAACTAGGACGATGTCACATTCAATTGTTTCTTCATAGGGTCCAATCTTGAATGATATGGACAAGGTGAGTTGGGTCTCCACTTGCCATTGTCACTCAACCAATATTGCAAATGATAGGGGTGTCGGTGCGTACATAGAGTAAGGTTAAGTTTTTAGCACAATTCAGTGTTATGAAGGTAGTGGAAACCTTCTTCCATCAATAATTACCTTTATTGACTTCCATTCAATGCTAACTCGGGTTTGGAAGATATTGCACCATTGGTTTCCAATGGATTATGCTTGGGTTGTCAATACTCATGTGGCAACAAGTGAAGGACATGCATCATGCGTACATAGGATGGGCTCTTCCTCTTCATTATAATCATCCTCAATTGCAACGGCCGCTTCCAAAAGGGCTATATATATATATATGGATCCTCACTCAAATAGTCGATGCTGCATTATCCTTGGTTATTATGACTCTTTGTGTATTTTTAGTTTTTCACTCGAAGGATTTATGTTCTTGGGCACCACACTTGAAGCAAGTAGTATTGCTATTTCCCGTGGAAGCCTTTGATGAATTTTTGGACATGCTGGTTGCTTCATGCGATTTTTACTAGGCATTTGCTTCATAGGGGTTGATTTCGTACAAGGATTGACACTTATTGGTTAAGTGTTAGAGACAAGCTTGGAGGCATAGTATTGTTTTGCAGTTTTTTACTTTATGTGATGGAGAACTTGTCGTTCAACCCATGTTGTTCAACCCTTGTCGCTTGATGTACTAGGTCCATAATGGTGGCATATGGGAGGAACTCCACAATCTTATTTATTTGGTAACTGGGACCATTGTAGAATGTTGCAACTGTTTTTCGTTCGAACACCTCAATGTGTGCTCTCTTCATGGTCACTTCCATTTCCTTGTAGAACTCCTCTACGGTTCTTGTACCTTTTTGGAGTTGTCATTGCAACTTTTTTAAGAGGTACGTCAAATAGTGTGATGCCACAAAATGTGCATGCATCTTGGCCTTCATATCTTCCCATGTTGCAATGGGTGGTTGCCTCTAATCACGCCTTGTAGTCGGTAGATTTGAGTGGAAATATAATACCAAAGATAGCTGAAGTTCACATTATCGCTGCTCAAACCTACATGATGACTACGCAGCCAACATCCGATGATCCACAAGATGCTCTGCACCGTTCAAACTTACAGGGTCTCGGCATCATAGGAGAAGCACTGGCAGGAAGAGCTCCAGTACAACCCGATACAATACCACACCATCGCAATAGCCCTTGGCAGGAAGGAGCGGCTCATCGGACCAGTCCACTAGGACAGGGACATAGCTGACAGGAAGGAGATGCGATGAACATCATCACTCAGAGGCGAATCGATAGATCTCGTGGAGAACTCCGAGAGGCGGATGATGACGGCGAGCTGCATGGCATGACCTGCTTTACCCAAAGGGTTTGTAGAACGCCCGTGCCGAAAGAATTCAAGCTGCCCAATGAGCGCCAAAAGTTCGATGGACTAAAGGAACCCGAATCCTGGCTAGCTGATTATCTCCAAACTATTTAAATAGTAGGAGGGAACAATGCCACAACCATGCATAGCATGTAACTCTTTCTTGGAGTACCCACAAGATCATGGCTTAGAAAGATACCGAAGAACACCATCGACTGCTGAGGGGAGTCGGCATATCAGTTTATCAAGAATTTCAGATCCACATACAAGCGACCAACGTCAATCGAGGAAGTGAGAGCTTGTGTGCAGAACTCCAGCGAGTCAATGCGATCATACATTCAGCGTTGGAACATCAAAAAAAATTCAGCTGAGAACGTCTCTGGTGAAAGGGCAATCGACGCTTTCAGTAATGGATTACGAAGGAAATATTTCATAGAGGAGTTGGGTTGGTGATGAAGTTGGGACTCCAAGTGCAGATTGTTGTGTCAGCAGAGTATTTTCCCCACAAGGGTGACTCGAGGGTTTATATAGAACTCTCGGGAACTGAGCAAAGAGTGTTCTCTTCTCTCTTCTTCTAGCAACCCTACAATGTAGAATAAAGCCTTGTGTCCCCAACTCCAACGTGTGGTTGTCAAGCACAAGGTTTCGTGTAAGTAAACAAAACACAAGCAATAATAAAGCGTGTAAACCAAGATAAAATAAAGTAACTAAGTAAAAAAAACAGTAAATGGGTTGATAGTTTTGGGTGTTTTGGATGCAAATAAGAAAAGTAAATATTTTTTATTTTCGGATTAAAATAGTGCAGAAAATAGAAAACAATATAAAAGCAAGATAAATGTGCTTCTTATGATAAAAAGTGGACCGGGGTTCATGGGTTCACTTGACTATTCTCTCTTTTAAGTTGTAGTGGGTAAATATCAATTCAACAATGAGATATGAGGATGGAAAATAATAATATGTGAAAGATACACATTCATATGGGAATCACGTCTTAACATAGAGATGATGCAACACATATCTTATACTCCACAAGAAAGGAAAAATCCATGCAATCTTGTATTAAGAATTAACATAGCATAGCCGTAAGTACTTTGACATGATGTTTGAATATCAAATATGCAGAAATTCAATTCGGCTCCCGGGTGCGTATGATCCCTCTACCAAAAAATCTTATTTTGAAGTGTCAAAAAAATTTGAAGAAAAATTCTACATGTACATCTTCATAATATATGTGTGTTCGTCAAGTTTCAAGAAAAACCAACATTTTTTGTGGACTATGTAAAAAAGAGAAATTTTATCTTGTAAAAAGCATTATTTCTAGCACTGAGTTTTGTCTTTTTTACAGACGTCACATGACAAGTCGATTTTTTATGAAACAACTTTGTAAGCGTGTAGCACGTGAAGATGTATGTGCGAATTTTTCCTTTCAATTTTTTTGAAATTCAAAATGTGTGTAAGACGCATTTTAAACTAAAGGGAGCATATGATCCCATGTTCCAAAAATATGCTATATTGAACAAACAAGATCATCACTTTTGTCACGTGACGACTATAGCACATGCATCCACTTTATCCCTAGTGAGGTAGCAAAAGAAAAGGTAAAAACCATAATAGATCATGAAGATGTTGTCACTATTCAATCGCTAAAACCACGATACTCCATCTAATACACACATCACCCCACACACGCTCTTGCATAGATGTTGGATCAGAACAAATACTTAAGAACGGGGTACATAATATGCATCTATCAATACATCTTGCACATAATATGATCAGATCTTATAGCACAATATCATAGAATAAGGATCCACCACATAGGTATTACAAATATGACCATAATCATGTAGGGCAACTCATATGGCACTAAGAACTATGAAGAACATGAGAGAAATAGATCAAGCTACTGCCACAAACCCATAGTCCAGAGGTGTCCTACCCCCCTTGATCATGGTGATGATGAAGACGTTGGAGAAGGTGGAGATCCCTCCAGCGGTCATACCGGCGGAGTTTCCCCCTCCAATCTTTGTTGCTATATGACTTTGTTTTTGTGTTTCTGTCTTATGCGGCGCTCTCCTCCCAAGAACTCTTCGTGACCATATATATAGTGATTTTTAGGTCAAAATATGTCGGTGGGTGAAACAATCAGGTCAATTGGATGATCGAAAGCTGAAAGAGGTTGGGTGGCGCGCCCAACATGTTTGGGCGCGCCACCTCCCTGTTTTGGGCAGTGAAGCAATGTAATAACCGAATATAGGAACAACGAAGGGTAGATTTAGGAATGGGATGTGCATTTCATCATAAAACGAGGGAAATTTTCGCGCCTTATTGCAACTAAACCTAAGAGGGATCGAGGTTCTATCTCAATTGCAATTAGGGTTAGGCAAGTTGAGTTATGAATTTTGACATGACCGCTTTTGTATCTTGTTGATTTTGGGAGTTAATTTCATTTGACAAGTAATATTGAATTGATAACTCAAGAATAAACAATAGGCAATAGTGAATATGGAAAAAGGAATTCATAATTTCAATACAACTCATAAATTCAAATGACTTTGAATTTTAAATTGAATTATGAATACATCAACTATTTAGAAATAGAATTATTGCAAATACAATCAAGCTCATAGAGAAACCTTGAGCTTTATTGATATACACACACACATACAAAGTCATTACAATATTCTTGTTACAAGAATTGATGAATAATATAGATAGAAAATAAAAGTTACAAAATGGATTTGATCCTAGACTAAAATTTCATCAAATCTTCCAGTATACATTCTCAAATTCTTGTTTAATCATGAACATCTGCAAAACAAAGACAAACAAAGATTTCTGTCCAGATCAAGTGTCATTGACACTTGGCAATGGAAATAAACAGAATTAGGAGGATAAGCTTCTGGGTTGGGAGCAAGTTCCAACCAGGACAAGGGGGAACCAAACTGCAGGCACCAACAAGAGCCATAAGAGGTGCACAAGACAGCACACCAATTCACACCCTTGAGCTGTCGACCTAGGACAGTAGCTGAAGGTGCTATAAATAGCACAATACATTCAGATAGGGATGAACCATCAGTTCATCAAGAAAGAACAGCAAGAACATCCAGCAAGGTAATATCCCATAGTTATCCAGAGAAAATCCATCACCAAAACCAACCTAGCACCCAAACACCATGGTGACCTAAGACATAGATCAACCAGGAGCTAGGAGGAGAAGGGCTGTGATCATAGCAACTGTCCAGAAGCACTGCAACAACACAAAATTTCACACTTGGAGCTGGAGCAAGGCATACATCATACCTGGATGGATCTTATGATCCAATCCATCACAAGCATGCTCATACACACTTGTTGTGGAGAAGATTACTCCACTGGGTATATCATCAATTGGTATTCACCAAGTGGTGCCAGGCAGAAGAGGCCAGACCAAGATCTATTGGATCTAGTCACTGGATATGCTTAAATGCTAGCTATCCATGTCACTGAAACCCTAGAACAGTAGCCAACTATATTACCTAGAACCTATGGTGTATTAAACCATCAGATTCAACCCTTTTTCATCAAAATCATCCACATGGCATTCACCTTGGTGATTCCCAACTGTGGAGTTTATTTTATTTTCATAAAACCCACCAGATAGTCAAATAGGATGCAACCAGATGCAGCAGACAACTAGTGAGGTCACAAACCATCTCATTGCTTGTGAAGGTAAAGCACACGTCCGTTGGGAACCCCAAGAGGAAGGTATGATGAGTACAGCAGTGAGTTTTCCCTCAGTAAGAAACCAAGGTTATCGAACCAGTAGGAGATGAAGATCACGTGAAGGTTGTTGGTGAAGGAGTGTAGTGCGGCGCAACACCAGGGATTCCGATGCCAACGTGGAACTGCACAACACAATCAAACTACTTTGCCCCAACTTAACAGTGAGGTTGTCAATCTCACCGGCTTGGAAAACAAAGGATTAAACGTATGGTGTGGAAAATGATGTTTGCTTGCAGAAAACAAAAGAGAACAATGATTGCGTAGGTTGTATTTCAGATGCAAAAGAATGGACCGGGGTCCACAGTTCACTAGTGGTGTCTCTCCAATAAGATAAATAACATGTTGGGTAAACAAATTACAGTTGGCACTTGACAAATAGAGAGGGCATAACAATGCACATACATATCATGATGACTACTATGAGATTTACTTAGGGCATTACGACAAAGAATATAGACCGCCATCCAGCATGCATCTATGCCTAAAAAGTCCACCTTCGGGTTAGCATCCGCACCCTTTCCAATATTAAGTTGCAAACAACAGACAATTGCATTAAGTACTGTGTGTAATGTAAAAAATACAACTATCCTTAGACAAAGCATTGATGTTTTATCCCTAGTGGCAACAGCACATCCACAACCTTAGAACTTTCTGTCACTGTCCCAGATTCAATGGAGGCATGAACCCACTATCTAGCATAAATACCCCCTCTTGGAGTTACAAGTATCAACTTGGCCAGAGCCTCTACTAGCAACGGAGAGCATGCAAGATCATAAACAATATATATGATAGATCAATAATCAACTTGACATAGTATTCCATATTCATTGGATCCCAACAAATACAACATGTAGCATTACAAATAGATGATCTTGATCATGATAGGCAGCTCACAAGATCTAAACATGATGGCACAATAGGAGAAGACAACCATCTAGCTACGCTATGGACCCATAGTCCAAGGATGAACTACTCACACATCAGTCCGGAGGCGGGCATGGTGATGTAGAGCCCTCTGATGATTCCCCTCTCCGGCAGGGTGCCGGAGGAGATCTTCTGAACCCCACGAGATGGGGTTGACGATGGCGGCGTCTCTGGATCTTTTCTCGTATTTTGGCTCCCGGTACTAGGGTTTTTGTGGATGAAGGAATAAATAGGTGGAGAGGCAGCGTCGGGGGAGCCAGGGGGCTCCCTCCCCACATGTCGTCGCGGGGGGCCCACTGCCGCGCCGCCCTATGGTGTGGCCCCCATGCTGGCCTTCTTCGACTCCTCTTCGGACTTCTGGAAGACTCCGTGGAAAATAGGGCCATGGGCTTTTGTTTTGTCCAATTCCGAGAATATTTGTAAACTAGCTTTTCTGAAATCAAAAACAGCAGAAAACAGGAACTGGCACTGTGGCATCTTATTAATAGGTTAGTCTCAGAAAATGCATGAAAACTTTATAAAGTGTGAACAAAACATGTAGGTATTGTCATAAAACTAGCATGGAACATAAGAAATTATAGATACGTTGGAGACATATCAAGCATCCCCAAGCTTAGTTCCTACTCGCCCTCGAGTAGGTAAACGATAAAAAGAATAATTTCTGAAGTGACATGGTACCAACATAATCTTGATCAATACTATTGTAAAGCATATGAGATGAATGAAGTGACTCAAAGCAATGGTCTATAGTTTTCTAACAAAAAGATAATGACTAAACAACTGAATCATATAGCAAAAACTTTTCATGAATAGTACTTTCAAGACAAGCATCAAAAAGTCTTGCATAAGAGTTAACTCATAAAGCAATAGATTCTTAATAAAGGTCTTGAAGCAACACAAAGGAAGATTTAAGTTTCAGCAATTGCTTTCAACTTTCAACATGCATATCTCATGGATAATTGTCAACACAAAGTAATATGATGAGTGCAATAAGTAAGCATGTAAGAATCAATGCACACAGTTGACACAAGTGTTTGCTTCTAATATAGAAAGAAGTAGGTAAACTGACTCAACATAAACTAAAAGAAAGGCCCTTCGCAGAGAGAAACAGGGATTAAATCATGTGCTAGAGCTTTTCAAGTTTTTAAATCATATAGAGAGCATACAAATAAAGTTTGAGAGGTGTTTGTTGTTGTCAACGAATGGTAGTGGGCACTCTAACCCCCTTATCAAACATACTTTCAAAGAGCGGCTCCCATGAAGGACGTTATCTCTACCAGCAAGGTAGATCATCCCTCTTCTCTTTTGTTTACACATGTATTTTAGTTTTATTTATAGATGACACTCCTCCCAACCTTTTGCTTTCACAAGCCATGGCTAACCAAATCCTCGGGTGCCTTCCAACATTTCACATACCATGGAGGAGTGTCTATTTGCAAAATTAAGTTGCTTACTGATAAATCAGGGCAAAACATGTGAAGAGAATTATTAATGAAAGTTAATTAATTGGGGCTGGGCACCCCGTTGCCAGCTCTTTTTGCAAAATTATTGGATAAGTGGATGATGCCACTAGTCCATTGGTGAAAGTATGCCCAACAAGATTGAAAGATAAAACACCACATACTTCCTCATGAGCTATAAAACATTGACACAAATAAGGAGTAATAAAGTTTTGAATTGTTTAAAGGTAGCACATGAAGTATTTACTTGGAATGGCAGAAAAATACCACATAGTAAGTAGTTATGGTGGACACAAATGGCATAGGTTTTGGCTCAAGGTTTTGGATGCACGAGAAGCATTCCCTCTCAGTACAAGGCTTTGGATAGCAAGGTTGTTTGAAGCAAACACAAGTATAAACCAGTACAACAAAACTTACATAAGAACATATTGCAAGCATTATAAGACTCTACACTGTCTTCCTTGTTGTTCAAACACTTTTACCAGAAAATATCTAGACCTTAGAGAGACCAATCATGCAAACCAAATTTCAACAAGCTCTATGGTAGTTCTTCACTAATAGGTTTAAACTACATGATGCAAGAGCTTAAACATGATCTACTTGAGAGCTCAAAACAATTGCCAAGTATCAAATTATTCAAGAGAATATACCAACTACCACATGAAGCATTTTCTATTTCCAACCAAAAAGCAATAAGTGCAGCGGCTTTCAGCTTTTGCCATGAACATGAAAAATAAAACGAAGAACACCAGTGTCTCTACCATTAGATACAGGAGAGGGTAGACTTATTATTGGTCTATGAAGGATTGTAAGGGTTGTCCGGATCGGTCTATCTATGGTGTATAGGACATGGCACATGAGTTGTTCGGAACGGTCTACCTTAATGGTAAAGGTGAGAACAAAGGCATGGATCGGTCTACCCATAGATATAGGAGAGGACAGACTTACAAAAGGGTGGCTCTGCGAGGTCGCGGAGAAGGCGGTGTGGGCTTGGACCTTCATACCTAACTACGCATCCACCGACTGTCCCGATAAATGCCGTAAGAGTTACAGTTCATAATATGCGAGACCACTAATGCACATTTATCCGCGTAACCCTTATGGTCTAGAAAATACGCCTAGGTAACGCGACATACTTGGTGATCCAGACACAAAAAAACCTAGGTACATAGGCGCGAGATTTTTACCCTAGACGCGTGAGCGAATCGGCGAAGAAGATCTGGGACGCCCCTAAGACCCCCACGACGCCGCCCCCCTGTCCACCTCAAAGCATCGCCTGCATAGCGAGAAAATGAGTTACTCATGCAAGCGAACACAATTTATTTGACAACTTTTACTTAGAATTTCCTTGCAGCACAATATCTTTTTTTTTCTATATTGGCCTATTCTTAACCTATTTTAAAAAATCCTACAGTAAATCCTATTTTAAAAAATCCTACACCAAATCCATTTTAAAAAATCCTACACTAAATCCTACACTAAATCCTACACTAAACTACACTAAATCATACACTAATCCTACACTAACCTGTAGGGGGCTCAGAGGCAGGGGCGCACATGTGGTGGCGGCGGCGAGAGGAGAGGACCTGGCGGCGCATCGACGAGGAGGGAGGAGGTGGCATGGCAGTGCATCGGCGAGGCGGGAGGAGGTGGCCTGGCGCGGCAGGAGGGGAACTGGTGCGGCGGGGAAGGGGGCCTGGCGCGAGAGGAGGGGGCCTGGCGCAGCGGTGGCGGGGGCCTGGAGGCGAGGCGGCGATGGCGCGACGGGGGGCAGGACGAGGCAGCGAGGCGGCACGGGAGGCCAGCAGGGAGGAGGATGAAGGAGATATGCCCTAGAGGAAATAATAAAGTGGTTATTATTTATATCTTTATGTTTATGATAAATGTTTATATATCATGCTATAATTGTATTAACCGAAACATTAGTACATGTGTGATATGTAGACAACAAAAGAAGTCCCTAGTATGCCTCTTAAACTAGCTTGTTGATTAATGGATGATTAGTTTCATAATCATGAAAATTGGATGTTATTAATAACAAGGTTATATCATTATATGAATGATGTAAAGGACACACCCAATTAAGCGTAGCATAAGATCTCGTCATTAAGTTATTTGCTATAAGCTTTCGATACATAGTTACCTAGTCCTTATGACCATGAGATCATATAAATCACTTATACCGGAAAGGTACTTTGATTACACCAAACGCCACTGCGTAAATGGGTGGTTATAAAGGTGGGATTAAGTATCCGGAAAGTATGAGTTGAGGTATATGGATCAACAGTGGGATTTTTCCATCTCGATGACGGATAGATATACTCTGGGCCCTCTCGGTGGAATGTCGTCTAATGTCTTGCAAGCATATGAATAAGTTCATAAGAGACCACATACCACGGTACGAGTAAAGAGTACTTGTCAGAGACGAGGTTGAACAAGGTATAGAGTGATACCGATGATCAAACCTCGGACAAGTAAAATATCGCGCGACAAAGGGAATTGGTATCGTATGTGAATGGTTCATTCGATCACTAAAGTCATCGTTGAATATGTGGGAGCCATTATGGATCTCCAGATCCCGCTATTGGTTATTGGTCGGAGTGAGTACTCAACCATGTCCGCATAGTTCGCGAACCGTAGGGTGACACACTTAAGGTTTGATGTTGAAATGGTAGAACTTGAATATGGAATGGAGTTCGAATATTTGTTCGGAGTCCCGATGAGATCCCGGACATCACGAGGAGTTCCGGAATGGTCCGGAGAATAAGATTCATATATAGGAAGTCATATTCCAAGTTTGGAAATGATCCGGTGCATTTATGGCAGGTTCTAGAAGGTTCTAGAAAAGTCCGGAAGAAATCACCATGGAAAGTAGAGTCCCGGAGGGACTCCACCTTGCATGACCAGCCAACCCTAAGGGGAGGAGTCCAAGGTGGACTCCCCTAGGGTGGCCGGCCCACCTCAAGGAAAGGTGGGAGTCCCACCTTGGGTAGGACTCCCTCCTTGAGTAGGTTTCCCACACATGGGAGGTTTTAGTGTTGGGGTCTTATTCAAAGACTTGGACTAGAACTCTTGGTGCTTCCACCTATATAATGAGGAGGAGAGGGAGGGGGCAGCCACTCTTTGGCTCAGCCTTGGCCGCACCCCTTAGAGGGCCGGCGCCCAACCCCCTCTCTCCCCAAACCCTAGCGGTCTCTCTCTCCTCCACCACATCCCGCACGCTTAAGCAAAGCTCCGCCGGATTTCTCCACCACCACCGACACCACGCCGTTGTGCTGTCGGATTCAAGAGGAGCTACTACTTCCGCTGCCCGCTGGAACGGGGAGGTGGACGTCGTCTTCATCAACAACCGAACGTGTGACCGAGTACGGAGGTGCTGCCCGTTCGTGGCGCCGAAGCGATCGTGATCAAGATCTTCTACGCGCTTTTGCAAGCGGCAAGTGAACGTCTACCGCAGGAACAAGAGCCTCATCTTGTAGGCTTTGGAATCTCTTCAAGGGTGAGACTCGATACCCCCTCGTTGCTACCGTCTTCTAGATTGCATCTTGGCTTGGATTGCGTGTTCGCGGTAGGAAATTTTTTGTTTTCTATGCAACGTTATCCTACAAGTATAGCCGTGTCTATGCATAGATGGTTGCACGAGTAGAACACAATGGTTTGTGGGCGTTGATGCTCTTGTTATCTTTAGTTTGAGTACTTTGCATCTTTGTGGCATAGTGGGATGAAGCGGCTCGGACTAACTTTACATGACCGCGTTCATGAGACTTGTTCCTCGTTCGACATGCAACTTGTATTGCATAAGAGGCTTTGCGGGTGTCTATCTCTCCTACTATAGTGAAGATTCAATTTACTCTTCTATTGAAAACATTAGTATCAACGTTGTGGTTCAAGTTCGTAGGTAGATTAGATCTCTCGAAAACCCTAAACCACGTAAAATATGCAAACCAAATTAGAGACGTCTAACTTGTTTTTGCAGGGTTTGGTGATGTGATATGGCCATAATGTGATGATGAATATGTATGAGATGATCATTATTGTATTGTGGCAACCGGCAGCCTTATGGTTGTCTTTAAATTTCATGTTGAGTAGTATTTCAAAGTAGTTGTAATAGTTGCTACATGGAGGACAATCATGGAGACGGCGCCATTGACATTGACGCTACGCCGATGATGATGGAGATCATGCCCGAAGATGATGGAGATCATGTCCGCTTTGGAGATGAAGATCAAAGGCGCAAAGACAAAAGGGCCATATCATATCACATATGAACTGCATGTGATGTTAATCCTTTATGCATCTTATTTTGCTTAGATCGCGACGGTAGCATTATAAGATGATCCCTCACATTAATATCAAGATAATAAAGTGTTCTCCCCTCATATGCACCGTTGTAACAGTTCGTCGTTTCGAAGCATCTCGTGATGATCGGATGTGATAGATTCAACGATTCACATACAACGGGTGTAAGCCATGTTGCACACGGAATACTTGGGTTTGCTTGACGAGCCTAGCATGTACACATGGCCTCGGGACAACGGAAACTGAAAGGTTGAACACGAGTCATATGGATGATATGATCAACATGTTGATGTTCACCATTGAAGCTACATCATCTCACGTGATGATCGGTTTTTGGTGTAGTGAATTTGGATCGTGTACCACTTAACAACTATGAAGGATGTTGTATTAAGTGGGAGTTCATTAGTAATTAGATTAAAACATGAACTAATTATCATAAACATAGTCTGAGTAGTATTTTGAATTAATTTTGTAGTATTGGCATCCGTTTACTACTATGCGCTAGTCTTGTTATTGAGATAGAAATACTGTTAAAATCTGACAAGAAACTTTACGGATTGGTACCGTATTGTTAAAGAATCAAGAATTGATTAAGTCCTATTGCAAACTTTTAGTAAACCTCACATTGTTGATTCAAAGAGCTATGATTTTAATTAGTACCTAAAGTTATCTTGTCTCCGTGAAACTTGAAGTTCAAATCTGTTTGAAAAGTAAGGAGCTGAAAATTTAGTTTTCAGAAATAATCAAGGTATGAGATATATGTGATATCTAAGACCTTATTGCAAGATGATAGAATATAAATTCGGTGAGACTACATAAACTCATAAGTTTTATGGGAATGTATGAAGGTTGAAGACGCCAGGCGTCACAATCCTCCAACTATTGGGGCACTAATAATATTCGCATATCCATGAAGTTATCATCCTTAGTATGCACCGTTGCTAAGACTCGTCGTATCGAAGCATCACGTGATGATCGGGTGTTATAGATTCTACGTGTGCTTACAACGGATGCAAGCCAGATTTGCACATACAAATACTAAGGTTAAACTTTATGAGCCTAGCATGTACAGACATGGTCTCAAAAAGTTGTCATGAATTGATGGATAAAATTATGAGTGAAATTGTTCATCATATTACAAAGTTACTAATAGTGAAATCTAGAACACTTTGATCATATGATGATCAACTTCAAAATAAGAACCTCAAGGTTATTGGTATTAGACCAACAAACCTAGAAGTTATTAATGTTGAAGTGTTTTTCTGAATAATGAGGAAAGCTAAAAGGAAACTGCAAAAGATATTTTGGCAGAAAAGAAAGAAAAGACTAGAAAGTCTAGCTCAGGTGTATATAAATGATATACATGTTATGGTTGTATTCCTAGTTAGGTCACACTATGAAATTCTTGGGTATTATTACTATATTGGTTGGTATGAAGTGTCATACAAAACAACGCGATACAAGAATACAATGGCCTAAGTGACTGACAAGGAATATGATAGAAATGTACATCTGGAACAAAATAAAGTGTTATTATGTTCGTCGTTGGCATTCTATCTAGCCCTTAGAATTTATAATAAAGAACTTAATAATTGTTATTTTGCTCTGGTCAAATGAAAACAATGAGTTGTTCAAATTATGACATTACTCCATATACGATGGATAAGTTATTATAAATCTTAATGGTGAAACACACATACATAACACTGACACTAAAATGCCATAAGGCAAATGATTTGAATTCCACTTATTTGTGGAACTGCTATTTAGGTCATGTTAGAAAAGAACGCATGAAGGAATTCCATGCAAATGGATTTTTGGAGTCATTTGATTTTTTGAATCATTTGGCGCTTGCAAATCTTTTCTAAAGAGAATGATTAAAATACCGTTCATAGGTCAAAAGTTGAACGGGCAACTAACTTAGTGAAAAAATACATGATGATGTATGTGGTTCACTGGGCATAGTTGTGTGCGGGAGATTCTTCTACTTCATGAAAACTTTCAACAATGAATTGAGTATATATATGTGGATATATTCAATAAGGAAGAAGTTTGCAACATTTGAATGGATTCAAATAAATTTCAGCATGAAGTGGAAATCATCGTAATAGAAAAGTCAAATATCTATGATTGGATCATGGTGGAAATATTTGAATTACGAGTTTTAGCGAACATCTAAGAGAGTTATGAAATTGTTCTACAACTCACATTTCTTGGAATATCATAATGATGATATAGTATCCGAGATATGTATCCAAACCTTGTTGGATTAATGATGAGATAAAATATTATGACACCATTATATTTTTGTGGATTATGCTTTAGTGACTACCGCTTTTACACTAAATAGAGCATCATCATGATCCGTTGAAATGACACCATACAAGTTATGGCATGGGTATAAACCCTAATAGTCTTTTCTTTAAATTTTGGTCTAAGAGTTTACAACCAAAATCGGATGAATGTCTTTGTTGGTTATCCCAGAGATTTAATTGGGAATTCTTCCCAGGAGACAAAGACAAAAGTGTTTGTCAATGTTTCTTATTTCCGAGAAATTGTTTCGAGTGAAGTATTTGAGTGGGAGGACAATATAATTTGATAAGGTTTATGAACCTGAGCATAATGATCAGAGTAGCGCAGCATCGGAATTGGTTTCGGAAGCGGCCACGACGATCATGGCTCCCATGACTACAAAGTGTTTTAGCCATGGAGATCAAAGTACATATTGAACCTTGTAGGTATGGTTTACTTTGTGATCAAATAAATGATTTGTGGACAAAGGATTGATTTTGAACAATGATAAACTAACTACAAACAAAGAAGTTATGATGGGCCCTGACTCCGTTAAAATGGCCATACGCCATGAAATCCATAATAGATGAATACTTTTTGAAAGTAAATAGATCTATAAAATTGATGGACTTGGATGAAATAATCCTTGAAGAAGCTCAACTTGTCGAAAAGTTGTTTACGACAAAGTTCAAAGAGTTGACTACGATAAGATTAGATCTTCCGTAGCAATGCTTATAGTCTATGTGGATTATTCTAGTAATCACTACATATTTCTTTAATGAGATATGCTAGTAGGATGGCAAAATACATTACTTATCAGAAGTATGTATTAAAAGGTGTATACAAGATACAACCAAGAGTTTTGCTGGTCCGTGGAATACTAGATAGGTATACGAACTTCAATTGGATGAAGTGAGTATTACGGAGTTGGAATCTTCACCAGATGAAATAGTCAAAGAGTTTTTGATTTCATCAGAAATGATGAAGAGGCTTGCATTTGCAAGAAATTAAGTGGGAGCGCTGAGACATATTTATAATACTTTATGTAGATGACATATAGTTGGTTATAAATAATGTAATTATATACTTGATTAAAATGTTTCATTGAAAATTAAATGAAAGGATATGGACTAAAACATATTTAGTGTCAAGATCTATGAAGATAGATTGAAACACATAATAAGTTTAAGTCAAAGTACATAGAATGGATATTGAAATAGTTCAATATAGAAATATTAAGAAAATGTTCTTGTCATGTGAAGGTTTAACAAGACTTGAGTGTATCTGACACTCGATGAGTAAACACACATGAGCGATTTTAGATCACGAAAAATATGTACAAAATCAGATATCTTGTGCTCTAAAATGTTATGAGCATATACCGGAATGATTCATAAGATGATCATGGGACGACAGTAAGAATATCCTTGAGTACTTTAGAAGAACTAAGGATATATATATATATTTTTGTATGAAGAAATGACAAACAAATCGCTGTAAGGTGTTACACCGATATTGGTTTTGTCACATATAAAATATTATTTCAATCTCAAATTAGACTAAGTGTTGTTTAAAAGGTAGCACAATGAGCTAGAAGTTGTCTATGCTAGATTTACAAAAATTCTAAATATTGTGACGGATTCTACAAAAGAAGGCAGAGTATATCATTGTTTTGACAATGACAAAGGATGTTAAGTCAAGAGGTTCTTTTAGAACTTGGTGTAGTTCCGACAGTCAGAACTTTGAAGCTATATTGTGTGTGACAATATTAGTGACATATTTCAGACCGCGGAATTAAGGTTCCACCAGAAGACCAAACATATTTAATGCCGACTCATTTGGAAATGAGTGATGCGTTGAGACGCAAATAAATTACAAAATACATACGTTTCTGAGCGTGTCAGATCCGTTGACTAAAAACCTCTCCCGTGAGCAATACATGATAAAGCACCATAAGGCCAAGGTGTTATATCTTTACAAATGTAAACTAGATTATTGACTCTAGTGCAAGTGGGAGACTGAAGGAGATATGCCCTAGAGGCAATAATAAAGTGGTTATTATTTATATCTTTATGTTTATGATAAATGTTTATATATCATGCTATAATTGTATTAACCGAAACATTAGTACATGTGTGATATGTAGACAACAAAGAAGTCCCTAGTATGCCTCTTAAACTAGCTTGTTGATTAATGGATGATTAGTTTCATAATCATGAACATTGGATGTTATTAATAACAAGGTTATATCATTATATGAATGATGTAAAGGACACACCCAATTAAGCGTAGCATAAGATCTCGTCATTAAGTTATTTGCTATAAGCTTTCGATACATAGTTACCTAGTCCTTATGACCATGAGATCATATAAATCACTTATACCGGAAAGGTACTTTGATTACACCAAACGCCACTGCGTAAATGGGTGGTTATAAAGGTGGGATTAAGTATCCGGAAAGTATGAGTTGAGGCATATGGATCAACAGTGGGATTTGTCCATCTCGATGACGGATAGATATACTCTGGGCCCTCTCGGTGGAATGTCGTCTAATGTCTTGCAAGAATATGAATAAGTTCATAAGAGACCACATACCACGGTACAAGTAAAGAGTACTTGTCAGGAGACGAGGTTGAACAAGGTATAGAGTGATACCGATGATCAAACCTCGGACAAGTAAAATATCGCGACAAAGGGAATTGGTATCGTATGTGAATGGTTCATTCGATCACTAAAGTCATCGTTGAATATGTGGGAGCCATTATGGATCTCCAGATCCCGCTATTGGTTATTGGTCGGAGTGAGTACTCAACCATGTCCGCATAGTTCGCGAACCGTAGGGTGACACACTTAAGGTTTGATGTTGAAATGGTAGAACTTGAATATGGAATGGAGTTCGAATATTTGTTCGGAGTCCCGGATGAGATCCCGGACATCACGAGGAGTTCCGGAATGGTCCGGAGAATAAGATTCATATATAGGAAGTTATATTCCAAGTTTGGAAATGATCCGGTGCATTTATGGCAGGTTCTAGAAGGTTCTAGAAAAGTCCGGAAGAAATCACCATGGAAAGTAGAGTCCCGGAGGGACTCCACCTTGCATGACCAGCCAACCCTAAGGGGAGGAGTCCAAGGTGGACTCCCCTAGGGTGGCCGGCCAACCCACCTCAAGGAAAGGTGGGAGTCCCACCTTGGGTAGGACTCCCTCCTTGAGTAGGTTTCCCACATATGGGAGGTTTTAGTGTTGGGGTCTTATTCGAAGACTTGGACTAGAACTCTTGGTGCTTCCACCTATATAATGAGGAGGAGAGGGAGGGGGCAGCCACTCTTTGGCTCAGCCTTGGCCGCACCCCTTAGAGGGCCGGCGCCCAACCCCCTCTCTCCCCCAAACCCTAGCGGTCTCTCTCCTCCACCACATCCCGCACGCTTAGCGAAGCTCCGCCGGATTTCTCCACCACCACCGTCGTGCTGTCGGATTCAAGAGGAGCTACTACTTCCGCTGCCCGCTGGAACGGGAGGTGGACGTCGTCTTCATCAACAACCGAACGTGTGACCGAGTACGGAGGTGCTGCCCGTTCGTGGCGCCGGAAGCGATCGTGATCAAGATCTTCTACGCGCTTTTGCAAGCGGCAAGTGAACGTCTACCACAGCAACAAGAGCCTCATCTTGTAGGCTTTGGAATATCTTCAAGGGTGAGACTCGATACCCCCTCGTTGCTACCGTCTTCTAGATTGCATCTTGGCTTGGATTGCGTGTTCGCGGTAGGAATTTTTTTGTTTTCTATGCAACGTTATCCTACAGAGGACACATGCGTGGATGAGTGTATGAGTGGCCAATACCGGTCGGGAGCTGGTGATAGGGTTTCGGTAGCTCTGTCGTGCGTTCACCTTTGTCGTGCGCCCTTCTCTCTTTGTCCTGCGAGCAAAGCTTTGCCGTGCGCTTTCGCCCAGCAAAGACATCTTTTCCGTCGACATCACCTTTGCCGTGCGCCACTGCACGACAAAGAAGACTTTGCCGTGCAACATGACCTTTGTCGTGCGCTTTGGCACGATACAATTTTTTTCTACCATTTTAATTGTCGTTAAGATTCAAATCTATTTAAAAATTATATTAAACCTATTTTTCAACATGTGTACTATTTAATAATGTAATTATCATGATATTTTAAAACTACAGGAATGGAGCCTCGATCGAAGAAATCTAGGGGGTAGAGACCCGCTGGGGCACGCATACCGCCATTTTCGGGGGGAATGACCGCCGGAGCACCAGGATACCACCAAAACTTGCATGTGTACCTAGGATATGTGTGGAAGTTTCTTGAAAGGTGTGATTCGCCAAATGGTGCAAGGCATAGCTCCCCTATGCGACCTTCCTCTCTTGCGGGTAATAAGACTTGGAAGATTCCTGGACTTGTAGGCTGAAGTGTCCCGCTGCGGGTATACCGGAGGCTATAATGTGCCAAAGGGTGTCAGACCTGGTTTTCCATGTGTATATGGCCTTAAAAAAACTAAACCTATGAAAAAGTATGTTGGTGGAACCTCGAGCGGTGAAATCTAGGAGGGTAGACCCCCCGAGGAACGCATACCGCCGTTTTCGGGGGGGGGGATGACAGCCGGAGCATCGGAATGCCACCAAAACTTGCATCTAGACCTAGGATATGTGTGTAAGTGTGGTGGAAGGTGTGATTCACCAAATGGTGCAAGGCATAGGTCCCCTGTGTGACCTTCCTCTCTTTCGGGCGATAACACTTGGAAGATTCCTGGACTTGTAGGCTGAAGTGTCCCGCCACAGGTATACCAGAGGCTATAATGTGCCAAAGGGTGCCAAACCTGGTATTCCATGTGTATATGGCCTAAAAAAAACTAAACCTATAAAAAGTATGTTGGTGGAACCTCACGCGGTGAAATCTAGGAGGGTAGACCCCCCTGACATAGGCAAAAAGCAGAAGCAGTGCTAAGTTGGAAAAACATACCTAACATATCCACACTAGCTTCAGTCATTAGCTCGAGCATACTATTTTCTCGAGTAGTTGCTTTCTCAGCTTCCGAAACAGCAGCGTCCTTAGCAGCTATGGCTTCTTTAGCTTGTTGAAGAGCAATCTTCTCTCTTTCGGATGCTTTTCGAGATTGCTCCATCATCGCCAGAGTTTGTTTTTTCATGGATTGAAGTTGTTGGCGAAGTTCTTGCAAATCTTGCGAGAAGTGCTTACCCGAAGAACTTTCGATAAGGTTATCCTCGACGAATGTTTTCTTCGAAAAGGAGGAAGCAGGAGAAGTATCGGCAGGATGAGGATTTGCAGAGTAGTTATCAAATATCAACTGGAAAAGAAAATTTCAATATCAAATGATAGCGCAAGATAGAATTCCATTGATCTTCTGGAAATTTACACGGATATTACAGAAGGAGTTCTTCAAAAAGGACTACTAAGACAATTGTCGCCAAAGCTACTATGGCGACAACATCAAAAGAAACAGAAGAAAGAAAAAGACAGGGCATTCAACTAGACCTCCGGCTTTGACGAGCTAGGAGTCGAAGTTGGCTTGATTCCAAGATAGGCAAGGATCTTCTTCGTGTTGGGCTTCGAAGCCTTGATCAGTGATCGCCACTTCGTGGTCTCCATTTCTTGTGTGTCGCCCACTTTAGTCCAGTCGATGGTTTGCTGGCTATCAGCAACCAAGGTGATAGTGCTTTCGACAACAATCTTCATATTTTCTTGGCGCATCTTTAGTCCAAGATCTTCTGGTGGATTGAAGTCCTTGGCAAGAGCAAGGAAAGTCGCGGGTTCCTTTTTCTTCGGGAAGAAGTAAGGGAATAGCCGCGACAATCCTGCTTCAGCCTGTTCAATGCCTTCACGAGTTTTTGTTCCATGAAACTCAAGGACAGAGAGTGCGTCGAGAAGAGGATCGTTGTCGGGATCTTCAAGCTCAAATTCTTGATTTTTTTTCCCTGTCGAGGAAAATATATGTTGGTCGACAAGCAAGTAAAGAAAAGCAAGTCCAAGGAAGGCAAAATAGATCGAAAACTTACTGACAAAGCGCCGATTCTGCGAGTCCAGGCGCTTGAGGATCGCTTCTTCATGAGCAGCTTGCGAAGTTTTATGCTCGCTCAAGGCAGTTTCGGCATCATGAAGCCTTTTCTGAAGATCTTCGACACCAGCAGCTTCTGCCTTGGCCTTGTCAGCCTCTGCCCTGGCTTTGCCAGCATCAGATTTGGCCTTTTTGCGAGCCGCCTCACTTTGCTCTAATTTCTGAGCAAGTGTGTCGGCAAGTTTGTTGGCCTCCGCAAGTTTTTCTGCCAAAATAGTCAAAAGTAGTCAAAATTGCGATAAATAGGAGCAAGAAGTCTTGAACAAAGGCAAGCAGGGAGTTATTACCTTCGGTCTTGCTGGCATACTCGCGGTACCCAACGAACTGGGCACCGATGCGAATAAGTTCTTTGATCACAGGCTGTCAAAGAAGGATAAAGAAAAAAAGCGTCGGTATGGGAAAAAACATGATGGCCCAAAGAAGCAAACAGAGAAAATATAGACAATGTCAGAAAGAAGTTAAGGACTTACATCATCCAAAAGAGGAGTCGAGGAGCTACCCAATTGTAGGGTAGGCTCCGTGATTGTTTCAACCCTTGTCCTTTTTGGTGAAGGGACAAGGGGGCTTGCAGGAGGAGTAGGAACGTCAGTGTTGTGTTGAGGAGGCGAAGATTCTCCTCCTTCAACTTGCACCTCAGAAACAACTAGAGTATGCGACGTACTTGTTCGAGCAGTCGCATCAGTAGCTGGCATTTCTTCCTCGTCACCACTATGATTAAATGGCGGCAGCATAAAAAAAAGCAAGATAGACAAAAATCTTCGAATTGCAAGAAAAGGAGAAATAAAAGAAGACTTACGAGCTGACAAGGGCTTCAAGGTATGGATCAAAAGCTGCCTTCTGACGTGAAGGAGCAGCTTCTTCGGCTTTGGAGGTGCCGGAGTCTTCGACTTCAGCCCTTTTCCTTTTGTTCTTTGGAGAAACAGAGGAGGAGGAGACTGCCGATGTAGTAGCCTCGAGGCAACCTCCTTTTCAGAAGATCCCGCAGAATTTCGAGAACCTGCGGGTTCATTATCAAAAGAAGGGGCATCTTGGTTGTCATCCGTGACAACAGCTCGTTCTTCGACTTCTCCACCTTCAGGTAGGGGGGAAGCGAGACAAGATTTGGATGGTTCTATACAAAAACAAGGGGAGGTGTCAGTAAAAGAGTTACGTAAAGGATGGCAAAACAAGAACAAATTAGTCGACAAAGGTTACCTTGGGAAGCGCATTGGTGGCGCTATATGGTTTTACACGACAAGAAGAAGGGACAGGATCTTTCTTGCTGAGGGAGGAGATTTTCTGGACAAGTTTCTCTAAGTCCTTGACCTCCAAATCCATCGACAACCGATCCGCATCCTTGTCGCCAGCATACTTCAAGAGAGGGTATTTGAGAGCCTGAAGAGGCTGCACTCTGATTCTAAGGAAATACGTTGTGATTTGGATACCTGATAGCTCTTTGCCGCGAGTGTTTTGCAACTCGTGGATGCGAGTCATCAATGCCTCCGTCGACATTTTTCTTCCTCGGTAGCCTCTGCATCCCAGGAGCGGCGGCGATAGATTTTCTCGGTACCGTCAAAAGGAATATTGTCTTCAGCACATCCATGGTTCTCCTCACGGATATACAGCCACTTCTTGCGCCACCCTTGAACGAGTCAGGGAATTTGACGTCGAAATACTCGACATCGGGGCGAACGCAGATATATTATATGCGACATTGGGAGAGCCATTGCGGCGACAAAGAAAATGCGCTTCCATAGCGCCCAGTTAGGTGGACGCCAAGGAAGGCTTCGCAGAGGGTGATGAAAATGGAAATGTGGAGGATAGAATTGGGCGTGAGGTGATGAAGTTGCAGACCGTAAACAAAAAGCAATCCTCGAAGGAAAGGGTGAATGGGAGCAGAAAGGCCGCGGATGAGATGGTCGACAAAACTAACCCGATACTCCATTGGAGGGTTGGGTAGCTTTCTTTTGGGGAAGCACGCGCTTTGGGCTTCTTGCTGATCCCGTTTCTTCAGGAGGTTGATGTCTTGGGTGGAGATTTTGGATCTCTCCCACTCGGCGCTTCCCAGATCCACGGAAGCCATCGTCGATTCGCGTGCGTGTCTGGTCAATCTACGCGGTGGCATTAACAATGGCGCAGAATGCAGCTTGGGAGAAGATGAGCTCAGGGAACTGTGGGGCGCAAGAGGAGTTTTTGCAGAGGAGAGCAGGAAACGGCGCGAGCGGAGGTGCTCGAGGAAGAAGAAGGGGATCTTATATAGAGGTGCGGCGAAGCGGCGACCGTTGGATGGAAAAAGTGTGCGGCAGATGATGACCACGTGGAAGAGGGGTAAAAAAGTAATTTAAACCCTGGAGGAGTTACAGTGCGTGCGCCAGGAAAAGCGGAGGACGTGTGTCCCCCACTTGCACGACGTGTCAATATGATGCGAAAATTGGGCCCGCAAGGCAGCGAGAGGGAGCATCTCGCGATTTCCAGGAATTAAGGTCGTGGCTATCGTCAGCAATGACATCACTTTAGCAAGGAAAAAATTCGACTCAACAACTTCGTAAAAGTGGCGACGGCAAAAGATATTGGAGAGCCTTTGATCAAATACAAGTTTTTGATCAAATGCTCAGGGGCTACTTTGGAAAAATGAAAAATTTGAGAAAGACAAAATAGAAATGGCGAGAGCCTATGATCAAATACAAGTATTTGCTCATAGCCTCGGGGGCTACTCCCATCGGGAGCGCTGTTCGCGCACCCGAGAGATTTTGACAAAATATGTGACAGGAGAAAATATAGCGACATAAGTGGAGCCTACACCCAAGCACAAGTCCTTGGCTGTAGCCTCGGGGGCTACTCCCATCGGGAACGCTGTTCGCGTGCCCGATGAAATTATAAAAAAAAAGAAGAAGAAAAGAGATAGAGAAAAAGAAGAAGAAAAAGTGAGCATATTTTGAGTTATATACATAACTCTACATATACTCCCATCGGGAGAGCAATATAAGTCATCCGTTGACTCAATAAAATGTGCCATTCCAACAGCCGAATAAGCACTCGACAATATATTCTCAGAACGCCAAAGTTGCGAACAATTTCTGAATGCCGCAAATTTGCGAAGGTAAGACCCAGATCCGTTCTGTGGCGTGGTGCCGTCTCACGTCGGTTTGCTACTTTTATCCGTATCAACAGATACAAAGAAAAATCTTAACGGACGCGTTAGGTACCCAATAAATATGACTGGGACTCGACGAATGGTAAGACCTTAAGCGGCACTGTCGAAGTTTACACCAGTATCCCGAGATCATGTCCAGGGACGTGATCTTGAAGTAGGTTTTTGCGGATTGCCACTAGAGCAGTTAACTAGTACCTGATCCGTCAGATGAACTAGCCCCAACTACCATTATCCCTGTACAATATATAAATTCATATGAAGAAATATAGAGAAGTTTAAAGTTGTCAAATAAATATAAACAGCGGATATTTTCCCTGACTCTACGATTCAAGCAAAATCTCGGGGCTACTGACATAGGCATCCCCAATGGGCCTGCCGAATATAGTACCGGGGTTTACTGAAGGCCCACGACTCGAAGAATAAGAAGAATCGGAAGCCCAAGTGGATATTTAGGAAAGCTAGAGTTGTATTAGAAGACGATGTTTGTAATCTTGCGGGATGGGTTGGAAACCCTCCCGGACTCTGTAACTTGTACGAATCCCTCGACTCCACCTCCTATATAAGGGGGAGTCGAGGGACAAAGAAAGCATCGAATCATTGTCTCTCAAACCCTAGTTTTCATAATCGTCGAGTACTTTTCGGCTGAAACCTTCGAGATCTACTTACCCTCTACTTCCAACTAAACCCTAGTCTACAACCTGTAGGCATTGACAAGTTAATCCCCGGGGCACGCAAACTGCCGTTTTCGGGGGGGGGGGGGATGACCGCCGGAGCACCGGAATGCCACCAAAACTTGCATGTGGACCTAGGATATGTGTTGAATTATGGTGTAAGGTGTGATTCACCAAATGGTGCAAGGCATAGCTCCCCTGTGTGACCTTCCTCTCTTTCGGGCGATAACACTTGGAAGATTCCTGGACGTGTAGGCTGAAGTGTCCCGCTGCGGGTATACCGGAGGCTATAATGTGCCAAAGGGTGCCAAACCTGGTTTTCCATGTGTATATGGCCTAAAAAAAACTAAACCTATGAAAAAGTATATTGGTGTTACCTCGCGCGGTGAAATCTAGGAGGGTAGACCCCCGGGGCACGCAGACCGCCGTTTTGGGGGGGGGGGGTGACTGCCGAACCACCGGAATGCCACCAAAACTTGCATGTGGACCTAGAATATGTGTGGAAGTGTGGTGGAAGGTGTAATGGTGCAAGAAATAGCTCTCCGGTGTGAACTTCCTCACGTTCGGGTGATAACAGTTACCAGATTCCCCGAACGCGGTTTGCTCCGAAACCCTGATATGTTGGATAGGGGTGAGGACTTAGGGTACTTGTCGTATTGCAAAAGTATGGATATACACATTGTATTAAGATATAGGGAGAATTGGATCCATACCATTAAAAGATCCCAACTTTAGAAAAATACCACCAAATATTATTCTTTAGAAAAATACCATTGAAAGCTAGGTCCGTTACGGCTTTCTACCACAGCCGTGAAACTAGACGTTAAGTGAGACTAAGGGTGTGTTTGGTAGCCCGGGGCTGCTCAGAAATTCTCCTCTCACCCGAGATTTTGAGGAGATCCAGTGTTTGTTAGCCCGGCTCGTATCAGGTCCACACTCCTAAGAAGATACGGAAATGAGCCCAGAGCCGGGATGAGGAGCTGTAAGAGCAAAATTCATACCCCAAGTTTTGTGTGTTTGATGACAACACTTGAGCAATCTCACCGTGTGCCTTGAGTATCATTGTTAGATTTGCAAGTACACGGTGACCTCGCCGGACGCGTCAAGATCAGAAGACCGAAGCGTAGTTGATAGGTTTTCCGGTTTTGTGTGCGTTTAGCGAGGTAACAATGTTGGAGAGAAAAAGGGAAGAAAAGATTTTAGCCGGTGGCATTCAGCGGTAGTACCGCTACCCCTATAGGTACCGCCCACGGTACCGCTCGAGCCGCACTGAAATTGACCCACGAACGATTTGCGGTACCCCTGCAGACGTGGGGCGGTAGTACCGCTCACGAGCGGTAGTACCGCTCAAGGTACCGCTTGAGGCACCGTAACGCGTTACGGTCATACCGCTCCGTACCGTACCGCTCTGGATCCGAGGTCTGGACCCTATTGCGGTACCACGAGCGCCGCGGGCGGTAGTACCTCTCTGTGTCCTTTGACCAGATCTGGGGGGATTTCGAACTCAGGGCGGTAGTACCGCTTGCACCAAAGCGGTAGTACCGCTTAGGCCAAATCTGGGCATAACGGTTGGATTTGGAGGAGCCTATTTAAGGGCCCCTTCTTCCATTGTTGCTGAGCTTAATCCTTGAGGATCTCCTTCCCCCTCCAACCAATCTTGCCCTAATTTTGAGGATAGGTGGAGGAGACCCCGATCTATAGTTCTACCAAGAGAGATTTCACAAATACTAGCTATTCCTTAGTGGATCTTGGTGGTAGGGTTCCTTTGGTGGATCTTGGAGAAGAGTTCCTTTGGTGGAGTATTGGGGAGTTCCTTTGGTGGAGCCTTGGAGAGTTTCTTGGTGGAGCATTGGAAGAGTTTCTTGGTGGAGCATTGGAAGAGTTCCTATGGTGGAGCATTGGTGATGGGTTCCTATGGTGGAGCATTGGAGATGTGCAGCTATGGAGTCTAGCTTGGTGATGTACTAGCTCCATGGGGTGTTGGGAGCATCCTTGTGTGTGTGGAGCTCGCCCCAACCTTGTGAAGGAATCACCGCCTCGACCGGTGCCTTAGTGGAAGAGGGAGAGCACCTCCGTGGAGCTCTCTCGAGGAAGAGGGTGAGGCCTTCCTTCGTGGTGTGGCCGCCTAGTCTCTTGTGTGAGACTAGCACCTCCTCAACGCAGATGTACCTCCTTTAGTGGAGGGAACTGCGGGAAACAAACCTCGACTCGCCTCGCGCCCCCGGTTGTCTCGCTCCTTACTCTTGTTATCTTGTTGATTCCTTTACTTGTTGCACATGCTCTAGCTTCATTGTAGGATCACCCCCATTGCTAAAAGTCACACCTTTACCTTCCGTTGCATAAAACTTGAAAAAGACTAAAACTTGTCGTAGCGCCATTCACCCCCCTCTTGTTCGCTACGATCCATTCAAGTGGTATCAGAGCAAGGTTTTCTTGCTCGGGCTTTACCGCCTAAGAAATGGCCGGACAAGAGACGGTTGTGAATGGGTCACCTTCCCTTGAGCCACCCGCTCCATCATCACCCATCGATTCCACGACGGCTACGTTGGATGACCTCAAGAAATTGGAGTCATCCATCGTTGCCCAAATGAAGGCGATGATGATGGAGTTGGTGGTTCAAAAACTAAACCCTCCACCAATAGCAAGTGCCGAGGATCCGCCACCAAAAGCTAACACCCTTCCTCTTGTTGATTTTGTCGCGGAAGCGACAAAAGATTCACAAAAGGAAGGGGTTGGGGATACCGGCACTTCAACAAAAGAGAAGGATGATGACACACCGGTTGCGGAACGTCAAGGGGGTTATCATGCGGTGCCACCACCAAATGATTACACCATCAACATTCCGATACCGATGCCGCATATCTTGTCGCATGGTTCTCCACCGTTACTCGAGTCAAACAACTTTGGGAATTGGCAATTCTTAATGCGTTCACATGTGCGCAGCGCTTCTACCGAGCTTTGGCGTATCATTGAGGAGGGCTATTCACCACGAGATCCCAAGAAGATGACAAGAAGAGATGTGGTGGATGACCAACTCAACGCCACCGCCATCAACATGATTCATATGGCCATCTCCCCCAAGGACCGCGCTCATATCCGCTCGCTCAAGACCGCCAAGGAAGCATGGGACAAACTTGAGAAGCTCTTCCTCGGCAATGCAAGCATCCAAAGCTCTCGCTTTGATGAAGTGAACAACATGGCCGACAACTTCGTCATGATTGAAGGAGAGACCCCCGAAGAAATGTACCGACGCCTCATCGCTCTTGCCGTGCAAATGCAAGATCTTGGAGCAACGTTCGTGGATGACTATTGGATCAAGCGCAAGTTCTACAACGCTCTCCTCCCTTATGAGGAAGTGAAGTTGACGGCCATCCACCAAAACGCCTCCTTCCGTACTATGACATCCGATGAAGTCCTTAGCGAAGTCATCGCTATGGACATCTCCAAGAAGAATGCAGAGGATCTTGTTGCTCGCGCCCACAACTCCCGCAAGCCCAACCTTGCATTGAAGATGAAGGTGCATGAAGCTAGTGAAAGTGATGAGGATCCCGTTGAGTGGGGTTCGGATGATCTCAAGCTCAACTACCATGAGCACATGGCTCTCGCCGCCAAGAAGTTTTGGGATGGAAACATGTCCCAAAACACAAGACCAAGAAGATCACGTGATTCTCCAAGAAGACCCTCCAAGAGCCCAAGAGAAAGGACAAGGGGAAGAATATGCTACAATTGCGGTGACAAGAATCATTTTGTCGCGGATTGTACGTTTGAGAGAAGAGAAGATCATGGTGGAAAGCTTATCCCAAAGGATAGGTACAAGCCACTCTCCAAGGGATTCTCCAAGTTCTCCCCAAGGTCCGATGACGACAAGGTCTCCTCCAACAAGAAGCCTAGAGCCTTCATCATCCGTGAAGAGTACACCTCCGATGAAGATGGGGAGCATGAGGACAAGCACTCCAACAAGGAAGGAGAGGGAGTGGCCGCCATCGCCATTTCCACTCCCTCTACCTCCCTCTTCGACTCTCCAAATGAGAACCTCGTCACCAACAATGCACGGTGTCTCATGGCAAAGGTATCCACGGAGGTAAAATCCCCTTCCAAACCATCATCCTCTACTAATGCCTCATATATTGATGATGCCACTAGTCTCACCGTTAAACGTGAGATTATGGGTTTGGATTCCTTGGATTCTTTTCTCACTAACATGAAGGGGGACACCAAGATTCATGTTGGGGCTCTCTTAGCCCAACTTGGTGCGGCACAAGACCTTATCGAGAAGAGGGAGAAGTTGGAAAGGGAAGCGGCCTATGAGCTTGCCAATCTCAAGGAGGAGCTTGATGATGAAAGGAATCTTCGCATGTCTCTTGAAGCTAGTGTCATTGTTCTCGAAGACAAGAATGAAGCCATTGTTTCACGTCTCACCAAGGATCGAGACCATGCTCTTGAGTTGGTTGGTGACCTCAAGAAAAAGATGCTCTTGCTCGAGGAAGCCAACAAAGCAAAAGACGATGAAGACCCCAATTCTTCCCATGATGAGCTTGTGGATCAAGTTACTTCCTTGAGGAGACACAATGCCCTCCTCTTGGAAGTCAATGCTCTTCAAGAAGAAGCCTTGGATGAGTACTATCGCTTGTTCAAGGAGAAGACCTCATGTTGCAACCATGAAGAAGAAATTGCCGCTCTTGAGATCACCAAGGCCAAGCTATTGAGTTTGAGTAGCAAGCAAGAAGAGTCGTTGGAGGAGTGTCTCCGTATGAGCAAGGAGAAGGATACATGTTGTGATCATGAGGAGAAAATTGCCGCCTTGAAGAGAAGGGAAGCCAAGCTCATGGAGATCAACTCCATGCAAGAAGAAACATTGAAGGAGTACTTTCCCTTGAGCAAGGACCGTGCATGTTGCACTCATGAAAGCGACATTGCCAAGATGGAAAATGACAAGCGCTTGCTCATGAAGTTGAACGCTCTCCAAGAAGAAGCCTTGATGGAACACTTCCGGGTGAACAAGGCAAAGGAGGTCCAAGTGTTTGATATTTGCCATCCACACCCGGAGCATGAAGATGAAGTCAATCGCTTGAAGGCCAAGGTTGATAGACTCCAAGTTCAAGCCAAGTACTTGGAAGGAATCATTGAAGCAAAAGATGGAGCCAAAGAGGGCTCGGGCAATGAAGGAGGAGTGGCTACCAAGCCAAAGAGGAAGAGGAAGAGGAGGACCAAGAAGAAGATGGACAAGAAGAACATGGAGACCAACCGTGAAGGGAGCAATGCTAGCTCAAGAAGGGATGGAGTACCCAACTCCGCCTTGACGGGTTTCGCCGGCTCTAACAACCCTTCTCATGTTCTTTTTGTCGATTACTATGGACATATTCTTGCTCGCTTTATTGGTCCTCAAAAGGACAATGTCGATTGGACTATTTGGGTTCCCAAACCCCTTGTTACTAACATGCTAGGACCCATTGAAAAATGGGTACCTAAATCCAAGACTTGATTCCTTGTAGGACTATGCTTCCGGTGGCGCTAAATGGGTGGTTGATAGTGGAGCCACAAGTCATATGACCGGAAGCAAGGATATTGTTGTCGACCTCATGCCTTCACTCTCTACCGTTTCATATGGCGACAACACGTGCTCAAAGGTATTGGGTCTTGGCAAGGTGGTGGTAACACCCGACATCTCACTTGTGAATGTCCTCCTTGTCGAGACCCTTGGTTACAACTTACTCTCCGTTCATCAAATTGCTCGTATGGGACTATGCACATTCTTTGATGAACATATGGTGGTCCTCTTGTGGAGCAAGACACTCAATGTAGCTTTTGTTGGATATGTAGAGAACGGCTTGTATGTTGTCGACTTCTCCGGAAAGACAACATCTTCCGCTCTTTGCTTATTCGCCAAAGGTGACAAGGGTTGGTTATGGCATCGCCGACTAGCCCATGTCAACATGAGGACTTTGCAAAGTCTCCACTAGGGTGGCCACATTCTCGGACTAAAAGAAGATGTCTCTTTTTGCAAGGATCGTGTTTGTAGGGCTTGCGTACAAGGAAAGATGCATGGAGCTCCTCACAAGGCCAAGACTATCATCTCTACCACAAGATGCTTGGAGCTCCTACATGTTGATCTCTTTGGCCCACCGTCTCATGAAAGTCTTGGAGGAAAGAAGTATTGCCTCGTCATCGTTGATGACTATTCACGCTATTGTTGGGTATTCTTCTTCAAGTACAAGAGTGAGACTCAACGGACCATGATGGAGTTTGCCAACCAAGTTCAACGCAAGTACGACAACAAGATTCTCGCAATAAGGAGCGACAATGGAACGGAGTTCAAAAACTACACATTGGATGAATTCCTCGGCGAGGAAGGAATCGAACACCAATACTCCACGCCATATACTCCCCAACAAAATGGGGTCGCCGAAAGGAAGAATCGAACCTTGATCGAAGCCGCTCGAACCATGATGATGGAATACAAGTCCAACTACAATTTTTGGGCGGAAGCTATCTCTACCGCTTGCCATGCTACTAATCGCCTCTACTTCCGCAAAGGTCTTGAGAAGACACCATATGAGATCCTCACCGGCAACAAGCCTAATGTGTCATACTTCAAGGTCTTCGGATGCAAATGCTACATACTTGTCAAGGACACGCGCCTATCCAAGTTTGATTCAAGAGCTCAAGAAGGAATTTTCGTTGGCTATGCTACGGATTCTCACGCCTATAGAGTCTTCAACAAGTCAAGTGGACGTGTTGCAGAATCTTGTGATGTGACTTTCGATGAGGATGATAGATCTTTGGAGGAGCGAAGTGCTTCTTGTGAGAAAGGAGATGCAATTCCCCCGGATACCATAGGAAGGATGGGTGTGGGCATTCGCCTACCTCAAACGCTACCTTCTATGAGTACCGGGGAAGGACCAAGTTCCACCCAAGTGGAGCCATCTACACCACAAGGCCAAGCTTCTTCCGTTGATCTAACAAATGCAAGCCAACCTCTACAACAACCTCGTTCAACCTCAACCTCAAGATCAACCTCGACATCTACAACAACAATCAAGTTCAAGTTCACCTCAACAAGCTCAAGAACAACATACACCGCAAGCTCGTCTACTTCAACACCCAACATCAAGTGACCAAGGTCAAGCTTCAAGTTCTTCTCCGAGTGGTTCGGGGACAATCTTCATGGATAATGATATTCCCGGGGGAGACTTGTATAGGATCTCTCCATTAGGTAGGATCATAGGATCAACCCAGAAAAACATACTTTGAACAGGCGAAAAAATCTGAAAATAATAAACAGCATGCATATAGGTTGTATCTAGAACTCCAAGAAATTTCAGCCTAAAATCTGATCTACACTTGGAGAAACAAAAAAGACAAATTCTATTGTGAATTGTGTCAGATCTGGTTGAGTAGTATTTCACACTATTCACACTCAGATTTATCTTTTTTGTCTCTCCAAATGTATGTCGAATTTGAAGTTGCAAATTTTTGGCGTTGCATATATAACATAGATGTGTGTTCTGATTTTTTTTCAGAGTTTCTCAACAAGTTTTGTCTTTGCAAAAAAATTGATCTCATAGATCCTATCTAAGACCTGATCCTACCCAAGTCTTCCCCTGATATTCCCTATACCCCCGAGCCATCCGGATCTCATGACAAGGTTGCCTCTTTCAACGACAATGGAGGTCAAGGCGAGGACCTAAACCGTGATGAAGGCCAAGAGGTCTCTCAAGAACCATCTCCTCAAGCCGACACTCGCCGTGAAGATCCTACTACAAGACACTTGCGTCTCAAGTCTCATTCCTTGCAAAACATCATTGGTGATCTAAAGAGAAATGTCACCACTCGGAGGCAACTTGCAAACTTTTGTGCGCACCATGCCTTTGTCTCTAGAGTGGAACCACTCAAAGTTGATGATGCTCTCAAAGATCCCGATTGGTTGAATGCAATGCAAGAGGAACTCAACAACTTCAAGAGGAATGATGTATGGACTCTCATGAAGCGACCCGATCATTGCCGCAATGTTATCGGCACCAAGTGGATCTTCAAGAACAAGCAAGATGAAAGTGGCACGGTCATCCGCAACAAAGCAAGATTGGTGGCACAAGGCTATTCTCAAGTTGAAGGCGTGGACTTTGGTGAAACCTTTGCACCCGTTGCAAGGCTCGAGTCCATCCGTATCCTTTTGGCCTTTGCCTCACATCATGGCTTTAAGTTGCAACAAATGGATGTTAAGAGTGCTTTTCTTAATGGTCCTCTACATGAGGAAGTTATGTGAAGCAACCCCCGGGGTTTGAGGACCCCCATTTCCTGGACCATGTCTTCAAGCTCAAAAGGCCCTATATGGTCTCAAACAAGCTCCTAGAGCTTGGTATGAGCATCTCAAGGAGTTGCTTGAAGACCGTGGTTTCCAAGTGGGGAAAATCGATCCCACTCTTTTTACTAAGAAGGTCAATGGGGAGCTTTTCGTATGCCAACTCTATGTAGATGACATCATATTTGGCTCTACTAACACAAAATTCAACGATGAGTTTGCTATGTTGATGACAAATAGGTTTGAGATGTCAATGATGGGTGAACTCAAGTACTTCCTTGGGTTCGAGATCAAGCAAATGCGACAAGGCACCTTCATCAATCAAGCAAAGTACCTACAAGACATGCTCAAGCGCTTTGATATGAAGGACGCCAAGGGGATCGGAACTCCGATGCAACTCAAGTGTCAACTCACTCTTGACGAAGGCGGCAAGGCGGTGGATACCAAGCTCTACCGTTCGATGATAGGTTCGCTTCTCTACCTTTGTGCCTCTCGCCCGGATATCATGTTGAGCGTTGGTATGTGTGCACGGTTTCAAGCAAGTCCGAAGGAAAGCCACCTTGTGGCGGTCAAGAGGATCTTTCGATATTTAGTTGATACCCCACACTTCGGACTATGGTACCCAAGGGACACGGACTTTGCATTGGTGGGGTTCACCGACTCCGATTGGGCGGGCGACAAGATTGATAGGAAGTCTACCTCCGGAGCATGTCACTTTCTTGGAAGATCTTTGGTGTGTTGGTCCTCGAAGAAGCAAAATTGTGTCTCTGTCTCCACCGCGGAAGCCGAGTATATTGCCGCGGCAAGTAGTTGTGCTCAAATCTTATGGATGAGGCAAACCTTGCGGGATTATGGCCTCGAGTATAGCAAGGTGCCTCTCTTGTGTGACAATGAGAGCGCAATCAAGATCGCCTACAATCCGGTCCTTCATGGCAAGACGAAGCACATTGAGATACGGAACCACTTCATCCGGGACCACATTGCTCGCGGAGATATTGTACTATCCTATATTGGCACCAAGGAGCAATTGGCGGACATCTTCACGAAGCCCTTGGATGAGAAGCGCTTTATTGAGTTGAGGCATGAACTAAATATCATTGATCCGTCGAACTTTGCTTGACCATCGTGCGCACATACCAATCTTAACGTCGTATCTAGATGAAAGGCACCCATGGACATAGGGGGAGTGCGGTTTAAATCCATTGAGCTATCACTCCCCCCATAATGCATAAAGAAATCCAAAACATTTGCTATTTGTCAATTAAGTGACTTATGAGCTTCATGTTGAGTTGTAGTCCATGAGTCCTAGATACATCTACGTGACCTCACAACTACTATACTCTTACACGGTGGCTTCGGCCACCAACACCCCCTCCTTGAGGGTTTTTCGGTTCTTCTTGACCTTGTTTGTCTTTCTTCTTTGCTTTCTTCTTCTTGTTTTAAGAAGCTCTATCAAGCTTGTTTTCTCGTGATTTTTGCAAGCTTGGTTGTATGTTCTTTTTCTCCATCTCTCTAGTTTCATCACCCTCCTTTTTGGTGTTCGATGCCAAAGGGGGAGAAGTTCCTAGGTGGATGGAGACCTTTGTTGTTTGTAGCCGTTTGGTCCTAGTTGCTTATCTTGTCTTATGGCTACATCAACAACCCTATGGAGGCATCTTATTGTGAGTTTGGGTATTCTCAAGGCTATGGTATGATAACTTCACCCAAATCTCCGTATATGATCTTATGTTGCCTCCATATTATGCATATGCCTCTTGAACATGTCATCTATCTATGTTGCATATGTGCTTGGTTTGTAAAAACTAGGGGGAGTGATGTCTCTATAACATGTGTATTTGTATTCAAATACATATTCATGATATGCACATGTGTAGGGGGAGCTCCGTCTAGTTTTTGCAAATCTAATGTTCTCATCATAATATCATATGTTATTGTCAACTCTTGTGTTGTCATTAAACACCAAAAAGGGGGAGATTGTAAGAGAAAAATTCATACCCCAAGTTTTGTGTGTTTGATGACAACACTTGAGCAATCTCACCGTGTGCCTTGAGTATCATTGTTAGATTTGCAAGTACACGGTGACCTCGCCGGACGCGTCAAGATCAGAAGACCGAAGCGTAGTTGATAGGTTTTCCGGTTTTGTGTGCGTTTAGCGAGGTAACAATGTTGGAGAGAAAAAGGGAAGAAAACCAGATTTAGCCAGGCCGGTATTACCGGTACCTGTAGCGGTAGTACCGCTACCCCTATAGGTACCGCCCACGGTACCGCTCTGAGCTTGCACTGAAATTGACCCATAGAACGATTTGCGGTACCCCCTGCAGTACTTGGGGCGGTAGTACCGCTCACGAGCGGTAGTACCGCTCAAGGTACCGCTTGAGGTACCGTAACGCGTTACGGTCGTACCGCTCCGGTACGCCCAGTACCGCTCTGATCCGTAAGGTCTGGACCCTATTGCGGTACCACGAGCGGTACCGCGGGCGGTAGTACCGCTCTGTGTCCTTTGACCAGATATGGGGGATTTCGAACTCAGGGCGGTAGTACCGCTTGCACCAAAGCGGTAGTACCGCTTAGGCCAAATCTAGGCATAACGGTTGGATTTGGAGGAGCCTATTTAAGGGCCCCTTCTTCCCCACCCGATTTTATCTCTTCCCCTTCTCTCTCCTCCATTGTTGCTGAGCTTAATCCTTGAGGATCTCCTTCCCCCTCCAACCAATCTTGCCCTAATTTTGAGGATAGGTGGAGGAGACCCCGATCTATAGTTCTACCAAGAGAGATTTCACAAATACTAGCTATTCCTTAGTGGATCTTGGTGGTAGGGTTCCTTTGGTGGATCTTGGAGAAGAGTTCCTTTGGTGGAGCATTGGAGAGTTCCTTTGGTGGAGCCTTGGAGAGTTTGTTGGTGGAGCATTGGAAGAGTTTCTTGGTGGAGCATTGGAAGAGTTCCTATGGTGGAGCATTGGTGATGGGTTCCTATGGTGGAGCATTGGAGATGTGCAGCTATGGAGTCTAGCTTGGTGATGTACTAGCTCCATAGGGTGTTGGGAGCATCCTTGTGTGTGTGGAGCTCGCCCCAACCTTGTGAAGGAATCACCGCCTCGACCGGTGCCTTAGTGAAAGAGGGAGAGCACCTCCGTCGAGCTCTCTCGAGGAAGAGGGTGAGGCCTTCCTTCGTGGTGTGGCCGCCTAGTCTCTTGTGTGAGACTAGCACCTCCTCAACGCAGATGTACCTCCTTTAGTGGAGGGAACTGCGGGAAACAAACCTCGACTCGCCTCGCGCCCCCGGTTGTCTCGCTCCTTACTCTTGTTATCTTGTTGATTCCTTTACTTGTTGCACATGCTCTAGCTTCATTGTAGGATCACCCCCATTGCTAAAAGTCACACCTTTACCTTCCGTTGCATAAAACTTGAAAAAGACTAAAACTTGTCGTAGCGCCATTCACCCCCCCTCTTGTTCGCTACGATCCGTTCAGGAGCGAAGCCCAAATCGAGCTTCGCTGCTCATCCGGGATGAACCAATCCCGCAGAACACTGTCGCAGGGCCCGTCCTCCCCCCCAGACCCTCACCCTGCACAGCATTCCACCCCAACATCTCCTCTCCTCACGCTGGCACCAGCCCGCTCCTCACGCCGCCGCCAACCACGGCCTCGCGCCCACCGTCCACGCGCCTCCCGCCGCCGCCGCCGCCCCGCGCCACGCCCTCCGCCCCCGCCCCCGCGCCTCCCGCCTCCCCGTGCCGCCACGGCCCCTCCTGCCGCCGGCCGCGCCTCGCAACCGCGCGCCGCCACGGCCTCCCGCGCGCCACGACGTCAATCCCTCCCGCCGGCGCCACCACCTCCGCTCCTCGTCGTCCCGCCCGCCGAGCGTCGCCTCCCTGGCGCAGTCTTCTCTGACCCGAGCGCCGCCTCCCTGCGATTCCTCGCGCCGCCGCCGAGCGCCGCCTCCCAGCGCAGCCACGGCGGACGACCCAACGCCGCGAGGGCGGACGACCAAGCGCCGCCTAGGCCGATCATCGCGCCGCCATCCTGCTGCATTCCCACACGCAAGCATCCATGGAGAAAGATATGACCTGATTGCTTTTTATTTTTCTGCTCAAGGTTCTTTGTGTAAAAAGTAGGACCTCTTTGCAAATTACTTTTGTTGTGACTGGTTGAGCTCAGATTGGATCACCAAACAACATCTTGGCTCCACATGGGTGAGCACAGCCGAGCTAACAAACATGTGTAAATTCTCAGCTCAACTTGTATGTGGTTAGATTATCTCATGTGGGAAAGGCTTTCTCAGTAGCCCCGGGCTACCAAACACACCCTAATTGATCAGACTCTCCCGTCAAAAAAAAAAAAATCAATCAGACACCAACCCAGGGGCCTGAAGGCAGCAGACACAGGCACGCACGGCACACGCCATGGCCTGCTGGCCGGAGGGAACTGCATGTACCCGCGGCCGCCCCTGGCCAGAGCTTGCCCAGCCACGCCATGGCGGAGCTCGTCCTCGCCGCCCCTCAAGGAGCTCCCCCGCGCCGCCCCGTCGCGGAGCTCGTCGGCATCAGAACCTCGCCATGGTCGCCCACGCCGCCCCTCGAGGACCTCACCCGCGCCGGCCTTGGTCGAGCTCGCCCGCGCCGTGATGTGGTCGCCCGCGCCGACCCCTAGAGGACCTCTCCCGCGCCGGCCTTGGCCGAGCTCGCCCGCTCCGCGCCATGGCTGAGCTCGCCCTCGCCGTCCCTCGAGGATCTTGCCCGCGCTACCCCGTCGCAGACATCGTCTGCACCGGCACCTGGCCATGGTCGCCCATGCCGGCCACTGTGGAGCTTCCCCACGCCGCCCCCTGGCGTATCTTGCCCGCGCCGCGCCATGGCCGGAGCAACGGTGGCCGATGGCGGCAGCGCGATGGTTCCCAGCCGCTACTAAGGTCCAATTCACGTAAAGATCACGCCAGTGGTAGAAAGCTACAACGGTGCTAGTTTTCAATGGTATTTTTCTAAGGGTTTGGCTGGACATCAGTCGACTTAGAAATCTTTTATATCTCAGTCGACGGGAGCTCCACGTGAATCGGCCGATCGATTGCATACGTAGCTTAGCTGCACCGAACCATATCAACTATTTCTTTTAGCGAACACACACCACAGATGTGCACGTATGTATTGTGTAGGATTTCCTTTTGTTCTTACGTGATGGGCCTGCTTCTAATAGTTGTTAGTTGGGCAGCTGGCCTGGTAGTCTGCTCTAGACAAAAATATACTACATTGGTTGGAAAAAAAACACATTCAAGTTTCAATCACCAAATAGAAACCAGTCTAACAACAAGGTGCTAGTTAACTGGGAGAGAAAGAACTGCCAAAAATATCAAAGAAAAAATGAAAAAAATATTCTAGTTGCACATTTCTCGAAGAAAAGTATAACTCGGATAAAAACATGTTTATAGTTGCACATTTCTTGATAAAATAAACGTAAATTTGATCCAATATGTTGCAAATTTCTCCAGAAAATGTTGGGGTTGCATATTTCTTAAAAAAGTGCAACTTGCCGTTTGAAGTTGCCTTTTTTTGTGAAAAGTGCAACTACTATGGAATATCGGTTGGAGTTGCACATTTCTTGTGAAAAGTGTAACTCATATTGAATATCGGTTTGTTAGTTGCACCGTATTACTTGTGAAACATGCAACGCATATCGAACATCGGTGCTAGTTGCACATTTTCGGCGAAAAAGTGCAACTCTTCTTGAAAAGACGGTTAGAGTTGCACATTTCTTACAAAAAAAAGTGCAACCACATTTAAACGTAACCAAATACCAGTTTGAGTATCACATTGTCTTTAGAAAAGTGCAACTCGTTTCAAAACGGGTTTCTAATTGAATTCTATTTAAGAAAAGTTCAACTCATTTCAAAATCGTTGGTAATTGCATGTTACTTGAGAAAAAGTGCAACTCAAAATGAAAAACCAGATGGAGTTGCACATTTCTTATGAAAAAGTATAGCTCACATCAAGTATAAGTTGCTAGTTGCATATTTCTTGAAAAAACGCAACTCATATCGAAAAGTTACACACTGTTGGAGAAAAGTGAAAATCATATAAAAAAAACTTCTAGTTACACATTTATTTAAAAAAGTGTAACTTGTATCAATAACTAGTTTCTAGTTGCGCATTTCTCGAGAAAAAGTACGACTTATATTAAAACCGAATAGAATTTCATATTTCTTTTAAAAAAAGTGCAACTGATATCGAATATAGCTTGATAGTTGCACATTTCTTCTCTATCGGAAAACCCGGTTGTTGATTAATAGTTTTGAAAACTAAAAGTGCGGCTCATAGTGTGACAAGATAAATATAAGGTAAAAATTTGTTGCACTTTTGTCTATGAAAGTGCAATACATTTAAATGGAAAAAATATAGAAAATACAAATAATGAGGTAGTTGCACATTTCCTTAAAATTGCAACCACAGAAATGAAAAAAAAGAATAAAAATAATGAGAATGAAGGGAGAAGAAAAAATCAGCACAAATACCCTCTCATTTGCTCTGTGTACTTAATAATTGAAACAGATACTAATAAACTATATGAGACTACCGTAGTTCTGTACAACGTGATCAGGCTATCCTAGTCGTTGCGGTGGCGCACTGCTACACGAAAGGACGAGAGTTCAAGTCTCAGCTCTCGCGCTTCATCATTTTTCTGTCCGTCCACAAAGTCTGCACGAATCTCGAAAAAGGATTCAACGGTTTTCAAGGTCGACTGAGACATAAGGAAATCTCAGTCGCCTGAATCTCGAAAAAGGATCCAATGGTTTTCAAGGTCGACTGAGACATAAGGAAATCTCAGTCGCCTGAGACTTAGCAAAACCGTTTTTCTAATGCACAATATTTCAGTGGTATATTTCTAAAGATGGGATCTTTTGATGGTATGGATCTAATTCTCCCTAAGATGTAGTACTTGTCATATTTAAAGAATAAATGGGGGTAAATGGGGGTTCTAATGTCTCATAGAAATTGTTTGTTATGTCAGAATCTGAAGAAACTAATTCTGTATGGAGAAACAAAAGATCTCTCGTTTCCGACGCGAATAGATTTTGTTTTTGAATTTTAAAATAAAGATTTTGTTTTTGAATTTCAAAATAAGTATTAAAATAAGTACAATAGAAAGGAAAAAAGAGAAAATGCCACAAGGGCAAAGGCAAAAACGCACGGCAAAGCGCAGCTTTGCCGTGCGCCCTTACTTTGCACACGGCAAAGAGATTGTCATGGCAATGTCTTTTTTTCTTTACCGTGAATGGTTTCATTGACGTGCGCTTTTCTGTGGCTTTGTCGTGCGCTTGTTGTTTGCCGTACGCCGTATGTTCTCTTTGCCGTGCACTCAGCATTGCCCTGCATTTTTTTCGTTCTTTGCCATGCGGTGTTTGTTTGCCGTGCGTATTTTTGCCGTCGGACGACAAAGGCAATGGCACGGCAGCGGCCGTTTTTCCCGTAGTGAGATACCGCAAAACACGTTTGCGATACAAAAGATGAAGTAGGTTTTACATGTCTCCTAGGTTTTACTCAGGTACGTTGGCGCGCTGGATCAGTCCCGTTGACGATCAACCCAACCATACGTCCAATCCAAAACCAACAATCTCGTGGGAGATTTTGCCGCCGCCATCAAGTATTATCATGCCTACCTGCCGTATAGTGAATCAAAACTGCCTGACAAGATAACGAATTAACCACGAAAGATCAAACCTAACTAGCAAAAAATACGTAGTAAAACCTTATCCAACATATACGTACGTACGGGCGATGGTTTTCATGCATAAATAGCAGCGTCCCCTGCGCTCTGCGTTGCACCAACCAACACCTTCTGCTTTCCTTCCACAAGCGAGAAGATGCGGACCTCTACCTCAATAGCGCGCGCGGCGCTGGCGCTGACGGTGCTGGTTCTCTCCGCCGTCTGCAGCTTCCCCGGCGCGAGCTGCACCAAGGTCTCGTACGACGACCGTGCCCTCGTCATCGACGGCGAGCGCCGCATCATCCTCTCCGGCTCCATCCACTACCCGAGGAGCACGCCCGAGGTGAGTACACGGGCAACTTCTGTTAGCTCTAGAATATTTCCACCCCTAGGGGTTTAGGGATGGAAAGGGATTTAGTAAATCTCTCCATTTCACCAGTATTGCGGGAAGTTTTTAATCTAGACAAAAAAAACAAGAAGGTTTGTGGTGGTTTGTGGGGGGTCTTAGGATCATGACAAACGCACCATTCGAGTCTTTTGGGATCTCGGATAATCCCATGCATTCTTCTGAAATACATAAACTAGAAGTGAACAAACCCTTAACGTTCTTAAGTTCTTAAGAGCTAACTGATGCAACGTTGTTGATTTGCTACTGTTTCTTTGTCGTGCAGATGTGGCCCGATCTGATCCAGAAGGCCAAGGACGGAGGTCTCAACACGATCGAGACCTACGTCTTCTGGAATGGCCATGAGCCACGCCCTCGTGAGGTTCGTACCGTAAACATCACGATATAGAGATCATGCTGCATCGGTTCATGGCTAACGTTATTTTCTCTAAACTAACTTCAGTACAACTTCGCGGGAAACTACGACATCATAAGGTTCTTCAGTGAGGTCCAGAAGGCCGGCATGTACGCCATCCTTCGCATTGGCCCCTACATCTGTGGCGAATGGAATTACGGGTATGTACACTCTGTACGTTGGCACTGCAATTTTATTGTTAAATCAAGCACTAACTTGTGTGTTTTCATTTCCTGTTTTTCCAGAGGACTGCCTGCTTGGCTGCGTGACATCCCTGACATGCAGTTCAGACTTCACAACCAGCCTTTCGAGGTACTACTCCATTCCAGTTCTTGATCCGTGCTGATTATATGCATCTCTCTAAATCCATCTGGCATAAAGTACCTGTGATTCAAACTGAACTATATTGATTTTGTGTATTATTACGTGTTCAACAGCGCGAGATGGAGACTTTCACCAAGCTGATAGTGAACAAGATGAAGGACGCCAACATGTTCGCTGGGCAGGGAGGCCCCATCATTCTCGCTCAGGTAAAGCAAAGTCGACCAATTGTAAAGGATATTCCTAAAATCTGGAATGACGAGCTTTCTAACTCTAATGTCAACACACCCGCTCCTCCGTCACAGATCGAGAACGAGTACGGGAACATTCAGAGTGGCTTGCCCGACCAGCAGTCCGCCACCAAGTACATCCACTGGTGCGCGGAGATGGCCAACAACCAGAACGTCGGCGTGCCGTGGATCATGTGCCAGCAGTCCAACGACCTCCCACCCAATGTGGTAAGGCCCCCTCTCCAAATTTCACATGAACAAGTGATGTGTTCGTTTGAATGAACCATATATATGTTTTATATTTGTCACCTTCGATCATCAGCTCGAAACTTGCAATGGTTTCTACTGCCACAACTTCAAGCCCAAAGAAAACATGCCTAAGATATGGACGGAGAACTGGACTGGATGGTAAAGACTACTTTCTCCGCATATTCACTTTGTCATCTAGCTACATCAAGAATGAGACTACTTAACTCTCACCAAGTAGGCTTAGCCGACGATAACTTCAATATTTCATTAGGTTCAAAGCCTGGGACAAGCCAGATTATCATAGGCCCGCTGAGGATCTTGCTTACTCGGTCGCCATGTTCTTCCAAAACCGTGGATCAGTTCAAAACTATTACATGGTATTCTCCTCTCAGTGATTGTACTCTTATTTCAACTTAGGCGAATGATTGGTGCATGTTAATTAGTTCCCCACCGCAACGTTGTTCTGCAGTATCATGGCGGGACAAACTTTGGCCGTACTACTGGAGGTCCATACATCACAACTTCCTATGACTACGATGCACCTTTGGATGAGTATGGTAAGCTTGCTTTCAGAAGGTTTGCTTCAGGCATGCACTGCAGTCAGTATTCAGATCTAATCAATTTCACTCTGACAGGTAACATTAGGCAACCTAAATATGGTCACTTAAAGCAGCTTCATGCTATGCTGACTTCCATGGAGAAGCATCTCGTCTACGGCCAGCAAAACGAAACCAGCTTCGACGACAAAGTCAAAGTATGATTCTAGCTATTTTTTTCCTTTACAGTTTGATCATGTCTGAGCTATGTTGTGGTTTACTCTTCTGGTCAATGTAGGCGACAAAGTACACCTTGGACGATGGCTCGTCTGCCTGCTTCATCAGCAACAGCCATGACAACGAGGATCTTAATGTGACCTTTGAAGGGTCTACTTACCAGGTACCAGCATGGTCCGTCAGCGTTCTGCCTGACTGCAAGACTGTCGCATACAACACCGCTAAGGTAGCTTCCTCTACTACCATATATAGGGGTTTTTTATATCGAGCAATCTAGTATAAGGTAGTCCTGATCGGTACTGGTTGTTTTCTATTGGAACAATGACTCGATGAGCAGGTTAAGACACAGACATCTGTGATGGTGAAGAAAGAAAGTGCGGTGACCCAGGGTTTGAAGTGGTTCTGGCTTCCTGAACTCTTGAAGCCTTTCTGCACCGATCGTAGCGGCTCCTTCAGAAGAAACGAGCTCTTGGAACAGATTGTTACAGGAGCTGATAAGAGCGACTACCTGTGGTACAAGACAAGGTATCTCGGCAAACATCATAGCAGTATGTAGCATCTTGTGTGAATATTGTCACTGAACCTGAAACCTAAACTTTGAAATGCAGTTTGACCAGTGGTGCGGAAGAGGAGTTCACGTTGTATGTGAACACCACAGGCCATGAACTCTATGCATTTGTCAACGGGGAGCTCGCTGGTTACCAGCACTCCGTGAATGGGCCATATATCTTCCAGTTCCAGGCTCCTGTGACAATGAGAGCCGGCAAAAACTACATCTCCCTCCTCAGTGCTACCGTCGGCCTCAAGGTTTTGGTTTTCACAAACCTAAAAAGATCTAGTATCTTTTTTTGCATCTCTGCTGTTTCAGCCATGTATGCTTGATAATTTTCCTATGCTAAAACAGAACTATGGAGCCTCCTTCGAGCTGATGCCCGCTGGTATTGTCGGTGGGCCGGTTAAGCTGGTTCGCCCCGACAGCAGCGCCATTGATCTTTCCCACAGCACCTGGACTTACGAGGTACTACAAGATAGTGTAGATCATGTTATGTGCTTTAGTTAGTTTAATCACTGATGATCTCTAACCTCATAGTAATTGACAAAACTCCTTATAAATCCCCGTGTTTTAGACTGGCTTGTATGGTGAGAGCATCCAAATCCATCTGGACAAGCCTAACCTCGAGTGGAGCTGCCACCCCGCCGTCCCAGTCAACAGGCCCTTCAGCTGGTACAAGGTACTACTTTGGAATACATACAAACATTTCATGTGGTAATTTAAAAAAAAATAGTGAGTAAATTTTGATTTATCTTTTTCTGTAGGCTCTCTTCCACACTCCTGATGGTGAGGATGCCGTGGTGGTGGACCTGGCTGGCCTGAACAAGGGCGTGGTGTACGTGAACGGCCGCAACCTGGGGCGCTACTGGCCAAGCTACATCGCGGGCAACATGGACGGCTGCCACCGCTGTGACTACAGAGGGGCGTACAAGACCTGGGACAACCAGGAGAAGTGCCTCACCGGCTGCCACGAGATCGGCCAGCAGTTCTACCACGTCCCCCGGTCCTTCCTCAACGCTGGAGGGCTCAACACCATCGTGCTGTTCGAGGAGGCTGGTGGCGACCCAACCAAAGTGAACTTCAGGACGGTGGTGGTCGGGTCGGTGTGCATCAATGCAGAGAAGGGCGACGCCATCACGCTGGCGTGCGCAAACGGTGGGACCATCTCCAGCATCGACGTCACGAGCTTTGGTGTGGCCAAGGGCCAGTGTGGCGCGTACGAGGGAGGCTATGAGTCCAAGCCAGCCATGGAGGTGCTGTCGGCGGCATGCCTTGGAAAGGAGTCGTGCACCGTGCACTATACTGACGAATTGGACTCTGCTGGCAGCGAGGGATCCAGCGTGCTCACCGTCCAGGCTACATGCTAGTTGAGCAGCTCAGATATTAGGTAGGAAATTACATACCGATAGCCAGGCCTTGGTTTTCACTCGAACTCTAAAACTATGATTAGAAGATCAGTCTCGATTGCATATAAGTTCTTACATATTTCTGTCCACTAAATTGGTTGGTCCCTTCCTAGATGATTTATATGTTGTTAAGAGCAGTGGCAAAGAACTAATCACTAGGATTTAGAATAGCAAATACGATCACAAAACAGCTCATGAAGCACAAATATATTATAGGATGTACAAAAAGCACGACAGCAAAACAGTAGACGGCCACAAAAAATGGATTTGAAAATTGCCCGAATGTATATATGGTATGATATGCTTCACAAAAGAAATACAAACCCAGAGACTATTTGAATAAATAAATGTAATAATGTATGTTTTACTAGCCTACAGTTGTTGTACAACAGAGCGTTTTGCTTCAGATTCAGTAATCTCCAGTGAGTTTGTCTTATCTTCAGATGTACAAGTGTAGAAGACGCTAAAATAGACGCTTTCAGATACAAGCAAGCTTTGCTTGCTAAGGCTACAACAGTACAACCTAAGTATTGTTCAGCAATATCACCTGCACATGTTTTGTTTTCAGATTCAGATGTTATTCAACCAATTTAATGAAAGTAAAATCAATTAGTGATGCAAACAATATATGCGAACTGGTTCAGTTGATGTGGAATTGTCTCACACTTAAGGTAGTGCATGCCATCAATCCTAATTTCCCATAGGGGATGATTTACAACAATAACAACTATGAGAAAACTATAGTACTAGTACAAATTAATTGCTCATTTTTCTAACCAATAAACGATCATCTTAATTTTGTATAGGCAAATGTTGGTTCAGGGTTTAATTGCTTATGTTTGATCTCCAACTTTCCCAAAATAAATGTATGTTCACTCCCAAGAGACTAAAACATAAATTATTGGGAGTTCTAGAAAAAGTAAATCGCCAAAATGGTTCAAATACTTGTGTAAAAAAATTAGCCCTGCTATTGATCGTACCTCACAAATAATATGAACAATTCTTCATCTGTTATTGCTCCTAGCTCCATTCTTCTCTCCAAAGCAGTCAGCCCCCCACCATCTTTGATTGTTGTTCTTGCACCCCTGTGAAGAAGGGGACTTGGTTAAAAGAGAAGTACTAAAAGAAAAATGGTCTGGGAGAATATTTATTATTTTCATGTTCTCCAGAAGCAAATAAGAGAATATTCACAATATTAGGTACATCATAGTACTAAAAAAGAAACAAAATAGAATGTCTTCTGCATATACTGCATTTCCATGATTGGTACTAGATTATTGAAATGTATTGTATGATGATCTGGAAGAGGCGCCAATAAAACCCAAGAAGCAAGTAAAACCACTATACACATTCATAGTGACCTGACCTGATCTACTGGAGGCTATGGTGGCCACTATATTGGTATGAGTGGGCATATTGATTTACGAAGCTTGCATATATGCCATCTTTAGAGTAAAAATGACACACAATCCTTCATGGTTGCTTTTTACACTGATCGGTGGACCTGGGCATGGGATGATATGTAAATGAATCCATGTATCTGACAAACATACCACTCACATTTGTTTTAAATATTTTAGTTAAAATGATAAAATTTAGCAAACGTATTCTCCCAAAAGGACAAGTAGTCTTTTTTGAGAGAAACAAGTACAGTCTTCTTGTAAAGAAATCAATGAATGCACTTTAACCCTGAAATAAATACTACATATTTAAGTGGAAACAGTGTACTTATGTATTGGCACGAGCAAGCATTACATCTCGAGGTGCTGAATATATTGGAATATAACTAAGCATAGACTATACAGCAGGAACTCAACCTTACCTCTTCAGCAGATGTTTAGTAAGAGCGTCATTACTCTTTTGGACGCAATGGTGCAATGGTGTCCGTCCATGGAAGTCCTGCTTATTAATATCCGCGCCAAAAAGTAGCAGAAGCTCCACTACTAAAGGATGGTCACATTGACATGCTATGTGCAATAAAGAGCAGCCTTGCAGACAACCTTCCGGTTTCCCAGAATCCTCTATTCTCTCGCAAGAGGCTGGATCAAACAATCTCTTGTCTGTAACTGGCAGAACATGGTTAACGTCGTTGTTTACGTCATCATATGTCATGTTAGGACTCGCATCGGCCAACACAAGAATACGATACACTGCTCTCACATCATTTGTCCTTATAGCTTCCAGTATACCAATAGTAATTTCATTGGCATCTTTGGCAATAAGAAGTTTGTCCACATACTGCATAGAGCATTTACAAGAATGAATTACAGAATGAACACTGCTGAAGGAACAACAACATAGTGAATAGTCTATATCATATCATAATCCATACATGGAGCTAAATACTATCTATCCTAAAAGGTCAGCATTACTTCACTGTATCTCTATGAAAGATTGAAGTCTATAGTCAACCGATAGACTAATAATGCAAGTTGTAAATATCAACAGAAAGATTATCAGTCAAACAGGCAAGTCATCAGCGATCCATCAAATTTTGTTTATGTACTATACATGCAGGTTATCTCTCCCCTACAGCGCAGTTAAGAATTCAGATTTATAAACAGGTCTTAATTTAGTTGTCCTCCTACCCAAGCAGGAAGAACCAGCCTCCAAAAGGTAAGAGGGTCACCCAGATTGGGTGATAGCCCAGCTGGAATTCAAATGTGGCCTTCTTTTGCCGGGATGATAAGTAACTGAAGTGCCAGGAATCAGGTCGCCGACAGAACTTTGCCTCCAACTTTAAGGAATGCCCAAAGATTACATACTAGCCATAGAGGATCCCCATGGTCTACTCTAGAAACGGTTGCTAACTACATTCTGCAAACACAGGATGTCAAATTTAATAGCAGGATTGATCTGGATGTGGAATTGTCGTGGATATTAAATCTTATGCTAGCACATCAGACTGATAGGCTTTTCCAACAAAAATACTGGATAACATAAGCACAGAAGATTTATAAACTAGAGTAACTGATACTACACCAGAATAACAACCACTAGTGTCATGCTCATAAATGCAGAAATAATGCCTTTTGGAAACTTCAATCAGTAAATGCATGGCTGGCCATACAATAGTCTTTGAGAATATGACACTAGGCTTAGTACTAAAGACAGCACAGAAGAGCTTACCTTTGATTGTATGAACCTTTCTTTTATTGAGAAAGCATCAGTAGGTTTAGGCTTTTCCATGAACAGGATAGCACTATTTGACTCATCCATTCTGCATGGATACAAATTAATATTATGCAGACTGTCAATGTCAAAAATTAAATTAGACAAGATCACTGGAGAAAAGAGCAAAGTTGGCAGCACTCGTATCATATAGAAATATATTTGATGTTTTTTTTTTTTGAGCTGAAAACTGTAGGGGAGGCCCCGACAGTAAATTTTATTAAAAAAAGAAATATATGTACAAGATAGAGGTAAGGAATGTACAAAAGGGCTTAGCCCAGGGCATAGCCCAAAGGAACTACAGATCGTCTAGCCAGGCTAAAAGGGAGGATTTGAGATCATCCTTCATTCTGTAAGAAAGCAGGAAGAGGTCCCTTTTGAAAGAAAAGGTCCAAGCTCTAACAGAAGGTGCTTCATTATCAAAGATAAGACCATTCCTACGCTTCCAAATATTCCAGCAAGCTGTGGCAAAAACTTCAAAGAAGAAAGGTTTTCTAAAGTTGCATCTAGCTGCTGTAATCATCTGGGGGAGTTCAAGGCTGTCATTGATCATGATGTTAATTTTTGCCCAACATTGCCTACTGAAAGTACAGCTCCAGAAAAGATGATCCCTGGTTTCCAACAATCTGTTGTCACAAATTTGACATAGCCCATTGTCTTCGAAATTGTAGTTTTTCCTTATGAGCATATCCTTCGTGTTTAGTCGGTCATTGGCAAGGAGCCAGAAGAAAGTTTTTATCTTTGGTGTGCATTTAGATTTCCAGATCCAGGGAGAGAAAGTTGGAGCTTGAATGTGCTCAAAGTTCAATTTGTAAAACTTGCTGGCAGAGAAATGGTTTCCCCAGCTATAAGACCAAATATCATTACCATCCGCATTCCGAGCAGACCTTGTTTGTTCAATAAGGTGGTTAAATTCATGGAATTCCTCAAAAGCTTGGTTTGATAAAGGAAGGTGGAAAGCATCAATGGGGTCGCTCAGGTCCAGGATGTTCTTTACTGAGGCAAGTTTGTTAATAGCAAAGGAATGGAGCCTTGGGAACCTTATCATTGGGAGATCTGAAGTCCAATTATCGCTCCAAAAGAGTGCAGTATCGCCAGATGCAATGGAGCAGGAGGCAATGCTTTTAAACTTTGAGCAGAGTTTGACAATGTCTCTCCACCAAAAAGAGCTAGAGATGTTGGTGCTTTGTGGAGAAGAGTTGTTGTAACTCCTCCAAATCAAATGGACCCAAGGAATGTTTTCCTTATTGAAGAATTTGTGTAAGAATTTGATAAGTAGGGCCTCATTGTGGGCAGTTAGATTTGTGATACCAAGACCCCCTTTGGATTTTGGCCTACAGACAAGGTCCCATGCCGCCAAGGATTTAGGTTTATTGGAATTTTCCAGTTTGCCCCAAACGCCAATTCTCCTGGCCTTATCCACAATTCCAATAGCTCCATCAGCTAACTTAAGAGTGCAGAGATAGAAGGTGGGCAGAGAGCTAAGGATAGCCTTAGCCACCATGATTCGTCCATCAAGGGAAAGAAAAGAGGCAGTGGCTGTAAGGCGATGGTTGATCCTTGAGTAGAGGGGACCAAGGTCTCTAATACGGGGTCTGGTTAGGCCAAGCGGTAGTCCAAGGTAAGTGAAAGGGAAGGACTCGAGCTTGCAGCCAAAAAGACCTGCCAGATGAGTCGCTTTCTCATTAGCGAGATTAATGGGGAGGAGACATGACTTCGCGAAATTAACCCTAAGTCCTGTTGATTGTGCAAAGGCTTCTAGGATGCCTTTAAGAAAAAGAAGTTGGCGGGAGCAGGCTTGCATAATAAGGAGGGTATCGTCTGCATATTGGATTATAGGGAAGTCTCCATTGACCGGCGGGATGGGGTGGTGTAGTAGGTTAAGCTGGCAGGCTTTGTTGATGATTGTTTGGAGAAGATCCGCCGTGGTGACATAAAGTAGAGGTGAGAGGGGGTCTCCTTGTCTTAAACCCCTACGGCAATGAATTTTTTTCCCTGGAACGCCGTTAAGTAGGACTGAAGAGGTGCCTGAAGAAAGAATTGAGTTGATCCATCCAATAAAAAGGTCATCAAAACCATAGTGTTTTAGCATAGCTAGGACCGCATCATGCTCAATCATGTCAAAAGCTTTGGTGAAATCAAGTTTGAGGATGATGATCTCTCTTCTGGATTGATGACATTGATGAAGAAATTCAAAGCTCCAGGCGAGGCAGTCCTGGATTGTCCTACTTCTGATGAAGCCATATTGGTTTTGATGGACGATGTTGAGAATCACCTTTTGAAGGCGGTCGGCGAGGAGCTTAGTTAGAAGCTTCAGGCAGGAGTTAAGAAGTGAGATAGGTCTGTAGTCTCCAAGGTTCTCTGGACTGGAAACTTTTGGGATCAACGTGATGTGAGAATTATTTATGCACTGCAGGTTGATGGTGCCGTTGAAGAAAGCGTGACAGAGTGCGTAAAAATCATATTTGATGATGTGCCAGCACCTCTTGAGGAAGAGGCCATTGAAACCATCAGGACCTGGGGCACGGTCTGTGGGTAGGGATTTTATAATATTGTCAATTTCCTCTGTAGTAAAAGGAAGGGAGAGTGAATCAAGCCCATCCATCCTATTAATAAGGTTTCCAAGTGAGAAGTGCATGATGGGCTTATCGGAGGAGCCCAAACGCTTGGAGAAGGTGTTCCAGATTATGGCAGCCTTGGAATTGTGATCATTGTAAGAGACACCATCATTAGAAGTCAACGTAGCAATTTTATTTCTTCTGTATGATATGGTGGCCGCAGCATGGAAGAATTTCGTATTTTCCCCACCAAGTTTAACCCATCTTATGGTGCATCTATTCTTCCAGTATATGCGCTTGTAGTGTAGCAGATTTGCAATGCGTTTTTTCAAAATTATCCGGAAATTGAACTCAGGCATAGAGAGTGGTCGTTGTTCTTCTAACCCATCAAGTAAGTTGAGAACCAGGTTGCATCTGTCCATCCACATGGAGATACGTGAGGTATTTTTACTCCAGTTTTTCAGGGCTTTTCTAGTATTTTTGAGTTTTGAAGAGATGACACCTGCACAGTCTCTTGCTCTACAGGGAATAGCCCAAGCGTTCTCAACTACGCTCATGAAGCCTTGACAGTCAACCCAAAAATTTTCGAAGCGGAATATTCTAGCCTTTGGGATGTCCGTACCCATTGAAATAAGGAGGGGGATGTGGTCTGATGCAGGATAGCGGCTTTATCTCAGTGTTTGGAAAGGTCGAAGTCCAAAGCGCTGAAGAAAAGAACCAGTCTATTTGTTCCAAAAGGGGGCTCGCCTGCATATTGCTCCAAGTATAGGCCCGGCCAGAGATTGGGATTTCAACCAGCCCGTGTGAGTTAATGAAATTGTTGAAAGTGCACATATCCTCTAGATTTCCACCTTCTTTGTTCCTGTTATCTTCAGATCTGTAGAAGTTAAAATCTCCAGCAAGGAGCCAGAGTTCGTTATCTGGGATCTCCAAATTCATCATCCAATCAATGAAAAGTTCACGAGCTTCTCCGGCACAAGGGCCATAAATGTTTAACAAGTGCCAACTTTGTCCAGATACAAGAGACAAGAATTTGATGTGGACTAGAATAAGAAAACTAACAAAACTGAAACCCACAGGCCACAGGTGAGGAACGAAGTAATCTTATTGCCCCCAGACAAGTAACTAGTAACTACTACCTCCGTAGTTACTTAGTATTTTCCATCTCGACTATATCAACTTGTCTAGCACGAGTTGCGACTAGTCACGATTTGTCTGCTTGTCGGTACCCCAGCGACAAGTTGCAACTCATTGACTCGTAAACCTTCCCCACCCCTATCCCCAATGCTCCTCCACCCACCCAGATGTGGTCGACGGTAGCAACAGCGCCACAGGTGCTTCATAAAGCACCAGCACCTCTGCAACTCTGCTGCACTATTGGCTTCTATCTACAATGGATAATACTGATATTTCCAATCAAGAGCTTTCCCTCACCCAAAATTATTCTGATACTTCTCCATTTGTATCAGCACCAGATACATATCAGGATGCTGATAATGCAACTCCTCAGTATACTGGGGTAACCTAGCTAATGCCTTGAGTACCCCCACCTATAACGAATTTCAGTGCACACTGAAAATTCAATAGAAATTCAAGCCCGAGTTCATTCTGTATATAAAAGAGTCCCAGAGAGCTCAAATATTTGTAAAATTCCTCAACATACATGTAAAAGTATAAATTATCTGTACAGTGTACACATGATCCATGTTAGCCCAAACTGGTCGGCTGGGATATTAGTCAATCTACCACAGCTTGAAGATGGAGGTGTGGCTAGGATGAGAAATGCTTAAAATAAATGTAAGACAAGATATATATTGCTTCAACATACCCTTGATCTTCTTTCGGAAGAAGAGCTTCCCAAATGGAATTATTGTAATCATTTCCAAGTGCACGAAACAAATCAATAATTACTGGCTCCCATACTTTCACATCTAATCTCAAGGATCGAACCTACATCAAGTAAGACGATAAGCTGAACTGTTGAACTAGTAACCCCGCTAATTTATAATCTTAAAAGCAAAAAAAAAAACTACGTATCAAAAGCCCACAAGGTAGTACATATGGCAAAAAAAAAATACCAAATACAATTGAAGGGTAGAGCTAGACCAACAACGTAGAGATCTTAAAGTGTAGTCCTAGGATGTTCCCAATACTAAATTGCACAAATCAGAAGTATAGCTTGGAACTACATGCATGTATCCTATGCAAAAGACCACCGTCCGGGCGTTGTACATAATCTCTCTCGTTTAATTGCAACTGGCAATGCCTAGTTGCATTCTCCATCTCATAATCATCCATCACAGTGAAAAGAGCATGAATTCTTCCAATTCAATCAGTGTAGATAATGATGAAAACCATGATGAGAACAGTAGATTCATAGGTTGATTACTGTATAATGGTGGATGATTGTGGTGCTAGGGTAAGTGCCAGTGGAATGGTATAGACATAATTAGAGAGAGAAACGAGAAACTAACAGGGGCACTGCCTTTTAATTAGAAGAAAGAGAATTATGATTTACAAAGTGGTTTGCTTAGGGGGCAAGGCTTCAAGCCCACAAGCGGCATGTGGACTACTCCCCAAAGTAAAACATTACAAGAGCTACGGAGGAGAATTTCCACCTAAGTCAGGTCTATGGGCTATGGCTTCTGGTATGTGAGCCTTTCCGGTAAAGGCGTGGCGATTTGTTCGTAACTGCATGAAGGTAACGATTGATGGAGAACACCAGATGAAACAAGGAAAAGAGGCAGATCATTGCTTAATGTTCTGGTGGCCAACAAGAATCTAGATCCTTAAGTTCAGATCTAGCATATGTAGTTTTCTTTACACCACAAAGATACTTTGCAAAGGATACCAAGTACTACCATTGCAGCAAAAGGAAAGGCATAATTAACACGAGTTCTGCCAATCATCTTCCACAACGACTGTCGACTGGTGGCATTTGGAGATTGGACAGTAATATGCTCCTACTTTTACAGCTTTACACTACCGCTAACACTAAGTTAATGTTTCCAATCATTTCATAAAAAAACTTTAGTGAAAGACAGGACCAACCCAATGTAATTACTAAGTAACATAAATACAGAGCTAAATATAGATTAGGATATTGCACCTTCGAAATATGGACTCCAAGATTCCTGTGAGCCCCAGAGCACTGAATACAAATCAGAATACCCAAGTTTAGAGATGCCCAATCAGGATCGGGAGCACGGCATTCTGCACAACAGTCATTTCCAGGGATAGTCCTGAGATGGTTAAGTGCATCATTCTGTGCCTCTGAACTTTTACTCTCTTCAAGAGATGCAAGGTCAGCGGAACTTGCAGAACTATGACTTTCTGCCGCTAGATTTCCATATGGCAGCTGAAATGAGATGAAATCAGGATAAAATCAGTATTGAACAGTACTACTAACTTGACAAGAATAAATTACATAAAAGCACCACATTTGGGACAGCCTTCTACTCTTGGGGCAGATTGTGACATATAAGGCTGATGATTGGGTTCAGTGGTTTTGAGACCATGTACTTACACTCTTTGATCCCCTCGAGCACTTAGCTTACGTGGGTTGAGTTTCACGATGCAGGCGGAGGTGGATGTCCGCTCGTCCGCTTCGTCCGCGCCGCTAAAAAGGCCCAAACGGCCTAGCGGCTAGGCCACATAAGCAAGGCGGCCTCACGGACCGTGTCTATTTGGCCCGCCAGGCCGTCCATCCCGCTAAGAAAGAAAAAAAGCTATCGCTCGTAGTAAAGGAAGCAGAGTAGATAAGTCACGCCGCCACGCTGGTTGCCGCCGTCGGGCCGGCGCCTTGCTTTTCTCTGCCCAGCACGTTAACGTCTGCACCTAGCTCGCCGCCTCCCTGCACCCCGCTCGGCCTCAATCTCGCCGTACTCGTCCCCGGCGCGCGCGCGGCACACCATCTGCTCGTACAGGCGCTCCCCGCGGGCCTACTCTCGTATGGCCGTGCCGCCGACGGCACACGGCACGAGCCCGATCCCGGCGACGCCTGCGGGCTGCTGCAGCGGTCCGGGAGGACGGCGCGGGCGAATGCCATCCCGGGGCCGACGCCGCAGGTCTTGGCGACGTCGATGTCGGCGTGGAGAGGCTCGCAGGCCTCCTCCTACGCGAGCGCGGCAGAGAGGCGGAGGATGGAGGGGCTCGGCGCGCACTCGGGCGGCACGACACCGTCCCACCGCTTGTGGTGCACGCCGCCCCGGCCGGCCATGTTGCTATGCCCAGAGAGCACGAAGATGCGCATGACTGCTGGATAGGCGGAGGGGAGATGATTCCTTGAAGCGTGCGTTGGGTTCGGCAGGAAGTTGCTGCTGTAGGTAGCAGCTACCTGGCAGGGAGCGGTGTCCGCCGGAAACAACGGCTAGCGAATTTAGTGGACGCGGACGTCGCTAATTACACAATTAGTGTGGCGGATGGAGCGGACAGGACGGACGGGGCCAGCGGCCTGTCCACTTGCATCGTGAGTTGAGTTGTATGATGTGGTGTTGGTCCGGTTTCAGACTTGTACATAACCTTCTTTCTATTAATGCATCAAAACACAATGTTTTTTTGTGTTTTTGCGAAAAAAGTGGTTTTGATGGTAAATCTGACATGTCATGCACACATGTCAGACCTCATGTGGCTCACAGGCGTGCCACACACCCAATGGAGAGGTGGCACTGCAACCGAGGTGTGGTTGATTTGACTCAACCCAAGCCCGATCGAATGCCTCTTGTGGCAGCGTGACCGATACATGGCCAGTCCTGGAAGATGGGGAAGCAAAGTTGGAGCTCGCTGGATCCCAACAACGGTTCTTGGCCTACCTGGTCACATTTTAGCAATGTGCAGCCGAGTTGGAGAGGGACTAAACGTTGTATGTGTAAATAAGGGAGCAAGGCTGCAGCCATGGAATCATTGAATTTGTCAAGGGTAGCAGTGCTGGGGGTGAAGGAGAGAGAATATACACAGGGAATCATCCTACCACTCAACGGAGATCATCGGAAGATGTGGTGGTCAGAGTGGAGTGGCTTGGCATGGCCAGAACGCTGGCAAGGACGTGTGGGAGAGAGAGGTCAGAGGCTGAGAAGCGGGAACAAGAAAGGCTGAGAAGAAAATGAAAGATGACAAGTAGGCCCCAAATCCATCTCAACATAGAATCCACGTGAGCTAAACTACGCCCAGCTCTGACATGCAGGCCCGATCATCAGCCTTATTTGTCAATCCTGTCACAAGAGTCGTGTTCTTTAGCAGCAATTTTAACAAGTGGTAGGAGTAGTTAGTTGTGTTTGAAGGTTACCCCAGATGTAGTGGTTTTATGTAATTTACTCTCCTACAAAAAAAAATCACATGCATGTAATAATACATTAAAATCAAGACAATCTTATTACAGGCCAAGCACTATTAACTTATAACACGATTATGAAAAACAGATGCTGCAATTAGATATCTCAGCAGTTTTGCTTCTACTAAACAGCGGAGTGTTTCTGTAGAATGTAACAAAAGAGAAGAAAATGGAGCAAACCTGCGGTGGGAGCGGCGAATTCAGCAGTGATGCAATAACTCCTGTTATTTTTTCGATCCAGTCCTTTTGGTCAGCCTCTGTCTCCGCCTGCCATCAACAAAGTTAGAACCTATTAGTATCAATTATCAAGAAATATATGGCATCACTGTTCAAAAAATAGTTTATCATAACAACATGTTTTTCTTCAGACCTTCAGAAAATGTGTTTTCAATCAAATTTAAAATATGGGCTCTAACAGAATGTTCAACATCTGAGGGGGTTACAATTACCTGTAAAGTGTATGCCTTCATGGGAGAGATTACTCTGAAGCAAAATCTTAAATCATTTTCTTCTGCATCCATCTTAATTGTTGAAGTTCTGAGATTAATTGTACGACATGAAAGAGGATCGTCTCCCTGATATGAAGCTTTCTGATTTAAGAATTTGAAACGACTAAAAACACCAGTCCCTTCAGTTGTTTGTTGTGATGCCACCCCTTGCTTCCAAATAACAAAAGGTAAATGTAAAATAAACAATGTATGCCTCCTTAGAGTAAATTATAAAACACATCTATGGCATAACTTTAAACACCACACTTAAACAATCTATCACATCTTCACTATAATCACCAACTGCGCAGAAACTTTTCAGAGCATTTTACTATAGCAACATGGCCCTTGGGAAATCAATCCACTTGATGGAAAAAAGATATACATCAGTCTGAATCCTCCCATAGAGAAAGATTAATACTAAACATAACCAAATAGACCATTCTAATTGCTGGAAGAGAAAAGTAGCAGAGTAAATAAGTTTGATGAAAACCAGGAGCAAGGATATAAGCTACTATAAAAACATAATATTCATTACAAATATCAATGAATTACAAAAATATGACTGCATGAATAAGACGAAACATAAATTCCTACAAAATACAAGATTACAAACTCATGCAAGCAAAATTTAAAAAGCTCAGGAGACTTGGTGCGCCAAACTATAAATATATAACTGCTAATTGATTGCATACCGATTGTTTATTTACCTTGTTCCCATAGTAATACAGAGTCCCATGACTGTCAAGAACAAAATACCTCCGCTTCCACTCTCCTCGTAAATTTTCAGAACGCTTAAAGAGATAACCTTGTTTAATTATTTGAACCTGGTACAAAGTAAATATGAGTTAAAACAGAATGAACATGGAGCCTAGTTAATTACAATAAGAAGATAACAGAGAAATACAGCCTCTCTAGGAATACAGTACTAGATTTACATGTGTTGCGTGTGTTATATCCAGTGTCTCTAGGCTTGTAAATACTATCCACTTTTCAATGAAACAATACACAATACTCTTGCCTTTTCTCGTGAAAAAAAAGAAGAGAAGGATAACATAGGAATACAGTACTAGATTTTGAACCCAACATCATAGTTATATCTTGTCAGATCCCTCTTTCAGGAACAAGTGCATATACAAATCAAGCACCATATTAGAAAGAAAGGTCGCCGGCATTTGGACACATTACATCATACTATCTATTGGCGATAGGTTCTCTTCAAAGCATTACGTGGGGAAGCAATGAACAATTAACTACCTGGCCATTGGCAGTTGACTGCATCAAGGCTTCAATCTTTTTATAGGATTGAAGACCAACAACATGGATACCATCACCACTAGTAGATGTGTTTACATTACTAGCCATTCTCAAATTTGCTATTTCTTCTTGAGTTCTAAACTCTTGAATTCTCTTTGCAAGTTTATCTTGCTCGTTCATAGCCATTTCCTTTGATTGTTGCGCATATGTTAGAACCTGCATTAAGACATTACTGTTAGCACATTCATCGGTAACTTATGGATAACGGTTATTAGAATGTACATTATCGATTAAAACCAATATAAGGAACAATTACTGAACCTGGTGAATGAATGGTTCCATTTGGCTCAGTAGTTCAAATCCCTAGAACAAAGAAGATAATCAAGAAGGTCTCAAGCAACAAAACAACGATAATCGCTTAAACTGTAGAGAGTATCCATGCCTGCTTAAAATATCTCAGATGGGCATCCATCACCGCACTTATTGATTCCAAGAACTCGTACTTCTTCTTTGCTTCAATGTTTGCAAGGGCATGCACCTGAATTCCTTACATTGCAGGAGGATCATTGGCGTGTTATATGATTTCATAGCAATGCTAGAAAGAAGAAAAAATGATGATACATACTAAGTTAAAGCGGGATCTTTCGAAAGCTGACTTGCCATTGTGTAAATCCTGTAAACATGGGATTAAGGAGCTGGGATGCACACTGCAAATCTGCAATTATATTTGACTATGAAAAAAGTTGTCATAGTTTACCTCTTCAAGTCCTGTCACTACTTCTGCTCTAGTCCCTTTCCGCACTGACACAAATTTTTCACGTGCCTGGAAGCAAGATAGAGATACGACATTAAGTAGGGCACAAATTGTATAAATTTAGAATATTAAAGAAAATGTTACTTAGAAATGGGCTGAATTGCTGCTTTATTTGTGGTGCACCACATGCCAACAGGAAGAAATAAAGAAGAAAAGTAAGCAATGACATAGTTAGAAGTCAAGACATTACCTGATCATAGCCCACTGTAGCCTTATCCAAACGCTGTCGACAGTCCTATATATAGGCTGAAATGTTAGCACATAATATTAACTTAACCCATGTGTTAATTAACTACATCAAAATCAAGACAGTCAATTAGGACAGTAGGACAAGCATAGTCAAGGGAGCATCAAGCATTGAAATTAATTTTAAAACCATGTCAGATTTATTTAGTTATTGAAGTTTGTGCTCAAGGAGCAATTATTAAGGCATGAAAAAGAGGAACATGCAAGTGTGGGTCAGTGAAGAATAATACAATATTTTGGTTCCAAAGGGGGGGGGGGGGGGTCACCTTTGCATCATGCAGATCCTCGTTAATAAATTGCGTTAAACGTTCACTGAGCATATGCTCGACCTGTTTGGAGGGAACGGAGTGGTAAGGATGTTACAGATATTCACTATAGTAAATTAGTATTGTTATTTTATTACTAGTTAAAAACCAGAACACCATACACCATGGACAAATAAAATTTGCCAGTTTCCCATAAATCCGTACATGAAGGTTTTGTGAGCCCAAATGGAGACTTCGTTACCGAACCAAGAATATCCTCTTTCAACACATAATTCAAGTTCTGGATGTATGCAGGTGCATCAATGCCAAGTATATGAAAACATCTTCCAAAAGCTTTTTTCAACTGATTAAAGACCCTAGAGGCCTACTTAGAGACAACCTAGCGCTTCTACTGATGTATATTTGTCATTCCAAAAGGATTCCTTGGAACTTACAAACTAGTTAAGGCTCTATAATTGAGGACAAATGCTGATGTGTTTGAACGATTCTGTGGCCAACCTTCACCATTTAGCTGTTCGACCTGCAATTGCAACCCTACAACCAGGGGTGTTCTACAATTTACTCGTTGGTAAAACAGTTCATATCTGACAAGATAACTTCTGTTTTTTCAGAGAAGAATGGAGAACCTTCTGACTGAAAGAGCAGAGATTATTGTATCAATATGAGGCCCACAGGGCATATATTATAAGACACGCAAACCCTACACAGTATGCAATAATACACTTGACATTATAAACATAATGGAAGAGAAGATTGACTCAAAGACCCTTTTGGCATTTCCTTCCAATGTTCTATTTCTTGCAACTTAAAGATGTACAAACCTTCACAAATTTAGATATCCTTGGCTGGTAACTATATTTTCATGGTTTTGCCAATGCTCACGTTTAACTCCGCCTATGCCTTTTAGGAATAGCCGGTCCCAAGCCCGGGTAAAGCAGGAGGGTTGTGATAGGCTTGGCAAGCAAAGGTAAAAACCAGCCATTCCTATGGATATGAAACCCAATAGAATTTCGTTGGGCCGTAACCCTCTCAGCGACGCGTCATATCGGAACCCAGGTGTGGTGTTAAATGAGCAAGGGCTGGGCCGCCACCGCCTTAGTGGCGCGCCATATCGGAACCCGGATGTGGTGTTAAATGAGCAAGGGCCAGACCGCTACCGCCTAGCGGTGCGCTACATCTTCGCCCAGATGTAGTGTTAAGTGAGCAAGGGTCTTTGCATCTCTCTCGACAGATGCGAAGGGCCAGGAAGCTAGCCGAGGCAAATAGGTTGTGGGTGGGTAGTTGGAATGTAGGATCCTTGACCGGAAGCTACGGGAATTAGTGGACGCTGCGATAAGGAGGCGTGTAAATATCATTTGTGTCCCGGAGACTAGATGGGCGGGTCAGAAGGCGAGGTAAGTCGAGAATACCGGCTTCAAGCTTTGGTATTCAGGTTCAGTAGGTACTAGGAACGGCGTAGGAGTCCTCATAAATAAGAGCCTTAAGGATGGAGTAGTGGATGTTCGGAGAAAGGGGGATACGATCATCCTAGTCAAGCTAGTTGTCGGGAATGTTGTCAGTGCTTATGCCCCACAAGTTGGGCTAGACATAAGCACTAAGAGTTGGCACCACGATAGAAGCACAAGCAACATGGTGAAGTACAAAGAGGCCAAGAAGAATGCAAGGTGAGTTGTGAGTGGAGCAAGGGGCGGGCCCATGAGGAGCTATATATGGTAGACTAGGTACAAAGGAAGACGAGAAGGATATCTATAAGATGGCAAAAATTCATGAGAGGAAGACGAGGAACCTCAACAAAGTGAAATGCATCAAGGACGAGGCTAATCGACTTTTAGTGAAATATGAAGAGATCAAGAACAGATGGAGGGAGTACTTTGATGGGTTATTCAATGATGGGAATGAGGGCACTATGCCCAAGCTGGATGACTCCTTTGATGACACCAATAGGCATTTTCTGCGGAGGATCCAAGAGCTTGAGGTTAATGAGGCCCTCAAAAGGATGAAAGGAGGAAAAGCCCTTGGCCCTGATGATGTCCCAATTGAGGTGTGGAGAAGCCTTGGAGACGTGGCAATAGTATGGCTAACTAAGCTTTTCAACCACATTCTTCGGTCAAACAAGATGCCCGAAGAGTGGAGAAAAAGCATATTAGTACCTATCTTCAAGAATAAAGGAGATATTCAAAGTTGTACTAACTACCGAGGGATTAACCTTATGAGCCATACTATGAAACTTTGGGAGAGAATCATGGAGCATCGCTTGAGGACAGTGACGAATGTCACTAAAAACCAGTTCGGTTTTATGCCCGTGAGATCAAGGCGATTTTATTACTTCGCCAACCTATGGAGAGATATAGGGAGCAGAAGAAGGACCTACATATGGCCGTCATCGACTTGGAGAAGAGGACGGTCATGTGGTGGGCGCTGGAGAAACACAAAGTTCCAACAAAGTACATTACCCTCATCAGAGATATGTACGATTGTGTTGTGACAAGTGTTGGCGCAGGTCATAGTGAGACCGATACATTCCCAATCACGAGAGGACTACATCAAGGGTCAGCCTTGAGCCCATACATGTTTTCCTTGGTGATGGATGAGGTGACCAAGGATATACAAGGAGATATTCCTTGGTGTATGCTCTTTGCAGATGATGTGGTGTTAGTAGATGAAACTAGGGCCGGCGTGAATAGGAAGTTGGAGCTTTGGAGGCAAACTTTGGAGTCAAAGGGGTTTAGACTTAGCAGGACCAAGACTGAGTACGTGCGATGCGACTTTAGTGGTGTTGGTGGCGAAGACGGAGATGTCAGTTTAGAAGGAAAGATAGTGCCCAAGAGGGACACCTTCCGTTACTTGGGATCAATGTTGCAAAGCAATGGTGATATCGACGAGGATGTTTTCCACGGGATGAAGGCAGGGTGGATGAAGTGGCGGCAAGCATCTGGTATCCTATGTGACAAGAAGGTCCCACAAAAGCTAAAAGGTAAGTTCTATAGGACGGCGGTTAGACCGGCGATGCTTTATGGTGCAGAATGTTGGCCCACTAAAAGACAACATATCCAAGAAATGAGTGTTGCTGAGATGCGCATGTTACGATGGATGTGCGGCCATGCAAGAAAGGACCGGATTAGGAACGAGGTATTTCGCGATAGTCTAGGGTGGCACCGATCGACGAGAAGCTAGCCCAACACCGACTAAGGTGGTTTGGGCATATCCAGCGGAGGCCTCTGGAAGAGTGGAACTCTAAAGAGTATGGAGGAGACTAGAAGGGGTAGAGGACGACCAAGGTTGACGTGGGTGGAGGCGATAAAAAGAGACTTGAGGGATTGGAATGTACCTAAAGTCTTGGCTCTTGATAGGACTGCATGGAGATCAGCGATCCATGTGCTGGAACCTTAGTTACTCGCTTTTTTCTTTTCTTTCTCCTTGTTTTGGTTATTTTTTCTGTTGGGCTTCATATCTAGCCTACCCCAACTTGCTTGGGAAAAAGGATTTGATGTTGCTGTTGTTGCCTATGCTCACTCTTATGTTAAATATGTAACATTTGACCACCTCTGCTTTCAATCTGCCCCACCTGTACTAACTACCCCGTCTGTAGATGGTTTGGTTCATAGCCACACTTTGCCAAGACTAAGTTTGGCAAGTGTGTCAGAAGTTAGCACAAAGTTCACTCTACGACAGGTGGACTACATGGATAATAAAGTGTGGCAATGCTAAAGTGTGGAAATAACCAAACACATACTAAACTGCCAAACTTAGGCTTGGCAAAGTGTGGCTGGAAACCAAACACCCCCTCAGTATGCTCGCACCGCAGGTGACAAATTGTCATAATTTCGGACTGCAGATTCAAATCTGAAAATAAAAGGAAAGCATAGGCACTGCAGAGGTAAATGCTACCTCCATTCCGAAAAAGAAGATGTATAATTTTTTCCAAAGTCAAATGGTGTAAACTTTGATTAAACTTGTACAATAAACTATTAACATTTATGAGACCTAACACACATGATATGAAATCTAATGATATTAATTTTTATTATATATATTGATAATTTTTTCTATGTGCTTAGTCAAACTTCAAGTTGTTTGACTTTTAGAAAAATTTATACGCCTTCCTTTTTGGAATGGAGGTAGTACAAACTAGAATGGTACAACTCATGCCATGACTCAGATGGATAAGCTCAGGATGTGCGAGCTGACAAAATAGTAACAGCAATATTGTTTTCCAGTAACTTATTTTCCTGTGGGTGAAGTGAACTACAGATGGAGCGAAATGGTACATGTCAATGCTATATGATGGTAGTACCTGAGAACGAAGGAGCTCCTTGTATGTTCCAAGCTCCCGAAAAGCAGTAGTGAACTTGGACATTACAGGCCCTGCAACATAATAAGAATTTGGAACTTGAGATTCCCCCCAAATCTTAAAGGTAACATGGAATCACATTTTATTGAGGAAAATTGTTAAATCTAACTCCAGTGAATATGCATGGTATCGATCATGTCTCCGGTTGCAAGAACTGTGCTTTAAGTAAATTAAGTATACTACCCGCAAAACAAACAAAAAAGTAAATTTGAGTATACGGAGCACCAACCAAAGGGGCACAAAATATATATTTTAGAGGGATAAACTCAATGGCTTTCGTACATATAGATGAGAAAACAGGAAGAAGTAAGCAAAAGAAACATCAGGGATTTGTCAAATAACCTCCAATGGCAACACTAACAGGGTCATCTCGACCAGCACCAAATGCTTCTAGGGCGTCGGCAAATAGTAGATCTCCAGCATATCCTTCATCAAGTGATCCCCTGAAACTAAGGCTATTAGGAAACAAAGCTATACTAAAGCAGAACCTTGACCATAAGGCTTCTTATTAATCTTTTAATCCTAGAAATAATTTAAACTGCAATAATTATATACGTAATATGACAACAAATATAGCTAGAAGCAGCAAAGCAAGAAAGGGGCAGAAGGTGGGACTTAAGGAGAGAATTCATTAATGCGGTTGCAGTACAGGTTGCTATAGTTCCACTATTCTACAACACCAATCAGTACCTTTGTGCAACATTTGAGGCTACTGCTTTACATTTACACATAAGATATTTACAGTTATGGAAAAGGAGTTAGGAGAGAAATGTACATGAATCTTTTACACCCTTTATGAAGATTTGAGCACCGTTGTTTCAGTTCATCGGTAAGTTGTTCCAAAGAATTGACCTATGGATCAACAGAAAGAAGTCAGAAATAACTTAAATTTATGTCTAAGTTTGATTGACCTTTAAAGAAGAAAGGAAGTTCTGTGGGCAAAAACGAGAGAGAAGTTGAAAGGAAGTTTTGCACTCCAATTTATATTTTCAAACATTGAGACCAATGTCCAGAAAGGCTTGATTCAAGGTGGACTACTATTTTTGTGAACTCAGTATTTCTACAAAACAGCCATTTTGAAAAGTGGTTTCTTTCACACTTAAACTATAACAGAATTTAATCAGGAGTAAAAGTAGCCAATGAATGTATATATCCAAAGAACTGTAACCAAGGGCATTTTGATTTACAGATGAAACCTATATGTCAGATAAATATATCACTGTCAATTGGTGATGCTGATCCAACAGCATGATTCGATAATTCAGAGAAGCACCATCGATATTGCCAGGGCAAAGTACACATTTGTTCTTCTACTTTACTCCAAGACTAATTTTGGCCCCGTGCACTATGAAGGGGCTTGGTATGAACAGATGTTGATTTTGTGTGGGCAGTCGGCTAGTCCCTGGATGACCTAGCAGTCAAGTAAACATCTATTTGTCCCACCACGTCAATGTGCAGTATTAAATGACCCAAATTTGAGTGCGGCAGGCCTAATATATTATTAGTGAAAGTATGGTATCAAAATAAAGCTCAGCCAATAGTAGGAAAAAAATACTGTCTACCGATTAAATGACACCAGCACAGACTAGATTATATTATAGGACGCCGGCACTTTGTGTTCTTGCAAAAGCAAAGTGGCTTACACATAACGATTGTTGTTTTAGAGTGCTATTTTTATGGCTTCAGGTTTTGTGGTGGCCTCCCATTTATTAAACAGTTCTATAGTTGCATACATATAATTTCCTCTACAGTTAAACTTTTAAGCGACAGAGTGGTATTTTGGATATGCTCAAATTGTGCACTACGAAGGGGCTTGGTATGAAGTATGAACAGATGTTGATTTCGTGTGGGCAGTTGGCTAGTCCCTAGATGACCTAGCAGTCAAGTAAACATCTATTTGTCCCACCACATCAATGTGCAGTATTAAATGACCCAAATTTGTGTGCAGCGGGCCTCATATATTATTAGTGAAAGTATGGTATCAAAATGAGGCTCAGGCCATAGTAGGAAAGAAATACTGTCTACCGATTAAATGACACCAGCACAGACTAGATTATATTATAGGACGCCGGCACTTTGTGTTCTTGCAAAAGCAAAGTGGCTTACACATAACGATTGTTGTTTTAGAGTGCTATTTTTATGGCTTCAGGTTTTGCGGTGGCCTCCCATTTATTAAACAGTTCTATAGTTGCATATATATAATTTCCTCTACAGTTATAATTTAACTTTAGAGCGGCAGAGTGACATTGAACTTTTAAGCGACAGAGTGCTCTTTTGGATATGCTCAAATTAAACATTTATTGAAGCCACTAACAGTAAATAATATAATCAAACAAGTGAAAATACATCGACAGTCCGGACACATCATTGCAGATCAAAGGAGAGGTAGCAAATTTCATGGATTAAATTACCAGATACGGATTATTTGGCCAGCAATAGCAAGCCTCTGAAAATTCACTGAACCTACAAATTTTGTTCAAACATGATCTACCGTTTAAGAAAACGTGACAAGCAACAAAGTTTGATCCAAGACACAAAAGTGCAGCAGCTTTAAAAAAAACACTATCTGGCAGGCACCATGAGGGCAAAAAGTTGACAGAAACGCAAAGTCCTAAGTACTTGGTAAGCAGACTAGAATGCGATCCACTCATGCAGCTAAATCAGCCACAGCCTACTGACTTGTCTCGATCCAACACGGAATCTTATCGAGCAGCCACTCAAGAGCCCCCGCATTGCTAATCCTAACCTATGGACACCCACGGAAGCACGCGATCAAGTCGAGATCTCGGAGACGGAAAAAAAAAATACAGTGTCCTGGAATCCCCAAATCCGCTCAAGCTCGTCGCAGCAATCTAAAACTCCAAATACAGCTCAAACCCAAGCACGCGGATGACGTGAATCTACCGCATACGCTCGAGCGAAAGGAAGAGCCAGGCGGGATCTCGCCAGGCAAATGGGAAGCGAAAACGATGCGCCGGAGGGAGAGGGGCCCCGATCGGGCAGGGAGAGAAGAAGGGGGCACCTGCTTCCGGAACATGGGGGAATCCTCGAGCTTGGTGAAGGCCGCCATGTGTGAGGTGGTCGAGCTCAGGTGGAGGTGCAGGCTGCTGCTGTCGAAGGGAAGGAAGCTCCCAGAGATCTGTGCGTGGGCGTGGGCGGGAGGTGGAAGACAGGAAGAGGAGTGCGGTCCGGCGGTTGCTGTCTCTGCCTGTCGCTACTCTCGGTCGGTGTGGCACCTAGGTTCCGCTTCCGGGTTGCTTGGGCTCCGCTGGGCCTTGGGCTGGAGTATGCTCGGCCCGAGTATGGGCTCACGCTACAGCAGAACTGGCCCTCGCGCTCCGCGGTTCTCCGTCGGCGATTGCAGCGCCGCCGCTACTCCTCGCCATCATCACGCCGTGCCGCACCTCGCCGGCAACCAGTCACCGCGGTGTAGTGGGTAGGTCATGCTGACGCCGAATTGGTAAGCTCCCTTCTCCCCGGCAATCTTCTGTTAGTACATGACATGGTGTAGGGCTAAGAGCATCTCCGCTCGTCTCCCCGACGAGGCTTCCGAACGACGTTTTTTCCATCCAGACGGCGTAATTCGGTTCAGTCGCGCCCCCGGTTGCTCGTTTTCGTCCGGATTTGGGCCTAAATTCATCCGGCGATCCCACACCATTCCCGACCCCCCGGGGAGTTCTCGGGGACTCCGGACGAAACAAAAGCGCGCGAAACGGCGAGGAAACTTCCCGCGCGTCGGTGGCCCAACTTGTCGGCGAGAGACACCGATCGTCGTCTTCATCGCATCGTCTTCCGCGCGCTGTAAAGCGCCGCCGGTCAGCATTCGCCGTCGCGTAGCTTCCACGCGGCGAGTTAATGCCGTCTCCTCGTTCACGCGCGCCACCTCTATTTATCGCCGAACTACCGCGTCGCCCCGCATTCACCTCACTCGCCTTCCACCAAATCTCCCCGAACTCGAACGAGCAATGGCGAACGACGGTGCGGCCAACAACGGCCGCCGCCGCTCTTCCACCAATGGGAGGACGACTCCTCTACGGCGGGCTACCCGCCGCCGCGACTTCCGCGCACCGGGGATGGAGGCGCGCAGGCGGTGTGCCGATCCCGCCGCCGCCAACGGGCGGTGCCGCACTCGAAGCGGCGATCGACGAGGTGCTCGTCACTCTCAGTGACGAGCAGCGCGCGGATCCGCGTTTCTTCCCCGACAACCACGAGTCGTGGATCACGTTCTTCCGGCGAAGGTATGAACGCGAACCGGCCTCCTACGAAGGTCCTCCTCCTCCTCTGGCAAGGAACAACGCCGCCGGCCGCAGACGATGGTGGAGCGCGCCTAACCGCACCCTCGAGAATGTGCTCGCGCACATCGAGGACGGAAACTCCCCCGTCCTGGGGATGCCGCCGCGGCTACCGTGTCGCGCCGGCACGGTAGCTCCTGGATGCCGAGGAGGATGGCGCCGTCCTCCTCCTCCTCGGCTCGCGGTCGGCATCCGATCCGGCGGGTCGACGCCGGCCACCGTCAAGCAGGAGTGGCGGCTCCTTCGACCATCAAGAAGGAACCGTCGTCGCCACCGACGAGCGAGGCGCGTAGCGCGCCTCGTCATCCGCGACCCGTCCTCTCCGCAGCGGCGGAAGAGAAGGCGTCGAAGAAGGAGGAGGCCGCAAACCGGTGGCCGAGGAGAGGCGAGGCGCGCGGAGGACGCCGGTGGCGAGGCGATCGCCGTGTCGCCGAAGGACCGGTGCCGCCGACAACGCCTCGAAGACGCCGCGGCGGGACTGGGAGCGCGAGAGGCGGAGCAGCAACGGCGGCCGCTGGATCGGCGCCGCGCGTCAACGCGCCGCCCGCGCCGCCACACCATCCGCCGCTAGGAACGTTGCGCCCAGGGAGGTGGTCAAGGTCGAGGACAGCAGCGACGACGACATGTACCGTACGTCGCCGCCACGCGCCGGCGATGCTGGCCAGGGCACGAGCCGATGGTACGAGGCTCCGCCGCCCTAGGACAACGTCGGCTCCAGCGACGACGACGACGACGGCGACTACACGTCGTTCTACCGCCATTTCGGCATGTAGTAGGGCGTTCTGTAGTTTAAATTTTAGTTTGCCAACGCCGAATTCAAATATATGTTCGAATTCGGCCTACTTATGTACGAACTCGCTTCTATATGTTAAATCTATACCTAATAATAAAGGAGCTAAGGTTTCTGCCAAAAAGTTTCGTCAACGCTTTTTTTTGGACCGTTTTGCCCTCCCACCGAAATCAATAATACATTAAATTGCCATTATACCGTTTCACAATTTTGGGCGTGTCGTCGCCCCCGACCTGAGCTGGGAAGGCAGGGAGCGCGAGGCTTGTCAATCTGGGATGGTGCGGGGGCCGCGATGGCAATGATGTTCACATCGTTTGAATCCCCCGGACAGAAGAGAGGATGATGGAAGCGTCCACCATGCCGGCGGTGAGATGCACCAGGAAACCGGCCTCGCTGCGGCTTCCTCGCCACGTCCACTCTGCGGGCCTCGACGACGGTGAGGTGACCCAGGAGTCGGCTTCGCGGCGGTCGTCCTCCGCGTGAGCTGAATCCACGGGTCGAGGCGGAGGTGGCCTTCCTCCGCTGCCAGTATGCCGGTGCGAACCAGCCGCTCGCCTTCTTCGGCGACGCGCTCCTGGCGATAGCGCCAGCTTCTGAAGGTAAGCGGCGACCGTGCAGCAGCCGGAGGTCGGGGGCTGATGCGTTGATGACTTCCTTAAAAGCTCGTGCGCCTTCTTGCTGTAGTGTGTGTCCGACGGTGAGCTTCCCCTGGTCTGGTGGCGCATCTGAGGAGGCCCTGCCGGCATGCGGCAACCGCGGAATGAATGGGGATTATTTGGCTAGATCGATGGACCTACTTTTTGTCAATCGTTTAGTTTTTTTTTGGTCGATCGTTTAACTTGGAAGTCAGCTGCATACATGGGCCGCTGTTGGCTTTTACGTCCGTTGACAAGCACTGCGCGATCTCTCCCGCTGGCCCATGTATAAAATGGGCCAATGCACCAGCATATTGAGGAACCGATCGGTTCTTTTCGTACGGAGTAGTATAATTCGTTCGATACAAAGAACCTTTTCGTTGGTAGAATTGTACCACCTCGCTCCGTCGCACAGAATTTTACCTATTCATATGCATGAAATTCGAATGAATCAGCAAGCCGCCTCATCAGAAATAAATAAAATAAGCAGAAGCCTGTCCCGGCGAGAGAAAGCGCCATGAGCTGGCCAGATGCAAGCGCCCGTTCTAAATACATGTCCCAAAATTGAAAGAGCCCCAAAGAGGGTATTGGACCCACGGCCGCTCTGCGCGTCGTACTGGTCACCGGCGACATCCTCGACGAGCCGCCGACACAACAACCCCTAACTGTTGCCCTCACAGCTGACCGCCATTGCCGACAAAGATCCCCCTAGCAGCGTCGCCCTCACAGCTGACCGCCATTGCCGACAAAGATCCCCCTAGCAGCGTCACCCTCGCACCCGGCCGCCGGTGCCATGGAAGAGCCCACCAGTTGAACTTGAACTAACCCCGACCATGAAGAACCAAGTAAAAGTCTCCGATTGAATATGATTTCTCAGTAAATTCCCATTTATCACATTGTTAATAATTACATCTCAAGAAAAAGTGAAACACCGTTGCATTTGCCTTGGACATTGTGACCAAATAGTTTCGAATACTTGGCCAAAAGTTTATGTTTCTTTCCCGGTGCAACGCACGGGCATTTTTCCTAGTATCATTAAATTTCGCTTATGTTTGAACGAACTCGCCAATTTTGTCTGAATTCGTTACATCCATCCTGGGCTCGCGGCTGGGAAAATGGGCCTCCCCAGACCAAAGTTTCCTCCAATCCGGACGACAATATCGCCGGATTTGGGCGTGGGGAGCCCAAACTGGAGATGCTCTAATGGCTCGTGCATAGCTAGGCTCCGGAGTCCGGACGGAATACTCTGATCTGATGTTAGACGGTCGCGCTAATAAATACTAACCCTGATTAAGATGTACAGTGGCATGGTCATTTGAAAAGATCGGGTGTAGATTATGATGTGCTATCCTGTGTCTCTTGTTGTGCTTCCGTGGATAGGTATCTCAACTTTACAAATTTGCAAGTTCAGTTCTGCAGCGCCGTGCTTTGTGGATGAGAAGATGCCAAGGGTGTTGTCAACACCCGGATTTTTAAGTCCAGATGCCTATTATGTCATTCATCGCAATCCCAGGATAATGTTGTTGCGAGGCATAATAGTCGAATATCACAGTCATTATTTATTACAAGCCATAATGTCATACAATCTTGAATCACATGATTCATCTTACATAAATAGTTGATCTTGCCATCAACAAACATACACCAGTTCATACATAGCGGAAGCGTAACTATAGAGGGACTCTCTAGTCCACAGGCCAACATTTGACGTCAGAAACCCCTAGTTGTCGTAGGCGTCCTGCTGGTCATCCTCGTGGTAATTCTGTTCATCATCGTACTCTGGCCATTTGAATAGCCAGGGACAAAGCCGTAAGTACTTTAGGTACTTGCAAACTAATACTAGTGTAAAATGCTCACTAAAGGTATTTAATTTCTAGTTTAACTTGCATAAGCCAAATTTTAGTTCACAAGCTTGAATCATGGTCTAACTAGCTCAAGTGGGAACATTAGTGTCATCCCCACATCATTGATAATATTTCAACAAGTCACCACATCACCCTTCACATTCACTAAGGTTTTCAAAATATCTGACACGGTATGGCCTTTCCAACCGTCCGTAACCGTGGACACGGCTATTCAAATAGATTGACACTCTGCAGAGGTTGCACACTTGTGCCACAACATTTGATTTCATCCGTCGGAATAACTCCGAGTCACCGTAACACAGTACGCGGATCATCAACCATAACCTTTCACTTACATATCCTAGTATGAGCACCTCTCCCCATGAGCTTGGCCTCCCAAAGAAAACCAACTGGGAACCGCACAGGGCTTGGCCGGACAATTTCACCTCAATTCACATCATATCGTAACAACGGAGGCAGCCTCAGATAACCCCTATGATGTGTGTTCAGAGGGAACTCATACTAAAATCTATAAACTTCCAGTTAAGCCCTACCCATAATCAGGTATTGTGGGGGTACTTAAGAAATTGGAAAGGTATCGCATTCAAACCAATATCAGGGTTTTATCAAAAATCACTATCTTCTCTTGTTCACTATCAACTTCACATCATTTCACGGAATGCTTCACCATTCCAAAGTTCCAACAAGTCATATGTTCCCATCTAGAGTAGTCAAGTTTTAGTATTTTAGCACTAGCACTACTTATGAGGGGTGCTAAATAGCTTTGCTAACTTTGCTACTCTAGTAGTTATATTCACTATACCATTTGATATCCACTCTTGGAAAAACTCAACAAGTAAAACTTGTATGGTATAAAATGTAGGATAGGATGATATGAATAAAGGTAAGAATCATGGTGCCTTGCCCAAGGAGGGCTTTGCACTTTGCAAGAGTATTAGCTTGCCTTGGTAGTTCTCTAGGTTTTCTTCTTCCTCTTCTGGGTAGAATTCTCCTTCCTCTTGGAAATCTCCGGTGCTAGCGTCTAAATTTGAATACGAGGTATAATCACTAAACAAGCTCAAGGACTATGCTAAGCACATCATTATCTCACACAATCTAGGCTAAGCACACACATAACATAATTAGGTGCATTGGTTTTTCTTTATTAAAAGAAAAGTGATTTCCTCTCATAGCATATGTAGTTAATAAATTTTCATTTAGTTCTTGAGGAAACTAATTTCCTCTCCTTGAAATCTTCTTAGGATTTAACTTCTCAAATACCCATACTTGAATTCATATTGACCAAAGTCAACATTCATTATTAGTATTTGAGAAAATGATTTAAATGAGGTATGTCACCTCATACTATTTTATAATTCTATAAATGATTTAAATCTCCAAATATTCATATAGGAGTGTTTGGACCAGGGGTACAAACATCACATGAATTCATTTGGGACAAGATTTAAATGAAGTAAAATACTTCATATGCTTTACATAATAGTTTTGGACAATATCACATAGCTAAACTAGCCATATAGTCCATTAATTAATCTAGGGCATGATCATGCAAAGTGACCACACCATTTTCTTGCAGAAACAATTAGTGTAAGTCAAATGTGAGCTATAGGAATTGGAATTAATTCAATATCTATTTTGGTTGATTTTTAATAATTATTTGAATATGAAAAAGTCCCTGCCTTCTTCTTTTTATCATTTTATTTCCACAACAGATCTCGAGGTGAGACCAGTGGCATAATGTAGATCTTTTTGCTAGCTTTCCAAATATATAAAGTTTGTTAAATTTGGCCAAGCCAAACAGATTCTATGAATTTTCAAAGTTGGGTTCTGTATTGAATTCAAACTAAATTTATTAAACGAGTTTTGAATTAAAAAGGCCAAGGAAAACTACTGGGCTCAAACATTTAAAAACGGCCCAAGGCTAGCCCACCACGCATCTGCACGCGCTGGCCGCCTGACGTTGGCTCCACCGTCGCGCGAACGCCGAAGCGGTATGGATCAACGAGGCGCGTTGGATTAGAACGCGATCTAACGGCTCTGGTGCGTCGTCGTCGACGGCGAGAGAGAGTTCGCCGGCGGCGCAGTAGGGGGCCGGAGGGCTTACGGTGGCTCCAACTAGGGTTGGCAGTATGCTCGACGAGGTTGTAGACGACGGCGAAGCCCGGTAGCGCTGGCGTCGCTTGGGAGGCCCGGATCGACGGCGATTGCGCAGAGCTTCCGCGGCGGGAGGCGTCGATTGGCCTTACTCCGCGACGATCGAGGTAGCTACTGGTGCTGGGCGAGGCGGTGGTGAGTGGTGATCATGGTGGTGTGCTTGGTTGTGTCCAGGGAGTGCTCTATTTATAGGAGGGAGAGTGCTGCGAGGCATGGAGCTGGTCGTCGCGAGCGCGCGTCTCCGGCGAGCTAGAGGGCTAGGCGTGACGCAGCGACGATCGTGAAGGTACGGCGAATCCGTGAGCGTCTGCGGCAGTTAATGCAACGCGTACGGTGGTCGGGCGGGCGCGTGTACTGTCGCGGCCGTGGCGGGCGCGTTCGTCCTCTCCGGCGGCCGTGGTCGCCAAGGCATGACGTCGGCGTGTCCGGCGAGCCCGCGTGGCGAGAGGTACTACGGCGCGCGGATGTGGTCGGGTACGGCGAGATTTGGCGAGCGCCGTGGGCGTGTCCGTGCGCCGTGACGCGCCCATGCCGCTCGCGGCGTACCTGGGACGTACTGGGCGCGCGTCGTCCGGGTCTTGTCGTCGTCTCCTCGGTCAAGGGTGAGTACGGGAGATCTTCTGGGATCGAGGGCGAGCTACTGGACAAGGTGGCGAGGCCGATCGTGGAGGGAAAGAGAGGGAGGCGTGTCGAGGGCGATGTGGCCGGCATGGCCATGGCTGGCCATGATCTGGTCGTGTCCATGGCGATATTTTGCATGGGCTAGGTAGGTTTAGGTCTGGGGAGTAGGGCTAGGTCAAGTGGTGGTCAAAGTTTGGCCAGGTTTGATCACATTTCAAAATTTGGGAATCTTACATATGTTTCAATGTCTCCTCTTCTCTTGATCATAACCATTGGTCCATAATGAATTTGATACCATGATCTTTACAAAAGTTGTTCACCTTGTTGTGTACTTGGATGACATGCAAAGAGTTGGATTTGTTTAGTTTAGAAATTTTGAATTAGCGAGGCTCAAAGTGGTGACCAGACTATAAAAGTCAAAAGTGACCATTATCATATGTGGTCCTATTTTTAATTCTAAATTTGATTAAATTGATATATCTTTGATTTTCAAAGTTGTAATTACTCTTTGATATCATGTTACAAATATTGGTGAAGATCAAATGGGTCTAGGGTCAAATTTACAAAAATGACATGGACCATATGTTAGGGTTTTTAGGGTTTTAATAATATTTGATTTCTTTCTCTTTTTGATTGCTTTGATTTGTGATCATCACTTGATCACTCTAGGGTTTTAGAATTTATCATACTCACAAATATAACAATCATCATGGCATATCACTCAAAATGCACAAGTCCTATGCAGGGTACTATATGCAAAGTAAAAGTTTTTGTTGGTTCTGAAATTGGGATATTTGGAATTGTTCTTCTTCATTTATTTGAAATTTGGGATGTTACAAACCCTTCCCCTTACAAAAGATCTCGTCCCGAGATCTTAAAGAAAATTAGGTGCTAAAGAGATCTGGGTATTCTTTCTTCATATCTTCCTCTCGCTCCCAAGTGGTTTCGTCTTCGGTGTGATTACTCCACTGTATCTTCGTGAAACTTGATGCTTCTGTGCGGGTGGTTCTGTATGCTTCTTCCAAGATGCGACTCGGCACTTCGCGGTAGGTCAGATCTTGGTTGATATCCACCGAACGGTGATCGATGTTCTTGAACACTTCAGTCTTCTCAGGAACTTCAAGACACTTCCGAAGGAGTGAGATGTGAAACACGTTGTGTACAGCCGACATTTCTTCGGGCAACTCCAGTTGATAGGATACTTCTCCTCGGTGACTCAGAACTTTGAAGGGTCCGACATATCGGAGTGCAAGCTTTCCTTTCAGCTGAAATCTCTGCATTCCTTTCAAGGGAGATACTTTAAGATAGACGAAGTCTCCGATCTCAAATGTCATCTCTCGGCGTCTCTTGTCAGTGTAACTCTTCTGCCTAGATTGCGCCGTCTTGAGATACTCTCGAATCTTGTGCACCTTCTCTTCGGCTTCACGAAGTACATCAGGTCCAAAGACTTGACTTTCTCCGACTTCCGACCAGTTCAGGGGGGTACGGCACTTCCTTCCGTACGGAGCTTCAAAGGGGCCATCGTAACGGCTTGGTAGCTGTTGTTGTACGAGAACTCGGCATACGGCAACTCTTCCACTTAGATCCATATTCCAACACACATGCTCTCAGCATGTCCTCCAAGATTTGGTTGACTCTCTCGGTCTTCGTCGGTTCACGGTGATAAGCGGTGCTGAAATTCAAACGGGTTCCTAGTCCTTCATGCACCTTCGCGAATCTTGAGGTGAATTGTGAACCTCTATCTGACACTATTGACTTCGGGGTTCCATGTAGGGCGACTATTCTGGAGATGTACAGCTCAGCTAACTTTGGGCCCTGATAGGTGGTCTTGACAGCGATGAAATGGGCTACTTTGGTCAGTCTATCAACAACTACCCATATGGAGTCATTTCCTTTGCTGGATTTGGGTAAACCGTGATAAAGTCCATTCCTACGAGTCCCACTTCCATTCGGAATCTGTAGGGGTTGCAGCAGTCTGCGGGTCGTTGATGTTCGCCTTGACTCGCGACAGATATCACACTTGGCGATGTAGCTTCCGATCTCCCTCTTCATTCCATGCCACCGAACTGTTCCTTCAAGTCCTGATACATCTTGGTACCTCCGGGGTGAATAGAATATAGGGTGTCATGGGCTTCTTTTAGAATAACTTGCTTCAACTCTGAGTCTGATGGTACGCACAGACGTCCGTTGTACCAAAGGACTCCTTCTTCATCTACAGTGAATCCCGGTGCTTTTCCGGCGGTTATCTGGGTCTTGATTCCATCAATGCTGGCATTTCCCTTCTGAGCTTCCTTGATTTGACCAATCAAGGTGGGTTGTAGCTCCATGCTGGCTAGGAATCCTTCACCGACTAACTCCATTCTAAACTGCTCAAACTCCTGGTATAGGCTGGGTTATTCTTCGGCTATCATTGAGTTTAACCGACACGGCAGTCTAAGCATCTGCTACCACATTGGCCTTGCCGGGTGGTAGTGGATCTCCATATCATAATCTTTGATTAATTCTAACCATCTCCTTTGTCTCATGTTCAACTCCTTCTGGGTAAAGATATACTTCAGGCTCTTGTGATCCGAATAGATCTCGCAGCGATTACCCATGAGGTAATGACGCCACACCTTCAGTGCTAAAACTACAGCTGCGAGCTCGAGGTCATGGGTTGGGTAATTCTGCTCATGTTGCTTCAGTTGCCGGGACAGATAAGATATCACTTTGCCTTCTTGCATCAGCACACACCCAAGACCAATCTTGGATGCATCGCAAAACGTCAAAGGGTTTGGTGATGTCCCATGACCATTGGGGCTGTGGTCAGTCTAAGCTTGAGTTGTTGGAAACTCTCCTCACATTTGTCAGTCCATTCAAACTTCTTGTCCTTCTTCAGCAGTTGGGTCATTGGTCGAGCGATACTCGAAAAGCCTTCCACAAATCTGCGGTAATATCCAGCTAGTCCAAGAAAAGCGCGGACCTCGATCTGGGTGGTTGGGGCTTCCCATTCTGCAACAGTCTTGATCTTGGCGGGATCTACGTCAATTCCTCCTGCAGACAAGATATGTCCCAGGAATCCTACTTCCTTCAGCCAAAACTCACATTTGCTGAACTTAGCATACAGCTTATGCTCTCTAAGGGTCTCTAAGACAGCTTCTAGGTGTTGCTCATGTTCCTCCTCAGACTTGGAGTAGATGAGGATGTCATCGATGAAAACGACAACAAACTTATCCAGAAAGTTCATGAAAATCTTATTCATGAGATTCATGAAATAAGCGGGGGCATTGGTCAATCCAAATGACATGACATTGTACTCGTACAATCCATATCTGGTGGTAAAGGCAGTTTTGGGAATGTCTGATGCACGAATCTTCAACTGGTGGTATCCAGTCCTGAGATCAATCTTTGAGAAAACTACGGCACCGGTCAGCTGATCAAATAGGTCTTCTATCTTTGGCAAGGGGTATTTGTTCTTGATGGTGACATCGTTAAGCTTACGATAGTCCGTACATAAACGACTGGCACCATCCTTCTTATCCACAAACAAAACTGGGGATCTCCAAGGTGACGCACTTGGTCGAATCAAACCTTTGGCTAATAGTTCATCCAATTGCTTCTTCAACTCCACTAGCTCTGCTGGGTTCATGCTATAGGCTCTCTGGGCTATAGGTCCAGTTCCGGGGATTAACTCGATAATGAACTCGATATCCCGATCCGGGGCATACCGGGTAAACCATCGGGAACACATCAGGATATCGACAAACGACCCGATTTGATCCAAGGTTGGCTTGGCTACACTCTTGTAGGTAAATTTTCTGGGTAGCAGTTCGGAGACATGTTCTACTATGATACCTGCTACTGGTCATGGTGATGGCTTTCTTGGCACATTCAATCATTCCATGGTGTTTGGCCATCCAATCCATTCCCAGCACTATTTCCAAACCTTTGGTTCCCAGAATTATTAGATTGGCATAGAAGTCTACTTCATGTATTCTGATGGGTACATTTTTACAAAATTTTCTGGCTTTAGTGGTTGATCCGGGAATTTGAACTATCATGACATGTTTCAAACTGAGCGGTTGGATTTTACTGGTTGATGCAAAGTCTTCGGTGACAAAAGAATGAGATGCTCCGGAATCAAACAGCACTCTAGCAGGTACAGAGTTGACAGGAAACATACCCAGTACAACATCTGGTGCTTCCTGGGCTTCTTTAGCATTCATGTGGAAGAGACGGCCGTTGCGGTTATTGGGATTGTTGGGGGCGAACTTCTTTCCAGGAGACGCGGCGTTGCGCTGAACAGGTGCAGGGGTTGCCGGCGAGCTTGGCGAGTCTCTTGGGGCACTCGTTGGAGTAGTGTCCCACTACACCGCACTCATAGTGATGGTGGACTTGTCCTTGGTAGCGACAGCAATGGCATTACTCCCAGTCCTTGGAGCGGTGTTGGTGTTGTTGTTGTTGGGATTGGGGCACGGTTGAAGTTGTTGGTGTTGTTCTGGTAGTTGTGGTGGTGGTTGGGATGGCTTCCTGGCCTGGAGTTTCCTCCACTCCGGTTCTGGAAACCGGGGCGTGAAGTCTGCATCTGGGGTTTGTTGTTTCTGGGGGCAAAACCTCCGCTTGAGCTGGGGCGATACTTGGGAGTATTACTGGGCCCATTCTGGTGCATCATGCGGCGTTTGCGGTTCTCATTGGCTTGGTTCAACTTGCCCTCCATCTGAATGGCGGAGTCAACAAGAGCTTCAAGGTCGGCAAAGGGGATGTTGACTAGGACATTGCATCTCATCATGCGGTCCGTTCAGGAATCTCTCCCGCCTCTTCGTGGTGTCGCCCTCATCGGGGCGTACCTTGACAATGTAAGGAACCCGTCGTGGTATTCTACCACCGTCATCCGTCCTTGCTTCGGGCCGGAATTCATCCCGCATCTTCTTGATGAGACCCGGGGCACATGGTACTTGCTGAACTTGAGCTTGAAATCTGCCCAAGTCATGACTTGACCTCCGTTCATGGCACGGGTGCTGGTCCACCAGGCTCGGGCTGGTCCGGCAAGATAGTGGGTGGCAAACAGGACCTTCTCATTGGCTTCAACTCCGGCGACCTCCAAGTTATTCTCCATAGTCTGGAGCCAGTCGTCGGCGTCGAGGGGTTCTTCAGTCTTGTGAACACCGAGGGTTGGTATTCGAAGTTCTTGAGTTTGGATCCGGGATGATCATGATTCCCATGGCCTTGGTTAGCAAGGTTTTGCAGGGTGATGTTGGCTTGACGTTCAGCTCTTTCGCCTCCCTGTCTTGAAGCAGGGTTTGCAGCTTGCATCATGGCATCGTTGTTGTTGCGATTGGGAGGGGCCATCTGAATATACAGAAGATTATAAGATAAGAGGGAAATTCTATGGTTTATTTTGAATTGAGTTCAAAAACTGGTAAAGACTTGAATGCTTTGGATGACACACACAAACATTCATTCATTCATTCCACATCACATATTACAAACTAGTAGTGCAACACTCCAATGGTTTTAAGAACCATTTCACATGCTACGATACAACTGACGGGATACAACTCATGCCTACATCAGTGATCAGGTGTGGCTGCCCTCATCCTCAATGTCAATGGGAACAACATCATCAGGTCCTGGCTCCAGGAACGCGTAATCCTCCTCCTCAGTGAACTCGTCCTCCTCGAAGTCGTCATCGTCACTCAGGAAGGCACCTCCTCCCCGAATATCGATACCGGCTTCGTCCTCCTCCATCTCCTGCAGCTGCTCCTCCTGGGCCTTCACAGTGGTCTCAAGTGACGCGATCTGGGCGCGAAGACGCGTGATAGTGACATCCTTCTTCGCACACCGCAGGCGAAGCTTGTTGCGGTCCCGAGACAGCATCTTGATAGCATCGCCATGGGTGGCCAGGGCGAGGTGAGTCTGGTTCGCGTACATCCTGGCGTTATCCAGATCCTGCTGAGTATGGTACAGCATGAAATCTAGATGCTCGGCGTGATGCCTCAGCTCAGGGTGAGACTGCAGTGCCATGGGTACTCCTGCGGCATCACGCTTCACTAGGTGAGCGAAACGGGACGCAAGCAGGCGCACCGCGTTCTGTCCGTAGAGGCGTGCCAGTGCCTCCTGCAGACCGCGTGCAAGGCCATCGAGCCAGTTGCTCTCACGGAAAGAGAACAGGATCCTCTCCTCGGTAGGAGACTCCATGTTCCCCCTCAGATCTACAGTAATGATCCATTGCATCTCGCCGCCAGGCTGATCGTTCACTTGGATCCCATGGAACTCGGGCTGGAGGCGCCCCAGAAAGTTCGAGACCGCGGTGAGATCATGCTCGAAAATCAAGCTGCCTCCATTGCCAAGTTGGTAAAACTTGGTGTTGACGGGTGCGTTGGGCTCCATCTGAAAGTGAATTTGGATAGTAAGTTAGAGATTTGAACAAGTGTGGCAAAATTTTAAGTAGACATAGTAATAAAGAGCATGTCTTAACCATTTTCGAAAAATCCTCCAAGACAAGAGTACGAATAAGTTTTTCATAAATATTCTTTTCATTTAGATTTCAAAGTTAGGTTTTTATGAACGCCCATTCTAACTAAGGTTTTCTAAGGTCAAATAATGGCTCTGATACCAACTTGTCAACACCCGGATTTTTAAGTCCGGATGCCTATTATGTCATTCATCGCAATCCAAGGATAATGTTGTTGCGAGGCATAATAGTCGAATATCACAGTCGTTATTTATTACAAGCCATAATGTCATACAATCTTGAATCACATGATTCATCTTACATAAATAGTTGATCTTGCCATCAACAAACATACACTAGTTCATACATAGCGGAAGCGTAACTATAGAGGGACTCTCTAGTCCACAGGCCAACATTTGACGTCAGAAACCCCTAGTTGTCGTAGGCGTCCTGCTGGTCATCCTCGTGGTAATTCTGTTCATCATCGTACTCGCCATTTGAATAGCCAGGGACAAAGCCGTAAGTACTTTAGGTACTTGCAAACTAATACTAGTGTAAAATGCTCACTAAAGGTATTTAATTTCTAGTTTAACTTGCATAAGCCAAATTTTAGTTCACAAGCTTGAATCATGGTCTAACTAGCTCAAGTGGGAACATTAGTGTCATCCCCACATCATTGATAATATTTCAACAAGTCACCACATCACCCTTCACATTCACTAAGGTTTTCAAAATATCTGACACGGGAAACTGTATGGCCTTTCCAACCGTCCGTAACCGTGGACACGGCTATTCAAATAGATTGACACTCTGCAGAGGTTGCACACTTGTGCCACAACATTTGATTTCATCCGTCGGAATAACTCCGAGTCACCGTAACACAGTACGCGGATCATCAACCATAACCTTTCACTTACATATCCTAGTATGAGCACCTCTCCCCATGAGCTTGGCCTCCCAATGAAACCAACTTAACCGGAACTGCACAGGGCTTGGCCGGACAATTTCACCTCAATTCACATCATATCGTAACAACGGAGGCAGCCTCGGCATAACCCCTATGATGTGTGTTCAGAGGGAACTCATACTAAAATCTATAAACTTCCAGTTAAGCCCTACCCATAATCAGGTATTGTGGGGGTACTTAAGAAATTGGAAAGGTATCGCATTCAAACCAATATCAGGGTTTTATCAAAAATCACTATCTTCTCTTGTTCACTATCAACTTCACATCATTCCATGGAATGCTTCACCATTCCAAAGTTCCAACAAGTCATATGTTCGCATCTAGAGTAGTCAAGTTTTAGTATTTTAGCACTAGCACTACTTATGAGGGGTGCTAAATAGCTTTGCTAACTTTGCTACTCTAGTAGTTATATTCACTATACCATTTGATATCCACTCTTGGAAAAACTCAACAAGTAAAACTTGTATGGTATAAAATGTAGGATAGGATGATATGAATAAAGGTAAGAATCATGGTGCCTTGCCCAAGGAGGGCTTTGCACTTTGCAAGAGTATTAGCTTGCCTTGGTAGTTCTCTAGGTTTTCTTCTTCCTCTTCTGGGTAGAATTCTCCTTCCTCTTGGAAATCTCCGGTGCTAGCGTCTAAATTTGAATACGAGGTATAATCACTAAACAAGCTCAAGGACTATGCTAAGCACATCATTATCTCACACAATCTAGGCTAAGCACACACATAACATAATGTTATCACCAGAATTTGACCGAGTCAGAGGTGGGCCGCGATCAAGATGGATTTGAAGATATACATGGGAGAAATATGTGAATCGGCCTTTATATGCAAAGTGTGGGCTAGTTAGCCCGTGTATCTGTAACATATTAGGATACGTGTCGGTTAGTTAGAGTTTTACCCGTGCACGGTTAGGTGCACGCCTGAATTAGAAAGTCCCTTGGACTATAAATATGTATCTAGGGTTTATGGAATAAACAACAACACACGTTCAACCAAACAAATCAATCTCGGCGCATCGCCAACTCCTTCGTCTCGAGGGTTTCTACCGGTAAGCGACATGCTGCCTAGATCGCATCTTGCGATCTAGGCAGCACAAGCTCCACGTTGTTCATGCGTTGCTGAAGCCTTTTTGATGGCGAGCAACGTAGTTATCATAGATATGTTAGGTTAGCATTGTTCTTCGTTTAAACATGCTATCGTAGTGCAACCCTTGCATGTCTAGCCGCCCTCACACCTATCTTAGGTGTGGGGCGGCACCCGCTTGATCATTATTTAGTAGATCTGATCCGTTACGATTGCTCCTTGTTCTACAAGGATTAGTTTAATATCTGCAATAGTTAGGCCTTACAAAGGGGGAGGATCCAGCGGCACGTAGGGTGTCGTTCGCTAGTCCTAAACAGGATGTTCCGGGGATCAACTTCGTGTTGGTTTTTAGGCCTTGTTTAGGATCGGCTTACGATCACCGTGCGTGGCCGCGAGGCCCAACCTGAGTAGGATGATCCGATTATGCGGTGAAAACCCTAAATCGTCGTAGATCTAATTAGCTTTATCTTGATCAAGCAGGACCACCATATATTCGTGCACCCCATACGAATCATGGGTGGATCGGCTCCTTGAGCCGATTCACAGGATAACCTGAGAGCCGATCGAGGCTCGTATTTAATGTTTACGTGTATGCCATGCAGGAAACTAAGCGAGGCATCTCCATCACCTTCCTGACCAGGTATAGGTGGCACGCCCTGCACTCAGACGGACGTGTGACCGAAGTGCTTTGCGGGCCGTCGCTCGAGGGACCTCACCAGCCGCAGCTCTAGGTTGTTCCCGCTCTACGGTGTTGACCGTCGCTGCCCGCCGGTGGGTTTTGGCAGTCAACACATTCGCACGCCCGGGGACCAGCTTCTACATCAACCACATCGCCATCTACATCCGAGATGGCGGACGGCACGCCGATCACGTACGAGGATCGACAGACGAGCTCAAGAAGAAGTATGACGAGATCAAAGTCATCCTCGAAGCCGACCTCATCGGCTCTTTTCAAGAACCCGTTCCCATGGCGTCGATGGAAAGGGTTCTCACCTCAAGGTGCACTCGATGGGATAGACCTCTCTGCCCCGTCGCACCAGGTCCCTGCGGCAGGAGATCAACTACTTGGTGGCTCACTCGCTACACCGTCCTCCGAGAACCTGGTCAACACGTTGGAGCGTGTCGCTCGCGTGATCCAGGAGATCATGAGGCACCGGTACTCGCCGTCAGGACCAGCTCTCGGGACGCATCAAGGAGAGTTGCCACTCAAGTCCCGTCCACCACTGCCATATGCGTTGGCCACCAGAAGTGCCGGCTACACCGGCATTCGTCGTCTACAAGATCGGTGGTGACCCTAGTGACTACCAGTTCTTGCACGAGGCGCCTAAGGAGATCCCTCACGGGTACACGTGCACGTATGTGCCGGATTGTGCAACCGGGCACTCGAAACCAGGCCACAACATCGGGACTTCCGGGAAAACAGGAGGAACGTCGCGCGAGCTTGAGAAGCACGTGGCTAACTAAGTACGCCACCCCGACGAACCTCCGAGCTCAGCTCCTGCAGTTGGCTCGAGCTGGAAAAGCAAACATGGCTGGCTAAGTACGCCACCCCGACGAATCTTCGAGTTCAACTCCTGCAGCCAAGACAATGGATCGATACCATCAGAGAGACCAGTTCGGCATGGTGCCGAAAAGAAGGGCAATCGGCTATTCCAAGCCGTACCCCACGAGTACGAATTGATCCCGCTGCCACCTAAATATCGGCTCCCGATTTCTCCAAATTCAAGTGATCGATGGTTCCACTCCATCGAGCACATAGGCCGATATTTGGCACAGCTAGGACCGGCCTCAGTGTCGGACCAACTACGCGTGAGGCTCTTCTCACAGTCCCTCACGGGATCGGCTGGATGGTACACCTCTTGCCACCGACTCCATCCGGACTTGGAAGCTTGAAGAGGCCCATATGCGCACCATTCGAGGCTTCCGAGTCCGTGCATTGCCGATCTAGCACAACTACGTCAGAAGCGCGGAGAGAATACATCCAGCGCTTCAGGAATCTTAGGAACCGATGTTATTCGGTTCGTATAACTCGAAAAGAAGCATCGAGTTGGCAGTAGCAGGCCTTGCAGCACAGCTCAAGGACATGGCCTCCCAAGCAGATTATCCCTCACCGGCGCATGGTTCAGAAACTATCGGCATATGAACAGCGCCACCCGGACCTGTACCAAGACAAGTTCAAGCGTGCGTAGTCCCGGTCGATGCAGAGGAAGACGAAGTTCCCGCGGGAGACCAAGAGGTAGCAATGGCTGAATGGACTCGGGGAGGAACCCCCGTATCATGCAAATGGGTAAAGCCACCAGGCCCACCCAGGGGATTTGATTTTGACGTGACCAAGACTGAACAAATCTTCGACCTCCTACTCAAGGAAAAGCAGTTGAAGATACCTGAAGGTCTCAAATTCCCCACGACGCAAGAGCTGAACGGAAAGCCATACGCAAATGGCACAACTCGCTCTCCCATGCCACCAACGACTGCAGGGTATGGCGTCAGCACATCCAAGCGGCGATAGAGAAAGGGCGTCTAATTTTCAACCAGTACGCCAAGAAGGTCGACACTCAGCCCTTCCCCGCCGTTAACATGGTGGAGTGCACTTACCCAAGGTTGCCAGCCAGATCCTGCTCAACATCAACATGGTAGGACCTGGGCACCACTGGCAAAGATGGAGACGAGGGCAGCTGCTCTCGTAGCAAGGACACAGAGGAGGCCGCTCCACGCGATCGGCTCCATCATGATGGCAAGCGCTACGTCACGTAGAGGGATAGGTGAAGAACATAAGATATCACGACCCCTCTCTGATCACCTCCTCAACAAGTATGTAAGTCGGTATGACCAACGCCGATGGTCCAGCTATGATGATGAAAGAGATCGTCCGGCTAGAGAAGCCGAAGACATCGTCGGCACGATCGCGATGAGGAGGAGCACGAGCGCCGTGCCACGGAAAATCAAGGGAGCAAGATGACAACGACAGGCATTGGGACCGCCCCTTCTTCGACACTGCTGGGATTCAGGAATGAGCCGATTGCCCACAATCGGCAATTGCCCAAAATGCAACAAGAAGAAGGAGGCAGCCAACGTGTCCGTGTTCGAGCGCTTAGGGCCTCTCCCACCACAAAGCAAACGTGCTGAGTCCCCTCGGTGGGCAGATCTCGAGGATTCCGAAGACGAGGGACAAGAAGAAGGAGACAGGTACCACCGGCCAAGGTGGTGCCCTGACGGACTCAGCCGTTCCCAAAAACGCAGGTTCAGCCGGCCTGGAGGAAGCTGAAAGGTTATACCTGCATACTTTAAGGAAGGCACGACCTGATCTGGCTGCGAAAGTTCAGCGAACCCTGGATGAAGAGGGTCGTCCACGAAAAATGGAGTGGCGCCCCAAACAAAGGAAAGCCGATGATGAGACATCGGCTGGCACAAACATGGTGTTCATCCTCCTTCGGAGTTCAGTGCTCCAGGGTTTGACGAAGCATCTGTGGCACAACTTGACTGCGGCCCACGGCCGGTTATCTTTGAGAAGCCACGAGAAAGAAGCTACAGACATCTGAAGGCCTTGTATTTGCGAGGTTATATCGATGGGAGGCCTGTAAATAAGATGCTGGTGGACACCGGAGCGGCAGTCAACATCATGCCGTACTCTATGCTACGTCGGCTGGGACGCTCTAGCTCAGATCTAATCAAGACCAACGTGATATTGAGCGATTTCAACGGCCAAGCGTCTGACGCACAAGGAGTTCTGAACGTGGATCTGACCGTAGGAAGAAAAACTATCCCTACAACGTTTTTTATCGTCGATAGCACGAGCACTTATGCTGTTCTGCTGGGAAGAGATTGGATCCACGCTAACCGTTGCATTCCCTCCACGATGCACCAATGCATAATACAGTGGATGGAGATGAGGTAGAGGTCGTCCGTCGATGACTCACCGAAATTTCAACGGCTGGCATGAACGCATGGGAAGCGCAGGCCAAGAACCCCTCTCAGGTATCAACTTGGACGACTGCGAGCGCATCGACGTGACAAAGGGAAGGGTTAAGCTGGTTTTATCCACTGGCCTGACCATGTAGTTGAAGCAAAGAGATGTGCAACTTGGCGAGGCTGATCCTTGTGATCGGCCCCAAAAGTCTATGAAGGGACATTACAGAACCTTCAGTCAGCGCTTCAATCGTTATGGAGGCCGATCCCAGCAATCGGCCAAAATTATCCTCACCACATGTTCTGCTTGTGTTCATCCTTGACCCTATCAGCCGACGTGCGATTACAGAGCCGATATCGCCATTCCCCGACGATTCGGGGGGCACCTAAACACGATGAACATGGGAACAGGTGCAGGAGAACATGTGTGCAATGAAATATTGGGGCCGATTCCGATTAGGAGAAAATCGGCCAGTAAAAAAAATTTTTTTACAGCCGATGCAAGGGCATCGACTTTAGAATTAAGAGGCGAAGCCGATGCGCAGCCATCGACTCTAGTGCAATCATACGAGGTTTACCGGATCTCCACCAAGTTCAGTTCAGAAGGGGTATATCGGCGTTGTGATCGGCTTTGGCGCATCCTCTTTGACATTCTCGCCTCGAGTAAGGCTCGGGGGGCAGCAGGCCTGGTAGATGCTCTGTTCAGGGGCCGATTGGGGTACCATCGGCTGATTTTTCGTCACAACCTTCTTCACAGATGATGAGTGCTAAGGAAGACCATGAGGTTTGGTTGGAAGAATTCAAAGGCTTCCCTGAAGATTCTACATTATCCACCAGATTTCAAAATCATCAGTTGAAGGGAGAATTTTTAAAGGACCGATGCGTGGCTATCGGCTCATTACGCATTGGCAAAGGGGACAAATCGGCAAGATCAGTATAAGAAGCAATCGGCTAAATTAAACTCAAAGGAAATCGGCAAGATCAAATTGGGGAAAGTTCTTCATTGATAGATTTCTTACATAAAGAGCTGATTGCTCTCAAAAGGAAGTACTAGGGGATACATTGCCCCATCTACTACTACTGTCCTATGTTAGAGGTCCTATCTGCCGCTCGCTGCTGCCGCTCGCCGTCGGGGCCCGCCGCGGGCTCGTCGTCGCTCCAATGGCCGCCGACCGGGCCCTCGTTGTCTCGTCTTCTTCGTCGGCGTCCTCGTCGCTGTCGGTCGCTTTCCCCGCCAAGGGCAGAACCGTTTGGCCGACGGCTCGTCGGAGGAGGTGTCGTCCCTCCTCCCTCCTCCTCCTCCTCCCTCCTCCTCCTCCTCTTCAGGAGAGGTGAAGTCGCAGGAGAAGCGATCGTCGTCGCCTCCTCCTCCGTTTCCCCGTCGGCGAGGAAGCGGAGGTCGCTCTCCCCGTCGGTCGGGACTTGTCGTCCTCGACCAGAGGAGAAGTCATGGCTAGACTCCTCCCCGGCCGCAATGGCGCGGCGGGTGTTGGTCGCGTGGACCTCCGCCGGTTGTACTCCCGTCCACGGGACGTGGAGGACTGGCTGGAAGGATCCGATGGAGCAGAGGAGGAAGAAGACATGGTGGCGCAGGAGGGCTTTTGGAGTGCTAATGCGAAGAAGATGTGGAAATAAACTGTGCGGAGCGGTTAAATAAAAAGGGGATATAGTGGAAATTTAATGCCACAGCAGTTTCCGAGGGAGTGGTGCCTAAGAGAAAAAAAAACTGCCAGGTCACGCGGAGAAGTTGAGAAGGCAAGGCATCATGATGACGGATATGCAGCGGTTCTGCCACGACATGACCCGAAGAAGGAAAGGCAGTGATTTTGGAATTACCAATTCCAAAACCAGGGGGGCATGTGTTATCACCAGAATTTGACCGAGTCAGAGGTGGGCCGCGATCAAGATGGATTTGAAGATATACATGGGAGAAATATGTGAATCGGCTTTTATATGCAAAGTGTGGGCTAGTTAGCCCGTGTATCTGTAACATATTAGGATTGTAGAAGTTAGAGTTTTACCCGTGCACGGTTAGGTGCACGCCTGAATTAGAAAGTCCCTTGGACTATAAATATGTATCTAGGGTTTATGGAATAAACAACAACACACGTTCAACCAAACAAATCAATCTCGGCGCATCGCCAACTCCTTGTCTCGAGGGTTTCTACCGAAGCGACATGCTGCCAGATCGCATCTTGCGATCTAGGCAGCCCACGTTGTTCATGCGTTGCTCGTACTGAAGCCTTTTTGATGGCGAGCAACGTAGTTATCATAGATATGTTAGGGTTAGCATTGTTCTTCGTTTAAACATGCTATCGTAGTGCAACCCTTGCATGTCTAGCCGCCCTCACACCTATCTTAGGTGTAGGGGCGGCACCCCGCTTGATCATTATTTAGTAGATCTGATCCGTTACGATTGCTCCTTGTTCTACAAGGATTAGTTTAATATCTCCAATAGTTAGGCCTTACAAAGGGGGGAGGATCCAGCGGCACGTAGGGTGTCGTTCGCTAGTCCTAAACAGGATGTTCCGGGGATCAACTTCGTGTTGGTTTTTAGGCCTTGTTTAGGATCGGCTTACGATCACCGTGCGTGGCCGCGAGGCCCAACCTGGAGTAGGATGATCCGATTATGCGGTGAAAACCCTAAATCGTCGTAGATCTAATTAGCTTTATCTTGATCAAGCAGACCACCATATATTCGTGCACCCGTATGAATCATGGGTGGATCGGCTCCTTGAGCCGATTCACAGATAACCGAGAGCCGATCGAGGCTCGTATTTAATGTTTACGTGTATGCCATGCAGGAAACTAAGCGAGGCATCTCCATCACCTTCCCGACTGGTATAGGAGGTGGCACGTCCTTGCACTCAGCATCGGACGTGTGACCAGAAGTGCTTTGCGGCCGTCGCTCGGAGGGACCTCAGCCAGCCGCAGCTCTAGGTTGTTCCCGGCTCTACAGTGTTGACCGTCGCTGCCCGCCGGTGGGTTTTGGCAGTCAACACATAATTAGGTGCATTGGTTTTTTTCTTTATTAAAAGAAAAGTGATTTCCTCTCATAGCATATGTAGTTAATAAATTTTCATTTAGTTCTTGAGGAAACTAATTTCCTCTCCTTGAAATCTTCTTAGGATTTAACTTCTCAAATACCCATACTTGAATTCATATTGACCAAAGTCAACATTCATTATTAGTATTTGAGAAAATGATTTAAATGAGGTATGTCACCTCATACTATTTTATAATTCTATAAATGATTTAAATCTCCAAATATTCATATAGGAGTGTTTGGACCAGGGGTACAAACATCACATGAATTCATTTGGGACAAGATTTAAATGAAGTAAAATACTTCATATGCTTTACATAATAGTTTTGGACAATATCACATAGCTAAACTAGCCATATAGTCCATTAATTAATCTAGGGCATGATCATGCAAAGTGACCACACCATTTTCTTGCAGAAACAATTAGTGTAAGTCAAATGTGAGCTATAGGAATTGGAATTAATTCAATATTTATTTTGGTTGATTTTTAATAATTATTTGAATATGAAAAAGTCCCTGCCTTCTTCTTTTTATCATTTTATTTCCACAACAGATCTCGAGGTGAGACCAGTGGCATAATGTAGATCTTTTTGCTAGCTTTCCAAATATATAAAGTTTGTTAAATTTGGCCAAGCCAAACAGATTCTATGAATTTTCAAAGTTGGGTTCTGTATTGAATTCAAACTAAATTTATTAAACGAGTTTTGAATTAAAAAGGCCGGCGGGAAAAACTACTGGGCTCAAACATTTAAAACGGCCCAAGGCCAGCCCACCACGCATCTGTGCACGCGCGGGCCGCCTGACAGTGGGCTCCACCCGTCAGTGACGCTTAACGCCGAAGCGGTATGGATCAACGAGGCGCGTTGGATTAGAACGCGATCTAACGGCTCTGGTGCGTCGTCGTCGACGGCGAGAGAGAGTTTGCCGGCGGCGCAGGTAGGGGGTCGGAGGGCTTACGGTGGCTCCAGCTAGGGTTGGCAGTATGCTCGACGAGGTTGTAGACGACGGCGAAGCTCCTGGTAGCAGGGCGTCGCTTGAGGCCTCGGATCGACGGCGATTGCTGTAGAGCTTCCGCGGCAGTGAGGCGTCGATTGGCCTTACTCCGGCGATGATCGAGGTAGCTACTGGTGCTGGGCGAGGCGGTGGTGAGTGGTGATCATGGTGGTGTGCTTGGTTGTGTCCAGGGAGTGCTCTATTTATAGGAGGGAGAGGGTGCTGCGAGGCATGGAGCTGGTCGTCGCGAGCGCGGCGTCTCCGGCGAGCTAGAGGGCTAGGCGTGACGCAGCGACGATCGTGAAGGTACGGCGAATCCGTGAGCGTCCGCGGAAGTTAATGCAACGCGTACGGTGGTCGGGCGGGCGCGTGTATTGTCGCGGCCGTGGCGGGCGCGTTCGTCCTCTCCGGCGGCCGTGGTCGCCAAGGCATGACGTCGGCGTGTCCGGCGAGCTCCGCGTGGCGAGAGAGGTACTACGGCGCGCGGATGTGGTCGGGTACGGCGAGATTTGGCGAGCGCCGCGTGGGCGTGTCCGTGCGCCAGTGACGTCGCCCATGCCGCTCGCGGCGTACCTGGGACGTACTGGGCGCGCGTCGTCCGGGTCTTGTCGTCGTCTCCTCGGTCAAGGGTGAGTACGGGAGATCTTCTGGGATCGAGGGCGAGCTACTGGACAAGGTGGCGAGGCCGATCGTGGAGGGAAAGAGAGGGAGGCGTGTCGAGGGCGACGTGGCCGGCATGGCCATGGCTGGCCATGATCTGGTCGTGTCCATGGCGATATTTTGCATGGGCTAGGTAGGTTTAGGTCTGGGGAGTAGGGCTAGGTCAAGTGGTGGTCAAAGTTTGGCCAGGTTTGATCACATTTCAAAATTTGGGAATCTTACATATGTTTCAATGTCTCCTCTTCTCTTGATCATAACCATTGAACCATAATGAATTTGATACCATGATCTTTACAAAAGTTGTTCACCTTGTTGTGTACTTGGATGACATGCAAAGAGTTGGATTTGTTTAGTTTAGAAATTTTGAATTAGCGAGGCTCAAAGTGGTGACCAGACTATAAAAGTCAAAAGTGACCATTATCATATGTGGTCCTATTTTTAATTCTAAATTTGATTAAATTGATATATCTTTGATTTTCAAAGTTGTAATTACTCTTTGATATCATGTTACAAATATTGGTGAAGATCAAATGGGTCTAGGGTCAAATTTACAAAAATGACATGGACCATATGTTAGGGTTTTTAGGGTTTTAATAATATTTGATTTCTTTCTCTTTTTGATTGCTTTGATTTGTGATCATCACTTGATCACTCTAGGGTTTTAGAATTTATCATACTCACAAATATAACAATCATCATGGCATATCACTCAAAATGCACAAGTCCTATGCAGGGTACTATATGCAAAGTAAAAGTTTTTGTTGGTTCTGAAATTGGGATATTTGGAATTGTTCTTCTTCATTTATTTGAAATTTGGGATGTTACAGGTGTCGTTCTGCCACATTGTGCAAACATGTGCAGCAGAAGAGTAACATGCCGTGTCCACGTGTCCTGGTTTTGTATGGCTTTGCGTGCTAACTCTGTGTTCCTCACTTTCAAATAATCTGTCATGTTGTTACTAATGCTATGTAAAACTGCGGCAACATTGAGTTCTTATGTTGTGGAGTTAACTTAGAATACCATGAATCACTAAATTAGATCCGGGAACCTATAATGTGAAAGCCGAAAATGAGGAGTGGTGAATCTAGATGATAATGGCTAGAGCAACTTCTTTTGAAAGATGCACGGACATATACCCTACTGTCTCTACTCACCTGAATCTTACTTACTTAAGCAAAATAATTCAGGCTGGTGGTGGCGGTCCCTCTCGCTTGCACATGCCGCCGCTGATAAGAATGAGTAATCTCTTTGTTGGGAACATTGTAAAATACCTTATTTTCACAACCATAGCTTTAAAACTGACGATTTGTCATTTTATTAAAAATTATACACCTGAAATAATCTACAAATATAATATGGAAATTTACATTACATATACTCTCATATAAATGGACCTCATACAGATACCTATTTTTTCTATAAAATTATAGGGTAACTGACCCAAATGTGACGCTATGCGTACTTTGCTAGCGTGGCAAACTGGCTGAAGACATAAACTCTTGCTCCAGACTATACCTTTCAGAGATGCCTGCAGCTGTTAAACCAACATTATTGATAATGTTGCCCTGTGCATCAGAGCTGCTGGCATTTGGACACCAAGATGACTCAATCTCTGCATCATTTCTGGGGGAGGTTTGGCTCCTTAATCTTGTAGTTCTAAGGATTTGCAACTTCATTTCTACCTCTTTCATGGTAGGCCTTTCTCTTCCTTTAGTTTTCAAACATGCTGCTGCGATAGAGGCCATATCATCAATTTCATTCTGCTTCGCTTCTTCGATAACTTGGGGATCCATGATTTCCATTAGAACTCCCTGTTGAAGTCCTTCCACAAAGTAATGAGCCAAGCTTTCTTTTCTATCTTGGTCATTAAAGAAAGATTGGCTTCTTTCTTATCAGAAGCTCCACTAGTATAACTCCAAAACTATAAACATCACTCTTCTCGTTCAGTTGACCAGTGTGGTAGTACTCGGGATCTAAGTAACCAAATGTGCCTTGTACAATGGTTACTACATGTGTTTCATCAAGTGATAAAGATCTTGAAGCACCAAAGTCAGAAACCTTGGTACTAAAGTTGTCATCTAGGAGTATATTGGCAGATTTGACATCTCTATGAAAAATTGGTATTGCGGCAGCTGAGTGCAGATAAGCAAGAGCACCTGCAGTTTCTACTGCAATCCTAATGCAATCATTCCATGAAAGCAAGCATTTAGCACTTACATCAATGTGAAGAAGATCATGTAGTGTGCCATTGGATATGAATTCATAGACCAACAAAGGCACCTCTGTTTCGAGGCAACAACCAAAAAGTTTCACCACATTCCGATGAATGATTTGTGATAGGATGGCAACTTCGTTAATAAACTGATCAATCTCAGTTTGCTCCACTAGCTTGGACTTTTTAATTGCCACAACACGTTGATCGGATAGGATCCCTTTGTAAACTGTGCCGTGTCCTCCCCGACCAAGAACACGACTGGCATCAAAGTTGTTGGTTGCCTTATCTAATTCCTCCAAGGAGAATATCTTTGTTTTATCTGTGGTGCTTTCATCTAATATCAGTTGTTCCAGTAACAGGCCTTGATTTTTTTTGAAGTGTGTCCTTCGAATCCTCTTTTGTATGTCTTTTTTCCACTTGCTGATGAGTACGGTTGCACCTATCCCAAGAATTATGGAACCAAGGCCACAACCAATCCCAATTGCAATACCTATACATCATGCATTAGTTGGAAAGAGTTAGACATTTTTCAAGTTGCTGTTTTATTGAGGTGCTTAAAATTGTATGGTTTTACCTAGAAGAAGATTGTGTCTCTTAGCTGATGTGACACATCTTCCTTTTAGTGGATCAAACTCTTTTCCATGAGCACAGTTGCTGCAACTATAGCCTCCAGGATAATTTTGGCATGTTCCATTGCAAGTATTTATCGACAAACACTCATTGATATCTATAAATAGTAAGCACCAAATGACACTCGAAAACAATTGGTAAGATGGACAGAAATAAAACTATTGTATACTTGGTCTAGCACCCATTCTACATGCACATCTAGTATTGTTTCTATGTCCATGTTTCCAAATACTAACATTATGCAAATAAGCGTTTGATGTCATATATGTTGATATTATATCAAAATGAGGTGAAATTTACATCATTGTGTACACTACCGAAGTCATGGAAGTTTTTATGAACGCATCGTAAAAAATGCCATATACAAGAAACAATATTGTGTAAGATTGATCATACACACAAAGGAAGTATTCCACGTTAGTTCAGGAAAGAAGAATAAGAAGGATCAAGCCCATGGTTTTAAAATAAGAAAAAGAGTATCAAGCCCTATTTTGGCATTTTTATGAATTATCTAGATGCTAGTTCTAAGTGCAAGATAGAGTCATATACCAATGGCATATTTTCTTGGATGATTAAAGATCATCCTCCTGGAATATGCATCATATTATTCACACAACCAAGCCATGTGTGTATGAGTATGACTTGAGGACTAGGTTTTTCCTATCCTTGTTGGTGACTGATGTGTTTGGCTAGATCATGTAGTTAATAGAAGTCAATTACTATATCCATCTCCAAAATGACAAGGGTATCAATTATTTGGAACGTGAATTGTGTCACATGTTTCGCTATTGATGTTTTAGCCAACCATTTCATGTAATAGGAGAAATCATGCGTGCGATTGATGACAAAATACGGTAAAGCTGAGTGTGGTTACCTTCGCAGCCATCTGACATGTATGGATTTCCTTCAAATCCTTGAGAGCACTTGCAACGGTAGCCAAGCTGCATCGTCATATTCCCACGGCCATGGGTGACATTGACGCAAGTGCTATTGACACTTCGGCATGCGTACGTACCCATATTTTGCTTGTTTGTAGCTATTGGGCATGTTAAATTCTCGACAGACCACCACATTTTCATTTCGAATTCTTCAGATAAGTATAGAAGATCGTCCACAAGGTTGTCTTCTTCTATCGTATCCCCAAATACATCTAAAACACCCACACTGACCTGTTCATCTTTGTACTTTAAATTGTCCTGTGTGTCTCGAACACTCAGATATCCCTCATTCACTGAAATGTTGGATACAATGTATTTGATCCTCCGATCAAGAATCGTGATGTTTTCTGATGTACAGGTAAGTTGAAACTTGTTAAGAGCATAGCAACCTTCTTCAATTCCAAAAGGGAAGGGAATGTTCATATTCGCGCATAATCTCTTGCAACCACCGTTAGGATTGGGATTGTAACCTGTTGAATTACGCATTAATTAATAGTAAGTGCTTATAAATCAAAATGGCCATGCTCATGAAATAGACTAGATATACAATATGTGTGCATATGACCTGTATACCGCTACAAAAAAAAAGCAAGCATCTAAAAAAAGAGTTCGTGATAATACATCTGGTTTGAGTCATCTGAAATATTTAGCCCAATTTAATAATTATTCATCCAATGGCTGTGAAGAAACGGCATACTTTCCCATAAACACTCGTATACTTAATATATAGCCCCTCAGAACTTGAATTAATGTGACATTTAATTTATAGAGAAGAGAATATAGTCTCAGACCTGGACTGCAACAACCGCCCATAATGTAAGGATTGTCCTGTTGCGCCGTGTTGCCTCTGGGGCATGAACAGGAGTATCCTCCAGAATTCAGGTCCTGGCAATGGCTTCTATAGCTACAAGCATAGGTTGCCTTGTTCTTCTTAGCACTTTCACAACTCGGCTGGTCTGTCACGGCTATGTTAAATACTGCCCCTTCGAGATGGCTTTCGTCTACCCGACTTGAGTAGATGTCATTCGTAACAAACGTGTAGCTATTTGCCAGGAAAACTTTTACATTAGAGGGCACTTCACCTGATGGTGCCGAGACGCCACCATTGAGGCGGCCAACCATGAAGCCAAAGTCCCGAACGTCCTGTCTAAAAAAGATGGAACAGGAGCCCATCCCAAGAGCAACATCATTCGATGCTGCATTATTTGCCTTCCACATGGCATGTTTGTCGTCTAGGCAAATACTCATGCAAGAACCGATGGCATCGTTCGTATCATGGCCGAACAAGTAGACGCCCACGCCGCAGCCAACAACGTACAAACGGCTCATTTCTCCGGCGACCGTCACACCTTCCACAGGGGTCTCCCATGAAATGTTATAGGCGTCCATACCTGATATCATCGGAACGTTGAAGTGGACAGCAGAGGCAGAGATTATTCTCGCTCCAGGATACAGGGTATTGAGCTGAATAGTACTGTTGCCCAGAAAGAGCCTCGGAGGAGTAGTGTTCTTGTCGCAGACGAGGTTGAAGCCTTGCCGGAAACAGCCCGCCCCTATCCCGAACGGGTAGAGGATGTCAACGTCCCCGCATTTAGAAGGGCAGCGAGCCAGTTCGGCAGCGGAAGGGATATGCAAGATGCCACCCCTTCCTGCCGCTCCAGCCTCAGCAGCCGATGCTCCCAGCACAGCTGCCGCCGCAAAGCTCACCAGCAAAATGAAGTAGTATATGGCGCTAACTAGCACCTTGGTGGAGCTCATCACTGTTGCTCCGGCCGGTTTGTGTGTCTTCGTGGTTGTTTTTTCGTGTTAGGCAGAGTGTGCGGCCTCTGGTATCAGCAGAGGATGAAGCAGGATGTGATGCTACGGTCGTTGCTGGGGTCAACCAGTATTTTCGACGTGCCTGGCCCACTGGTTCTTGCTATCCTGGGTACAGCTTGCCTGATGATGACTAGCTTTTGTGCTTTTGTGCCTTTGCTTCTGATATTCACCTCTAGCCTAGGACTAGCTTCGTGGCCCAGGATGAGCATACTTTGATACCCTGTTCGTGCAATGCGGGGGACGGCTGAGAACCACACTCAGGCACTCAGCTTCCAGGCCACCTTGACGGCGAGACTACTAATTGGCTACTTACAAATATTCAAACGAGTTCAAATCAGCCACAGTGACACATTTTCCACACGTCTAGTATAGTGTTCCCTCTGTTTCAAAATCAGACGACTCTACCGTTGACGCCGTTGACGTTGACCCAGCCATGTTTGAAGGCTATCTTGGTTCTTTACTTAATTTCAATTTTGTTGGGCATGTCATGTGAGGTTGATGCATTCTTTGCACTCATTTCTTTTGCGAGAAACAAAATTTAGTTCGCGTATTTAATCATGTCTGTTCGGCCACATCTGAGCAATTACATACATGTACGTGCCAATTAAGTACAGTACTCCTCTGGTTAGTAAAGTAGAACACGGTGAGAGCTGCTTCAGCTACATCCACCTGAGTACTCCAGAAACTGTTGGCACAATGCAATACTCCTTTATGCTGGCCTAGGCGCAATGATTTTAGTTTGGGAAAATCAGACCTAAGTAGCCACGTTATGTAATGAAAAAATCTCTTCTCATCAAGCTTGACATTGCCAAGGCTTTTGACACTGTGCGATGGGACTACATGCTCGACCTCATGCAACGCCTCGGGTTCCCACAAAGATGGCGTGCTCTCATGTCGACCCTGTTTTCTACGGTTTCCTCCCGGGTCCTCCTCAACGGGATCCCTGGCAAGGATTTTTTCCACGGGCGCGGCCTGCGACAAGGGGATCCCCTCTCACCCCTCCTTTTCGATATCGCCATTGACCCCCTTCAAAAAATACTGGAAAGGGCCACGGATTCCGGTCTTCTTCATGGGATGCCTGGCGGCTTGCAGGGTCCCCGAGTCTCCTTATATGCAGACGATGCAGTCATCTTCTTGACCCCCTCCAAGCACGACGTCTCGGCCCTGGCCAATATCCTTCAGAACTTCGGGGAGGTGTCCGGTTTGGTGACAAATGTGGCAAAAAGCTCCATAGCCCCAATTCGTTGCTCCGACATTGACCTTGCGTCGGTCCTGACCAACTTCCCTGCTGCTACTGTTCAGTTTCCACTCAAGTACCTGGGCCTGCCTCTGTCGCTTGGGAGGCTGTTATCACCAGATTTTGGCCAAATCAGGAGGTGGGCCGTAAGGGAGATGGGCTTGGAAGATTACACGTGGAAGATCTCTGAAGCGGCCTTGCACGAAGAGTTTGGGCTAGTTGCCCGTGTATCTTTAATTATAGTAGATTGCATCATAGATTAGAAGTTAGAGTTTGTCTCGTGCACGGTGGGGATTATTCCCACGTTAGAAAGTCCCTGGACTATAAATATGTATCTAGGGTTTATGGAATAAACAACAACCAACGTTCAACCAACCAAATCAATCTCGGCGCATCGCCAACTCCTTCATCTCGAGGGTTTCTACCGGTAAGCAACATGCTGCCTAGATCGCATCTTGCGATCTAGGCAGCACAAGCTTCATGTTGTTCATGCGTTGCTCGTACTGAAGCCTTTTTGATGGCGAGCAACGTAGTTATCATAGATATGTTAGGGTTAGCATTGTTCTTCGTATCATATGCTGTCGTAGTGCAACCCTTGCATATCTAGCCGCCCTTACACCTATCTTAGGTGTAGGGGCGGCACCTCGCTTGATCATTATTTAGTAGATCTGATCCATTACGGTTGCTCCTTGTTCTACAGGGATTAGTTTAATATCTGCATTAGTTAGGCCTTACAAAGGGGGGGAGGATCCAGCGGCACGTAGGGTGTCGTTCGCTAGTCCTAAACAGGATGTTCCGGGGATCAACTTCGTGTTGGTTTTTAGGCCTTGTTTAGGATCGGCTTACGATCACCGTGCGTGGCCGCGAGGCCCAACCTGGAGTAGGATGATCCGATTATGCGGTGAAAACCTAAATCGTCGTAGATCTCATTAGCTTTATCTTGATCAAGCAGGACCACCATATATTCGTGCACCCGTACGAATCATGGGTGGATCGGCTCCTTGACAGGATAACCTGAGAGCCGATCGAGGCTCGTATTTAATGTTTACGTGTATGCCATGCAGAAACTAAGCGAGGCATCTCCATCACCTTCGACCAGGGTCGGAGTGGCACGCCCTGCAATCGGCATCGGACGTGTGACCAAGGCTTTGCGGGCCGTCGCTCGGAGGGACCAGGGCCAACCGCAGCCCTAAGTTGTTCCCGGCTCTACTATGTTGCCCGTCGCTGCCCGCCGGTGGGTTTTGACGCAACACATTTCCCGGTGGGACAATCGTCTACATCAACCACATCGCCATCTACATCTGAGATGGCGGACGGTACGCCAGTCACGTACGAGGATCTGACCAACGAACTCAAGAAGAAGTATGACGAGGTCAAGACCATCCTCGAAGCCGACCTCATCGGCTCTTTTCACAGAACCCGTTCACATGGCATCAGGTGGAAGGGGTTCTCGCCTGATGGTGCACTCGATGGGATAGACCTCTCTGACAAGGTATCAACTTGTCAATGCCTATAGATTGTAGGCTAGGGTTTAGTTGGAAGTAAAGGGTAAGTAGATCTCGAAGGTTTCAGCCGAAAAGTACTCGACGATTATGAAAACTAGGGTTTGCAGACAATGATTCGATTGATTCGTCGTCCCTCGACTCCCCCTTTATATAGGAGGTGGAGCGAGGGATTCGTGCTATACAAGTTACAGAGTCCGGGACGGTTTCTAACTCATCCCGCCAGATTACAAATAACACTTCCTATTACAACTCTTTATCTTTCCTTAATAGATCTTGGGCTCCCGAATCTTCTTATTCTTCGGGTATTGGGCCTCCAGTAAACCCCGGGTACCATCTTCGGCCCATTTGGGATGCCTATGTAGCCCCCTAGATTTTGCTTGAATCGTAGAGTCGGGAAAATCTCCACTGTTTATTTTTATTCGAAAGCTTTAACTTTTTTATACTTCTTCACATAAAATTCTATATTGTACAGGGATAATGGTAGTTGGGGCTAGTTATCACGGGTACTAGTTAACCTCTAGTGGCAATCCGCAAAAACCTACTTCAAAATCACGTCCCTGGACATGATCTCGGGATACGTGTAAACCGACAGGTGCCGCTTAAGGTCTTACCATTGTCGAGTCCCAATCAAATTTATCGGCACCTAACGCGTCCGTTAGGATTTTTCTTCGTATCTCGTTGATACGGATAAAGGTAGCAGAGCGCAGTCTTTGGCGATGCCACGCCCAGAACGGATCTGGGTCTTACCTTCGCAAATTTGCGGCATTCAGAAATTGATCGCAACTTCGCGCGTTGAGAATATATTGTCGAGTGCTTTTCCGCTGTTGAAATGGCACATTTTATCGAGTCAAATATGACTTATGTTGCTCTCCCGATGGGAGTATATGTAGAGTTAACTATAACTCGAAATATACTCTCTTGCTTTTCTATTTTTCCTTTGTTAATTTCATCGGGCACGCGAACAGCGTTCCCGATGGGAGTAGCCGAGGCTACAACCAAGAACTTGTGCTTGGTTGTAGGCTCAACATTTTAGTCCACCTTGTCGCTATATTGTCATTATTTCCCAATATGATCTCTTTCTTCTTCTTCTTTTTTATCTCTCGGGTGCGCGAACAGCGCTCCCGATGGGAGTAGCCCCCGAGGCTACAGCCAAGGACTTGTGCTTGGTTGTAGGCTCCCACTTTCTATACTGCCATACTCGAAATTTTACTTTTTGTCGAAGTAGCCCCCGAGCATTTGGGCAAAAACTTGTATTTGATCAAAGGCTCCCGAAGTATTGAATAATTCTTCCTGTCGCCAATCTTCTTTTATTTTTCTTGTCGACATGCTTCCCTTAATCAAATTTACTTCATCCCTGTTGAATAGTCGTGATTTTTCTGCCCTGTGGGTCCATTGCTTCCACCACGTTGACACGTCGTGCAAGTGGGGGACACACGTCCTCCGCTTTTTCTGGCGCACGTACGGTAACGCTTATCTCAGTAAAAATACTTTTTTGCCCTTGTATCTAGAAGATCTATTCTCACCACACGATTTCTTCATCCAACGGCACACTGCTTCACCCGATTCTTATATAAACCTTTCTTCAACCTCCGTTCATCCCCTCGCTTGCGCCGCTCACCTGTTCCTCTTCGCAAAACTTCCCTGCGCCCAACTCTCTCCGATCTTCCGCACTCACATACATTGCTCGCCCATTGCCGTTGATGCCACCGCGCGCGCGTCTGACTCGCCACAGCACGCCGGAATCCAAGATGGCCGCCGAGGATCTTGAGTGGGAGAGATCCAAAATCTCCAACCAGACACCAACACGCTGAAGAGGCTTGGCCTCATGAAGAAGGAAGACGCCATCCGTTTTCCCAGCGAAGAAAGCTACCCCAACCCTCCAATGGAGTACCGGGTTAGTTTCGTTGATCACCTCATCCGCGGCCTTTCGGCCCCAATTCACGATTTCCTCCGCGGCCTTCTTTTCGTTTATGGGATTCAACTGCACCGGTTGACCCCCAATTCCATCCTTCACATTTCTATTTTCCTCACACTTTGCGAATGCTTCCTCGGAATCCCTCCCAATTGGGCTCGTGGAAACGCATTTTCTGCCTCCGCCGCAATGGCTCCCACAACGTCACTTATAACATAGGTGGCGTTGTTATCTGTGTTCGTACTGATGTCGATTATTTCGACGTCAAATTTCCTGATTCTGTCCAAGGATGGCGCAAAAAATGGCTCTACATTCACGAAGAAAGCGCCAACTCCGTTGAGCACAACATAGTTCCTTTCGACGGAAGTGCCAGAATCAGCGCCGCTCCTGGGATGCCGAAGCTTCCGAGGAAGAGAAAAAGGCGACAGAGGCACTCATGTCTCGTATTCGTCAGCTTCAAAACACTCGAGGCAAAGAGCTGTCTGGTGTCCAAATCACTGCCTACTTCCTTAGGATTAGCCTCTTCAGGCTCGCAAAAATCCCCTTTGGACGTATTCTGGTAAAAATGACGCCAACGAATCTCCGGTGATCTTTCCACCAAGGACTTGGAGAAGTTGATTCGAAGACTTTCTCGCCTGGGCAAAGACCCAATTCCTTCCTCTTGTCGCGTGGAACCTACAGCTCCGCCAATCCACTCCCCGAGGTATTTTGTCTTCCCGAGTTTTTATCTTGTTCCGCACTTTCTCTGCATCTCATTGTATTGTCATCTCTTTAATTTTCCTTTGGTCACTATTTTTTACAGAACCATCCTACTATGACTTCCCTTCCTCCTCTTCCTGAGGGTGGAGAAGTCGAAGAACAGCATCGTTGCCGAAGATACTCAAGGTTCTTCTATTCCTGAAAGTGAAGTCGCGGGTTCTCACAAATCTGCGGCTTCTCATGAAAAAGAAGTTGAGTCTGAAGCCAGTGAGTCGACGCAATCCCTTCCTCCTGTCTGTTTCTCCAAGGAACAAAGGAAAAGGACTGATGCCGAGGATTCTGGCACCTCTAAGGCTGAAGAAGTTGTTCCTTCTCATCCGAAGGCAGCTTATGATCCTTATGTTGAATCCCTCGTCAGCTCGTAAGTCGTCTTTATTTCTTCCTATTTTTGTACTCGAAATATTTATCTTGTCTTGCTTTTTATGCTGCCGATTTTTTGATCAACAGTGATGACGAGGAAGAAGTACCAACTGTTGACGTGGCTCCTCGGACAAGCATGTCACGTACTGTACTTGCCTAGACACGCTAGTTGAAGGAGAAGAAACCTCGCCTCCTCAACAAAACGTCGTCACCACTACTCCACCATCAAGCCCCCTTGCTCCTTCACCAAAAAGGACAAGGGTTGAAAAGATTGTTGAACCTGCCCCTCAGTTGGGCAGTTCGTCGACTGCTCTTAGATGATGTAAGCTTGTCGACATCTATATTTTCCTTATTTTATTTTTTCACACCTTTTCTCTTTTTCATGCCGATGTTTCTCTTGCTGTGTTCACCTTGAACAGCCTATGATCAAGGATCTTCTCCGCATCGGTTCCCAATTTATTGGGTACCGTGAATATGCTAATAGAGCCGAAGGTAACGACTTTTATACTTGCTGTTTTTCCTTGATTTTTTACTCCTGTTGCTTGTCGCGATTTTTGATCTTTCTTCTCTCTCTTTTCCATATCTCGACAGAGAAACTTGCGGAGGCCAACGAACGCGCCGACGCACTTGCTCAAAACTTGAGCAAAGTGAGGCGGCTCGCAAGAAAGCCGAACTCGCTGCTAGCAAAGCCAAGGCCGAAGCTGATGAAGCTAAGGCGAAAGCTGCTGGTGTCGAGGAAGCAGAAAAAACTTGAGGATGCGGCAGCTGCCTTAGATGAGCACAAAGCTGCGCAAGCTTCTTCGTGAAGAAGGAATCCTCAAGCGTCTGAAAACTCAAAGCCGCCGCACTTTCAGTAATTTTGATCCCCTCTATTTTTATGAGAATCGTTGTTTCTTGTCTTTTCACTAATGCTTTGTTTCCTTGACAGCCCAAACAAACCAGGATTTTGATCTGACGAATCCTGTCAATGACCCTGTCCTTGACGCACTTTCCTATCTGGAGCTTCATGGGTCCGAGATTCGTGAAGGTGTGTCGAATGCTAGCGCAGTATTGTCGGTGTTGTTCCCCTACTTCTTCCCGAAGAAAGAGGAACCCGCGACTTTCCTCAACCTTGCCAAGATGTTCAATACACCGGAAGACCTTGGACTGAAGATGCGCCAAGAAAATATGAAGGTCGCCGTTGAGAACACTGTCGCGTTGGTTGCTGACGCCATAGACTATTGATCGGATGAAAGTTGGCGACACCGAGCAGATAGAGCAATCAAGGTGGAAGTCGCTGATTAAGGCAGCCAAGCCCAACACAAAGAAGATCTTGGCCTATCTCGGGATTAAGCCATCGTCGACTCCTAGCTCGTCAAGGCCGGAGGTCTAGTTGCATGCCTCTCTTTTTTTTCTTTCTCTTTTTGCTCTTGTCGCCAAAGTAGTCATTTGGCGACACGTACTTCTTTAGCTCCACTGTAATGCCCTTGTAATTATTCCAAGAGATTAATGAAAACTTCTATCTTTGCCTGTTGTTTGATGTTGTCTTGTTTAAATTTCAGTTGATATTTGATAACTATACTCCATCTTCCGCTCCTTCCAATGTTTCGCCTTCTTCTTCTCGCGCGAGGAGATCTTTTGCTGATACTGCTCCTGTCGACGATACCTTGTCGCAAGAACTGGATGAACTTCGACAGGTATGCGAAGAAGCAAACACTTGTGATGATGGAAGCAATCTCGTAAGTCATCTGAAAAGTTGCTCTTCAAAAGCTCGCGAGGCCGTGGCTGCTAAGGAAATTGCTGCTTCCGAGGCTGAAAAGGCGACTACTCGAGAAAATTTCATGCTCGAATTAATGAATGAAGCCAGTGCAGATATGTCGGGTATGCTTGTTTCATCCTCTGATATCTTTCATCTTCATGCTATTGTCTCTTTAAAGGTTTCCACTTCTTTGTTTTGATAGGTGCCTTTACTGATGCTGCTGCCGAGGAAGAGAGGGTAAGTGCTAGGACAAACCTCCTTGTTAATCTTTCCCTGGACCATGGTTCTTTGTTTTGGGCTACCCCAGAGAGGACCCGCCAAATTGTCAGATTTCAAGATCGCACCTCTCAAACTCGCGATTTCCTTGACTTCTGTACCAAGACCTTGTCCATGGTTTACAACTCCATGTTTCCTCGGAACGTCCAACCAAAAACTCTTCCTGAATTGATGGAAAGGTTCAAGGATGCTCGCAGTATCCATGATTTTGTCAAAGCTCAACTAGTAGCTGGCGCCAGATTTGCTCTTATCATGCTCCAGATCTGCCACTCGAATCTTGACCTTACCCAAATTGTCGCGAAAGTTCATCAAAAAGTAAAACGTCGAAGAGTTGGTGTTGACAGGATTAACACGAAGGTTACGCCTATAGCCGAAGAGATGATTGAGGACCTTCTTCGGATGGACGCCGACTTTTTTGCCGATGGCCATTATGCCGATTTTCTTGGTGCTGCTCCTGAAGAAAACAGAGTTACTCTTGACGACATATTGAATCAAGACTAGTTATTTTTCTCTTGTAGATATTTCTTCTTTGTAATCCATGACTATATTGTAAAGCAATCATTATATTTCTCTGTTTGTCTAGCCCCCGAGTGTTTCGGTGACTCTTTACTGTATTTGTATATTTGCGAGGTTTTGAACCAAGGTATTTATATATTTATGGCGAATATGAGCCCCCGAGCTTTTTATTGAGTACTATTTTGTATTTTTATTGACTCACGAGGTATTTGAATACCAAGGCAAGGCTTTTCTTTTGTCGATGAACTATATTGAAATTCGTCGGAGCAAAGACTTTGATCATGTCGATAAAGAAGAAAAGTTATATTGTCACTATCTTTATTATATTGCAGCACCGCGAGCCCGCCTCATTAAAAACCTTCTCCGGCCCCACTCGGTGCCCCGAAAAAGGAAAAGAGTGCGTCTGAAAACTCGCGGGCGTTTCAGGACATTGAAGTTTTACAAGGACTATATTTCGACTCTAGGCGTAGAACCGCCTAAGTTGCGCGTTCCAGGGGTTTGGCTCCTCCACCCCTGTCTTCTTGTCCTTTATTCTGTATGCTCCTCCTCCGATTACTTCCGTGACAATGTAAGGGCCAAGCCATGGTGACTCGAGTTTTTCATGACTTTTTGCGTGAGCCGAAGAACTAGGTCTCCCACCAAAAGATCTTGGCCGCAAACGTCGACTGTGGTAATTCTTCAAGTCCTGTTGATATTTGGTTACCCGAGATAATACTTCATCTCGAGCTTCATCAAGTGCGTCGACGTCGTCTTCTAGCGCTCTTCTCGATGTTTCTTCATCATATTCAGCGACACGTGGAGAGTTGTGCTCTATCTCGATTGGTAGTACCGCCTCTGCTCCATGAACCAGGAAAAACGGAGTTTCTGCGTTGCTGTTTGGTGTTGTTCGGATGCTCCACAACACGCTTGGTAGTTCTTCTGGCCAGGTATGTCGAGCTTTTTCCAGTGGTCCCAACAAGCGCTTCTTGATGCCATTGCAGATGATGCCATTGGCTTTCTCGACTTGCCCATTGGTTTGAGGATGTGCAACTGACGCAAAGTTCAGCTTGATACCCACCTCTTCGCAATAATCTTTGAATTCATGGGATGTGAAGTTACTGCCGTTGTCTGTGACGATGCTGTGGGGCACTCCAAATCTGAAGACGAGGCCTTTGACGAATTTTACTGCGGATGCTCCGTCTGGTGAATTTATCGGCTTCGCTTCTATCCACTTTGTAAACTTATCGACAGCTACTAGCATGTACTCCTTTCCTCCTGGCCAGGATTTGTGTAACTTGCCCACCATATCAAGTCCCCATTGAGCAAAGGGCCATGACAATGGTATTGGTGCTAGCTCTGCTGCTGGAGAGTGAGGTTTTGCGGCAAACCTTTGACACGCGTCGCAAGTTCTTACTATGTCCTTGGCGTCCTCGATTGCTGTCAACCAGTAGAATCCTGCCCGAAAGACCTTGGCTGCGATAGCTCGACTACTTGCGTGGTGGCCACATATTCCTTCGTGTACATCCTTCAGAATTATTCTTCCTTCTTCGGGTGTGACGCACCTTTGCAAGACGCCTGAAATACTTCGCTTATACAATTCTCCCTTGACCACCGTGAAAGCTTTGGAGCGTCGAATTACTCGCCTTGCCTCAACTGGATCGTCGGGTATTTCTTTCCTTAGGATGTATGATATGTACGGCTGCATCCACGGTATTTGTATCACCATGACCAGGTCCTGATCTTCTTCTTCGTCCTCTTGCTTGTCCTTGGTAGCCCCCGAGGGTTTCTTCTCCTTCTTTTTTGATTTTGTCGACTTAGTGGATCTCTCTGTTATCTCTTCCCAGAATACACCTGGCGGGACTGCAAGGCATTGCGACCCGATGTTTGCAAGAACGTCGGCTTCGTCGTTGCTCAATCTACTAACATGATTTACTTCACATCCATCGAACAACTTCTCGAGCTCGTTGTACACCTCCTTGTATGCCATCATGCTATCATTGATTGCGTCACATTGGTTCATAACTTGCTGTGCCACCAACTGTGAGTCGCCAAAGATTTTCAGTCGAGTTGCACCGCAGGCTTTCGCCATCTTCATCCCGTGTATGAGAGCCTCATATTCTGCTTCATTGTTAGATGCGTTAGGGAACGTCATCCGAAGGATGTACTTCAATTTGTCGCCTTCAGGTGATATGAGTACTACTCCTGCGCCAGCTCCTTCTAGTCTTTTGGACCCGTCAAAATTCATGGTCCAAGTTCTCGACAAATCTGGAGGTTCCTGTATTTTGCAACTCCATCCACTCTGCGACGAAGTCCGGCAGAACTTGCGACTCGATTGCTTTTCTTTTTTCATACGTGATGTCCCGAGGGGAAAGTTCTATTCCCCAAAGGGAGATACGACCCGTAGCTTCTGGGTTGTTCAATATATTTGACAAAGGAGCTTCATTGACCACTATGATCGTGTGAAAAAATAGTGGCGCAATTTTGTGTCTGTCATGAACACTCCATATGCTATCTTTTGGTACCGAGGATACCTTTGTTTTGAAGGCGATAAAACTTCGCTAACGAAGTATACTGGCGCACTCCGTGGAGTTTTCCTTCTTCTTCTCTTTCACAACTAGCACCGTGCTCACCACTTGGGGCGTGGCTGCGATATACAAGAGAGGTTCCCTTTCTTTTGGCGCCACCAGAATTGGTGGTGTCGAAATTGTGCGCTTCAAATCCTCGAAAGCTCTGTCGGCTTCTTCGTTCCACTGGAATTTATCTCCTTGTTTTATCAAAGCGTAGAACGGCGCTTTTTCTCCCAACCTCGACGAATCTGCTCAAAGCTGCGATCACGCTTAGCGTTGTATTTCTTTCAACTTTGTTGGCTTCTCATTGTTACGATAGCTTGTATTTTATCGGGATTTGCTTCAATCCCTCTTGCTGAGACTAGGAACCCCGAAGTTCTCCTGCTGGGACGCCAAAAGAACACTTCGTCGGGTTCAATTTGAGGCAGAACTTATCAAGGTTGTCGAAGGTTTCCTTGAGATCCTCGATCAGCGTTGCCCCCTTTTTTGATGTTATGACGACATCATCAATGTATACTTGCACGTTCTTCCCAATCTGTGTCGCCAAACACTTCTGCATCATCCTCTGATATGTTGCTCCCGCATTTTTTAGACCAAAGGGCATTGTTCTGTAGCAAAACACGCCGTAAGGTGTAATAAATGCGGTCTTTACTTCATCTTCTTCTTTCAATCTGATCTGGTTATAACCAGAATATGCATCCAGGAAGGAAAGACGTTCACATCCAGCCGTGGAGTCGATAATTTGATCGATCCTCGGGAGGGTGATCCTTTGGACAATGTTTATTGAGACACGTAAAGTCGACGCACATGCGAAGGACCTTAGTGTTTTTCTTCGGCACCAACACAGGATTTGCTACCCATGTGGCTTCTGTGAATATCTCTTTGATAAATCCAGCTTCTTGTAGTCGATTGATTTCTGACAGCATTGCTTTGCGGTTTGGTTCCGAAAACGCCGCAAAGGTTGTTTGATTGGTCTCGCTAGTGGATCCAAGTTTAGGTGGTGCTCGGCAAGTTCCCTGGCTCCTGGCATGTCGCTGGACACCATGCGAAGATTTTCCAGTGCTCACGGAGGAACTCGACGAGCGCGCTTTCCTATGCGATATCCATGTCGTTTGCGATAGATGTCGTCTTTTTGGGTCTGTCGGGTGAATCTGCACCTCTTTTGAATTTTTCTCGGTACTGAAAGTTGATTCTTTGTTTGGCCTTCCAACGTCTGGCAGTACGTCGTAATCAGGTCATGCTTTTTGACGCCAAGTACTCAGCTTGCATCCCGAAAGTTTCGACAACCGGTGGAAATCCTTATCGCACTTATCGGCTAAGGCAAAGCTTCCTTTGATCGTGATTGGTCCCTTGGGTCAGGCATCCTCCACAACAAGTATGTATAGTGTGGCACCGCCATAAATCTAGCATATGCTGGTCGTCCCAACAGAGCGTGATATTGCGACGGAAAATCCACGACTTCAAACTCGAGCCTCTCGATTCTATAATTTTCGGTCCCAAACTGAACGTCGAGATTGATCTTTCCCAATGGATAACTTGGTTTCTCCGGTGTGATGCCGTGGAACCTTGTGTCTGTTGGTTTCAAGTTTGCTAAGGATATGTTCATCTTCCTCAATGTATCTGCATACATGGTTTAAGCTGCTGCCGCCGTCTATGAACACTCGAGAGACATCAAATCCTGCGATAACTGTGTGAATAATCTTGCCCCGGTCGAGGAACTTGCTGCGGATGATCCGCTATTGTGAAGCCGATATCTTGTCCCGACCAATTAAGATACTCAACGTTGGTGGAGGCATTTTCCGCCATAAACACCTGTCGTGAGATTACTTTAGCTCTATTGGACGGCCTTCCCTTCGAATCATCGACACTGCTCCATTGGAGTTAGGATCAACATAAGGTGGTGGTGCAGGCCGCTATTCTGAGCTGATGCCGATTGTCATCTGTTCGCGGGAGGAGGCGGCAAGTGAATCTCGCTCCTGGGTTCTCGAGGATTTCTCTGTGCGCCCGCGCATTAGCGTTCTCTCATACCGCAACATTGCCTGAAAATTTCGATGTCTTTTCTGCAAGTGCCACACCGTCTTTACCGTTGCCGAGGAAAAAATGCATCCGGCACGGTCCGTTCATCATCTCTTCGGGGACACGAAAGGTCTTGGGAACCTAGGCCCGCTACTTTGCCTGTTGCGTGAATCATCCCTGTTATCACCTCGCTGTTCACTGCTTCTTTGATAATCATCTCTGTTGCTTCCTCCTGTATTTGTCCGAAAACCCGCCGAAATTTGTCTTGGAGCGTCATAGTTCTGGTACGACCGAGGAAATCGTCGCCTCGGTTGATAGCGACCACGGTCCTCCTCTCGGCGACTGTGCCGTTTGTTATGGACAGCGTCTTCTCCATCTGCCCATTTATTTGCTATCTCCATTAACGCGGATACTGTCTTTGGATTGGTCCTTCCCAAGTCCTCGACAAAATCTCCCCGACTCCTGCGACAACGCATCTATTGCCCTCTCTCGTCAGATATATTTTGCCGAGTTTTTGATGATATTCCACCTTTGGATGTACTTTCTCATTGGCTCGTGGCTTTTGTCGACATGCTCTCAACTCCTCTAACGCGGGTTTTTTGCATGTGGATCTGAAGTTCTTGACGAACACATCCTCGAAACTTTCCCAGCTGTCGATGGATCCCGGAGCGAGTTTCTTTATCCAAGATCGTGCGGCTCCACTCAAATGTACCGGATGCTTTGCATAGCTGTTGCCCTGGTTCCTCTGTGGCTTCACTGTCTCGGATAGTCGATAGCCAATCCTCCGGATCTTGGAGGCCGTCGAACTTTTTGAAATTATCGGGTAACTTGAATCCTGAGGGGACTCGTTTTTCGGACTCTCCTCGTAAAGCATGGCAAGCCACACATATCGTCGTTCAGCTCCGGAGATTGCCGATGATCCCTTCTCTTCGCCGCGCTCTCGTCGACTCTTGCTTGTGCTGCCGTGTCTCTTGCTCCACTTGGCCCTTCGTGCTGCTGTTGTTGCCGCTGCGGGTCGTGGACTATTTTGCCTTGCCGCTCCTTCGGGAGGCGTTGATACAAACGCTGTCCCCATAGCTCCAACTCCTGCTACCGCCATATTGTACAGTGTTTCCCTTGGATCACTGATGGCGTGTATTTCACACGTTCGTTGGGCAACCCCAAGAGGAAGGTATGATGCGCAGAAAAAGTTTTCCCTCGAAAGAAACCAAGGTTTATCGAACCAGGAGGAGCCAAGAAGCACGTTGAAGGTTGATGGCGCGGGATGTAGTGCGAGCACCAGGGATTCCGGCGCCAACGTGGAACCTGCACAACACAACCAAGATACTTTGCCCCAACGAAACAGTGAGGTTGTCAATCTCACCGGCTTGCTGTAACAAAGAGTTAACCGTATTGTGTGGAAGATGATTGTTTGCAGAAAACAGTAGAACAAGTATTGCAGTAGATTGTATTTCAGTAAAGAGAATTGGACCGGGGTCCACGGTTCACTAGAGGTGTCTCTCCCATAAGGCGAACAGCATGTTGGGTGAACAAATTACAGTTGGGCAATTGACAAATAAAGAGAGCATGACCATGCACATACATATCATGATGAGTATAGTGAGATTTAATTGGGCATTACGACAAAGTACATAGACCGCCATCCAACTGCATCTATGCCTAAAAAGTCCACCTTCAGGTTATCATCCGAACCCCCGTATTAAGTTGCAAAGCAACAGAAATTGCATTAAGTATGGTGCGTAATGTAATCAACAACTACGTCCTTAGACATAGCATCAATGTTTTATCCCTAGTGGCAATAGCACAACACAACCTTAGAACTTTCTGTCACTGTCCCAGATTCAATGCAGGCATGAACCCACTATCGAGCATAAGTACTCCCTCTTGGAGTTACAAGCATCTACTTGGCCAGAGCATCTACTAGTAACGGAGAGCATGCAAGATCATAAACAACACATAGCATAACTTTGATAATCAACATAACAAGTATTCTCTATTCATCGGATCCCAACAAACGCAACATATAGAATTACGATAGATGATGATCTTGATCATGTTAGGCAGCTCACAAGATCCGACAATGATAGCACAATAGGGAGAAGACAACCATCTAGCTACTGCTATGGACCCATAGTCCAGGGGTAGACTACTCACACATCACACCGGAGGCGACCATGGCGGCGTAGAGTCCTCCGGGAGATGATTCCCTCTCCCAAGGTGCCGGAGGCGATCTCTGGATCCCCCGAGATGGGATCGGCGGCGGCGGCGTCTCTGGAAGGTTTTTCGTATCGTGGTTCTCGGTACTGGGGTTTCGTCACGGAGACTTTTTATAGGCGGCAGGGCAGGTCAAGAGGCGGCACGGGGGCCCCCACACCACAGGCCGCGCGGCCAAGGGGGGGCGCGCCGCCCTAGGGTGTGGCCCCTCCGTGGCCCCTCTTCGGCTCTCCTTCGGACTGGAAGCTTCGTGAGAAAATAGGCCCCCGGGCTTTGATTTCGTCCAATTCCGAGAATATTTCCTTACTAGGATTTCTGAAACCAAAAACAGCAGAAAACAGGAACTGGCACTTCGGCATCTTGTTAATAGGTTAGTTCCAAAATGCACGAATATGACATAAAGTGTGCATAAAACATGTAGATAACATCAATAATGTGGCATGGAACATAAGAAATTATCGATACGTCGGAGACGTATCAGCATCCCCAAGCTTAGTTCTGCTCGTCCCGAGCAGGTAAAACGATAACACAGATAATTTCTGGAGTGACATGCCATCATAATCTTGATCATACTATTTGTAAAGCATATGTAGTGAATGCAGCGATCAAAACAATGTATATGACATGAGTAAACAAGTGAATCATATAGCAAAGACTTTTCATGAATAGCACTTCAAGACAAGCATCAATTAAGTCTTGCATAAGAGTTAACTCATAAAGCAATAATTCAAAGTAGAGATATTGAAGCAACACAAAAGAAGATTAAGTTTCAGCGGTTGCTTTCAACTTGTAACATGTATATCTCATGGATATTGTCAACATAGAGTAATATAATAAGTGCAATAAGCAAATATGTAGGAATCAATGCATAGTTCACACAAGTGTTTGCTTCTTGAGGTGGAGAGAAATAGGTGAACTGACTCAACATTGAAAGTAAAAGAATGGTCCTCATAGAGGAAAAGCATCGATTGCTATATTTGTGCTAGAGCTTTGATTTTGAAAACATGAAACAATTTTGTCAACGGTAGTAATAAAGCATATGCATCATGTAGATTATATCTTATAAGTTGCAAGCCTCATGCATAGTGTACCAATAGTGCCCGCACCTTGTCCTAATTAGCTTGGACTACCTGGATTATCACCGCAATACATATGCTTTAACCAAGTATCACAAAGGGGTACCTCTATGCCGCCTGTACAAAGGTCTAAGGAGAAAGCTCGCATTGGATTTCTCGCTTTTGATTATTCTCAACTTAGACATCCATACCGGGACAACATAGACAACAGATAATGGACTCCTCTTTTAATGCTTTAAGCATTCAACAACAATTAATTCTTTTCTCATTAGAGATTTGAGGATGTTTGTCCAAAACTGAAACTTCCACCATGGATCATGGCTTTAGTTAGCGGCCCAATGTTCTTCTCTAACAATATGCATGCTCAAACCATTCAACTCAGTGTAGTATCGCCCTTACTTCAGACAAGACGAACATGCATAGCAACTCACATGAAATTCAACAATGAGAAGTTGATGGCGTCCCCAGTAAACATGGTTATCGCACAACAAGCAACTTAATAAGAGATAAAGTGCATAATTACATATTCAATACCACAATAGTTTTTAAGCTATTTGTCCCATGAGCTATATATTGCAAAGGTGAATGATGGAATTTTAAAGGTAGCACTCAAGCAATTTACTTTGGAATGGCGGAGAAATACCATGTAGTAGGTAGGTATGGTGGACACAAATGGCATAGTGGTTGGCTCAAGTATTTTGGATGCATGAGAAGTATTCCTCTCGATACAAGGTTTAGGCTAGCAAGGCTTATTTGAAACAAACACAAGGATGAACCGGTGCAGCAAAACTCACATAAAAGACATATTGAAAACATTATAAGACTCTACACCGTCTTCCTTGTTGTTCAAACTCAATACTAGAAATTATCTAGACCTTAGAGAAACCAAATATGCAAACCAAATTTTAGCATGCTCTATGTATTTCTTCATTAATTGGTGCAAAGCATATGATGCAAGAGCTTAATCATGAGCACAACAATTGCCAAGTATCACATTACCCAAGACATTAATAGCAATTACTACATGTATCATTTTCCAATTCCAACCATATAACAATTTAACGAAGGAGAAACTTCACCATGAATACTATGAGTAGAAACCAAGGACATACTTGTCCATATGCTACAGCGGAGCGTGTCTCTCTCCATAAAGTGAATGCTAGGATCCATTTTATTCAAACAAAACAAAAAAACAAAAACAACCGACGCTCCAAGAAAAAGCACATAAGATGTGATGGAATAAAAATATAGTTTCAGGAGGAACCTGATAATGTTGTCGATGAAGAAGGGGATGCCTTGGGCATCCCCAAGCTAGACGCTTGAGTCTTCTTAATATATCCAGGGGTGAACCACCGGGGCATCCCCAAGCTTAGAGCTTTCACTCTCCTTGATCATGTTGCATCATACTCCTCTCTTGATCCTTGAAAACTTCCTCCACACCAAACTCGAAACAACTCATTAGAGGGTTAGTGCACAATATAAATTAACATATTCAGAGGTGACACAATCATTCTTAACACTTCTGGACATTGCATAATGCTACTGGACATTAGTGGATCAAAGAAATTCATCCATCATAGCAAAAGAGGCAATGCGAAATAAAAGGCAGAATCTGTCAAAACAGAACAGTTCGTATTGACGAATTTTAAAATGGCACCAGACTTGCTCAAATGAAAATGCTCAAATTGAATGAAAGTTGCGTACATATCTGAGGATCATGCACGTAAATTGGCTTAATTTTCTGAGCTACCTACAGGGAGGTGGACCCAGATTCGTGACAGCAAAGAAATCTGGAACTGCGCAGTAATCCAAATCTAGTACTTACTTTTCTATCAACGGCTTAACTTGGCACAACAAAACTCAAAACTAAGATAAGGAGAGGTTGCTAAAGTAGTAAACAACTTCCAAGACACAAAATAAAAACAAAGTACTGTAGCAAAATAACACATGGGTTATCTCCCAAGAAGTTCTTTCTTTATAGCCATTAAGATGGGCTCAGCAGTTTTAAATGATGCAATCGCAAGAAATAGTATTTGAAGCAAAAGAGCATCAAGAGGCAAATTAAAAACACATTTAAGTCTAACATGCTTCCTATGAAGAGGAATCTTGTAAATAAACAAGTTCAAGAAGCATAATGCAACAAGCGTAGAAAGATAAAACAAGTGTAGCTTCAAAAATTTCAGCACATAGAGAGGTGTTTTAGTAACATGAAAATTTCTACAACCATATTTTCCTCTCTCATAATAACTTTCAGTAGCATCATGAGCAAACTCAACAATATAACTATCACATAAAGCATTCTTATCATGAGTCTCATGCATAAAATTATTACTCTCCACATAAGCATAATCAATTTTATTAGTTGTAGTGGGAGCAAATTCAACAAAGTGGCTATCATCATATATAGGAGGCATATTGTAATCATAAAAGAAAATTTTCTCTTCAATGCTTGGGGGACTAAAAAGATCATGCTCATCAAAGCCAGCTTCCCCAAGCTTAGAATTTTCCATAGCATTAGCAACAATGGTGTTCAAAGCATTCATAGTAATAACATTCCCATTAGCATGCATATAAAGTTCCATAGGTTTTTAATTCTCTCTTCAAACACATCATGTCCTAATTCAAGATAAAGTTCATAAAGATCTCTCATATTTTTGTTGTTTTCCATTATGCTTAACTAGTGAAATAAAAACATGCATGATATTAAGTAAAGTAAAACAAGTAACTAATTTTTTTGTATTTTGATTTAGTGCAGCAAACAAAATAGTAAATAAAACTAAGCAAGACAAAAACAAAGTAAAGAGATTGAGAAGTGGAGACTCCCTGGCAGCGTGTCTTGATCGGCAACGGCGCTGAAAAGAGCTTGATGGCGTGTATTTCACACGTTCGTTGGGCAACCCCAAGAGGAAGGTATGATGCGCACAGCAAGTTTTCCCTCGAAAGAAACCAAGGTTTATCGAACCAGGAGGAGCCAAGAAGCACGTTGAAGGTTGATGGCGGCGGGATGTAGTGCGGCGCAACAGGGATTCGGCGCCAACGTGAACCCGCACAACACAACCAAGACTTTTGCCCCAACGAAATGCTGAGGTTGTCAATCTCACCGGCTTGCTGTAACAAAGAGTTAACCGTATTGTGTGGAAGATGATTGTTTGCGAAAAACAGTAGAACAAGTATTGCAGATTGTATTTCAAGAAGAGAATTGGTGGGCAGTTCACTAGAGGTGTCTCTCCCATAAGACGAACGGCATGTTGGGTGAACAAATTACAGTTGGCTTGACAAATAAAGAGAGCATGACCATGCACATACATATCATGATGAGTATAGTGAGATTTAATTGGGCATTACGACAAAGTACATAGACCGCCATCCAACCGCATCTATGCCTAAAAAGTCCACCTTCAAATTATCATCCGAACCTCCAACATTAAGTTGCAAAGCAACAGACAATTGCATTAAGTATGGTGCGTAATGTAATCAACAACTACGTCCTTAGACATAGCATCAATGTTTTATCCCTAGTGGCAACAGACAACACAACCTTAGAACTTTCACACTGTCCCAGTGTCAATGCGGCATGAACCCACTATCGAGCATAAGTACTCCCTCTTGGAGTTACAAGCATCTACTTGGCCAGAGCATCTACTAGTAACGGAGAGCATGCAAGATCATAAACAACACATAGCATAACTTTGATAATCAACATAACAAGTATTCTCTATTCATCGGATCCCAACAAACGCAACATATAGAATTAGAGATAGATGATCTTGATCATGTTAGGTCACAAGATCCGACAATGATAGCACAATAGGGAGAAGACAACCATCTAGCTACCGCTATGGACCCATAGTCCAGGGTAGACTACTCACACATCACAATCCGGAGGCGACCATGGCGGCGTAGAGTCCTCCGGGAGATGATTCCCCTCTCCGGCAGGGTGCCGGAGGCGATCTCCCGGATCCCCCGAGATGGGATCGGCGGCGGCGTCTCTGGAAGGTTTTTCGTATCGTGGTTCTCGGTCGGGGTTTCGTCACGGAGACTTTTTATAGGCGAAAGGGCAGGTCAAGAGGCGGCACGGGGCCCCACACCACAGGCCGCCGCGGCCAAGGGGGGCCGCCCTGGGTGTGGCCCCTCCGTGGCCCCTCTTCGTCCTCCTCGGACTTCTGGAAGCTTCGTGAGAAAATAGGCCCTGGGCTTTGATTTCGTCCAATTCCGAGAATATTTCCTTACTAGGATTTCTGAAACCAAAACAGCAGAAAAGCAACTGGCACTTCAGCATCTTGTTAATAGGTTAGTTCCAGAAAATGCACGAATATGACATAAAGTGTGCATAAAACATGTAGATAACATCAATAATGTGGCATGGAACATAAGAAATTATCGATACGTCGGAGACGTATCAATCACCTGGAGGTGGTTTAGATGCAAGGATAAAAGCATGTGTCGCCATATACCCAGCCTCTGGTGTCTTAGGGATGATGTTTCCTCTTGTATCTATCGACATAAAGGACATGTCGAGGTTTTGGACCAAGTGCTCTCTTTCCTTCGGGTATGTGTTGCAGCCTTGATCTTGCTCTGTTCCGCGCCTCCCTGTGGCTATCACCCGTAGTTCTAGATTGTCGACTTAGATCTGCCCTTCTCCTGCTGGATGCAGAGCTGCCTCCTTTCTCTGTTCAACTCAGTGTCTGTTTTTCCAATTCCCTGGCAGCTCGTGCGAGCCTATATTGATATGCTTGCAACTCCTCTGGTGTGGCCATGATAGCCATTGGTTCTGTGCCGTTCATAGCTCTCGCGGCTCTGTCCCACGCTGCTTGTGAAAGTTGAACTCTATCTCGCGGCTCTGGCCCGACGTATTTGTTGCCCAGGCCTTGTCACAGATTGGAGGGATCGACGTATGGATTTCCCAGAACGTCGAAAGCCTCAGATGTTTCCTCTTGATCTTCAATGGCATAAATCTGATGATACTTTGTACTCAGATCTATGTTGGGTTTGGTGACATCATCGTTGAGATTGATGAAGACCTTGCCCACTGTGAGAGATTTGTCGATGAAGTCGTAACTGTCGACATCGCTTGAGCCATCGCTTATATATGAGTCCGCAGATGACTCAAACGACATGTCGTTGAAGATCTTGGCGAGTTTCTCTCTTGTTCTGGTGCTGACGTAACGTGTCGCCGAGGTTTCTTCTTCTCCTGACTCGGTTGACGATGCATAGTTTGAAAAATCGGAATCGACCACCGACGATCCCGACGAAATCGGAATCTCGACACGATACGATCCTTCCTTCTCGACGCGAAGTGAAACCTTCCGAACGTCATCTCCATGGGCTCCGCCAGATACGCATATGCATCCAAACGGGAGGATGGGTGAGGAACAAAATCGACAAGACCAGCAGCGATCTGTTTACCTCGATCCATTGTGTTGCTTGCGGTTGACGATGTCGAAGATCTTGAGCGTGCCATCGAGATCAGCTCCTTACGCCTCTAGTTCCCACAGACGGCGCCAATTGACAAGGTATCAACTTGTCAATGCCTATAGATTGTAGGCTAGGGTTTAGTTGGAAGTAAAGGGTAAGTAGATCTCGAAGGTTTCAGCCGAAAAGTACTCGACGATTATGAAAACTAGGGTTTGCAGACAATGATTCGATTGATTCTCGTCCCTCGACTCCCCCTTTATATAGGAGGTGGAGCCGAGGGATTCGTGCTATACTTTACGAGTCCGGGACGGTTTCTAACTCATCCCGCCAGATTACAAATAACACTTCCTATTACAACTCTTTATCTTTCCTTAATAGATCTTGGGCTCCCGAATCTTCTTATTCTTCGGGTATTGGGCCTTCAATAAACTCCGGGTACCATCTTCGGCAGGCCCATTTGGGATGCCTATGTCACCGCCCCGCGAAAACGCACCAGGTCCCTGCGGCAGGAGATCAACTACTTGGTGGCTCACCCGCTACACCGCCGAGAACCTGGTAAACACGTTGGAGCGCGTCGCTCTTCGGGTGATCCAGGAGATCATGAGGCACCAGTACTCGCCGTCAGGACCAGCTCTCGGGACGCATCAAGGAGAGTTGCCACTCCAGTCCCGTCCACCGCTGCCATTTGTGTTGGCAGCACCAGAAGTGCTGAATTCACCGGCATTCGTCGTCTACAAGATTGGTGGTGACCCTAGTGACCAGTTCTTGCATGAGGCGCCTAAGGAGATCCCCCACGGCACGCGTGCACTTATGTGCGATTGCGGTAACTGGGCCTCACCAACCAGGCCACAACATCGGGGACTCCGGCGAGGGACACGTCACGCGGATCTTGAGAGCGGTACGTGGCTAACTAAGCACGCCACCCCGACGAACCTCCAGAGCCCAGCCCTGCAGTTGGCTCTCAGAAGGCTGGAAAAGCAAACATGGCCGGCTAAATCGCCACCCCGGCGAACCTTCGAGTTCAACTCCCCGCAGCGCACAATAATCAGATCGTACCATACTGGGAGACCAGTTCGGCATGGTGCCAAAAGGAGGGCAATCGGCTATTCCAAGCCGATCCCGACGACTACGAATTGATCCCGCTACCACCTAAATATCGCTCCCCGATTTCTCCAAATTCAATCGATGGTTCCAGCTCCATCGAGCACGTAGGCCGATATTTGGCACAGCTAGGAACGGCCTCAGTGTCGGATTCCCTGCGCGTGAGGTTCTTCTCATGGTCCTTCACGGGATCGCTTGTGGTGGTACACCTCGTTGCCACTCGACTCCATCCAGACTTGGAAGCAGTTGGAAGAACAGTTCCATATGCAGTACCATTCAGAGGCTTCCGAGTCCAGCATTGCCGATCTAGCACAACTACGTCAGAAGCGTGGAGAAACTGTGACAGATTACATCCAGCGCTTCAGAATCTTAGGAACCGTGTTATTCGGTTCGTATAACTGAAAAAGAAGCACGAGTTGGCGGTAGCGGGCCTCGCAACACCGCTCAAGGACATGGCCTCCCAAGCGGACTACCCCTCATGGCGCACATGGTTCGAAACTATCGGCATATGAACAGCGCCACCCTAATCCAGACCAGACAAATTCAAGCGTGCGTAGTCTGGTCGAGGCGAGAGGAAGACGGTTCTGCGGGAGACCAAGAGGTAGCAGTGGCTGAATGGACTCGGGGGGCAACCCCTGTATCTTGCAAATGGGTAAAGCCACCAGGCCCGCCAGGGGGTTTGATTTTGATGTGACCAGACCAACAAATCTTCGACCTCTTGCTCAAGGAAAAGCAGTTGAAGATACCAAGGTCTCAAATTCCCCACGGTACAGAGCTGAATGGAAAGCCATACCGCAAATGGCATAACTCGCTCCCCCATGCCACCAACGACTGCAGTGGCGTCAGCAGATCAAAATGGCGATAGAACAAGGACGTTTGATTTTCAACCAGTACGCCATGAAGGTCGACACCCAACCCTTCCCGCCGCCGTTAACATGGTGGGATGCACTTACCCTGAAGGTTGCAGCCCAGGATCCTCGTTCAAGATCAACATGGGGACTTGGACACCACGCTGGCAAAGATGGAGACGAGGGCAGTGCTCTCGTAGCAAGGACACAGAGAAGGCGCTCCACGCGATCGGCTCCGTCATGATGGCAAGCGCTACGTCACGGGGGAAGTGAAGAACATGAGATATCAACGACCCCTCTCCGATCACCTCCTCAACAAGTACGTGAGTCAACATGACCAACGCCGACGATCCAGCGATGATGATGAAAGAGATCGTTTGGCTAGAGAAGCCAGAAGACATCGTCGGCACGATCGCGATGAGGAGGAGGAGCACGAGCGCTGCGTGCCAAGGAAATATCAAGGGAGCAAGACGACAACGATGAGGCACTGGGACTGCCCTTCTTCAACACTGCTGGATTCAGGAATGAGCCGATTGCCCACAATCGGCAATTGCCTAATGCAACCGGAAGAAGAAGGAGGCAGCCAACGTGTCTGTGTTCAAGCGCCTAGGGCCTCTCCCGCCACAAAGCAAACGCGCTGAGTCCCCTCGTTGGGCAGATCTCGAGGATTCAGAGGATGAGGGACAAGAAGAAGAAGAAGACAGGTACCACCAGCCAAGGTGGTGCCCTGATGGACTCAGCCGTTCCCAAAAACGCAGGGTTCAGCGATTGCGCGGCCTCGAGGAAGCCGAAAGGTTGTACTTGCATACGCTAAGGAAGGCACGACCTGATCTGGCTGCGAAAGTTCAGCGAACCCGGACGAAGAGGGTCGTCCACGGAAAATGGAGTGGCGTCCCAAAAAAGAAAGCCGATGATGAAACATCGGGCGCACAAACATGGTGCTCGTCCTTCCGACGGAGCTTAGTGCTCCACGATTACACGATGCACTCAAGATGGACGACAGCAAGCGCATAAGGTCAGAGGTTGGGTTGGTTTTATCCACCAGCCTGACCGAGTAGCAAGGACAAACCGACGAGCAAATGTGGCGAGGCTGATCCTTGTGATCGGCCCCAAAAATCTATGAAGGGACATTACAGGACCTTCAGCCAGCGCTTCAATCAACATGGCGGCCGATTCCAGCAATCGGCCAAAATTATCTTCACCACACGTTCTGCTTGTGTTCAACATCGATCCACTGGGCAGCGGTCACGTCGGCGGATGAAAGTCAACACGAATCCTCGCGGAGCCGACGTGCAAGTACAGTGCCTTGGCTAATCACAAAGCCGATATCTGCAGTCACCTGGCAGATTCGGCTCGGGGGGCATATAATCAGATATAATCAGATGAACATGTGCAGGAGAACATGTGTGCAGTGAAGTATTGGAGCCGATTAGAAAAAATCGGCCAGTAAAAAAAAATTTCCATAACATACAGCCGATGCAAGGGCATCGACTTTAGAACTAAGGAACAAAGCTGATACGGGGCCATCGACTCAGGAGGTGCAGCTGATACAAGCAGAAGCCTGATAGAGCAGTTTGTTGAGTTACGAGGAGAGTCTCTAATGGATAAATCCAAACTCCTTCTGCAGGTCTCCAAATTCAGCATACCAAGGTGGCGGCTTGATTGATGTCACTTTCAGAGACTGTTACGTCCAGAGTTCAAAGGGAATGGGTTTGCTGGTCTTCCTGAAGCTTTTTGGTGCGTCGACTCTTCCGAAAATCAAGAGGCTCGGGGGGGAGCTTGCTCTGAAATATCTTTGCTCTGGAGAGCCGATTTTGTTGGAATCGGCTGACTCCGCATTATAACTTGGAAGCCGATGGCGGCACATTTAGCTGATTCGTGACTGTTCTCGCCTTAATTAAGGCTCGGGGGGCAGCTAGCCTGGTAGATGTTCTATTTTGGGAGCCGATTGGAGTCGCTTCGACTGACTTTGCATCGTGATCTTCTCTGAAAGCAGTTCAGGTGTTGCAAAAGAAAACTGCTAAAGCTACAGAGAAGAGCCGGAAAAGGAGGCCGTCGGTTTTTCACCAGATTTTGGACCGTCCTGTTGCTGCAAGAGGAAGAAAGGGACTGGATTCTCAAAATAGCCGATGAATAGTCATCGGTTAAGGGATTGCGAAAAATTATGGTCAGATATCAAATCGCAGTCTGAATTTGAGAAGTGCTTGACTGACGGTCTAGTCGACATTTGAGTCCGGCTTCACGGGCGTCCAAAGGAAAAGGAATCCGATACGTTGCTATCGGTCTTGGTATGGCAGGCGGAAGAAGTGAAATTGGATTAATTGAAAGAACAATTTTCATTAATTCAAAGGAGCGGCTTTACAAGAAAGAGCCGATGGCTCTCAAAAGAGGGATCTGGTGCCTAGTGCACTGCTACTAGTCCTACTCTACTAGTCGTGTCGTCCTCGTCGTCCGCCGTCAAGGTCGTGCTGCTCCAGTGAAGCTCCTCGCTGCTGCTCCAGCCCTTGGCCGGAGCTTCGTCTTCCTCGTCATCGTCATCATCCTCGCCGTCCGCCCAGGAGCGGAAGCGCTTGGTCGGCGGATATGGAGGAGGAGGATTCATCCTCCTCCTCTTTCTCCTCGTCATCATCATCGTTCGCGTCGCCCAAGCGCGGAATCGCTTGGCCGGCAGAAGCTTAGCGGGGGAAGAGGGGCCGCCCTCCTTCTTTTCTTTCTTCTTCCTCTACTTCTTCCCCCTTCCCGTCAGGGGAGGTCGGTTCCGCCCAGGGATGGAGGTCATCTTCACTTTCGCTTATCAGCTCCCCATCGATGAGGAACTTGAGGGCCTCTTCCCCATCGGTCAGGGGTAGGTCGCCCTCTGGCGCGTGATCGGAGTTCCACTCCGGCTCGCTCGAGAGAAGGATTGGAGGGAGAGGCCGGAGGAGACAGAGGAAGAGGAAGACATCGTTACAGGGGAAGAGGGTTTTTTGTGCCGATACGGAACAGAGGAAGGGGATGAAGTGGGCTAATCAATCGGCATGGTTAAATAATAAGGGGCCTGGTGGGAATTTAATGTCATTGCAGTTTCCGAAGAGGTGGTGCCAAGGCTGTCGAATTTTGCAGAGAAGCTGAGAAGACAGGGCATAATGATGAAGAATACTGCAACGGCACTGCTCTGCCGCGACATGACCCTTTGGGAAAAACAGAGTGGTTTTGGAATTATAAATTGCCAAAACCAGGGGGGCATGTGTTATCACCAGATTTTGGCCAAATCAGGAGGTGGGCCGTAAGGGAGATGGGCTTGGAAGATTACACGTGGAAGATCTCTGAAGCGGCCTTGCACGAAGAGTTTGGGCTAGTTGCCCGTGTATCTTTAATTATAGTAGATTGCATCATAGATTAGAAGTTAGAGTTTGTCTCGTGCACGGTGGGGATTATTCCCACGTTAGAAAGTCCCCTGGACTATAAATATGTATCTAGGGTTTATGGAATAAACAACAACCAACGTTCAACCAACCAAATCAATCTCGCGCATCGCCAACTCCTTCATCTCGAGGGTTTCTTGGTAAGAACATGTTGCCTAGATCGCATCTTGCGATCTAGGCAGCACAAGCTTCATGTTGTTCATGTGCTGCTCGTACCGAAGCCTTTTTGATGGCGAGCAACGTAGTTATCATAGATATGTTAGGGTTAGCATTGTTCTTCGTATCATATGTTGTCGTAGTGCAACCCTTGCATATCTAGCCGCCTTACACCTATCTTAGGTGTAGGGCGGCACCCCGCTTGATCATTATTTAGTAGATCTGATCCGTTACGGTTGCTCCTTGTTCTGCGAGGATTAGTTTAATATCTACATTAGTTAGGCCTTACAAAGGGGGGGAGGATCCAACGGCACGTAGGGTGTGGTCGCTAGTCCTAAATAGGATGTTCGGATCAACTTCGTGTTGGTTTTAGGCCTTGTTTAGGATCGGCTTACGATCACCGTGCGTGGCCGCGAGGCCCAATCTGAGTAGGGATGATCCGATTATGCGGTGAAACCCTAAATCGTCGTAGATCTCATTAGCTTTATCTTGATCAAGCAGGACCACCATATATTCGTGCACCCCGTACGAATCATGGGTGGATCGGCTCCTGAGCCGATTCACGGGATAACCTGAGAGCCGATCGAGGCTCGTATTTAATGTTTACGTGTATGCCATGCAGGAAACTAAGCGAGGCATCTCGATCACCTTCCTGACCAGGTAGCACGCCCTTGCAATCAGCATCGGACGTGTGACCAGAAGGCTTTGCGGGCCGTCGCTCGGAGGGACCAGGGCCAACCGCAGCCCTAAGTTGTTCCCGGCTCTACTGTGTTGCCCGTCGCTGCCCGCCGGTGGGTTTTGACCGCAACAGAGGCTAAGGCGGGCGGATCTCCAACCCTTCATTGATAAGGCGGTTGCTCGTTTGAACCCTTGGAAGGGCAAATTTCTAAATAGGGCTGGCTGCACCGCTCTTGTGAAGTCGGTTCTTTCCTCTCTGCCCATTTTCCTACTGTCTGCCTTAAGAGTGGATAAGAGCATTCTAAAGGCCTTCGCCAAGATCAGTCGCGGTATGCTTTGGGCCTGCAAGGAAGTCGTCAGCGGGGGGAAATGCAAGGTCAACTGGCAGATGGCTGTTGTCGTCCAAGAAATCTGGGTGGACTTGGGGTCCTGGACCTGGAGAAGTTCTCTCGCGCGCTCAGACTCCGATGGCTGTGGGATGAGTGGAACGCGCCGGAAAAACCGTGGGTAGGATCTGAAACCCCTAATGATGCCACCGATAGAGATCTTTTCAACGCCGCTACTCGGGTCACCATTGGCGATGGTTCTAAAGCTTCCTTTTGGTCCTCCTCTTGGTTGGATGGTACTCCTCCGAAGATCATCGCCCCCTTGATTTTCATAGCCTCTCGAAGAAAGAACCGGTCGGTGCGGGATGCTCTGGAGGGTCAGAATTGGGTTGCTGACATAAATGTAGACTCTTTTACTGTCGAGCACTTGGAGCAATATGTCCGCCTTTGGGATCTACTCTCAACCATCCAGCTATCCCCTGGCATTTCGGACTCCATCATCTGGACCATGTCGCCAAATGGCTGCTACTCAACCAGTTCCGCCTACAAGGCCCAGTTCCTAACCGCTTTGCCATGCTCCTTCGGTAATCTCGTGTGGAAACCTTGGGCTCCACCGAAATGTCACTTCTTCGCCTGGCTCGCCGTTCAAAACCGCCTTTGGACCGCGGACCGTCTCGCCAAACGGGGGTGGCCGCACCAGCCTTCTTGTCAGCTTTGTAGATGCACCCCCGAGACGGCGCGACATATCCTTTTCGAATGTCGTTTCTCCAGAAGGATATGGGCTGCTGCGGCTTCATGGCTTTCTTGTCCGGATCTTCTCCGCTGCCTTGGCTCGGGAAGGCAGAAAGTGTTAGATTACTGGCACGCAATCGCCAAGACTCCTTCCTCTTCTCCCAAAGGGTTACAGACTGCCATCTTGCTGATCGCGTGGGAGATTTGGAAGGAAAGAAATGAGCGAGTTTTCAATAACAAATCCTCTTTGCCTTCGGTCATCATGCACAAGATCAGGGAAGAAGGAAGAGATTGGATTCTTGCCGGAGCTAACAACCTTGCGGAGCTCGTGAGCTGACCCTTTTTCCCTTTTCTCTAGTTTTGGGGTTTTCTCCTTCCCCTTTCTTTTGTTTTTGTTGTTGGCTTCAGCCAGACCTATGTTTGCTCCTCCTATATTAATATAAGGCAAAAGCTTTTTTGCCTCGTTTCAAAAAAAAAAAAAAAAAAAAAAAAAATCTCTTTACCAATCACAAATTCTTGGATGCCTAAAACTTGTGGCACAATGCAATGCAATTTTCTTGAACTGGAGGCTGGGGCGACTCTTTGCCGTGCAGTAGCATCCCAATCTGAGTCCAATCTCAGTTCCGTGTTCATGCACTCCTTCGTGTATCACCTCTTGTCTCTCTAGATAACCTTTTTGAATGCTAGAAGTATAACTCTGCTAGACTTATGTCTAGTCTTTTTTTTGCGGGGTATTATGTCTAGTCTTTCGAGATCACATTCCAAGAGTCGAAACTAGTGCATTGAATACATGCTGCAACATTACACTCACCACTTCCGGTGAAATGTTGGGATTTGAAACATCCAGACATATTTGAGTTCCTACGCAGCAAGAAGGATCATGACAAGGATCGCAGTTTGAGGCTCCAAGCGCTACCTCCGCCAGGGGAAGTCTAGTGACTGAGAATAGCTCAGTGCAGTCCCTCTATAGCCCAATTAGCAGAGCCAAGGGCTTTTCACTTTGACAGGCACCGCTTCCCTTGAAGTGTAACTGGGGACATTTTTCAACACAATGAACATCCTCTCCAACTTCTGTGCATTCTCCATGGTGAACATGAAGAAATCAAATTCAATTTGGTTCCCTTGCAGTTCGCGAGAGAAACAAAATTTTGAGGTGTGACTTGACACACTCGATAGGAACCTACTGGGTTCAAGAGTTTCTTCATACTGCAATTTAAGTCGCAAACAGTTGAGCTGCACATTCTGTTCATTATACAGCAGCAATCAGATTTAGTGTAGTGATGACCATCCACATGCCAAATGAAAGAGGAGGCCGGAGAGGGTTACCTTGACAATCAAGGTCTCGATGCTAGGAAAGCATCTGAGACTGAGAAACATCTTGACTTGACCGTAGACTTCGAATTGCAGGTGCAAGGCTAACATCTTGATGCTTGAGACACTGGTGCATGTGCTTGCCTTTGTTCCAGCCCATGATGCACCTAAAGAGCACAAATAGATTACAATTTAAATATGATTTCCTCTTAATTTTTAAAACTTGGCAAGTGGTATTTGTTGATACACCTTACCAGATTACCATGTAGATCATCGGTGGATAGCCACTCCCCTGCGCCGGCGCCGTTCTTCTTTCGACAGGCTTCTTGGAGGACAACTGGACAAGGACGAGGAGAAGCAAAACTATTTAAGGTTCATCATTTTAGACAAACAATATTGAAGAGAACACCAGATTTGTTAGGATGTACTCACATAACCAAGGAGATATGCAAGTTGGCATGCCGGAGAGATCCTGCATTTCATTGAGAACCCCTTTTTTTCGAGAAAACGCAATGACATTGCGTTTCATTTCATTGCAAAGAAGAGTTAGTTACAAATGTTAGCCTCCAAGGGGGCTTACAGGTACATGAAATCAGTGCACATCCCAGTCTGTGGGTAAGATAGCACGAAGGCCAGCCGCACCGGCTCTCGCCCAAACCGTCGCTTCTACCCTAAACTGCTCACTCACGCGCTGGACCGTAGGCCTTTCTCCCTCAAAGACGCAAGCGTTTCGGTGCTTCCAGATCAACCAGGGGATGAGCAGCGTCAAAGTGGCAAGACCCTTGCGCATTTGCTTCGGAGTTGCTTGCCTCACCATGATCCACCATTCGCTGAGAGTGAGCTCATTGTCAGGTGGTCTGCGGGTGAGCCTGAGCAATGCCAGGGTGTCGTGCCAGACATGCCTCGATAAGGGGCATGCTAGCAGTAGGTGCCGCATCGATTCCGGTTCATGGTCGCAGAGGAGACATCTGGGGTGATTTTGTAGGCCGTGTCTCTGCAGTCGCTCTGCTGTCCAACATCGGTCCTTGTAAGCAAGCCAATGGAAGAACTTGACTCGCGGCGGTGCCCAGGTTCTCCAGATCAACCTAGGTTTTGGAACCTTGGAACATGCTCAGGTAGCAAATCTTGGGGGAATATGTGCCGCTAGCGTTCCACCGCCAAACCATTTGATCTGGTTGGTTGGTGGGTGTGAATTGCTCCACCTTCCTCCAAAGCAGTAGGTATTGGCCGAGCTCGCGAATGCCAATGAAGCCATGAATATTGCGAGCCCAACGATGCGCATGCAGTCCGTCGGCGATTGACGTTCCCTTCCGGCGTCTCTTGGGGATGCAGGCATATAGCTCCGGTGCGATTTGACTGACGGAGCGGCCATCGATCCAACGGTCCTCCCAGAACCTGCCGGTCTACCCGTCGCCGGCAACCATGTAGGTGGAGGCGAAGAACAGGCAACGCTCCTGCTGGGTGAATTGCAAGTCTAAGCCGCTCCATGCTCTGTGTTGGTCTGGTCAGTTCTACTGAGCCACAGCCAACGTAAGCGTAGCGCCAGCCTAGCCCTCTCCAGATCATGGACGCCGAGACCACCTAGCGAGATTGGCCGGCTTAGCGCCAATTGACATGGCAGTGCCCGCCGTTGGCCTCGGCTCGCCCTTCCCATAGGAATCCGCGTTGTATTTTCTCTAGCATCTTGATGATGCATTTTGGCGGCTGTAGCACTAGGATCTGGTGCAGGGGGATTGCAGCAAGGACAGCCTTGATGAGCGTAAGCCGCCCTGATCTGTCCATAAGCCTGGACTTCCAAGTCGGAAGTTTTGTTGCGGTCTTGGCCAGGGGCAGGAACTGAGCTCGGGTAGGGCGCCGCAAGGTTAGTGGAATGCCCAGATAAGTTAGTGGCAAATCTGCTAGCTGGCAGCCCAAAGTCGCAGTGATCACCGCGGCAGCATCTGGCTCGTAGTTCAGTAGTGTCGCCGAGCTCTTGTCATAGTTGACCTGTAGGCCGGTGGCTCTGCCACACAGGCGAAAAATCGACTTGACGGTGTTGGTGTCAGCGGCAGTGGGATGGCAAAACATGACCACGTCATCGGCGTAGAGGGAGACCACCGGGATTGTCTTGGTTGGGTGGACCGCTTGTAGGATTCCGACGGTGGCCGCATGCGTGACCAGCCTCCCATGGGTGTCCACGGCCAGCACGAAAAGCTGCGGTGACAAGGGGTACCCTTGCCGCAGCCCTCGGTGATGCCAGATCGGCGGCCCAGGGCAGCCGTTCAACAAGATGCGCGTGCTCGCGGATGAGAGTAGAATCGCAATCAAGTCAAGGAATTTGTCGCAGAATCCATACCGCCGGAGCACCTCGAAGAGGAACGCCCAGGATAGCGTGTCAAAAGCCTTGGCGAGATCGAGTTTCAGCATGACTCTCGGCGCAGCAGACGCATGGACTGTTGGACAAGCACGAAGTTGTCATACAGGCTGCGGCCACCGATGAAAGCATTCTGGTTCTTGCTCACTAGGCTGTTGAGTTTTGGTGCCAACCGTAGCGACAGTACCTTTGCCATGACCTTGCCAATCAGGTGCAGGAGACTGATGGAGCAATAGTCGCCAAGCGTCTGGGCTTCTGGGCGTTTAGGTAGCAGGGTAAGCAGTGTTTGGTTGAGCTTATGGAATCCTCGACCGTGTAGATCATCAAGCTGGTGGAAGACGGCGAGTAAGTCTTGTTTTACCACGGGCCAGCAAGCGCGGAGGAATTCGGCGGTGAATCCGTATGGCCCAGGCGCTTTGCGTGCAGGAAGGCTCTTGATCGCGGCCCAGATCTCATCCTCGGAGAATGGCTCATCGAGCTCGGCCAGGTGACCTGATGGCATGATCAGCTGCTCGAGGTTTATGGTGCAATTCGGCAAAAACTCCGTGCCAAGCAGGTCATCAAAGTGCGAGAAAGCCGCCTCGGCCATCTCTGTATGTTGGTCGAGCACACGTTTGCCTACCGTGATACGGCGTATCGTGTCCTTCTGCCGGCGAAACGAGCACTGCTGGTGGAAGAACGCAGTATTGGCATCTCCATCCTTCAGGGTTACGATTCAGGATCGCTGGCGTGCGATCGTGCGCCCGAGCGATGCAAGGCCGATGTTGTGGGTATACTTCATGGGTGTACCTTCGACAGTGCCTAGATCCGGCAAGCCCGGGTGGCCCACAGACGGTGATGAGGCATGTGGCCCATCGGGCGGCCCATTGCTGTTGATCATGAAGGAAGAAGTCCAGCTCAGGATCAGCAGGCCGGATCCATACCTTAGGAGTGACCCGGATCCGGGGAGGCCCATGAGGAACCCGGATCCAATATGACGTGTAAGGGAAGGCGGATCCGTGACGTGCACGGCAAGATATTGTACCGTAGCTAGGCTATCTGTAATCCGGCTAGGACTCTCCATGTAAACCCTAGATCCGTGCGCCTTTATAAGCCGGATCCCGGGAGCCCTAGAGGCACAACCATAACTCATTGTAACAACGCGAAAGCGCCCGTGATTCCGGCACAAGCGCGGTAGGCCCCGTGATCGTGCGGGTGTGTCCGAGCCGGGTACCCGCGTACCACCGTCCCGTGTGCACTCCGCCCTATGGCCCCTACTTCTTCTCCCCTCGTGAGGATCCCTCCTCCGAGGTACCGTCGGGACAGGCAACCACGCTGGCGCCCACCGTGGGCCTCGTGTGCCTGGAGGCCGGAACCGGGAGGGTTCCGCCATGGGAAGCTACGACGACACCATCGCCGTGGGGCGCGTCCTTTACGCCGGAAATCTGCCGATCGTCCCTCCGGATGAGTGCTGGACTCCGGCTGGGACAAACCCCGTCAAGCTCTCCATCGTCCCAATTGGCGGCATTCACATCTTCATCGGGGAAACCGTCGATTCCGACGGAAACCCACCGGTAAGTAACGCAGACGCGACCGCCGCCGCAGCTGGACGCCGCCGCGAAGATCCGATCTGAGATGCGGAGCTTCCTAAGGAAGATTCCGCCTTGAATCTGGAAATTTCCAAGCCCACCCAATCCGCCCCTGAGCGGAACCAAAGGTGGAAGACCAATGCGAGATCCGCCGGGTCTCCCCGGTGTTAGAAGAGGTGCCACTTCGTACACTTCTTGGCCCATACCGCCGGAACCGCCCCGCACGGAGCTGGTCCTGAGCAGGTAGAGGCACCGGAAAACGGCGCAGATCCGGATCAGGCTCAGCCTGTCGGAGAAAGCGAAGCTCCGGTTGAAGAGTCGATTTTGGGCAATCTGAGCCCAATTTCCGGCGACACCCCGTCCATGGAATCTGATGACTTCGTCCGCAAGCTGGAGGAGTACGGTCTCGGCGATCAGCATGAGGTTGACTCCGCCCAGCCCAAGCAGGTTCTCGCAACGGTAGCAGCACTGGGACAAACCGGATCCGGAGACCAAGTCAGCCAATCTGACCCCCAACCGTCCCATCAAGGATCTCCAATGTCTCGGGTGCGACCCCAAAGGGATTCTCCCTCGGAGGAAATCTTGTCAGCAGAGGAGATGGCCGCGCGAGCAGTTCTTAACACACCTATAACCCCGGGCGACGCCGCAGATCTGGAGGCTCTAGAGACCGCCAGAAAAGAGATGCTGGCCACAGCCAAGAGGCTCGCCGATACCGAAGCTGCGTTAAGGATAGGAAGGGCAGATCATGCAGCCTGGACGGAAAACTTCGAGAGACAGGACCGCGAGATTACTGCCACACTCGAGCTGGTCAAGAACATGAGGGCTGAGTGGGAGGTAAAGATGACCTGCGCAGGCGGAGGCTGATCGTATTGTTAGAGAAGCAATTCCGCCGGCAGATACCCTTCAACACGCCTGCATCACCACACTGGAAACCCAAAGGACAACATGCAGCGGGCCGAATTGAAGAAGAAGGACGAAGAAGTTGACATCAACTATCTCCGCACACTTGTCGCTTCAGCAATGCAGCAGCAAGAAGCGGATACTTCGAGTTGGAATCCAATCGGATAAGCGTGTATCTACCGCGAGAAGGACGCGAATCGCACACGGGATCCTGAGGGCGGAAGAAGGGCCGGGGAGCACCCAAATCCGATCCCCGTTCCGTCGCAGACGCCTCCGTCGGATCCAAGGAAGGGAAAGGACCGATGTACTCCGGAAGAGACAAATACCGCACCCCCTCACCTCCACCCAACGGTTACCCGCGACCCCCTCGCCGCCGTAGTCAGCCGGAAACGCCAGGCCCATAGGGCATGGTGCGCTTGTTATCCGCGACAACGTGCTGCCAGAAACAGAAGGGAGCGCTCGCCGGAACCTCGCCGGAATCAGAACAATGTTCATGACCCGAGCCCAGGAGGAGTCGGAATGAAGACCGCGGTCCAGAGCCTCGCCGGAACCGCGATCCAGAACCTCGCAGGAGCCGCGACTCAGAACCTCGCAGGAGCCGGGACCCAGAGCCTCGTCGGAGCCGTGACCCGGAGCCGCCGACGACCAGGGCAGCCAGCGCCAAGGCGAAGGCAGCCACAGGAGCCGGAGTCAGCACCGGGAAGGCCGAGGAGTTCGGATGGCGGAAGCAAGAAGTCAGACCGCCCACCTCGTAGGTCTCCCTCACCACCACCTAGCGGTGGCGGCGGAGGTGGAGGCGGAGGTAATGGCCGGAGATCTCGCTCTCGCTCAAAGTCTCCTCGCCACGGCTCGCGCGACGCACGGGACCGCCTTAACTACAGAACCGACTACATTGGCCCGAAGTGCTTTGGCGGATGATTCGAGAGGAACCAAAGCCAAGGATGAACCTCAAGCTACCCGGAAATCTGAAGATTATGATGGCCCGGATACCCGGATCGAGGATTACTACAATGTTGTAACCTTCGCCGGAGGAACCCCTAACATCGCCCGCCGCATGCTCCAGTTGTACCTTGTAGGCCCGGCCGGATCCGGCTCAGCCGACCTCGAAGAACTCCATCTTTTGTTCGACTGAAGAACGCTTTGAGAAACACTTAGGGCACCTACAAGAGACCTGCCACAACAAGCGACCTACGGGCTTGCATCCAGGAAGGGCGAAAACATCGAGGAATTTCCTCACCGATGGTTGGCATGCAAACGAGTGCGAGAATGTTGACAACCGCACGGCAATGCACGCCTTCATTGGGGGCTTGCAGCGAGGAGGATTGCTGCACAAACTAACCTGCTTGGTCAATGCAAATAAACTGACTTTGGATGACATGATCACCATCGCTAGCGATCACACTCGTGCCGATGACGACGCAGCGGTGATCTCGCAGCTACAACAATACCATCAACAAAGAAGAACCGTGACAATCGGCAGCAGCAGCCATAGCGCAAGAACCCCGATGACCAAGAGTGGCGGATCGAGATGGTCGCCATGGCGTTTCAACGCGGAGGCCGGAGGCGGAAGAGGACGCGGACGGGGAGGCGGAGCCGGCAGGGGTCGCGAGCATACCTCCGAGGTCACTGCTGCCGGATCCCGCGCACCGCAAACCTATGAGAGTCAGAGACATGCCCTGCTGGCCCATCGATCAACGTGGGAAGTCCACTCATACCAACCGCAACGGCAAATGGGTCAATGATCTAAAAGAACGACCCGGAGAGGATACAAGCGCGCGGAAGCACCGCCCTCGCGGAAAAGGTGGCAAGGGCAAGAACAAAGACAAGGAGGACGATAGTTGAGGCGATGGATGAGGATGATAACTCGCCGGATCCCAAGGCGGGATCCGCAGGAAAATCCAACCCATTCGACAAAAAGAGCGTGGGGGCTTACCACACTTTCCTCGGAACCCCAACGTGCGCGCCTCCAAGTCGCCTACCCGATCCTGAACGCCATAGTTCCTACTGTGCGCAGCATACGCCGTGGTCGAAATCCCGTGCACATTGATCGGAAGGATCATCCCGCAATTGTGCCGAAGGAATGCTACACCTTGGTTGTAAGTCCCCGCATAGACGGGTATGACTTCTCCAAGTGCCTCATGGATGCGGAGCCAGCATGAACATCACCTGGAGACTCTAGAGCGGATGAACCTCACCAAGGAACAGCTCAAACACAGCACAGGAGTTTCATGGCGTGGTTCCGGGTAAGAAGGCGAACTTCCTCGGCAGCATCACACTTCCGTGGCTTTTGGCGATGTTCGTAATTTCCGCGAAGAGAAGATCACGCTGAAGTTGTGCCCTTCAAGAGCTCCTACCACGTCATCTTCGCAGGCCCACCTACACAAGTTCCACGCAAGAGCGTGCTACATCTACAACAAGCTCAAGATTCCGGGTCCCAAAGGTATGATTACCGCTCCGGAGACTACAAAAGGCTCATGAGTGCGAGTTAGGCGAAGCCGCCTTCGAGATCCGAGAAGAGCTGAAAGGCCTAGAGCCGCGGTGGATCCGGCCGAGATGCAAGACCACCAAGAAGCAAATCTCCGGAGCGAAAAACCTCCTTCAAGGCCGCGATAGAAACCAAGAAGCATGACCTCATCCCGGGTGACTCTTCCAAGCAGGTTTCGTCGGAGCCAACATGGACCCCAAATAGGAAAGCGCGCTCGCCCGCGCTAACATGGATATCTTCGCATGGCAACCTTCTGACATGTCGGAGTACCTAGGGAACTCGCGAGCACTACCTCAACATAAATCCGGGGGCCAAACCGGGAAGCAAGCTATGCGACGCTTTGGAGACAGAAGCGCCGCGCCATAGGAATGGAACTAGCAAAGTTACTAGAAGCAGGTTTTGTAATAGAAGTTATCCACACCGATTGGGTCGCTAATCCCGTCCTTGTACCCAAAAAGAACACTGAAATACTAAGAATGTGCATCGATTACTCCGCTTGAACAAACATTGCCCGAAGGATCCGTTCCCCTTGCCGCGCATTGACCAAGTCATTGATTCGACGGGGGGGGCGGAACTTGTGTTTTCTTGATGCGTATTCGGTATCATCAATCCGGATGAAGGAATCCGACCAAAAGGCGACTTCATTCATTACCCCGTTCGGTACTTAATGCTATGTTACTATGCCCTTGGGTTGAAAAATGCAGGTGCTACCTACCAGCGTACGATGCACGGTGCAGAAGGACCAAATTGGCGGAACGTGCACGCCTACGTCGACGACATCGCGGTCATGACCCGGAAAGGATCGACTTGATCAGCGATCTCACGGAAACCGACAACCTCCGCGGTACAAGATGATGTTGAATCCGCTGAAGTGCGTCTTTGGCGTGCAGGAAAACTCCTTGGCTTCATAGTCTCTCACAGAGGCATTGAGGTTAACCGGAAAAGATCAAGGCAATTGTATCAAAAGGCCAACTTGTCTCAAAGATGTGCAACGACTAATTGGTTGTGTTCGCAGCAATCCGTAGGTTTGTTAGCCGTCTTGGCGAGAAGGCATTACCTTTGCACAGCTTGCTGAAGAAAACAGCATAAATTTGTCCTGGGATGACGCACTGGGATTTAGCCTTCGAGGTTGGAAGGAAATACTTACCTCCCCTCCTATCTTGGCAGCTCCAGGCAGAGTCCGAGCCAATGCTCCTTTATCTAGCAGCCACCAACAAAGTCGTCGCCTCGTCATCGTGGTGGAGCGAAAGGAAGAAGGTCATGAGTATGGGACGTCCAAAGACCTGTCTACTACATTAGCGAGGTGCCGACGGAATCAAAACAAAGATATCCTCACTTTCAGAAGCTAGCTTATGGCGTGTTCCTAGGCAGCCGGAAGCTGAGGCATTATTTCCAAGAGCATCCAGTAACAGTCGTGAGCAAAGCTCCGCTGGCAACAATTCTCAACAACGCTGACGCAACAGGACGCACGGCTAAATGGGGCATCGAATTATCCGCCTTCGATATCGCTTACAAGCCAAGGACTGCGGTAAAATCCCAGGTTTTCTGGCAGATTTCGTTGCAGATTGGATAGAAGCTCCGGATGCAAGTCCGGAGCCGAACCGTAAACGTGGGTCATGCACTTGACGGATCCAAGATCAAGGCTCAGGAGCCGAGTCACCTCGAAGTCCCCCTACTCGGAGAAGAACTGCGTATGTTTCACATCCACTTCGAAGCTACAAACAACATGGCGGAACATGAGGCTCTACCTGCATCGGTCTCCGCGTATCGCCAAGGAAATGGGGACTGCTACATCATATGTCGTGGAGATTCCGACCTGGTGGCATGCCATAGCCAACTGGAACGCCGTAAATTCCGCCATGGCGTCTACGTAGATTTGCTGGACGAGCCTGCCAAGTGCTTCCTGACACGAAGTCAAGCACGTCGAAGAGACGACAACACAAATGCGCATATGCTATCCAAGCTCGGATCCCATAGGAAACCAATTCCGCCTGCATTTTCCTCGGGAGCATCTCCTAGATACCCTCGCTATGGGCGCTAACCCGAAAACCCGTATATGCGTGTCTCCGGCTAAGGAAGTGATGGCTGTCATTCCGGCTTGGACACAGCCTTTCCCGGACTACCTCATCGATCAGAAGCTGCCGTAGGACGAGGTCCCCGCACCTACGTATCATCAGACGAGCAAGATCCTAAACAATAGTTGATGGACAGCTCTACAAACGAGGTGCAAACGGGGTTCTCAAATGCGTCCCCAATCAAGATGGCATTGAAACCCTCGAGAGATCCACGCAGGGGATCACGGGCATCACGCCGCCCCCAGACACTCATTGCAAAAGCTTTTCGGCTAGGTTTCTATTGGCTTACAGCGCTAAAGAAGACGCTGATAAAATAGTCAAGACTTGCCGAGGTTGTCAGCAAGTACTACGCTACTCAACCAAACGCTCCACCCCAAGAGCTGAAGACCATACCTATCACCTGGCCATTTGCGGTCTGGGGGCTCGATATGGTTGGTAAGTTAAAAAGATCATCTCCCGGCGGTTTTGAGTACCTCCTGGTCGCTGTTGACAAGTTCAGCAAATGGATCGAGGCCAAGCCAGTGAGAAAAGCCGACGGTGCTACGGCACTAAAATTCGTCTGCAGCCTCGTGATGAGATTCGGCATCCCACACAGCATAATCACAGATAATGGCACGAACTTCGCTCAAGGAGAATTAAGGGATTATTGTGAAACAATGGGGATATGACTGGACCTCGCATCTGTGGCTCACCCACAGTCCAATGGTCAGGTTGAAAGGGCTAACGGCCTAATATTATCAGGAATTAAACCACGCCTTGAAGGACCGGACGCGCAGCCCGAGCTTGGGCTGATGAGTTAGAAGTCGTTTCCGTGGAGCTTACGAACTACTCCTAACAGATCAACTGGATTTACCTTTCTTCCTGGTATACTGATCCGAAGCCGTGCTTCCTCCGACATCATCCACGATTCACCGCGTAGTTTCCGCCTACAATGAAGAAACAACACGAGGCTGTATGCCTATCTCGTGGACCTGACTGGAAGCTCGGAACTTAGCACTGTAGATCCGCCATCTACCAAAGAAAAACTCCGACGTTACCGCGCTCGGCCGAGTCCGGAAACGCTCCTTTATGGCAGGAGACCTGGTCCTCCGCCTTCGACATGTGAAAGACCATAAGCTGCACCTATGGGAAGGACCCCTTCTGTCGTTACAAAGTGCTTGGAACGGGCTCTCAGATACTCTCGTTTAGATTTAAAGTTAAGGGATAGACCTGCTAATCGGGCACCGGAAACGCAAGCGTGAGATCCTGATGACATCTACGATGAAACAGATCGCCCGTGGAATATCGCAGACGTCCTTTCTACACTTAGCATATATTTTCCGAGTTATAAACTCTGAATAGTTATACATGATCAATGAAATAAAGCTTATGGTTCACTCTTGAGTCTTTTAACTCCTTTACTTGTTCATTTTAGATCGTGTATGTTTTTTCCCACTAAAACCGCAGAGCTGGTTCCGCCTAGGCGGGTATGAAAGTTGTGATTTTCAAAATCGTCTTTTAGGACGAAGCTTAAGTTTCTCGATTGTTGTTATCTCTGCGAACTCGTGATTCCTGTAGCGATTTCCTCGGCACTCTACGCCTCGGGGTCACTCGGTTATGGACGGACTGCCATTGGGCTTCGTTGCTGCCGGCGAGCGTTTCCGGCTAAGGTTTTCCCGGCTCGTGGAAGGTCAAGCGGGCAAGCCTGAAAACAACGGGGTCAGCACTTGCTTTCCGACATAAACGAAACGTGCACATAATATTTAACGCGGCAGCAGGATAAGTGTTTCCGCCCATGCATAATCGTTTCGCTCCTAGCTACTTAAGAATTTAAAGTCTTATTACAAACCCACCCGGGGCCAAAATGATGCAACTTGTTTCAATGTTTCAAACAGAACCCCCACTGAGTCCCTCCTCCCTTTCGATTGCTGGTAGCCGGAGCCGTCAGTTACGCCACCGCATCCGGTTCGTAGTCGTCTCCAGTTTTCTCCGAGTGTCGCTGTCGGATCCGGATCCTCCCCATAAAACTGTCACCGCTCCCCTCCTCTCCGCATCGGAAACTCGGGGCAGACAGCTTGAGTTGTACCAGAACGAGTGATCCACTCGCCCGACAAACAGCATATAGGCCCTTGCTGCGAGGAGGGCGCTCATGTCGGAACCCTTGGGCTCCGCGTGCAACTTGCGCCAGGTTGAGTGAGGGGCAGAAAGCTTGCAGGTGGCCAAGACTAAGGAGGCGGCTCCGCGCGAAGACTTCTACCAGTCCTTGATGAACTCCGGCACTTGCCGCATAAGTTTGGTCATCGTGTCGATGACTGTGGTTTTGGCCTTCTTTAGCCGCAGAGCCGTGGCGATTCGGCGACAAGCCCCAAACAGCGCATCAATTGAGATCCGCGCTTCATCGTACGCCTCCGTCCTCGTCAGGTTTGAGTCCTTTGTCCATTCAAAGCCAAGGCTTGCTGTGAAAGAAAGAGGTTCAGTTCCGTCAGAGAAAACATGCAAGGTGGTCGGAGCAACGACGCGGAAAAATGCTTACGGAAGATAAGCTTGTCAATGGCTTCCGCCTCCGCTTCCAGGGCTTTGTTCTTGGCAATTATGGAGAGCACGCGGCCTTGGCTTTTCTCTAGCTTCTCGATCAGTTCCGCCTTCTCACGGGCATGCTTTTCGGAGAGCTCCTTCCTCGCCTCAGTCTCTTTGCTTGAAGATTCTTTCATGAAGTTTTGGAGGGACTCGTTCTCCGCCTCAAGCACCTTGATCTTGGCGGATAGTTCATCAAGCGAGGAATGCTTGGCAGTTTCTTCTGAAAGCAGAATTGAACATGTTATGCACCCTGAACAACTGTCAGCACAAAAAAAATGAAGATCCGGATCTCGTACCTTGAAGTCGGGTCTCAAGCAGCTGGATAGCCTTTTGGCTATTTTCCGCGTGTTCTCCGCGTGTTCGCGCAGTCCCTCGATCTCCTTGATTTGCTCCAGCACGTGAATGCGCAAATCTTCGTGCAGTTTTCGCGTGGACTGAGAAGCAGCAGAGAGTTAGTCGGATATTAAAATCTGGGGGGCTGGCGAAGATTTCAAAGACTTGGCGAAGATTTCAAATTTCCGCCTAACAGTACATTTGGAGAAAGCATCGGCTAATACATGTTACACAGAACTATATCACCCAATGCTTGGGGGCTAGTATTACCTGCCGCACTTCCTTGTGTTTGGCGAAAAATTCCTTCAGGCTATCCTCCAATTCCGCGAGATAGCCCACCTCTTCCTCCGGCTTCCCCCATACCTTGTTCAGCATCGCGGAAACTTCCGCGTGACGCTCTGCGAGGGTAAGTTTTTGGAGGGACGGAGTTGGCTCGAGGCTGACGCGGGTCGCATTGGTAACTTGGAGGAGCTTGACCTTTTGCTCTTGCTCTTCCTCAGTAGGTCCCGCGAAAGCGGAACTTGGTTGATCTGGTGGAGGAATGGGTGAGGAGGTCCCCTGGGCGGAGTCGCCATGGTGGGCAGGGTCTTCCGGAAGGTCATCAAGGTCAATGATGTCCTTCGGATCCGGCTTGCTGGCAGATGAAGCCTTAGGCGGAACTTCCACCTCAGGAGTGATAGGGAAGGAGGCCGGAGATGGTTTGACCTTCTTCTTGATGACCCTTGGGGCCTTGGGAGGTTGGCTTCCGGAACTTCAGGAAAAGCATACAAATATAAGAGCAAGTGTTAAACCAGAACTTGGGTCTCGGAAGAAGACGCTTACCCGGAAGGCTTGAAAAAGTGCTGGATGGCAGGCTGCCCCTTGTTGCTGGTATTAATCAGCGCGAGGCGCTTCTTTTCCGCCTCAGCTTTCCGGGTAGCCGCGATGCTGAGCGTTTCGCGGGGGCGTTTCGCGTGAGGGCTGGAAGGGGCTGGCTTCTTCCTCTTCGCGGGACGTGGAGCTTCAGGAGCTTCCGCCTCTGACGTGGCTTCCGGATCCGCGTGGCCGGTGGATGGAACTCGAAGGAGAGTTCCGAGTTGATTTTCCTCAAGCACCTTGAGCTAGTTCAAAGTTACACTTAGCCAAAAGTTTGAAGAAAAATGATGAACCAGTCAAGACGACGTACCGCAGTTCCGGATCCCTCCGTGTGGATATCTTTGTTGCATACGTGAACGTGGAGTTCACGTGGGATTTTGATGAGGACCCGGATCCTCTTGTCGATGGCGTCGGCGGAGAGGTTATCCTTGGTGGCGCGCATCGGATCGTCGCGCCCTGTGTATTCAAACACTGCGGTCCCGATGTTGCAGCGGCTGGATCCGCTTCGTGAACCAGGAGAGGGTGAGGTCTTTTCCGGCCAGCCCCTCCCAGTAAGCCAGATCCGCCGACCGCGGGTGAGCTGAGGCGAGCGAGGCGGGGGGAAGGCTCAAGACGGAAGCTCGGTGGCGGGGCTTCTTGAAAGGTGGTAGCTTCTGTCGTCGCGGGGTCGGAGACATCCTTAGATAGAAGAAACCCCCATCGTACCTGGATTCGTGGCGGTCGGTCGGGGTAGACGCGGCCGGCGGATGATGAAGGTGACAGATCCGCAAGTCGCCAACTCGGAAGTTTGGCGGATCTTTTCCTTTCTTCACAGAAAAGTAGTATTGGAGAGAGAAAGCTCAGGGGTTACCCGGAGGTGGCCTTCGCAGAGCGACGTGGTTGTCATGGCGAGCACGCCTGGTTCGGAGAAATGTTGTGGGGTTGGAGTCCGTATGTCTTCAGAATCTCCCGGAAGAAAGGCGGAAACGAAAATCCGCGCTCCACTAGTGCCTTCGGTCAGCACCATCTCGTCATCCCTTGGAGCCGGAGCTGGTTCATTCGGAACTGACCTCCAGCCGGGTTGCAGGAAGCCTTCCGACTCGAGATTCTTTAATTCCATCTCGGTGGTGGTGCAGGGCCACCACTTCCCCTTAGCTTCGGAGTCGCGCTTGAGCTTTTGACTTCTTGGCGCCTTCTTCTGTTTGCTGCTCGATGGCCCGCCCGGAGGTTTTCTCCGGTGGCGGAGGTCCCTTCGGGCCTCCTTGCCGGAATCCTTTGAAGGATCCAGCTGATGTGGGACAAAGGGAGGAGGGGCGGAGGAGATTGCGTCGCCATGATCGGTTCCGAGCTCGGAGGCGGAGTCGTTGAAGACATCTGAAGAAAAAGGTTGGCGAAACTTTCCTTAGTCGGATCCCACTTTCCCCAAGTTCATCCCTACCAACTGCTGAAGTTTGAGCTCGAGGATCAACTTGGCGCGTGCGGTGGTGGAGTTGCCGCGGCGAGCTTTCCGCGCGTGGTTCGCCGGAGTTAAGAACACGAAGAACACGCGGCGGAGGGGCTCGCTCCGGCGGCTTCGGGATTTCCGGCGGGTTCGGCGCGGCGCAGGAAGGGCCTTGGCGGCGCTGAAGAGAGGTGAGAAGGCGGTGAATTGGTGGGGTCGACGGCTGATATTTATAGGCGAGGGGACGAGATTCGTGCTCCGCATCCTGTGGTCGGAACGCAAGCGTCGCGCCGTTGGATGCGTGACACGTGTCCCCAAACCTTAGCGGTAAAAATGGTTAGAGATAAGTTACCGCGCAAAATCGCGCGAAAATGGCGCCAGAATTGGCGGAACCGTTTGAGTCTTTTAAGATTCCGGGTAATTGCGTGAAGATAAGTTGGCTCTCGTTCGCGAGCAGGGAGTAACCCGGAAATGTTCTTTGGAACGTCGATGGATGAAGTCCCGCAGGATGAGAGCATTTTCCTGTAAGTTGGAAAAAGAAGAAAATGCAAAGTTTGAGCTCTTCAAGTTTCTCCGCGTTGCCGACGATGCCGGAAACCTAAGGAACAAGCGTGGCGGAAACTGCAGGAATCGGAGAACTCGGGGGCTACTGTTGTGGGTATACTTCATGGGTGTACCATCGACAATGGCTAGATCCGCAAGCCCGGGTGGCCTGACGGTGATGAGGCATGTGGCCCATCGGGCGGGTGGGCGGCCCATTGCTGTTGATCATGAAGGAAGAAGTCCAGCCCAGATCAGCAGGCCGGATCCGTATCGACCTTAGGAGGACCCGGATCCAGGGAGGCCCATGAGAAACCCGGATCCAGGGTACGTGTATGGAAGGCGGATCCGTGACGTGCACGGCAAGATATTGTACCGTAGCTAGGCTATCTGTAATCCGGCTAGGACTTCCATGTAAACCCTAGATCCGTGCGCCTTTATAAGCCGGATCCCGGGAGCCCTAGAGGCACAACCATAACTCATTGTAACAACGCGAAAGCGCCCGGATAATACCAGACAAGCGGCAGTAGGTCCTGTCTTCGAACAGGTGTTCCGAAGCTGGGTAAATCGCGTACCACCGTCCCGTGTGCACTCCGCCCTATGGCCCCTACTTCTTCTCCCCCTCGTGAGGATCCCTCCTCCGAGGTACCGTCGATTAGGCAACGACAGCCGAGGTGGGAAAGCTTCAGAGCTTTGTGCAGCCACTGTTCGTGTGGCGTTAGCTTGCGGCCCTCCCTGGCCTTGTCAAACCGGGGTATGAGCTCACGGCAAATCGCCAACTTGTGGCGCACGCTCCCGATCGACTTGGCAGCCCAGCTGGTTAGTTTCCTCACAGTAGCCTGTAGTATCAGCATCATTCGCTCAAAGGGGTCGACACTCTGGACCGAGCCCCATGCCTCTGCCACTGTTTCCTGAAAACCGTCAAGGCATAGCCAGAACTCCTCAAAGTGGAACCGGCGGTGCATCGGTGGCGTAAGAGAACAATCGAGCAGAAGTGGGCTGTGATCGGAGACGACAGACGCCAGGCAGCTCAGGTTGCACTCGTCGGCAAGCTCCTCCCAGTCAGCGGTACATAAGACACGGTCAAGAAGCACTAGAGTCGGCGGATCTTGTCCATTGGTCCACTCGTATAGCGGCGGCCGCTGAGGTACACCTCTTTTAGCGCTAGGTCATTGATACAACGCCTGAATCTACCCATCATATGCCTGTCCAAACGGTCATTTCTCTTGTCCTCGTCCCGATAGATCAGTTTGAAGTCGCCGCACAACATCCATGGGTCGGGGCATAAGGGACGGAGGTCTCGCAACTCCCGGAGGAACTCGATCTTGTCAGCATCCTCTTGCGGTCTGTAGACTACGGTGATCCACCAGGGCACTGTGCTGAGGTGGTGACCTTGGCGGAGAGGGTGTTGGTGGTGAAAATGGGGTCGGTGATGGACACCGTCCTACTCTGCCACGCAAGGAGGATGCCGCGACGGGTTCCATCCGCAAGGAGGTACATGAAGTCGTCGAAATCAGCCCCAAGCGTTTCCAGGATCAAGCTTGAGTAGAACAAATTGATCTTAGTTTCTTGGAAGCATACAATGGAGGTGTTAGTTGTCGCGAGCAGCGCACGGATGGCAAGTCGGCGTGCCTTGGAATTTATCCCGCGGACGTTCCAGATGACAATCTTAAGGTTTTCTAACATGGGTAACGGGATCGACGTCGTGTGTAGCAGCATGCAGCTACATCTGCAGCGGACAGCCGGGCAGCACCGTGCAAGGTGGCACAACGGGGTCCGTGGGAATCTCCCTGTCGACAATGGAGGCAATGGTGCGCAAGATGTCTAGCGGTAGTGGCATCGCAAAGACCTTGTCGTAGGCTCTCATTGTTCCCTCCGTGATTTTCTCATTGAGGTCGAGCAATCCCAGGGTGCGCGGGACCTGGACGTGGGCGCGCCTCTCTGCTGTGGGTAGTGCAGTGGTGCCCGAGGTTGCTGTCGTGCGCTTGGAAGCTGATCGGCCTCGTCTTGGAGAGAATACAAGGGGCCGGCGAGGTCGTTTCCCAGGGGTAGGCAGGGCAACACCCAGCTTGCCGGTGGCGGCGGTGAGAAACTCGCCCAATTTCCAGGAACTTGGCGGTGCTTGCTGCGGACGCGCGCGCTGGCGACGGCGCATCACTACATGTGGGGATTTGAACTTGCTTGGTGTGGTGGTGGCGTCTGGTGCAACTTCTAGCCCGTCAGCCAGTAGATGGGCTGGGGAGCGTTGGGCCTGGGTCTCTTCCACAAGCGAAGCAAGGATCGGTGACGTGGCAGCAGTCGACGCAAGCTCGGGCAGTGGCTGCATGGCAGTTTCTTCCCACCCTTCGTCCGTGGACTGGGGTGCTTGGTCCACAGAAGCGTCCAAACCGCGGGCAGCCGAGGCACAGGAGTTGCCCAACAGTGTATCAGCCTCGGGTGCTGGATCCACTCCACTTTGGGAGTCTGGTACCTCGCTGCCATCAAAAGATGGGGCGGTCGGCGTTTCTTCCATGGACTCTCTTCCATGGACTCTCTTCCGCGCTTCCTGGCGGTCGTGAGGCGTCGCCGTCCGGCCGCCGTCGCTTGCGGCCACGGTGTCTAGCAGGAGCTCGCCTGTTGCCTTCGTCATCACGGTCGTTGCCGGCGTCGTCGTTGCTACCATCTGAGCCATCCGCAAGGTGCGGGGCCGGCACAGTGTGTGCATCACTGGCCACGTTGATGGAGATGGGGTAGGTGAGGGTTCGGATTGTGGGCGCTTGAGGACATGGAGCTTACCGGGACGATTTCCACTATCTCGAGGACAGCGTGTCAGCGAATGGCGGCGGGGTTCCTGGCGCGCGTCGTCAAGCGAAACGTGGCCATGTCGGTGCGGGTGTGAATGTCGGCATGGAGACTCTCAACCCAGCAGCTGCCACGCAGCAAGAACTTGGTCGTCGTCAAGTACCAAGCTTGCGCAGGGATGCCACGGAGCTCGAGCTCGATGCGTTGATCGAGCCAGTTGCAGCCAGCGTGGGCAAGCTTGCACCAGGGATGCAGGTTGTGATGACCCAGCGTACCACTGCATGGTGTAGTACACAAGTCGTTGACATAACACAAGTGAAACACCGTTCCACTCATATTACATCTCTCAGAGTGGTACAACAGAAACATATGCGAGTCCAAGGTATGTCTATAGAAGTACACACGAACTGCTTACATAAGATCCACACAACCTCCTACTTTACAGTGAGGTAAAACTTCAAATAAAGCTTCAGAAGAACGACTCGTAGTCTAACCTGTTGCAAACTCAAGCTTAAGAGCTAATTGGCTTGCTATAGAAATCTAGCTATTTAGGTGCTAGGATTAGGGAAAGGTTCCCTTCTATTACTAGTCTAGGTTTCCATGCTGATGCAGAAGTTGACTCCATTGACTTCTTTGATTGGATTCTTCATCTTGTTGCAGTTGACTTCTTTGTCTTCGAGTTCCACGGTAGTTTCTCCTTCGGTGCCTTGATCTAAGAAGGGGGTTCAAATAGGATAGAATGAGTACGAGCGTACTCAGCAAGTTCATATTAGGAAATAGGTGTATCATGCACTAGCTACAGCCATAGACCAGAAAGTCATAGGCCAATGCAAGTTTTCATAAACATTTCTTCAAAAGGTTTATTTTATTCTGAAAACTATGCCCATCAGTCTTCACATTGACGAACTTCGTGGAGTTCCTTTCCTGCCGCGTTGCTTCCCTTCCCGGAACAGGGAGTGACTCCACAATTCGGTATCCTCTGCAGAGGTGCGTTACTTTTCCCATAAGAGACCTTATCCTTGATACCTATCCGAGATGCATGCTCGTCCACACTTCCTTGGTGTGGGGCAGTGTAAGATCCAAGCCAATCACCCCTTCTCCGCGACCCCAAACCCACCCTTTGTCCGACCCTACACCCCCAGTAGACTTCTCCCGATAATACGGCTTTACTCACGGTGTACTCCGGACAATCCATCATAGACCGTAGAGCTTATCATCACTAATGGATGGGGATTAAAAAGGCTATCCCAACCTACGGCAGTGCCTCCAACACCCGCCGGCCTCTACCAATCTGTTGCGAGGAAAAGATACAGCACTTCCCTAGCCATTATAGATTTTATGGTCAACGCGATATGTACGACGCTAGAATCACTGGACGGCATTGGTACTTAGTCCTAGATGAGTAGTACCCATGCAATGGAACCTCCACCATATCAACACATACCATGGTTCCATTGCCCACCACATAGTCATATTCATAATTTTAAAATAATACTTTGCTTTTCAATGCATGAGTGATAAGTATAGTACTTTGCATATAGTTTGATACAAATAATCAAATGACATGAGCAAGCGATGAACTTGCCTTTCTTGACTGCAAGATTAAGTAGGCAAAAGCTTCGATACGTGAGAACTCCAAATGTTGAAATACCATCATCGTCCGGTAAGGACAATGCTTAAAGAACTGGCAAAGATGCTATAATGCATAGTATGAGATGCAATCGTCCCGAGCGTAACCTAACCTCGATGATTTAGGATGTATGAGTTGTAAAGATTTCTTTAGGGTTAGTTGCATTTTTAGAATGGTTCTCAAACAAGGTTCTTATTAGGGTTTGGTTATATTAGCATCATAACCAAGTGATATAAGGCATCATAACAATCATACACATAAGAATAGTGATGGAATAGTATGTAAAGAACAGTTGTCAATTTTAAGTGCTACAGATCTTGGTTGATGATTACTTATACTATACTTCAAAAGAATAACTTTTGAAGAACATGTTGTTTAAGAAATATTTAGTATTTCAAAGAAGGATTAGGGCTTCTAAGGTTTGATTGACATTTGTACTTCAAAAGAATAACTTTTGAAGAACAGGTTAAATAAGAACATGAACTACTATACATAGGAGCTATGGCTTTCTAGGGTTTACTATTGGATTCATTTAGTTCACTAATAGGAACTAGTTGGGTTCTTAAGTTGAATGGGTTTCTATATAGCAAGTATTAGCAGGTTTATTATGATGGTTGATTATGGTATCATATCAAAGGATGATGGTCAAGGTGTTGCTAATAAGAGTTAGGGTTTACTATGACTTCACAACTACTTAACTAAGTAATCTCTAATGGTTGCCAAGTTAAGTGGTTTATTATTTCATAAGTAGGTTTAGTGGAATAGGAACATGTGTTGTGAATTGTTACACAAGGTTGATACTAGGGTTCATAATTATAGTTCTACTAAATTATGATGATTGAGGTTGATCCTAATGGTGTGGTATAATGGAGTGGTGATCAATGGTACTAATCCAATTAACAAGTTAGGGTTTTCTCCTAAGTGATACTAGTGGATCATATAGGTTTAAATTAAGAATAGAGACATGAAATGACAAGCTCATATGAACTGATTTTATGTTGGTGGATCATGAATATGCATTCATTGGTTTCTTATTAGGGTTCTATAGGTTTAGATGAATCTCATATGATCACATGTGACACATAACTAGGGTTTTAGAGTTACTACTAAAGTGGAATGATCACATGAAATAATGGGATCCAGGTCTTACTCAATTTGAAACTACGGTTTCTAAATTATGGTACAACTCCTAAAATGATGATTGATAATAGAGTTGTGGTTACTTATTACTTTGAATCAAAATTAGTAATGGTTTAACATTTTATTAATTTTTACAAGATTTAATAATTAGGGTAACTCCTAATTAGGTTAAATTCAGAGATAATGGTTTAACAATTATTACTGGTTTTAAAACTAATAACTTGCAAATTAAAATTATTTAAGTTCACAATATTTAAGTTACTAAATTTAATATTGGTTTTTAGTATTTTATTGATTTATTATTATTTAAGAAAATAGTAACTTAGAATTTTTAAATTAGGGTTTATGAATTACCACTAATAATTAAGTTAACGCAACTATGATAAAGAAAATTAATTTTAACATTTTACTTAGTTACTGAATAACTAATATTTAATGTTGAACTTATCTAATTTATTTATTTCAAATTGGATTTTTAAATAATTGAAATGGCATAATTAATAAGGTTTAAAATAAGTGAATTTTTATTTTGACACGCATTTTTGTTTTATATTTTATTTGAGTATAGTTTATTTTTGTGAGCATTTTGATATATTATTTGCATTTTTCTGAGTTGAAATGAATTTTATATGATTTTTCAAAGTTTCAACATTTTTCTGTAATTTGAAATTAAACAGAAAAACTAAAGCTACCGATTCGCACCCTAGCCCAAGACACTGACTGGTGGGGCCAAGTACACGTCAGACGCCACGCAAGAAAGGACTGGTCAAAGTTGACCAAGGCCTTTGACCTCACCGGTGGTTAAACGCCGGCGGTCAGTAGCTGGTGGCGCCGCCGATTTACGGCCTCCTGAGATGCGCGGCTAGGCTCTACTGAACGAGCACAACGAGGCGAATCGAATGGTGATGATGGTTTCGCGAGGGGATCACCGGAGCGTCGCCGACGATGGGTACTGTGGCGGTGCTACTCCGGCGAGAATCGAATCGGAGGTTACACGAGGTTCTAGGATGCGAGATCTAGCTCTATAGAGGCGTATGCTCACCCTGAACATGATGGCGTGGTCGGCTCCGGCAATGGTCGACGGAGACGATGGTGATTGAAGACTTCCCGACGATGTGCTGCAGAAGGGAACGAGGAAATTGATCCTCCACACGGCTCCCCTGAATGCTTGGCTCCTCCCAGATGCTCCTTGAGTCCAGGCGCTCCTCCTGGATCACGCGCTGGAGGCTGGGGTGGCCTCCTCCGTCGGCTTCGTCTTCGACTCCGGCGATAGAGAGTGGATGCGTGTGAGAGATAGAAGGTGTCTGAGCAGCAATGGAGTGGCGGAGGTGAATAAGGCATGCACGGCGATGCTCTCCACCTATTTATAGGCCAAGGGAAGCTCTGTGGCCTCGACACGACGACGGCAATGGTGGAGAGGTGGCGGTCTCTGGAAGCTTTGGTTTGGCGAAGATCTTTTCGCCCGTGGATAGGCTCGGACGCGAAACGATTAGGGCGATTCTGGAACTCTGCCGCGTCCGGGCATGCTTATCGACGACGAGATCGACGTCTACTGGCGATGCCGCGCTGTCGACGCCGGGGAAGAAGAAGAAAGGAACGTCTTGCTTCGCACGTTTTTTAACGCAACCGAAACGGTATTTGGCCTTGGGCTGGACTGCTCCTGGGCTTTGATGGGCTGTTGGGGTGGCTTTGGGGTCGCTGCGGTCCGTGGTAAGTCCTCTCTTCTCTATTCTTGTTATCACCAATTTGACCGGATCGGAGGGCGGATGGAGATAAATAAGAAAATACATGGAAGAAATACGTGAACCGGCCTTGTAGAAGAAGTTTGGCTAGTTTGCCCGTATATCAGAAATATAGTAGGATACATGTTTAGTTAGAATTTGGCCGTGCACGTTGGGATTATTCCCGTTAGAAAGTCTACGGACTATAAATATGTATCTAGGGTTATTGAGAAAGACAACAATCACGTTCATCACAAACCAATCTTGGCGCATCGCCACCCTTGTTTCGAGGGTTTCTTCGGGTAAGCATCATGCTGCCTAGATCGCATCTAGGCGTGATACGTTATGCTGCGTTGCTCGTCTGAAGCCTTTGATGGCGAGCAACGTAGTTATCATAGATGTGTTAGGGTTAGCATTGTTTTCATCGTATTATATGCTTTCGTTCATGCAACCCTTGATGAGCCTAGCCGCTCTTACACTTTCTTAGGTGTAAGGGTGGCACCTTGCTTGATCATTGTTTAGTAGATCCGATCCGTTATGGTTGCTCCTTGATTCCTCAAGGATTAGTTTAATATCTGCATAGTTAGGCCTTACAAACGGATTGAATGATCCAGAGCACGTAGGGTGTAGTTTGCTAACCCTAGACAAGATGTTTGGGATCAACTTAATGTTGGTTTTTAGGCCTTGTCTAGGGTCGGTTTATTATCATCGTGCGTGGCTGCCAGGCTCAATCACGTGTAGGATGTTTCGATTATGTGGTGAAAACCCTAAATCGTCGTAGGTCGTTTTAGCTACATATTGATCAAGCAGGACCACCATGTGATCGTAGACCTCATACGAACCATGGGTGGATCGGCTCCTTGAGCCGATTCACGGACATGAGCCGATCGAGGCTCGTATTTAATGTTTACGTGTATGCCATGCGAAACTAAGCGAAGCAAATCATCACCTTCCTTCGTGTATAGATCAGTGGCACGCCTCTGCACCAAAGATCGGGACGTGCTGCAGAGCTTTGCGGGCCGGGAGTGGGACCAGGGGCCAGCCGCAGCCCTAGGTTGTTCCCGGCTCTTCGTGTTGCCAGCCGTAGCTCGGGTGGGTTTCTGGACGCCAACACATTCGCACGCCCGCGGGACGCCTCGACATCAACCGCATCGCCATCTACATCCGAGATGGCGGAAGGCACTCCGGTCACGGGAGGACTGCCCGAGGAGCTCAAGAAGAAGTATGACGATATCAAAGCTATCCTCGAAGCCGACCTCATCGGCTCTTTCCACAGGACCCGCTCTCACGGCATCAGGTGGAAGGGTTCACCTGAAGGCGCGCTCGATGGAGTGGACCTGTCCACCCTTCAGAAGAACGCACCAGGTCCTTGCGTCAGGAGATCAATTCATGGTAGCTCATTCGTTACACCGCCATTCTGAGCCCTGGTGAACACTTTGGAGCGTGTCGCTCTTCGGTGCTCCATGAAATCTTGAGGCATCAGTACTCTCCGTCGACCTGCTCAGGGACTCACCAAGGAGTTCCAGAGCCACCACCCCGTCGTTCGCTACCGGCAGCACCCGAGGTGCCGAGACACCGGCATTCGTCGTCTACAAGATCGGTGGCGATCCTAGCGATTACCAGTTCTTGCATGAGGCGCCTAAGGAGGTCCCTCACGGATACACGTGCACATACGTACGACGTGCAGCCGGCACTCATGAACCAGGCGCAACAACAGAGACTTCTGGAACAAGAGGAGGCACCTCGGATCAGATCTTGAGAAGCAGACGTGGCTAGCTACGCCACCCGACGAACGTCCGAGCTCAACTCCTGCAGCTAGCTGAGATCTTGAGAAGCAAGCGTGGCGGCTAAGTATGCCACGCCAAATAATCTTCAGCAGCCTAGCACTGCGGATCAGATCAGACGATCTTGAGAGACCGTTCGGCATGGTGCCGAAAGGAGGGCAATCGGCTCCAAGCCGTACCCCAACGACTACGATTTGATCCCACTACCGCCCAAATATCGGCTCCCTGAATTCTCCAAGTTTAGTGGGTCAGATGGCTCCGCCACCGAGCATGTAATTCATATTTGGCGCAGCTGGGCACGATCTCAGCACGCCACTCGCGTGAGGTTCTTCGCACACTCCCTCACGAGATCGGCTTGGATGGTACACATCACTGCCACCGGACTCGATCCGGACTTGAAGGATTGGAAGAATAGTTCCATGCAGTATCACCGAGGCTTCCGAGGCTGGCATTGCCGATCTAGCCCAAGTACGACAAAAGCGCGGAGAAACAGTGTCGAGTACATCCAACACGTTCAGACCGTGAGGAACCGATGTTATTCGCTGCTGTGGACCGAAAAAGAAGCAGTTAGTTAGCGGTGGTGGGTCTCGCATCACCTATCAAGGATATGGCTTCCCAAGCAGACTACCCTTCACTGGCGCACATGGTTCAGAAACTATCATTATATGAACAGCGCCACCCAGAGCTGTACCAGGACAAATTCAAGCGTGCAATAGTCCTGTTGAGACAGAGGAAGATGAAGGATCTCGGAGATCAAGAGGTAGCAAGGCTGAATGGACTCGGGGCAACCCCGTGTCCTGCAAGTGGTTAAGCCACGAGTCCGCCTGAGGGTTTGATTTTGACGTAACTAAAGCTGAGCAAATTTTCGACCTCTTGTTTAAGGAGAAGCAGCTAAAGTTACCCGAAGGCCTCAAAATCCCCACGGTACAGGAGCTGAACGGAAAGCCATACTGCAAATGGCATAACACGTTCTCCCATACCACCAACGACTGCAGGGTGCGGCGTCAGCAGATCCAAATGGCGATAGAACAAGGACGTCTAATTTTCAACCAGTACGCCATGAAAGTCGACACACCCCTTCCCGCCGTTAACACGGTGGAGTACGCTTACCCCGAAGGGTGCCAGCCAGGTTTCTCATTAAGCATTAACATGGTCGAGCCTGGGCACCACTCTGGTAAGAACAAAGGCGAGGGCAGCCGCTCTCGTAGCAAGGACAAAGAGGAAGCCGCTCCACGCGATCGGCTCCGGCACGATGGCAAACGCTACATCACAGAGGAGAAGTGAAGATGTGCGATATCAACGACCTCTCTCTGATCATCTCCTCAACAAATATGTAAGTCAGTACGACCAGCGCAGACGGTACAACAGCGACGGAAAGGGATCGTCTAGCTACAGGGACGCCAGGAGACATCGTCGGCATGATCGCGATGAGGAGAGATACGAGCGCTGCGCCAAGGAAAGGTCAAGAGAACAAGACGACATGGACAAGCACTGGACTGTCCTTTCTTCAAACACTGCTGATTCAGGAATGAGCCGATTGCCTACAATCGGCAACCGCCAAACATGTAGACGAAGAAGAAGGGTGCAACCGACGTGTCAGCGTTCAAACGTCAGGGCCTCTCCCATCTAGGAACAAGCAAACGAGTCCCTCTCGGGAAGAAGACCTCGAGGAGTTAGAAGATGACTACGAAGAAGAAGAGACAAGTACCACCGGCCAAGGTGGTGCCGATGGACTCAAGCCGTTCCCAAAAAGCGTAGGGTTCAGCGACTGCGTGGCTTGGAGGAAGCGAAAGGTTATACCTGCACACGCTAAGCGCGGCCCGATCTCGCCGCGAAAATTCAACGAACCCTGGACGAAGAGGGTCGACCACAAAGGAAAGTGTGGCGCCCCAAACAAAGGAAAGCCGATGATGAGACATCGGCTGGCACAAACAAGATGTAAACCTCTTTTGAGCAATGCAATCAAGATGGGGGCCGATTCCAGCAATCGGCCCATATTATCCTTACCACACGTTTTCCCTGTGTTCAGTGTCGATCTAACAGGTGACGGAAAGTTAGGGTATGGGTTTACATCGGCTTGTGAGCTCAAAGAAATCGGCATTGGTCATGTCTGCAGAGCCGATGTTCAGGTATAGTTCTTTGATAACTGCAGAGCCGATATCTGCAGTAACCTCGGCAGATTCGTCGGGGGCACATAATCGAGGAACATGTGCGATACATGGGAAGTGAAATGTGAGGGGATAGAATCGTCCAGAAAAAATTTACATACAAGTACAGCCGATGCAAAGACATCGACTTCCAAAGCCGATGCATAGTCATCGACTTTAGAGGTACAAGTTCGGCAAAACATTTGACAGTTTACACAGAAAGGCTCTACTGAAGAAACGCGTTGAGGGCGTGAAGGGCGTCAGCTCGGATACGATCCACCTCGGCGATCTCAACCTCGTCGTCCTCGTCTTTGCCCGTCACCAACCGACTCCAGGGCACGGATTTCACCAGATCGGTCTTCAGATCGGGCCGTAGACCCTTTGCTTCCCTTCGAGAGCATAATAAGGGCTTCCTTGTCTTGGATAAGCTGCTTGGTCACTCTGACCCTCTCTTCAAGGTTCTCCGTTCCTTACGCAGGGTCTCGAGCTCGGCACTATTGGCAAGTGTCGGCTTTGGCGTCTAAAGGCCTTTTCTCGTTGAGCCGTTGACACTTGTCTGCAATATCGGCCTCAATGGAAGCTGGGCGTCGCGAAGATTAATTCTTTGATGAGTCAACGCACCCTTGACTTGAAAACCGACGTCACAGCTGGCCAAAGCTTCACCTGTAGTGTCACGGGAGATGGGGCTGGATATCTTCGAGGATGCCCTTGACGTCTTCGGGATTCTCAACCAGGGTCTCAACCGAGGAGGAGAGCAAAGCCTTGAGACGCGGAGTGGACCATGGACCGTGCTACTTGGCTCTTCCCCTGCCTTGGAGGTAGCTGGCTCGATGGATTCAGGGTCAAACGTCAGCAAGCTTGAAAGGTCACAACCCTGACACAACAAACAAGAACAGCATTAGTATACAGCAAAGAAAAAGGTAGAGCCCAGAAAGAGGAGTGTACCTCTCCCAAAGTGGGAGGAACAGCCGATGTCGTGACGATCGGCTTTTCCGTGGGCTTGGCTAGGTTAGCCATTTGATCAGCCCCGCGCGTTGAGGTTGCTAGGTCTAGCGTGGCGGATGGCATCAGTACCTCTTCAACGTCCTCACTAGAGGTCTCATTAATCGCAAAAGAAATGGTGAGCCGATCCAAGTAGTAATGGGACGGCATATGGACTGCTGAGGTAATTACATTTGAAACCTCTGGCTTGGCGAGGAAACTCGGGGGTCTTTGCGAGCCCTTTTGACGATCGACGCTTCACGCGTGACCGTTTTGATCGGAGCTTGGGGAAGAGGTAGCCCGGGAGTCGACCTTTCCTTGAAGCCGACGCCGGCGAGGCCGTCCTGATCGTGTGGTGGACCTCTCTGAGTTGCCCGAGCTCGAATCCCTCTGGCTGGACTTTGCTTCCCGCCGGAGTTCTCTTCGGTGGAAGTCTGTAAAGGAAGTACAAGCATGTTGCAAAAGACTGGGAAATAAATATGGTCAAGGCACAAGTCAACTTACGTGCAAGCTTTCTTGGGTAGGAGCTTTGCGCTTCAAGGTCTTTCTGGCAGCCACTTTCCTCACTGCCGTCCTCGCCTGAGTTGAGGCTCGGGGGGCAACTGGCCCTGAAGATGCTTTACTCTTGGGAGCCGATTTCGGTGAAATCGGTGACTCTCGTTTATGACTTTCTTCGGGGTGAGCTCTGGCAGAGAACCACTGGGCCGTGGAGGAAGGAATTGAAGGGAGCCATCGGCTTGCGTGTACTGGGCCATCTTGTTGCGCCAGGAGATAAAGCCAGGTTACTGACAATTACCATGAGCCATTGCAAGAAATTTATAAGTAATGGTACCTGGTCTCCAGGAACGTCATATTCGGCATCAAGCTGTCTCAGCAACGGTCCTAGAGCTGTTCTGAAGGCATGGGTTTTTCCACATGGACCACCAAGTCTCGAAACCATCGGTAGTGGTGGTGAAACGGAGGTTGTGGGGGAATTGGAACGCCAGAGCATCAAAGAAGGTATAGCACCTTTGGCTAGTGAGGATGTCGGTTCAGCTGCTTGCTGTCAGGTGGTGTAGAAAGAAGTGTGGAGGCACCTGCCCGAGACCAAGCTGCGGCTACTACTACTCAAGGTAAGACTCATAACCAGGCTTGATGATCCAGGCTTGAGGTACTCATGCCAACTGGGAGAAAACAAGGACGGAATCATGATAGAGTACAAATGTCGGGTGCTAGCGTCATCGGCAAAGTTATCCAATCGGAAGGAGGGGGTTCTCAAAGTTCTCCGATTCAAGATAAGGAAAGAACAGGGGTTGTCCAAGCCTTGGAAGAAAATCTTGAACCACCCTGCTGTTTCCTTAGGGATGCTGCCCGGGAGACCATACAAAGCTTGGCCGTAGCTGGGAAGGCCGTGTGTCTCTCTCTCTCCGGGCTCTGGCCCTTAATTGTCTTTTGAGAGAACAGTTTGACAGACATCAGATGAAGAGATCGATAGACCTCCAAGAAACAGTTTGCCAAGGCCAAGTTGGGTGCCTTTGGCAAGTTCATAGGCCAGGAAAGGTAATTCTTGGTTGGGGCGAGGATGGGCCATGAATATGAAGTGCTCCAACCAGAAGTTCAGGAAGGCCGTGTGTTCTCTCTCAGTCAAGGCCTTTGGTTTTCATATAACGATTGAGGTAGGCACCCCACTGGACACTCTTTTTTAGAGGAAAGGGTGAAAGGAACTTTTGGCAGCTTAAATGCAGAGGGGCTTGGGGATGCAATGTCTAGGCCTGTGATGATGGCCACATCCAGCAGAGTTGGTGTCATAGGGCCATGGCCGAACATGAAGCAGTTCAGTGCATCAGACCAGAAGTAGCCGATGGTTTTCAGAATATTTTCATTCTTTTCAAGGGGAGACGATGATAATGACAAGGCATCGGCTATCCCTATGGTTTCCCAGGTGGCATAGTGGGTTTTGGACACTCTATTGTACCATGCCACCCAACCCTCAGGAGGATTAGGCCGGCTCGCAGCAAATCGGCCCAGAAGACAGATCTAAGTTTTGGTTCACGGGGGATTCGTTAGGCCTCACATGAAATTAAGAGAGCAGGACTCTCGGAAGAACGGGGACCGAGACACATAGAATTTGCGAGAGAAGGATGTGGCAGCAGGATGTCTGAAACCTAAAATTAATAACGGAACAACATTAATTCGTGTGTTTGCTATTAATCCTGCGTTGATTCGAATGGCGAGAGGCGATTAAGGATTACCTTCAGACCGGAGACCATGGCATTGGTATTGATGATTCCGCCATTGGATGCGCTGTGGAGTTGGGGCGGCGCGGTCGAGATCTGAGATGCGGTGGCCGTGAGTTGGAACTGCTCAGGCGGCGATTTGGGGATCTCGAGTTTGCTTTCTCAGACGGAGGTCGCAGGTTACCGTTTGGAGGGGCAACTGGGTTGCCTTGCTCGCGTTTTATGGTAGAAGCCGATGCGATGCCATCGGCTCTTTTGGGGGTTGTTTGACTTTGACTATCGGCAAAAAATTGATTGGGAACACTTCTTCATTAATAAAAGGGGGTTCTTACAATGAAGAGCCGATTGCTCAAGAAAGGAGGAACAAAAGAAGAGCCGATTGCTCAGGAACTACTAATCCTACACTACTAATCCTCGCCGGCTTCGTCGTCGGCATCGTAGCTGCCGTCCGGCGCTGCTTCCGGAGAGTTCCTCGTCGCTGCTACCAGCTCCCTCGGCCGGAGCTTCTTCCTCCTCGTCATCATCATCCCCTGTCCGCCCAAGCGCGGAAGCGCTTCGCCGACGGATACCCAATGGAGGAGGAGGAGTCATCCTCCTCCTCTTCCTCCTGTTCCTCCTCTTCTCTTCTTCTTCCTCCGCCTTGTCGGAAGAGGTGGGGTTCGCCCAGGAGTGGAGGTCGTCCTCGCTCTCGCTCTCCAGCTCCCCTTCGATGAGGAACTGGAGGTCGTCCTCCCCATCGGTTAGGGGCAGGTCACCATCTGACCCGACGAGGGCCTCGGGTGGGCCATCTGGCACAAAGTCGAAGTCCCACTCCTGCTCACTCGAGGAAGAAGATTGGAAAGAAAGGCCTGATGAGACGAGGAAGAGAAGACATTGCTACAGGAAAGAGGTTTTTTGGTGCCGATGGCTAGAACAGGGCAGAGGGATGAAGAGGCGAATCGTTCGGCACGGTTAAATAAGGGGAGCATAGTGGAAATTTAATGCCATTACAGTTTCCGAGGAAGTGATGCTACAGCTATCAAATCTTGCAAGAGAAGTTGAGAAGGCAAGGCATCATGATGAATAATACTCACGACTGCTCTCGCGTCACGACATGACCCGACGAAGGAAAGCAGAGTGATTTTGGAATTATCAATTCCAAAACCAGGGGGGCATGTGTTATCACCGGAATTTGACCGAATCAGAGGTGGGCCGCGATCAAGATTGGGCTTGAAGAATATACATGGAAGAAATACGTGAACCGGCCTTGTAGAAGAAGTTTGGGCTAGTTTGCCCGTGTATCTGTAAATATAGTAGGATACGTGTCGGTTAGTTAGAATTTGGCTCGTGCACGGTTGGGATTATTCCCACGTTAGAAAGTCTACGGACTATAAATATGTATCTAGGGTTATTGAGAAAGACAACAATCACGTTCATCACAAACCAATCTTGGCGCATCGCCGACCCCTTGTTTCGAGGGTTTCTTCCGGGTAAGCATCATGCTGCCTAGCGATCTAGGCAGTATACGTTTATTCGTCGTTCATGCGTTGCTCGTGCTGAAGCCTTTTTGATGGCGAGCAACGTAGTTATCATAGATGTGTTAGGGTTAGCATTGTTTTCATCGTATTATATGCTTTCGTTCATGCAACCCTTAGACGTCTAGCCGCCTTACACCTTTCTTAGGTGTAAGGGCGGCACCTTGCTTGATCATTGTTTATTAGATCCGATCCGTTATGATTGCTCCTTGATTCCTCGAGGATTAGTTTAATATCTACATAGTTAGGCCTTACAAACGGGTTGAAATGATCCAAATAGCACGTAGGGTGTAGTTTGCTAACCCTAGACAAGATGTTCCGGGGATCAACTTAATGTTGGTTTTTAGGCCTTGTCTAGGGTCGGTTTATTATCACCGTGCGTGGCTGCCAGGCTCAATCACGCGTAGGATGTTCCGATTATGTGGTGAAAACCCTAAACGTCGTAGGTCGTTTTAGCTACATATTGATCAAGCAGACCACCATGTGATCGTAGACCTCATACTTAACCATGGGTGGATCGCTCCTTGAGCCGATTCACGACAACTCGAGAGCCGATCGAGGCTCGTATTTAATGTTTACGTATGCCATGCAGAAACTAAGTGAAGCAAATCCATCACCTTCCTGATCGGGTATAGATCGTGTCCCTTGCACCAAGATCGGACGTGCTCCCAAACTGCGGGCCGTCGCTCGTAGGGACGGGCCACCGCAGCCCTAGGTTGTTCCCGCTCTTCGTGTTGCCAGCCGTAGCTCGCCGGTGGGTTTCGGACGCCAACAATTCTATTTATTTTCTGTTTTATTTTCTGATTTGAATTTGTTATTTGAATTCAAATTTGAATTCTGTTTAATTTTGCAGATTCTAAAAAATTTGAATTTCAAGTTAACTTGATAATCATGCTTACTGCATGGTCTAGTTGTTTAAACAAATATTTAGTTTAGGATTTAATTGATATCTTGTGAGGCTTGAGTAAAATAGAAGTGGTTTAGTTATTTATTTCAATTCCCTTTTTAATTTAGGAACCAGATCTATTTAAATGGTTTGAAATTTAGAACATGTGCATAGTGAATATATTATTAGGTTTAACTAGTGTGCTTAACAATATTGATTGTTCATATCTATTATAATTATGGATAGAGTTTAAAGTAAATGGTAATGGGGATGGATTGGAACATGATTTTATGTGGATAAATATTTCTAAAGGTTTAAGAAGATGTTTGGATAAATTTATGATGACTAAACTCATCTAGCCATCTTTATCTTGAATTACTTAGGGTACATCCTATGTGAAAGGGTTTAGGGTTTTGCTTAAGCCTCACTAAACTAAAGTATAAATAGGCATGAGGTATGGCAGGGTTCTATTTATAATCCAAAATGATACTTGGATTGAAATGAAAAGATGGTCTAGGGTTTTAGTAGTGATCACCAATGTGATACACCACTAGGTTTAGGATGTGAGCAATAGTTAGGTCATGTTTAATTGACTAGGATTACTCCTCTACACAAGGCATGAGGATTGGTTTGGGATTAACTACTAGTGATGTACTTATTATTTTATGTGATAGATGGGATGTATTAATAACATGGGTTTAACTGATCATCTATATCTACAAGGTATAATCATGCATTAGACAATATCCACTTATTCCTTACTAATCACTCTTTATCATTCCTCTCATCACACTCACTTAGATTCTTAGGGTTTCTAATTAATATCAAATTGTGATGATTATGGAATTGGTTTCCTAAGGTCCTACTCAAGAGATGATGATATGATCCTCTAAATATATGGTTTGCCTAGGAATTCTACCTTGGTATCTTCTGTAGCTTGTTCTTCAGGAAATCTGATAAACCTGCATCTTGTGGTATGCCTCCACCTCCTAGCTTCTTCATCTTGATCCTAGCTAATTCATATGGAAGGTCTCAAGTGTTTGGTTTCCTTGTATCATGCTACAAGGTGATCATATGGATGAAGGGTGTGGCTCTATTTATAGGCTTGGGCAGGCTCTAGTATCATGACACATAGGTGGTGACTCTTGTGTTGGTTTGATGAGTAAGGTGCTTGGGTGTCATGCCCTCATCCATAGCAATCCTTTGAGCATGAGGTGGCATAGCTTGGAAAGCAAGTCATGTAGATATTTTCATCCTATGTGGCAAGATCATTATCCTCTCATATGATTTATTTTTGGATAGCCAAGTGGCATTTGTTACTAAATATCTTGTGGATGGTTTTATTATTGTGGATGAGTCACTATATAATATTGGATTGGATTTATATTATAATATTGATCAAAAGATCAAGTTTGAAGGTTATTCCTCAAATTTGGATAGTTGGTGTTTGATTTCACCAAGGCATGATCATATGAGTTTCAAAATACTCATAGTCAGTTTGATTCAAATAGTTTGAACTATAAATCGTAATGTAAATGGATTTAGTTTTATGATATTCCATATACTTAATCAGTTATGATTTAAATAAGAATGTGTGGCTTTTATGCACTTTAGACCCTGTGGTTTACCTTATTTGGTAATAAGTTTAGAAGTAAATTAATTTACACACAAAGGTAGTTGCTAACTTTTAAGTGTTAATAAGTTTGGGTTTGATTCTTAAAGAATGTGTTGTTGTAAATATAATTCCATTTGATCTAATCCATAGATCAAATCATCTCTACCCAAAACAAGGTTTTAACAAAGATCACAGTGAAGTTTATAGCGCTTGACTTGATGATCTACTTCAATTCCAGCAAGTCAAGTGAAACTTCAGTTACTGTGGTAAGTTTTATTTGAAAGCGCGAAAATTCCCCGGATTTTCTATGCATGAATGCAATGCACACTTTGGTGTTCTCTCATTTATTGCCTCTAAACCTGGGATATTACAGCCTCTCCCCTTAAACTGAACTTCGTCCCGAAGTTCGAACGCTCTCACGTTTCGGAATGTGGAACTGACTTGAATAGATCACGATCCTTTCAAACTCCATGGTGATCTTAGTAGATATAATTGAATATATCCCTTGTTCAGATCCTTCCTGTAGTATCCTGATATCTGGCATTGCTACTCTTTTAAATTCTAAGATTTCTTCCAACATTCTAAGCTTCTAGGCTTACTCTCCAAAGATTCTTGGATTAGGACATCTTATTGTGTTAATGGACTTTACTAATGGTTGTGGTGACATCTTCCTATTTGGGTACTCAAAGCTTGGTTCTACCAGCTGCGGTAATCCAGCTGCGGTGCCCAAACCTTAAGTCTAAAGGATTTGTTTAAGGTAAGGTATTGTTTTCCCTTACTACCATAACGAAAGTAATGGTACTTCGTAAGGTATTTACAATAGGCATGGTTCTTGTTTTTTAGTCCTACGAATGGATTAGGCTCATTTAGTCCATCAAATCATGGCTTCTAGTTTATACTAGTTATCTTCCTTTTGGTTTCTTTAGGTTCCATGAAAGGAATATTTCTAATAATCATTAGTTTTGGTATGGTCAAACCCTTCAGTCTTTTGTTTTCTTAGGCTTTGATGGTCCTCCGACATCTACTTCATCCAACTTCCTTATCTTAGACTTACTTGAGTTCTCTTGGTTTTGAGTAATTACAATTACCCATTCAAGTTAAGGTCTAACCCTTACTTCTTCGAGATAGGAACCTCGGCTACTGGTCTGACAACCTCCTGAGAGTACTTTTATATGGTACTTCCCATCAACCTTATAAAAATAAGATTGGACTTCCTTTCAGTTCAGACCTTCTTCTTGGTCCATCATACTCCAAATATTATATCTTAATACTTCTCATTCAGCCTTCCTCTCCCCCTTGGAGTTTACTAATGATCTTCCAACTTCCTTTCTTCTAATCATCAAACTCCAAGGTTAGGTGGTTGGTTTAAGTCTGGTTTATATTAGTACCTTTCTAAAGTCTCACGAAGAATTCTTTACGGTGTATCCACACAGTTGTGGGTATCCATTGTGAATCCTCCGACTAAATATTTATTAGCTAGGGAATACCAGCTGCGAAATCCCTCTTTCTTTTAGGGTAAAGACATGTTCAGGCTGTGGGCTATTTGTTACCAGCTGCAGACTATCTAACACAAGATGTGACTTATTGGATACCAGCTGTGGCTATGTTATGGTTGTCAATATCTACCTACCAGCTGTGGCTACTTACATAGTTTTAGTTAAGATATACCTCACTTTACATTCTTTCTCTTCATGGTTATCCTATATCAGCTGCGGTCCAGCTGTGACTTCACTTGTCTATTTTCCTTCTTCTAGGGTTTGTTTTGCAAGATAACCACTTGTTGACACTATGAAAATAGTATTGTAAGTGACTTCACTTGCATTCCCTTCTTCCCGAATGAATACATCTCTACTTCTACTACTCCATATTCACTACTTTTCTCACTTTCATGATACTTCCATGTTGAAGTACTCCTTGATTAAGGATAGAAGTGAGTTTTGATTGGTCCTTACTTAAGATTGTTGTGGTTGCTTCTCACAACTTTACTTCCTTCTTCAAGTGAACCTTCATCTTGATTCCAAAATCTTCAGAATTCGTCACTTCCTCACACGAATACCTTTACCCTCTATACCTATAACATCAAGTAAAAGCTTGATATTGCAACATGCATTTGCATATCAAAATCAAACTTCATGTATGGATCTAGTCAAACAATGAAGATTCGAGAAAATCCAAGAAAATCCAGCTTTGTGCTTATAATACACATCCTTATATGCCTGAATATAAAAGTTGGGTAAGACATCCCTATACATCAGGCTCAGATGTGTAGTATATAACACCACATAAGATAGGTTTAGGTTGTGATACTTAGCACAATACGTGAATTTCTACTATTTGTCTCAGCATTTATCTTAATTGCACAATTGCAATCAAATAAACTTGAGAAAAATGGCCTGGGATAATTGAAGTTAACCTAGTTTTCTTTGGAAGTACTAACAAAATAGTATACCATATATATGTGCTATTGAGGACTACTTCCTATAATACAATTAGTTCTAACATGTCTACTCTAAACACATGATTGTTTAGAATATACCACCTATAACTCTAGGATTTCTCTATGTGATATGCTCTAAATAAGCCTTCATTAAATTAAGGACTATGGTTCTAACATACTTAGTACACTTATTAGGATTTTAAGGCCTAAGCTTTCGAACTATTCCTTAAATCCTACTCCTTATCACACTCTTGTAATTCACTTGTGATGTTCTACTCCCTCACATCATGATTCTCATGTGAATCATATATGATTACCAACTTTACCATGAAAAGTAGACTTAAATACTCCTATCACTCTTCCTTACCTCCTATGATTGACTCATCATAGGTATATACTACCTCATATTACTTATTTACATTACTTAACATCAGTCATTTGACATTTTTAAATGACTCTTTCCTAACCATAACTTGCGTTGGTATACTTCTTCCAATAGGATATTTTCCTTATGGTTGTGTCCTCTCTTTGGACTACCATGTGTTGTATACCAATTGTTGTCTACTACCACCCATTATCTTAAGCTCCAATGGTGTTCTAGTTATTGGGAATGAAGCAAGATAACTAACTAACTTCATTTAAGAAATATAGATAAGAAGGATTGACTCAAGTGTGTCAGGATTATTCTCAAGTGAATACCCATCTCAAGTCAAAAGAATGGTTGGTTTAGCATAGTTAACTTAGCATAGTTGTCTTAGCTAAGACACTTCCTATAGACACTACCAAACCTATAGGTCTCCTTTAAAGGGTTTTAATCCTAGGGTCAAAGCATTTGCTCTGATACCAGCTGTGATGACCCAGCATACCACCGCATGGTGTAGTACACAAGTCGTTGACATAACACAAGTGAAACACCGTTCCACTCATATTACATCTCTGAGTGGTATAAAAACATATGCGAGTCCAAGGTATGTCTATAGAAGCACACGAACCGTTTACATAAGATCCACACAGCCTCTACTACTTTACAAGAGGTAAAACTTCAAATAAAGCTCCAGAAGAACGACTCATAGTCTAACCAGTTGCAAACTCAAGCTTAAGAGCTAATTGGCTTGCTATAGAAATCTAGCTATTTAGGTGCTAGGATTAGGGAAAGGTTCCCTTCTATTACTAGTCTAGGTTTCCATCATAGCTGATGCAAGTTGACTCCATTGACTTCTTTGATTGGATTCTTCATCTTGTTGCGGTTGACTCTTTGTCTTCGAGTTCCACGGTAGTTTCTCCTTCCTTGATCTAAGAAGGGGTTCAAATGGGATAGAATGAGTACGAGCGTACTCAGCAAGTTCATATTAGGAAATAGGTGTATCATGCACTAACTACAGCCATAGACCATAAAGTCATAGGCCAATGCAAGTTTTCATAAACATTTCTTCAAAAGGTTTATTTTATTCGAAACCCGTTCACAGTTGACCAACTTCGTGGAGTTCCTTTCTCCGCTGTTCAGCTCCTTCGAACAGGAGTGACACACAATTCAATCCTCCTCAGAGGTGCATTACTTTTCCCATAAGAGACCTTATCCTTGATACCTATCCGAGATGCATGCTCGTCCACACTTCCTTGGTGTAAGATCCAAGCCAATCACTGCCTTCTCCGCGACCCTGCAAACCCACCCTTTTGTCCGACCCTACACTCCCAGTAGACTTCTCCCGATAATACGGCTTTACTCACGGTGTACTCCGGACAATCCATCATAGACCGTAGAGCTTATCATCACTAATGGATGGGGATTTAAAAGGCTATCCCAACCTACGGCGCCTCCAACACCCCGCCGGCTCTACCAATCCGTTGCGTGCAGAAGGGAAAAGATACAGCTGACTTCCCCAGAGCCATTATAGATCTTATGGTCAACGCGATATGTACGGCGCTAGAATCACTGGACGGCATTGGTACTTAGTCCTAGATGAGTAGTACTCATGCAATGGAACCTCCACCATATCAACACATACCATGGTTCCATTGCCCACCACATAGTCATATTCATAATTGTAAAATAATACTTTGCTTTTCAATGCATGAGTGATAAGTATAGTACTTTGCATATAGTTTGATACAAATAATCAAATGACATGAGCAAGCGATGAACTTGCCTTTCTTGACTGCAAGATTATGTAGGCAAAAGCTTCGATACGTGAGAACTCCAAATGTTGAAATACCATCATCGTCCGGTAAGGACAATGTTTAAAGAACTGGCAAAGATGCTATAATGCATAGTATGAGATGCAATCGTCCTGAGCGTAACCTAACCTCGATGATTTAGGATGTATGAGTTGTAAAGATTTCTTTAGGGTTGGTTGCATTTTTAGAATGGTTCTCAAACAAGGTTCTTATTAGGGTTTGGTTATATTAGCATCATAACCAAGTGATATAAGGCATCATAACAATCATACACATAAGAATAGTGATGGAATAGTATGTAAAGAACAGTTGTCAATTTTAAGTGCTACAGATCATGGTTGATGATTACTTATACTATACTTCAAAAGAATAACTTTTGAAGAACATGTTGTTTAAGAAATATTTAGTATTTCAAAGAAGGATTAGGGCTTCTAAGGTTTGATTGACATTTGTACTTCAAAAGAATAACTTTTAAAGAACAGGTTAAATAAGAACATGAACTACTATACATAGGTGTTATGGCTTTCTAGGGTTTACTATTGTATTCAGTTAGTTCACTAATAGGAACTAGTTGGGTTCTTAAGTTGAATGGGTTTCTATATAGCAAGTATTAGCAGGTTTATTATGATGGTTGATTATGGTATCATATCAAAGGATGATGGTCAAGGTGTTGCTAATAAGAGTTAGGGTTTACTATGACTTCACAACTACTTAACTAAGTAATCTCTAATGGTTGCCAAGTTAAGTGGTTTATTATTTCATAAGTAGGTTTAGTGGAATAGGAACATGTGTTGTGAATTGTTACACAAGGTTGATACTAGGGTTCATAATTATAGTTCTACTAAATTATGATGATTGAGGTTGATCCTAATGGTGTGGTATAATGGAGTGGTGATCAATGGTACTAATCCAATTAACAAGTTAGGGTTTTCTCCTAAGTGATACTAGTGGATCATATAGGTTTAAATTAAGAATAGAGACATGAAATGACAAGCTCATATGAATTGATTTTATGTTGGTGGATCATGAATATGCATTCATTGGTTTCTTATTAGGGTTCTATAGGTTTAGATGAATCTCATATGATCACATGTGACACATAACTAGGGTTTTAGAGTTACTACTAAAGTGGAATGATCACATGAAATAATGGGATCCAGGTCTTACTCAATTTGAAACTAGGGTTTCTAAATTATGGTACAACTCCTAAAATGATGATTGGTAATAGAGTTGTGGTTACTTATTACTTTGAATCAAAATTAGTAATGGTTTAACATTTTATTGATTTTTACAAGATTTAATAATTAGGGTAACTCCTAATTAGGTTAAATTCAGAGATAATGGTTTAACAATTATTACTGGTTTTAAAACTAATAACTTGCAAATTAAAATTATTTAAGTTCACAATATTTAAGTTACTAAATTTAATATTGGTTTTTAGTATTTTATTGATTTATTATTATTTAAGAAAATAGTAACTTAGAATTTTTAATTTAGGGTTTATGAATTACCACTAATAATTAAGTTAACGCAACTATGATAAAGAAAATTAATTTTGACATTTTACTTAGTTACTGAATAATTAATATTTAATTTTGAACTTATCTAATTTATTTATTTCAAATTGGATTTTTAAATAATTGAAATGGCATAATTAATAAGGTTTAAAATAAGTGAATTTTATTTTGACACGCATTTTTGTTTTATATTTTATTTGAGTAGAGTTTATTTTTGTGAGCATTTTGATATATTATTTGCATTTTTCTGAGTTAAAATGAATTTTATATGATTTTTCAAAGTTTCAACATTTTTCTGTAATTTGAAATTAAACAGAAAAACTAAAGCTACCGCTTCGCACCCTAGCCCAAGACACTGACTGGTGGGGCCAAGTACACGTCAGACGCCACGCAAGCAAGGACTGGTCAAAGTTGACCAAGGCCTTTGACCTCACCGGCGGTTAAACGCCGGCGGTCAGTAGCTGGTGGCGCCGCCGATTTGCGGCCTCCGGAGATGCGCGGCTAGGCTCTACTGAACGCAACAGGCGAATCCGTGGTGATGATGGTTTCGCGAGGGATCACCGGAGCGTCACCGACGATGGGTACTGTGGCGGTGCTACTCCGGCGAGAATCGAATCGGAGGTTACACGAGGTTCTAGGATGCGAGATCTAGCTCAATAGAGGCGTATGCTCACCCTGAACATGATGGCGTGGTCGGCTCCGGCGATGGTCGACGGAGACGACGGTGATTGAAGACTTCCCGACGATGTGCTGCAGAAGGGAACGAGGAAATTGATCCTCCACACGGCTCCCCTGAATGCTTGGCTCCTCCCAGATGCTCCTTGAGTCCAGCGCGCTCCCCTGGATCACGCGCCGGAGGCGGGTGGCCTCCTCCGTCGGCTTCGTCTTCGACTCCGGCGAGAGTGGATGCGTGTGAGAGATAGAAGGTGTCTGAGCAGCAATGGAGTGGCGGAGGTGAACAAGGCATGCACAGCGATGCTCTCCACCTATTTATAGGCCAAGGGAAGCTCTGTGGCCTCGACACGACGACGGCAATGGTGGAGAGGTGGCGGTCTCTGGAAGCTTTGGTTTGGCGAAGATCTTTTCGCCCGTGGATAGGCTCGGACGCGAAACGATTAGGGCGAAGTTCTGGAACCTTCTGCCGCGTCCGGGCAAGCTTATCGACGACGAGATCGACGTCTACTGGCGATGCCGCGCTGTCGACGCCGGGGAAGAAGAAGAAAGGAACGTCTTGCTTCGCACGATTTTTAACGCAACCGAAACGGTATTTGGCCTTGGGCTGGACTGCTCCTGGGCTTTGATGGGCTGCTGTTGGGGTAGGCTTCGGGCTGCTGCGGTCCAGGTAAGGTAAGTCCTCTCTCTCTCTTCTCTATTCTATTTATTTTTTGTTTTATTTTCTGATTTGAATTTGTTATTTGAATTCAAATTTGAATTTTGTTTTGTTTTGCAGATTCTAAAATATTTGAGTTTCAAGTTAACTTGATAATCATGCTTACTGCATGGTCTTGTTGTTTAAACAAATATTTAGTTTAGGATTTAATTGATATCTTGTGAGGCTTGAGTAAAATAGAAGTGGTTTAGTTATTTATTTCAATTCCCTTTTTAATTTAGGAACCAGATCTATTTAAATGGTTTGAAATTTAGAACATATGCATAGTGAATATATTATTAGGTTTAACTAGTGTGCTTAACAATATTGATTGTTCATATCTATTATAATTATGGATAGAGTTTAAAGTAAATGGTAATGAGGATGGATTGGAACATGATTTTATGTGGATAATTATTTCTAAAGGTTTAAGAAGATGTTTGGATAAATTTATGATGACTAAACTCATCTAGCCATCTTTATCTTGAATTACTTAGGGTACATCCTATGTGAAAGGGTTTAGGGTTTTGCTTAAGCCTCACTAAACTAAAGTATAAATAGGCATGAGGTATGGCAGGGTTCTATTTATAATCCAAAATGATACTTGGATTGAAATGAAAAGATGGTCTAGGGTTTTAGTAGTGATCACCAATGTGATACACCACTAGGTTTAGGATGTGAGCAATAGTTAGGTTATGTTTAATTGACTAGCATTACTCCTCTACACAAGGCATGAGGATTGGTTTGGGATTAACTACTAGTGATGTACTTATTATTTTATGTGATAGATGAGATCTATTAATAACATGGGTTTAACTGATCATCTATATCTACAAGGTATAATCATGCATTAGACAATATCCACTTATTCCTTACTAATCACTCTTTATCATTCCTCTCATCACACTCACTTAGATTCTTAGGGTTTCTAATTAATACCAAATTGTGATGATTATGGAATTGGTTTCCTAAGGTCCTACTCAAGAGATGATGATATGATCCTCTAAATATATGGTTTGCCTAGGAATTCTACCTTGGTATCTTCTGTAGCTTGTTCTTCAGGAAATCTGATAAACCTGCATCTTGTGGTATGCCTCCACCTCCTAGCTTCTTCATCTTGATCCTAGCTAATTCATATGGAAGGTCTCAAGTGTTTGGTTTCCTTGTATCATGCTACAAGGTGATCATATGGATGAAGGGTGTGGCTCTATTTATAGGCTTGGGCAAGCTCTAGTATCATGACACATAGGTGGTGACTCTTGTGTTGGTTTGATGAGTAAGGTGCTTGGGTGTCATGCCCTCATCCATAGCAATCCTTTGAGCATGAGGTGGCATAGCTTGGAAAGCAAGTCATGTAGATATTTTCATCCTATGTGGCAAGATCACTATCCTCTCATATGATTTATTTTTGGATAGCCAAGTGGCATTTGTTACTAAATATCTTGTGGATGGTTTTATTATTGTGGATGAGTCACTATATAATATTGGATTGGATTTATATTATAATATTGATCAAAAGATCAAGTTTGAAGGTTATTCCTCAAATTTGGATAGTTGGTGTTTGATTTCACCAAGGCATGATCATATGAGTTTCAAAATACTCATAGTCAGTTTGATTCAAATAGTTTGAACTATAAATCGTAATGTAAATGGATTTAGTTTTATGATATTCCATATACTTAATCAGTTATGATTTAAATAAGAATGTGTGGCTTTTATGCACTTTAGACGCTGTGGTTTACCTTATTTGGTAATAAGTTTAGAAGTAAATTAATTTACACACAAAGGTAGTTGCTAACTTTTAAGTGTTAATAAGTTTGGGTTTGATTCTTAAAGAATGTGTTGTTGTAAATATAATTCCATTTGATCTAATCCATAGATCAAATCATCTCTACCCAAAACAAGGTTTTAACAAAGATCACAGTGAAGTTTATAGCGCTTGACTTGATGATCTACTTCAATTCCAGCAAGTCAAGTGAAACTTCGCCATCGTGGTAAGTTTTATTTGAAAGTGCGAAAATTCCCCGGATTTTCTATGCATGAATGCAATGCATACTTTGGTGTTCTCTCATTTTATTGCCTCTAAACCTGGGATATTACACAGGTTGAGTGAGAACCATGAGTTGCTGAGGTAGTGGTCGTCGGAGATGCGATTCCGGTCATGTTGTGACCCGAATATGATGAGTAAATCCTCGGGGTGGTGGAGGTGGATGGAGAAGTCGTAGGCTTGGAGGGCGAACGTCGCGCAGAGCAGGCTTGCGACCTCGGCGGCGGCCACCGTGGGCCTTGTTCCAGTGATGGTCGCAACCATGGCGGCGCAGGACCACCACAAACTCCTCCATCTCGGCGGTGCACTGCATGATGGCGCCCACAGGCTCCACATGGGTAGGTGCGGGCGCCGATGTGGTCATCGAGGCGCGGCCATCGTGCAACGGCGGTGGAGGGGGCACGGTCACCAGCGCGCGCACAGCGGGCTGCGGTGCGGGGGTGGTGGCGGTGGCGCAAGGGCGAGCATGGCCGGGGCGCGCTCTGGGGGAGAGAGCCGGGCGCGGGCGCGGTCGTATTCACGCTGCTCCGGCGTGCAGTTCCTCGAGCCATGGCCGGAGAGGAGGCAGCGGCAGCAGCAGAGGTCACTGATGCAGTCGCGCACAACATGCCCTAGCTCCAGGCAGCGGAAGCAGATGCCCGCTTCCGCCTCGGGCGAAGGGCTGCTGCGCGCTTGCCCCGTTCCGCCGTCCCTCCGAGGGCGGCGCCGCTGGTGGTTCCTGCGCCGCGGCTGCTCCCAACCCTCCGCGTCCGCGCCGCGAGGTGCCGCATCGACAATGCGATGGACCTCCGAGCGGGGGCCGAGGCGGGTGGAGGCAGGCACGCGCTGAGGCGCCGCCGGTTACGGGGTCGGAGAGGGTGCACACGGTGGCGGTGGCGGCGACGTGCGGGACACCTCGCTGTAGCTGCGCGAACCGCAGCTGGAGGAACCGTCGTCAGAGGACAGCCACCGGTCGTTCAGGCGGCGGCGGTAGTCGCTGTTGTCGTGGGAGGACATGTCGCCGGCGGAGGGAGGGGGAGAGATAGAGGGAGCACCTACCGTACCAGGGCTCGTCGGCGGCGGGGCTACAGGTTGGGGATGGGAGGGCTCAGGCTGCCACAATCGTGATTTAAATTAGTCATACTGGGAAGTAACGTTGCTTTTTAAATGTTAGACGTTTCCCCAAGAGAACCCCTGGCTCCCGAATTCTTCGTGAAGTCATCACCACACCAAAAGGTATGCTCGTCCAGCTCATCTGAACCGCCCAAAAGGCCAAAACACATGTACAATTTTCATCTATCTGTGACAGCAAAATAATTAGAATAAAAATAGAAGTACTGTACTATGTTCTAGATAATATTCTTTTCGATGCCTACAATGTGTGACAAATCGAACAAATAAATGTAAGCGGCCACATAAAACATATCAATTCCGATTAAGTCAAAATATCATGATTTAACAACTGCAGGTGAGCCATTATACTGTAAGCTAATTTTCCAATGACAGATAACAGGATAATTACCAGATTAAACTGTGTAATATCCTTTTTTTTTTTGAGTGTTCACCTGAAAAGTTACCAAAGCCTCCACTTGAATTTTTCATTTTCATCAAAAATTCATCACCACACCAAAAGGTATGCTTGTTCAGTGCGGCCAAGACTCGTCAGCAGCAACATAGAGGCAGTGGAGGAGCTTGGTGCGGAGGCACCGGCTTTGGTCCAGAAGAGAGCGCACACTGAGGCCTCCTTCTTCGCGCGATCGGCAGGAGAGGTCCCAAGCAACAAGGCATTGGGCACCGCTAACCCGATCCGCGGCAGCCCAGAGGAGTTCTTGAAGCTTAGTCATGATCATCTTCATTTCCGTTTGCAACATTGTTTTTTCTATTGTGCATTGTTTCCCGAAGATTACAAGTTTGGTAACAAAGAGCTCATTCACTTCTTGATAGGATTAGATATTTTACATATTGGCAGTCAAGGAAAAACAGTTGAAGATATAGGCATCAGATATTTAAATAATTTGGTCAGTCATGGATTTTTCAAAAAAGAAGAAACATGCGGGCATTCGTATTAGTATATTATTCATGACCTACTACATGATTTAACATTGAAGGTTGCGTCTCAAGAATGTCTTAGTTTACATTGCTCTAATCTATGATCAATAGAAAGTAGCAAACAAATGTTGTTTACACATATTGAAAACCGTAGAGAGCACCGTGCGGTTTTTTCTGCGGTTCTAACCGATTAAATGACACCAGCAGACTAGATTATATTATAGGAGGCATGTACTTTGTGTTCTTGCAAAAGCGAAGTGTCTTACACATACCGGTTGTTGTTTTAGAGTGCCATTTTTTATGAATTCAGGTTTTGCGGTGGCCTTCCATTTATTAAAAAGTTCTATAGTTGCATATATATAATTTCATCTACAGTTGTAATTTAACATTTAAGCGACAGAGTGACATTGAACTTTTAAGCCACAGAGTGCTATTTTGGACATGCTCAAATTAAAAATTATTGAAGCCAGTGACAGTATATAATATAATAAAGCAACTGAAAATAAATCAGGGAAAATTTGCTATAGGACATCGTTATTTTTTCTGGCGTTTGCTGAAACACACCGTTCGATTGTGTCATTGCCAAGTACCATTACAATTCTGTGGCACATTTGCCTGAACACACCACCAGCCTAAAAACGGAAAGTTTTGCACTTTTGCCTGTAATGACTGGTTTTGAAGACAAAGTGCAAAGCTTTTCCGTTTTAGCCAGTGGTGTGCTCTAGCAAATGTGCCACAAAATTGTAATGGTATCTGGCAAAGACACAATCGAGCGGTGTGTTTCAGCAAATGGCAAAAAATAAGGGTGTCTTGTGGTAAATTTTCCCAATAAATCATCATAACTCAGTAGTCAGTAGGTGGCGCGATAACAGTCCGGACAAATCATTGCAGATCAAAGGAGAGGCATCCGAGAGCTAGCAAATTAACACGGATTATTTGGCCAGTAATAGCAAGCCTCCCAATTCACTGAACCTACAATTTTTGTTCAAACACGATCTACCGTTCAAGAAAACGTGACAAGCAACAAAGTTTGATCCAAGGCACAAAAGGGCAGCAGCTTTCCAAATAAACACTATGTGGCAGGCACCACGAGGGAAAAAAGGTGACAGAAACGCAAAGTCCTAGTACTTGGTAAGCAGACTAGAATGCGATCCACTCATGCAGCTAAATCAGCCACAGCCTACTGACTTGTCTCGATCCAACACGGAATCTTATCGAGCAACCACTCAGGAGCCCCCGCATTGCTAATCCTAACCTATGGACACCCACGGAAGCACGCGATCAAGTGGAGATCTCGGAGACGGAAAAAAAAATACAGTGTCCTGGAATCCCCAAATCCGCTCAAGCTCGTCGCAGCAATCTAAAACTCCAAACACAGCTCAAAACCAAGCACGCGGATGACGTGAATCTACCGCATACGCCCGAGCAAAAGGAAGAGCCAAGCGGGATCTCGCCAGGCCAATGGGAAGCGAAAAAGATACCCCGGAGCCCCGATCGGGGAGGGAGAGAAGAAGGGGGCACCTGCTTCCGGAACATAGGGGAATCCTCGAGCTTGGTGAAGGCCGCCATGTGTGAGGTCGTGGAGTGCAGGCTGCTGCTGTGGAAGGGAAGGAAGCTCCCAGAGATCTGTGCATGGGCGTGGGCGTGGGCGGGAGGTGGAAGACAGGAAGAGGAGTGCGGTCCGGCGGTTGCTGTCTTTTGCCTGTCGCTGCTCTCGGTCGGTTAGGTTCCGTTTCCGGGTTGCTTGGGCTCCGCTGGGCCTTGGGCTGGAGAATGGGCTAGGCCGGTTCTGTTGTAGCATGAGCCTCACCAGCCCATTCCCCACAGAGAACAAAATCCACTACTCTCCAGCGAAAACGTTCGCCTTCAGAGCCGGCCGGCACTTGCAGCGCCGCCGCTCCTCCTCACCGTCATCAGTCATCACGCCGCGCCGCACTTCGCCGCCAACCGGTCGCCATGGTGCAGTGGGTGGCTCATGCCGGCGCGAATCGGTACGCTCCCTTCTCCCCGGCAATTTTCTGGTAGCACATGGGGTAGGGCTAATGGCTCCTGCGCATAGGCTCGGGATGGAATACTCTTATCTGATGTTAGACGGTCGCCCTAAGAGCATCTCCAACAGACGCACTATATAGGCCGCGCGGCAAAAAAACGTCAGATATAGCGCACGGGAGGGAATCAGGCGCTCCAGCAGGCGCGACGCTGTAAAAATTTTAGGGCGCGCGGCGTTTTGCACAAACCGGAGCGGCATATCTGGCGCGTCGGCTACAGCGCGCGGCAAAGCTCCGCGCCCGCGCCAAAAGCCAACGGCTGGAAATCCCCCCCCACCCCGCCCGCGCCCTCATTTCTCCACCTACCGCCGGCGCGAAATCCAGCCGCCGCCGGTTGACTCCGCCGCCGCCCCCGCTGCTGTGCGCCGCCGCGTCGTAGATCCGCGTCGCCCGCACCTCCTCCTGGCAGCGGCGGAAGCTCCGCCGCACTGTGACGCTCGCGCCGCCGCCAGCGACGAGCTGTAGTCGGTGCTCCTTCTCCGCGGCCCCCTTCGCGCCACCGTCGCGTTCTCCTCCGCGTAGGCGTCGACATGTCGTCGTCGTCCTCCTCGAGCTTGCTAGCAACATGGCACGCCCATGGTGCTCGCCCATTTGGTCGCAAGGTATGCACCTCCGCCGGCCGGCCTCTATTACTCGCCAATTAACTACAATAGTTAGTTCATAGTGAAGTAATTTCATACATATATTTGTAGAGTTCATCATACGATTCATCAGATGACGAGTTCAACCAAGAAGAAGAGGAGAACATATCGATACTATTAGCATACCGCACCGTTAAGTGGCCAAAATTTGGTGGGTCGGTGTTCGGTAGACAGAAGTTGTGGAGAGAAAGGATTGAAGGGTATGAGAAGTTGATGCGGTCGTATTTCAATGAGAATCCGATTTTTCCCGAAAGCTATTTTCGGCGGCGTTTCCGGATGAGTCTCAACTTGTTCAAGCACATTGCAACGGAGGTCACCAAATATGATCGCTTCTTTGAGCAAAGGAGGAATGCCGCCGGAGAACTTGGTCATAGCACATATCAAAAGGTGACCGCCGCCTTGCGTATGTTGGCATATGGTATACCGGCGGATCTTGTTGATGATCATTTGGCCATGGGAGAGAGCACTTCTATCTTGTGTGTGAAGCGCTTTGTCGTTGCAATTATCAATGTATTTGACTCCACATATTTGAGAGCCCCCAATGCTCAAGACACGACAAGGCTTTTGGAGATCAACGCCAACCGGGGGTTTTCCGGTATGCTTGGTTCCATTGATTGTATGCATTGGAGTTGGAAGAATTGTCCAGCGGCATGGCATGGACAATTCAAAGGCTACAAGAAGGATGCCACCATAGTACTTGAAGCGGTGGCCGACCAAGAGACTTGGATATGGCATGCATTCTTTGGAATGCCCAGATCTTGCAATGACATCAATGTTCTTCAACGGTCACCACTAATGACAAGACTTGCAATGCGGGAAGGTCCATTGGTGGAGTTTAAAAGCCACAAGTACAACTATGGCTACTTCCTCGCCGACGGCATATATCCAAGGTGGCAAACATTTGTGAAGCCGATTATTCAATCAAGAGGTAAGAAGTAAACCCAATTCCACAATGCACAAGCGGCGGCTAGGAAAGATGTAGAGAGAGCATTTGGGATTTTGCAAGCCCAATTTGCCATTGTTAGAGGACCGGCTAGATTTTGGGACCAAGAATGCCTTTGGTATATCATGACCGCGTGTGTAATCATGCACAACATGATTATAGAGGATGATCGCGGAAAAGATGTGGATCATACTGATACGTCCAATTTGCATCACTATTTTATATCATAATTTGCTGTTATTCATTGATATATTTCATATTTGGAGATGATACTTATGTTATTTCATCTATTTTGCATGTTTCATGATTATTGGAGGATCGCGCACCGGAGTCAGGATTTTGCTAGAAAAAGCACCGTCAGAATGCAATATTTCGGAAGATCAACAATTGACGGAATTTATATGAAAAATCATATTTTTCCAGAAGACGAAGGGAGCCAGAAGGGGGAGCCGAGGAGGGCCACCATAGGCCCACCTCATAGGCCGGCGCGGGCTCTGCCCTAGCCGCGCCGCCTGTGAGAGGGGCCCACACCCCTCTGCCTCCCTCCTTCGCGTATTTCTTCGTCCGAAACCCTAAGCTCCAGGGAGTTAGTCGCGAAGAGTCACAGCCGCCTCTGGCGGAGAACACCGAGAGAAAAGAGCTCTCCGGGGGCTAGGATCCGCCGGGAAATTCCCTCCGGAGGGGGAAATCGACGCCATCGTCACCGTCATCGAGCTGGACATCATCTCCATCACCATCACCATCCATCATCATCACCGCCGTCTCCACCGCTGCACATCGTCACCGCTGTAACAATTCGGGTTGGATCTTGATTGTTTGATAGGGGAAACTCTCCCGGTGTTGATTTCTACTTGTTATTGATGCTATTGAGTGAAACCGTTGAACCAAAGTTTATGTTCAGATTGTTATTCATCATCATATCACCTTTGATCATGTTCCATATGATGTCTCGTGAGTAGTTCGTTTAGTTCTTGAGGACATGGGTGAAGTCTAAATGTTAGTAGTGAAGTATGGTTGAGTAGTATTCAATGTTATGATATTTAAGTTGTGGTGTTATTCTTCTAGTGGTGTCGTGTGAATGTCGACTACATGACACTTCACCTTTATGGGCCTAGGGGAATGCATCTTGTACTGTTTGCCAATTGCGGGGTTGCCGGAGTGACAAACCTGAACCCCCGTTGGTATATCGATGCAGGAGGGATAGCAGGATCTCAGAGTTTAAGGCTGTGGTTAGATTTATCTTAATTACTTTCTTGTAGTTGCGGATGCTTGAAAGGGGTATAATCACAAGTATGTATTAGTCCTAGGATGGGCGGTACATTAGCATAGGTTCACCCACACAACACTTATCAAAACAATGAAGATTAATTAGCCGTATGTAGCGAAAGCACTAGACTAAAATCCCGTGTGTCCTCAAGAACGTTTGGTCATTATAAGTAAACAAACCGGCTTGTCCTTTTGCTAAAAGGGATTGGGCCACTCGCTGCAATTGTTACTCTCGCACTTTACTTACTCGTACTTTATTCAATGTTATATCAAAACCCCCTGAATACTTGTCTGTGAGCATTTACATGAATCCTTCATCGAAACTGCTTGTCAACACCTTCTGCTCCTCGTTGGGATCGACATTCTTACTTATCGAAAATACTACGATACACCCCTATACTTGTGGGTCATCAAGACTATTTTTGGCGCCGTTGCCGGGGAGTGAAGCGCTATTGGTAAGTGGAATTGGTAAGGGAAACTTCTATTGTTTGTGCTGATTTTATTTCTGCCTGCTGCTATAATTCATTATGGAGAGATCTTCTCTTGAATTTTTATTTGGAAAATCTACTACTACTACAAAGGTAGTGGATGAGGCGCCAGGTGAGGAAGAAATACCATACAAAATACCTATGAAAATTATTGAACGTGTAGTGGATAACAGTTATACAGGGGATGGAAGTGTCCACCCTGGAGATCATTTACTGTTCTTACATGAATTATGCGGTTTATTCAAGCGTGCAGGTATTGCTATGGATGAAGTGAGGAAGAAGCTATTCTCTATATCGTTGTCTGGTAAAGCGGCGCATTGGTATAAATTATTGGATAATGGGGATTCTCTTGAATGGAATGATATTGTGCCCCGGTTTTATTCTAAGTTCTATCCTCCAAGTGAAATTCACAAAGATCGGAACCGCATATATAATTTTTGGCCTCATGATGGAGAGAGTATTGCCCAAGCGTGGGGGATTGAAGTCTTTAATGCTCAAATGCCCCATTCATGAGCTTCCTGGTAATATTATTATTGATAATTTCTATGCAAGACTTTCTTTTCAAGACAAGACCTTGCTGGATACTTCTTGTTCTGGATCATTCACGCGCAACAAGGAAGAGTTTAAAAGGGACATTCTTAATCGGATCCAGGAGAATACTGAAGGATGGGAGAACGACAAGGATAGAGAATCAGGTATAAATTATGATTATAAATGCATTGAAGCTTTTATGGATACCGATAAATTTCGTAATATGAGTGCTACTTATGGTCTTGATTCTCAAGTTGCTGCAAATCTTTATAAAGCTTTTGCCTCTCATTATGAATTGCCTAAGAAGAACTTTGATAAGTATCATGAACCGTAGAAAGATAAAATTGATTCATCTATAAATAAATGTGTTGTAGTTGAAACTGTTGATCATGTTATTCCTGAAGCTTATATTGAAAAAACTCCTTTCCCTGCTAAAATGAAGGAGTACTCTGTTATAAATAGTGCGGTTAATAAAAGTGAAAAGAAACCTATAGAACCTGAAGAACAAATAAAGGTTGAACCTGCTTTGCAGTAGTTAAAGATCTTGTGACTGAAAATGTGGAGGATGGTCATATTATTTTCTGTGAAGATGCTTCTAATATTGTTTCACATCCTAATAAGTCTAGGAAAGCTAGTGTTCCTATGTTATCTGTTAGAATTGGAGATCATTGTTATTATGGTTTATGTGATATTGGTGCAAGTATTAGTGCTATTCCTTATGAGCTTTACACGGAGATTATGCACGAAATTGGTTCTTGTGAACTTGAAGATATTGATGTGGTTATTCGGCTGGCTAATAGAGAAACTATCTCTCCAATTGGTATTGTTCGAGATGTGGAAGTTCTATGTGGTAAGATTAAATATCCTCGCTGACTTTTTGGTACTTGGTTCTGCTGCTAGTAAGTATTGTCCTATCATTTTTGGTAGACCTTTTCTAAATACTTGTGGAGCTGTTATAGATTGCAAGAAAGAGAAAATTTTGACTAAATTTGCTGGTGAATCTTATGAGTTTAATTTCTCTAAATTTGCCAAAACTCCTTATAAAGCTGATTTGCCTAATAATGATTTTAGAGTTGAACAGTGTGCATCTATTGCTCTTGCTCCTAATAATCCTTTGCAGCAACATTTGGAGAATAGTGAGAGTGAAGTTTTTAGGGAAGAAAGAAATGATCTTGATGAAATTTTCCTTCGTCAACCTATTCTTAAGCATGATTTACCGGTAGAAGATCTGGGTACAACACCACCACCAAAGGAAGATCCTATCTTTGATTTAAAACCATTGCCTGATAATCTTAAATATGCTCATATTGATGATAAGAAAATATATCCTGTTATTATTAGTTCTAAGCTTTCAGAGTTTGAAGAAGAAAGGTTATTGGAAATACTGAAGAAACACCGAGGTGCTATTGGCTACACTCTTGATGACTTGAAGGGGATTTCTCCCTCTATTTGCCAACACGCCATTAATATGGAAGATGATGCAAAGCATGTTGTTGAACATCAGCGTTGTCTAATTCCTAAGATGAAGGATGTGGTAAGAAATGAGGTATTAAGACTTCTTGAAGCTGGTATTATATATCCTATTGCTGATAGTAGATGGGTTAGTCCTGTGCATTGTGTTCCTAAGAAAGGAGGAATGATTGTTGTGCCTAATGATAATGATGAGCTCATACCTCAAAGAGTAGTTGTAGGGTATAGAATGTGTATTGATTATCGAAAAGTTAATAAGGTTACTAAGAAAGATCATTACCCTTTGCCTTTTATTGATCAAATGTTAGAAAGGTTGTCCAAAAATACTCATTTTTTGCTTTCTTGATGGTTATTCTGGGTTTTCACAAATTGCTGTTAAAACTAAGGATCAAGAGAAAACCAATTTCACTTGTCCCTATGGAACTTATGCTTATAGACGTATGCCTTTTGGTTTATGTAATGCTCCTGCTACTTTTCAAAGATGCATGTCTGCTATTTTTCATGGTTTTTGCGAGAGTATTGTAGAGGTATTCATGGACGATTTTTCCGTCTATGGGAATTCTTTTGATAATTGCTTGCGGAACCTTGATAAAGTTTTGCAGAGATGTGAATAAACTAACCTTGTTCTTAATTGGGAGAAATGCCACTTTATGGTTAATGAAGGAATTGTATTGGGACATAAAATTTCCGAGAGAGGTATTGAAGTTGATAGAGCTAAGGTTGAAGCAATTGAGAAGATGCCCTATCCTAAGGATGTTAAAGGTATTCGTAGTGTTCTTGGTCATGCTGGGTTTTATAGGAGGTTTATTAAAGACTTTTCCAAGATTTCAAAGCCTCTTACTAATCTTCTTCAAAAGATGTACCTTTTGTTTTTGATGATGATTGTAAGGAAGCTTTTGAAACTCTAAAGAAAGCCTTAACAACTGCTCCTATAGTTGAACCTCCTGATTGGAACTTACCATTTGAAATTATGTGTGATGCTAGTGATTTTGCTGTAGGCGCTGTTCTTGGACAGCGAGTAGATAAAAAATTGAATGTTATTCATTATGCTAGTAAAACTCTTGATGCTGCTCAAAGAAATTATGCTACTACTGAAAAGAATTGTTAGCTGTAGTCTTTGCTTGTGATAAGTTTAGATCTTATATTATTGATTCAAAAGTTACTATACATACTGATCATGCTGCAATCGATACCTTATGAAAAGAAAGATGCTAAGCCAAGGCTTATTAGATGGGTACTTCTTTGCAAGAATTTGATTTACATATTGTAGATAGGAAAGGTGCTGATAATCCTGTTGCTGATAATTTGTCTAGATTGGAAAATATTGCTTATGATCCTGTTAATGATAGTTTTCCGAATGAACAATTGGCTGTAATAAAGGTGAGTTCGCGAGACAGTCCTTGGTATGCTGATTATGTTAACTTTATTGTTTCCAAGTACTTGCCTTCAACCTTTTCAGCCCAGCAAAGGAGGAAATTCTTTTATGACTTGAGGCATTATTTTTGGGATGACCCACATTTATATAAAGAAGGAGTGGATGGTATTCTGCGAAGATGTGTTCCCGAATATGAACAGCAAGAGATATTAAGTAAATGTCATGGTAGTGCTTATGGAGGACATCACGCCGGAGATAGAACCGCGCAAAAGGTTCTACAATCAGGTTTTTATTGGCCGACTCTCTTCAAAGATGCAAGGAAGTTTATTTTATCTTGTGATGAATGTCAAAGGGTTGGTAATATCTCCAGACGCAATGAAATGCCTATGAATTATACTCTTGTTATTGAACCGTTTGATTGTTGGGGATTTGACTTCATGGGACCTTTTCCCTCTTCAGAAGGTAACACTCATATACTTGTTGCTGTTGATTATGTTACTAAATGGGTGGAAGCCATACCTACAAAAAGTGCTGATGGTGAGACCTCTTTAAGAATGCTTTTAGATATTATTTTTCCTAGATTTGGAGTTCCTAGATATATTATGACTGATGGAGGTTCTCATTTTATTCATGGTGGTTTTAGAAAAACTCTTGCTAAATATGGTATTAATCATAGAATTGCTTCCGCTTATCATCCTCAAACTAGTGGGCAAGTAGAATTATCAAATAGAGAGATTAAATCTATTTTGGAAAAGACTGTTAATAAAACTAGAAAGAATTGGGCTAGTAAATTGAAGGAAGCACTATGGGCTTATAGAACTGCTTATAAAAATCCCATGGGTATGTCACCGTATAAAATGGTCTATGGAAAAGCTTGTCATTTACCTTTAGAACTACAGCACAAAGCTTATTGGGCGGTAAGAGAACTAAATAAAGATCCTAAACTAGCCGGTAAGAAGAGGTTGCTACAATTGAGTTCTCTAGATGAATGAAGAAGTGAAGCTTATGAAAATGCTAAACTCTTTAAAGAGAAAGTTAAGAAATGGCATGATAGAAGGATTATCAAAAGAGAATTTAATATTGGGGATAAAGTCCTATTGTATCGGTCTCGTCTCAGATTCTTTGCAGGGAAATTACTCTCGAAATGGGAAGGACCATATGTTGTTGAGGAGGTGTATCGTTCAGGAGCAATTAAAATTAGCTCTCTCCAAGGCAATGCCACACAAGTGGTGAATGGACAAAGACTCAAGCATTATATCTCGGGTGATTCTTATAATGTAGATGTTGATGTTATTCAAGTGGAAACACGGAGGCTGTCATCAAAGGTCAAATTGACAGTCCGCCAGAACTCGACTTTGAATAGGTAACAGTACAGGTAATAAAAAGTTCGCGATTTACTTTCCGAACAATGTTTTGCTGTTTTTGGAAAATAAGAAAAATTAAGAGATCGAAACGGAGTGGAGGAGACGCACGAGGGCGTGCCCTCATAGGCTGGCGCGGGCCCTAGCCTGGCTGCGCCGCCCTATGAGCTGGCCACCTCGTCGCCCTCTCCGACTGGTTCGACCTGGTACTTTCCTTATGACATACAAATTCCTGCTATATAATCCCCGGACCCCAGGTCCGTATATCGTTTTCTCGACGTGTTTTGTTTCGAGTTGTTTCTGCCAGGATTTGCTTCGGATCTAGAGCCATCATGTCTTCGTCGGAAACTCCGAAAGACAGCTCCTGCAAGGACGTTGACAACTTGTACATGAACGAGCTGAAGATGCACCCCAAGGAGTTGCTGCTCGTTGATGGAGAGCTGCAGATCAAAGATGTCCAGGGTCCTAAAGGAGAAGGAAGCTTGGAAGACAGGATGGAGAAGCTGGAACAAGAGGTCTTCAACTACAAGAAGATGGCTGAGTGTGAGGTGGACATCTTCCACAAGATTGTGTCTGAACTCATTGATGCACACGAGAAAGAGACTGCAAAGCTATGGGGCGACATCCTCTCGCTTCACGACACCACCAACAAACTCCAAGCTCAACTCTATGACGTTCAGAATCAGAACTGTGAGTATGAAAACAGGTTTAAACACATAAGCTATGCTGCTAGTTTCAGGATTCCCGAGACCAAGATGTCGTTTGTTGATGGAGAGCCTCTTCCTTGGAAGTCTGATGATGGGAATTCATCACCACCATCGCCGAAGGAGTAATTCATCATCGGTATTGGCATCCCCTTGGTTTGTTCCAAGCTTGGGGGAGTGCCGCGGTATCACATCATCACTATCTTTTACTTTTTACTATCAAGTAGTGTCATATCATGAGTAGGGAAGTTATCATATAAGATGGGTTGCAGTGTGGAAGTATCTCTCCTTTAGTTGGTTGTCTATGTATCCCTTGGTGTGAGTTATCATTATGAAGTATTAATGAGAAGTCTTATCATTTACATATTGCACATCTTATTCTAGTTTGCTTGTCTTTCGTTCGACACGCGTCGTTGGGAACCCCAAGAGGAAGGTGTGATGCGCACAGCACAAGTTTTTCCTCAGTAGAAACCAAGGTTTATCGAACGGTAGGAGTCAAGAAGCACGTTGAAGGTTGATGGCGGCGAGATGTAGTGCGGCGCAACACCAGGGATTCCGGCGCCAACGTGGAACCTGCACAACACAAACCAAGTACTTTGCCCCAACGAAAGAGGTTGTCAATCTCACCGGCTTTGTAACAAAGGATTAGATGTATAGTGTGGATGATGATTGTTTGCAGAAAACAGTAGAACAAGTATTGATTGTATTTCAGTAAAGAGAATGGACCGGGGTCCACAGTTCACTAGAGATGTCTCTCCCATAAGATAAACAGCATGTTGGGTGAACAAATTACAGTTGGGCAATTGACAAATAAAGGGCATGACCATGCACATACATATTATGATGAGTATAGTGAGATTTAATTGGGCATTACGACAAAGTACATAGACCGCTATCCAGCATGCATCTATGCCTAAAAAGTCCACCTTCAGGTTATCATCCGAACCCCCTCCGGTATTAAGTTGCTAACAACAGACAATTGCATTAAGTATTGCGCGTAATGTAATCAGTAACTACATCCTCGAACATAGCACCAATGTTTTATCCCTAGTGGCAACATCACATCCATAATCTTAGAGATTTCTGTCACTTCCCCAGATTCACGGAGACATGAACCCACTATCGAGCATAAATACTCCCTCTTGGAGTTACAAGCATCTACTTGGCCAGAGCATCTACTAGTAACGGAGAGCATGCAAGATCATAAACAACACATAGATATAAATTTGATAATCAACATAACAAGTATTCTCTATTCATCGGATCCCAACAAACACAACATATAGAATTACAGATAGATGATCTTGATCATGTTCGGCAGCTCACAAGACCCGACAATTAAGCACCATGGGGAGAAGACAACCATCTAGCTACTGCTATGGACCCATAGTCCAGGGGTAGACTACTCACTCATCACTCCGGAGGCGACCATGGCGGCGTAGAGTCCTCCGGGAGATGATTCCCCTCTCGGCAGGGTGCCGGAGGCGATCTCCTGAATCCCCCGAGATGGGATTGGCGGCGGCGGCGTCTGGAAGGTTTTCCGTATCGTGGCTCTCGGTGCGGGGGTTTCGCGACGAAGGCTATTTGTAGGCGGAAGGGCAGGTCAAGGGCGTCATGAGGGGCGGATGACAGGCGCGCGGCCAAGACCTAGCCGCGCCGCCCTGTGGTCTTCTGGAAGCTGGCAAAATAGGACCACAGGCGTTGATTTCGTCCAATCCGAGAATATTTCCTTACTAGGATTTCTGAAACCAAAAACAGCAGAAAACAGCAACTGGCACTTCGGCATCTTGTTAATAGGTTAGTTCCAGAAAATGCACAAATATGACATAAAGTGTGCATAAAACATGTAGATATCATCAATAATGTGGCATGGAACATAAGAAATTATCGATACGTCGGAGACGTATCAGCATCCCCAAGCTTAGTTTCTGCTCGTCCCGAGCAGGTAAACGATAAACAAAGATAATTTCTGGAGTGACATGCCATCATAACCTTGATCAAACTATTTGTAAAGCATATGTAATGAATGCAGCGATCAAAACAATGTAAATGACATGAGTAAACAAATGAATCATATAGCAAAGACTTTTCATGAATAGTACTTCAAGACAAGCATCAATAAGTCTCGCATAAGGGTTAACTCATAAAGCAATAATTCAAAGTAGAGGTATTGAAGCAACATAAAGGAAGATTAAGTTTTAGCGGTTGCTTTCAACTTATAACATGTATATCTCATGGATATTGTCAACATAGAGTAATATAACAAATGCAATATGCAAGTATGTAGGAATCAATGCACAGTTCACACAAGTGTTTGCTTCTTGAGGTGGAGAGAGATAGGTGAACTGACTCAACATGAAAGTAAAAGAATGGTCCTTCAAAGAGGAAAGCATCGATTGCTATATTTGTGCTAGAGCTTTGATTTTGAAAACAAGAAACAATTTTGTCAACGGTAGTAATAAAGCATATGTGTTATGTAAATTATATCTTACAAGTTGCAAGCCTCATGCATAGTATACTAATAGTGTCCGCACCTTGTCCTAATTAGCTTGGACTACCGGGATTATCGCAATGCACATGTTTTAACCAAGTGTCACAAAGGGGTACCTCTATGCCGCATGTACAAAGGTCTAAGGAGAAAGCTCGCATTGGATTTCTATTGATTATTCTCAACTTAGACATCCATACCGGGACAACACAGACAACAGATAATGGACTCCTGTTTTATGCATAAGCATGTAGCAACAATTAATTTTCTCATTTGAGATTGAGGATATATGTCCAAAACTGAAACTTCCACCATGGATCATGGCTTTAGTTAGCGGCCCAATGTTCTTCTCTAACAATATGCATGCTCTAACCATAAGGTGGTAGATCGCCCTTACTTCAGACAAGACGAACATGCATAGCAACTCACATGATATTCAACAAAGAGTAGTTGATGGCGTCCCCAGGAACATGGTTATCGCACAACGAGCAACTTAATAAGAGATAAAGTGCATAAGTACATATTCAATACCACAATAGTTTTTAAGCTATTTGTCCCATGAGCTAAATATTGTAAAGGTAGAGAATGGAAATTTAAAGGTAGCACTCAAGCAATTTACTTTGGAATGGCGGAGAAATACCATGTAGTAGGTAGGTATGGTGGACACAAATGGCATAGTGGTTGGCTCAAGTATTTTGGATGCATGAGAAGTATTCCCTCTCGATACAAGGTTTAGGCTAGCAAGGCTATTTGAAACAAACACAAGGATGAAGCGGTGCAGCAAAACTCACATAAAATACATATTGAAAACATTATAAGACTCTACACCGTCTTCCTTGTTGTTCAAACTCAATACTAGAAATTATCTAGACTTTAGAGAGACCAAATATGCAAACCAGATTTTAGCATGCTCTATGTATTTCTTCATTAATGGGTGCAAAGTATATGATGCAAGAGCTTAACATGAGCACAACAATTGCCAAGTATCACATTATCCAAGATATTTTAGCAATTACTACATGTATCATTTTCCAATTCCAACCATATAACAATTTAACGAAGAAGAAACTTCGCCATGAATACTATGAGTAGAGCCTAAGGACATACTTGTCCATATGCTACAGCGGAGCGTGTCTCTCTCCCACACAAGGAATTCTAGGATCCATTTTATTCAAACAAAACAAAAACAAAAACAAACCGACGCTCCAAGAAAAGCACATAAGATGTGATGAAATAAAAATATAGTTTCAGGGGAGGAACCTGATAATGTTGTCGATGAAGAAGGATGCCTTGGGCATCCCCAAGCTTAGACGCTTGAGTCTTCTTGATATATGCAGGGGTGAACCACCAGGGCATCCCCAAGCTTAGAGCTTTCACTCTCCTTGATCATGTTGTATCATCTCCCTCTTGATCCTTGAAAACTTCCTCCACACCAAACTTAGAACAACTCATTAGAGGGTTAGTGCACAATGAAAATATACATGTTCAGAGGTGACATAACCATTCTTAACACTTCTGGACATTGCACAAAGCTACTGAAAGTCAATGGAATCGAAATATCCATCGAACATAACAAAACAGGCAATGCGAAATAAAAGGCAGAATCTGTCAAAACAGAACAGTTCGTATTGACTAATTTTATTGAGGCACCAGACTTGCTCAAATGAAAATGCTCAAATTTAATGAAAGTTGCGTACATATCTGTGGATCACTCACGTAAATTGGCATAATTTTCTGAGTTACCTACAGAGAATTTTGCCCAGATTCGTGACAGCAAAGAAATCTGTTTCTGCGCAGTAATCCAAATCTAGTATGAACTTTACTATCAACGACTTTACTTGGCACAACAATGCACAAAACTAAGATAAGGAGAGGTTGCTACAGTAGTAAACAACTTCCAAGACACAAATAAAAACAAAGTACTGTAGTAAAAACATGGGTTGTCTCCCATAAGCGCTTTTCTTTAACGCCTTTCACCTAGGCGCAGAAAGTGTGTATCAAGTATTATCAAGAGATGAAGTGTCAACATCATAATTTTTTCTAATAATAGAATCAAAAGGTAACTTCATTCTCTTTCTAGGGAAGTGTTCCATACCTTTCTTGAGAGGAAATTGATATTTAATATTACCTTCCTTCATATCAATGATAGCACCAACAGTTCGAAGAAAAGGTCTTCCCAATATGATGGGATAAGATGCATTGCATTCAATATCCAAGACAACAAAATCAACGGGGACAAGGTTATTGTTAACGGTAATGCGAACATTATCAACTTTCCCCAAAGGTTTCTTTGTAGAATGATCAGCAAGATTAACATCCAAATAACAATTTTTCAGCGGTGGCAAGTCAAGCATATTATAAATTTTCTTAGGCATAACAGAAATACTTGCATGAAGATCACATAAAGCATTACAATCAAAATCTTTGACCTTCATCTTAATGATGGGCTCCCAACCATTCTCTAGCTTTCTAGGAATAGAAGCTTTGCGCTCTAGTTTCTCTTCTCTAGCTTTTATGAGAGCATTTGTAATATGTTGCGTGAAAGCCAAATTTATAGCACTAGCATTAGGACTTTTAGCAAGTTTTTGCAAGAACTTTATAACTTCAGAGATGTGGCAATCATCAAAATTCAAACCATTATAATCTAAAGCAATGGGATCATCATCCCCAATGTTGGAAAAAATTTCAGCAGCTTTATCACAGGCAATTTCAGTTTTAGCAGTTTCAGGCAATTTCTCGCGCTTTGCATTAGAAGTGGAAACATTGCTAACACCAATTCTTTTATTATTATTAGTAGGAGGTGCAGCAACTTGTGTAGCATTAGCATTACTAGTGGTGGTAATAGTCCAAACTTTAGCTATATTATCTTCTTTTTCATTTTCTTCTCTTTCCCACCTAGCACGCAATTCAGCCATCAATCTTATATTCTCATTAATTCTAACTTGGATGGCATTTGCTGTAGTAACAATTTTATTATGATGATTTTCATTAGGCATAACTTTAGATTTCAAAAGATCAACATCAGCAGCAAGACTATCGACTTTAGAAGCAAGTATATCAATTTTCCCAAGCTTTTCTTCAACAGATTTGTTAAAAGCAGTTTGTGTACTAATAAATTCTTTAAGCATGGCTTCAAGTCCAGGGGGTGAATTCCTATTATTGTTGTAAGAATTCCCATAAGAATTACCATAGCCATTATTATAAGAATATGGCCTATAGTTGTTACTAGAATTGTTCCGGTAAGCATTGTTGTTGAAATTATTATTTTTAATGAAGTTTACATCAACATGTTCTTCTTGAGCAACCAATGAAGCTAACGGAACATTATTAGGATTAACATTAGTCCTATCATTCACAAGCATAGACATAATAGCATCAATCTTATCACTCAAGGAAGAGGTTTCTTCGACAGAATTTACCTTCTTACCTTGTGGAGCTCTTTCCGTGTGCCATTCAGAGTAATTGATCATCATATTATCAAGAAGCTTTGTTGCTTCACCAAGAGTGATGGACATAAAGGTACCTCCAGCAGCTGAATCCAATAGGTTCCACGAAGAAAAATTCAGTCCTGCATAAAAGGTTTGGATGATCATCCAAGTAGTCACCCATGGGTTGGGCAATTTTTAACCGAAGATTTCATTCTTTCCCATGCTTGTGCAACATGCTCAGTATCCAATTGTTTAAAATTCATTATGCTACTCCTCAAAGATATAATTTTAGCAGGGGGATAATATCTACCAATAAAAGCATCCTTGCATTTAGTCCATGAATCAATACTATTCTTAGGCAGAGATAGCAACCAATCTTTAGCTCTTCCTCTTAATGAGAAAGGGAACAATTTTAATTTTATAATGTCACCATCTACATCTTTATACTTTTGCATTTCACACAATTCAACAAAATTATTGAGATGAGCAGCAGCATCATCAGAACTAACACCAGAAAATTGCTCTCGCATAACAAGATTCAATAAAGCAGGTTTAATTTCAAAGAATTCTGCTGTAGTAGCAGGTGGAGCAATAGGTGTGCATAAGAAATCATTATTATTTGTGGTTGTGAAGTCACACAACTTAGTATTTTCAGGAGTACCCATTTTAGCAGTAGTAAATAAAACAAACTAGATAAAGTAAATGCAAGTAACTAATTTTTGTGTGTTTTTGATATAGCAAACAAGATAGCAAGTAAAGTAAAACTAGCAACTAATTTTTTGTATTTTGATTTAGTGCAGCAAACAAAGTAGTAAATAAAACTAAGCAAGACAAAAACAAAGTAAAGAGATTGCGATGTGGAGACTCCCTTGCAGCGTGTCTTGATCTCCCCGGCAACAAAAAATTTGCTTGATGCGCGTGGTTGACGTATTGTCTTTCGTTCGACACGCGTCCATTGGGAACCCCAAGAGGAAGGTGTGATGCGCACAATGTCTTCGTAGAAACCAAGGTTTATCGAACCAGTAGGAGTCAAGAAGCACGTTGAAGGTTGATGGCGGCGAGATGTAGTGCGGCGCAATACCAGGGATTCCCGCCAACGTGGAACCCGCACAACACAAACCAAGTACTTTGCCCCAACGAAACAAATGAGGTTGTCAATCTCACCGGCTTGCTGTAACAAAGGATTAGATGTGTAGTGTGGATGATGATTGTTTGCAGAAAACAAAGAGAACAAGTATTGCAGAGATTGTATTTCAAGTAAGAGAATTGGACCGGGTCCACAGTCACTAGAGGTGTCTCTCCCATAAGATAAACAACATGTTGGGTGAACAAATTACAGCTTGGGCAATTGACAAATAAAGAGGGCATGACCATGCACATACATATTATGATGAGTATAGTGAGATTTAATTGGGCATTATGACAAAGTACATAGACCGCTATCCAACATGCATCTATGCCTAAAAGTCCACCTTCGGTTATCATCCGAACCCCCTCCAGTATTAAGTTGCTAACAACAGACAATTGCATTAAGTATTGCGTGTAATGTAATCAACTACATCCTCGAACATAGCACCAATGTTTTATCCCTAGTGGCAACAGCACATCCATAATCTTAGAGATTGTCACTTCCCCATTCACGGAGACATGAACCCACTATCGAGCATAAATACTCCTCTTGGAGTTACAAGCATCTACTTGGCCAGAGCATCTACTAGTAACGGAGAGCATGCAAGATCATAAACAACACATAGATATAAATTTGATAATCAACATAACAAGTATTCTCTATTCATCGGATCCCAACAAACACAACATATAGAATTACAGATAGATGATCTTGATCATGTTCGGCACTCACAAGACCCGACAATTAAGCACCATGGAGAAGACAACCATCTAGCTACTGCTATGGACCCATAGTCCAGGGGTAGACTACTCACTCATCACTCCGGAGGCGACCATGGCGGCGTAGAGTCCTCCGGGGAGATGATTCCCCTCCGGCAGGGTGCCGGAGGCGATCTCCCGAATCCCGAGATGGGATTGGCGGCGGCGGCGTCTCTAGAAGGTTTTCCGTATCGTGGCCTCCGGGGGTTTCGCGACGAAGGCTATTTGTAGGCGGAAGGGCAGGTCAAGGGGCGTCACGAGGGCCCGATGACAGGGCCGCGCGGCCAAGACCCAGGCCGCGCCGCCCGTGTCTGCCACCTCGTCGCCTACTTCGTTGACTCCTTCGGTCTCTCGAAGCTTGCAAAATAGGACCCCGGGCGTTGATTTCGTCCAATTCCGAATATTTCCTTACTAGGATTTCTGAAACTAAAATAGAGGAATCGGCACTTCGGCATCTTGTTAATAGGTTAGTTCCAGAAAATGCACAAATATGACATAAAGTGTGCATAAAACATGTAGATATCATCAATAATGTGGCATGGAACATAAGAAATTATCGATACGTCGGAGACGTATCACACATCTTATTTTAGTTTGCAATCTCTATTATATGATTGATCTTGTTATTAGTATTGGTATCACTTTGGGAGCATTGAATAAATCTATTTGGTTTTGGCAAACTTAGCATTGGTCAATAGCAGGAATGTGTTGCGGTCGAAACCCACCGGCGAGCAACGACGGGCAACACAGAGAGCCGGGAGGCTGCCCTGGCCCTGGTCGCTCCGAGCGACGGCCCGCAAAGACTCCGGCACGCACGTCCGATGCTGATGCAAGGGCGTGCCACCTGACCTATACCGGTCGTAAGGTGATGGAGATGCCTCGCTAGTTTCCTGCATGGCATACACGTAAACATTAAATACGAGCCTCGATCGGCTCTCAGGTTGTCCTGTGAATCGGCTCAAGGAGCCGATCCACCCATGATTCGTACGAGGTGTACGAATATATGGTGGTCCTGCTTGATCAAGATAAAGCTAAAACGATCTACGACGATTTAGGGTTTTCACCGCATAATCGGATCATCCTACTCGTGAGCCTCGCGGCCACGCACGGTGATCGTAAGCCGATCCTAGACAAGGCCTAAAAACCAACACGAGGTTGATCCCCGGAACATCCTGTCTAGGGCTAGCAAACTACACCCTACGCGCCGCTGGATCCTCCAACCCTTTGTAAGGCCTAACTATTGCAGATATTAAACTAATCCTTGAAGAACAAGGAGCAACCGTAACGGATCGGATCTACTAAATAATGATCAAGCGGGGTGCCGCCCTACACCTAAGATAGGTGTAAGGGCGGCAGATGCATAAGGGTTGCACGACGACAGCATATGATACGAAGAACAATGCTAACCCTAACACATCTAAGATAACTACGTTGCTCGCCATCAAAAAGGCTTCAGACGAGCAACGCATGGCAACGAATAAACTTGTACTCGCAAGATGCGATCTAGGCAGCATGATGCTTACCCGGAAGAAACCCTCGAGACAAGGGAGTTGGCGATGCGCCTAGATTGGTTTGTGGTGAACGTTGGTTGTTGTTTTTCATAAACCCTAGATACATATTTATAGTCCGCAGACTTTCTAACGTGGGAATAATCCCAACCGTGCACGAGACAAACTCTAACTAACCGACACGTATCCTACTATATTACAGATACACGGGCAAACTAGCCCAAACTTTGCATAACAGGCCGATTCACATATTTCTTCCATGTATATTCTTCAAGTCCATCTTGATCGCGGCCCACCTCTGACTTCAAATTCTGGTGATAACACATGCTCCCCTGGTTTTGGAATTGATAATTCCAAAATCACTCTGCTTTTCTTCGTCGGTCATGTCGTGGCAGAACCGTCGCAGTATCCTTCATCATGATGCCTTGCCTTCTCAACTTCTCAGCGTGACCTGGCAAATTTTTTTTTTAGGCACCACTTCCTCGGAAACTGCTGTGGCATTGGATTTCCACTATATCCCCTTTTATTTAACCGCTCTAAACAGTTTGCTTCCGCATCCCCTTCGCATTAGCACTCCAAAAGCCCTCCGCGCCACCATGTCTTCTTCCTCCTCTGCTTCATCGGATCTTTCCACCCAGTCCTCCTCTTCCCGCGAGCCGACGCCGGATCGAACCCGGAGGAGGTCCATGCGGCCAACACCTGCCGTGCCATCGAGGCCGGGGAGGAATCCAGCCATGATTTCTCCGTCTGTCTGAGGACGACAAGTCCTTGACCGACGGGGAAAGCAACCTCCGCTTCCTCGCCGATGGGGAAACGGAGGAGGAGAGCGATGACGATCGCTTCTCCTGCGACGACTTCACCTCTCCCGAGGAGGAGGAGGAGAAGGAGGAGGAAGAGGAGGAGGACGACACCTCCTCCGATGAGCCGCCGGCCAAACGGTTCTGCCCCTGGCCGGGGAACCTCAGCGACTTCGAGCCGACGACGACGATCGACGAGGAGGATGAGGACAATGAGGGCCCGGCCGGCGGCCGGAGCAGCGACGACAAGCCCGCCGGGGAGTAGCGCCGACGGGCGACGATGGCGACGACGAGGGCAGCGACGGCCCATAGATAGGACCATTAGCATAGGATCAGTAGTAGTAGACGGGGCAATGTGTCCCCTAGTACTCCCTTTCGAGAGCAATCAGCTTTCATGTAAGAAATCCTGCTTATCAATGAAGAACTTTCCCCAATTTGATTTTGCCGATTTCCCTTGAGCTAATTTAGCCGATTTCCCCTCATACTGATTTTGCCGATTTGTCCCCTTAGCCAATGCTTAATGAGCCGATAGCAACGCATCGGTCCTTTACAATCCATCCTCCAATTCTTCAACCGATGACTTTGAGACCTGGTGGATAATGTGGAGTCTTCAAGAGAGCCCTTAAAATTTCTCCCACCAGTTCCAGCGATCCTCTTCTGCGAGCACTCATCATTTTGTGAAGAAGGTTGCCACGAAGGATCAGCCGATGATGTTCCAATCGGCTTTCAAAACAGAGCATCTACCAGGCTAGCTGCCCCCCGAGCCTTAGTCAAGGCGAGAATAACGGTGAGGACGCACAGATCAGACAAAGAGCTTTGAACCCAGGCAATTTCTGAGATAGCCACCATGCAGAGTCAGCCAATCTTGCCCCCATCGATCGCCTTTTCTTCCGCTGCAAGCCGATATTGTAGACGAAACACTAACCAAAATCGGCTCGTTGCAGCTGAGGAAGTTCTCATTGTTCACTCCCTCGAGGAAGCAGAAGGCCTCACCGCTGAACTGGACTTGGCGAGAATCCGTTAAACGCGCAGCAGGTAGATCCGTGTAATTACACTAGAGTCGATGGCTGTGCATCGGCTTTGTTTCTTAGTTCTAAAGTCGATGGCTGTGCATCGGCTATACATCGTGACGCATTTTTTTTTACTGGCCGATTTTTCTATGAGCCCCCAACATCTCACTGCACACATGTTCGTCTGCACATGTTCATCTGATTAGGTGCCCCCCCGAGCCGAATCTGTCAGGGAACCGCAGATATCGGCTCTGTAGTTAACCAAGGCACATGTATTTGCACGTCGGCTCGGTAGGACCAATGTTGATTTGTCCTAACTCATCAGTCGACGTAAAACCGCTGCCCAGTAGATCGATGTTGAACCCAAGCAGAACATGTGGTGAGGATAATTTTGGCCGATTGCTGGAATCGGCCTCTATATTGATCGAAGCGCTCAATGAAGGTTTTGTAATGTTCCTTCATAGATCTTTGGGCCGATCCCAAGGATCGGCCTCGCCACGTTTGCTCATCGGTTTGTTCTTGCTATACGGTCAGCCGGTGGATAAGACCAGCTAACCCTGCCCTTCGTCACGCCGATGCGCTCGCGTCGTTCAAATTGATACCTGAGAGTGGCTCTTGGCCTGCTGTTTCCCAAGCGTTCATGCCAGCCGTTGAAATCTCGGCTGAGTCATCGGCTGGACGACCTCTACCTCATCTCCATCCCACTGTATTACGCATTGGTGCATCGTGGAGGGAATGCAATAGTTGGCATGGATCCAATCTCTTCCTAGCAGAACAGCATAGGTGCTCTTGCTATCGACGATGAAGAACGTCGTAGGGATAGTTTTCCTTCCTACGGTCAGATCTACGTTCAGAACACCTTGTGCGTCAGACGCTTGGCCGTTGAAATCGCTCAATGTCACGTTGGTCTTGATCAGATCTGAGCTAGAGCGTCCCAACCGACGTAGCATAGAGTATGGCATAATGTTGATCGCCGCTCCGGTGTCCACCATCTTGTTGATGCCTCCATCGATATAACCTCGCAAGTACAGGGCCTTCGATGCCTGTAGCTTCTTGTGGCTTCTCAAAGATAACCGGCCGTGGGCCGCACCAAGTTGTGCCACAGTGCTTCGTCTAATCGGAGCGCTAAACTCCGTCGGAAGGATGAACACCATGTTTGTGCCAGCCGATGTCTCATCATCGGCTTTCCTTTGCTTGGGGCGCCACTCCATTTTTTGTGGTCGACCCTCTTCATCCAAGGTTCGTTGAATTTTCGCGGCCAGATCAGGCCGCGCTTCCTTAGCGTGTGCAGTATGACCTTTCGCTTCCTCCAAGCCGCGCAATCGCGAACCCTACGCTTTGGGAGCGGCTGAGTCCATCAGGGCACCACCTTGGCCGGTGGTACTTGTCTTCTTCCTTCATCATCGCCTTCCAAATCCTCGAGATCTTCCACCCGAGGGGACTCTGCTTGTTCCGAGGCGGGAGAGGCCCTAAGCGTTGGAACACGGACACGTTAGCTGCCTCCTTCTTCTTCGGTTACATTCTGGCAATTGCCGATTGTAGGCACCGGCTCATTCCCGAATCCCGCAGTGTCCGAAGAAGGGACAGTCCCAAAGCCTATCGTCGTCTTGCTTCCTTGATCCTTCCTTGGCACGGCGCTCGTACTCCTCATCGCGATCATGCGACGATGTCTCCCGGCGTCCCTAGCCGATCTCTATCATCATCGTCACTGGATCGTCGGCGTTGGCTGTATTGACTCACATACTTGTTGAGGAGGTGATCGGAGAGAGGTCGCGATATCTCACATTCCTTACTTCTCCCTCTGTGATGTAGCGCTTGCCATCGTGACGGAGCCGATCGCGTGGAGCGGCCTCCTCCGTGTCCTTGCTACGAGAGCAGCTGCCCTCGTCTCCATCCTTGCCAGAGTGGTGTCCAGGTCCTACCATGTTGATGTTGAACGAGAATCCTGGCTGGCAACCTTCAGGGTAAGTGCACTCCACCATGTTAACGGCGGGGAAGGGGTGGGTGTCGACCTTCATGGCGTACTGGTTGAAAATCAGACGTCCTTGTTCTATCGCCATTTGGATCTGCTGACGCCACACCCTGCAGTTGTTGGTGGCATGGGAGAACGAGTTATGCCATTTGCAGTATGGCTTTCCGTTCAGCTCCTGTACCGTGGGGATTTTGAGGCCTTCGGGTAACTTCAACTGCTTCTCCTTGAGTAAGAGGTCGAAGATTTGCTCGTTTTAGTCACGTCAAAATCAAACCCTCCGGGCGGTCCTGGTGGCTTAACCCATTTGCAGGACACGGGGTTGCCCCCCGAGTCCATTCAGCCACTGCTACCTCTTGATCTCCCGCAGAGCCTTCGTCTTCATCCGCCTCAACCAGGACTACCGCACGCTTGAATTTGTCCTGGTACAAGTCCGGGTGGCGCTGTTCATATGCCGACGTTTAACCATGTGCAAGAAGGGTAGTCTGCTTGGGAGGCCATATCCTTGATTGGTGATGCGAGGCCCACCACTGCCAACTCGACTGCTTCCTTTTCAGTCACACGAGCCGAATAACATCGGTTCCTAAGATTTCTGAAGCGCTGGATGTATTCTGCCACAGTTTCTCCACGCTTCGACGTATTTGTGCTAGATCGGCAAGGCCGGACTCGGAAGCCTCGAGTGATACCGCATGTGTTCTTCCAATCGCTTCCAAGTCCGGATCGAGTCCGGGCAACGAAGTGTACCACCCGAAAGCCGATCTGTGAGGGACTGCGAAGAGAACCTCACACGTAGCTCATCCCGAGATCGTGCCCACGTGCCAAATCGGCTCACATGCTCGATGGAGCTGGAACCATCTGATCCATTGAACTTGGAGAAATCAGGGAGCCGATATTTGGGTGGTAGCGGGATCAACTCGTACTCGTTAGGGTACGGCTTGGAATAGCCGATTGTCCTCCTTTTCGGCACCATGCCGAACTGGTCTCTCGATGGTCGATTTGATCCGCGGCTGGCTGCAGAGTCGAACTCGAAGATTCGCCGGAGTGGCATACTTAGCCGCCCATGCTTGCTTTTCCAGCTCTGAGCCAACTGAGCTCTGGAGGTTTGTTGGAGTGGCATATTTAGCTAGCCACGCCTGCTTCTCAAGATCTGTCGCCGAAGCTCCCGTTTTTCCGTGTCCGCCGTTGCGCCCAGTTCGCGCCCGCTACCGCAGTCCGGCACGTATGTGCACGTGTATCCGTGAGGGATCTCCTTAGGCGCCTCATACAAGAACTGGTAGTCGCTAGGGTCACCACCGATCTTGTAGACGACGTATGCCGGTGAATTCGGCACTTCTGGTGCTGCCAATGCGAATGGCAACGGTGGACGGGACTGGAGTGGCATCTCTCCTTGGAAAGTCCCGAGAGCTGGTCCTGACGGAGAGTACTGACGACTCATGATTTCCTGGATTACCCGAAGAGCGACACGCTCCAAAGTGTTCACCAGGTTCTCAGAGTGGCGGTGTAGCGAGTGAGCCACCATGTAGCTAATCTCCTGACGCAGGGACCTGGTGCGTTCTTCTGACGGGACGACAGTCCACTCCATCGAGCGCGCCAGGTGAGAACCCTTTCCACCTGACGCCATGTGAACGGGTTCTGTGAAAAGAGCCGATGAGGTCGGCTTCGAGGATCGCTTTGACCTCGTCATACTTCTTCTTGAGCTTGTCGGTCAGATCCTCGTACGTGACTAGAGTGCCGTCCGCCATCTCAGATGTAGATGGCGATGTGGTTGATGTCGAAGATTGTCCCACCGGGCGTGCCAGAATGTGTTGCGGTCAGAAACCCACCGGCGAGCAACGACGGGCAACACAGGAGAGCCGGGAGCAACTTAGGGCTGCGGCTGGCCCTGGTCCCTCCGAGCGACGGCCCGCAAAGATTCGGCACGCACGTCCGATGCTGGTGCAAGGGCGTGCCACCTGATACCTGGTCAGGAAGGTGATGGAGATGCCTCGCTTAGTTTCTGCATGGCATACACGTAAACATTAAATACGAGCCTCGATCGGCTCTCAGGTTGTCTGTGAATCGGCTCAAGGAGCCGATCCACCCATGATTCGTACGAGGTGTACGAATATATGGTGGTCCTGCTTGATCAAGATAAAGCTAAAACGATCTACGACGATTTAGGGTTTTCACCGCATAATCGGATCATCCTACTCGTGATTGGGCCTCGCGGCCACGCACGGTGATCATAAGCCGATCCTAGACAAGGCCTAAAAACCAACACGAGGTTGATCCCCGGAACATCCTATCTAGGGCTAGCAAACTACACCCTACGCGCCGCTGGATCCTCCAACCCTTTGTAAGGCCTAACTATTGCAGATATTAAACTAATCCTTGAAGAACAAGGAGCAACCGTAACGGATCGGATCTACTAAATAATGATCAAGCGGGGTGCCGCCCCTACACCTAAGATAGGTGTAAGGGCGGCTAGATGCATAAGGGTTGCACGACGACAACATATGATACGAAGAACAATGCTAACCCTAACACATCTAAGATAACTACGTTGCTCGCCATCAAAAAGGCTTCAGTACGAGCAACGCATGGCAACGAATAAACTTGTACTGCCTAGATCGCAAGATGCGATCTAGGCATGATGCTTACCCGGAAGAAACCCTCGAGACAAGGGAGTTGGCGATGTGCCTAGATTGGTTTGTGGTGAACGTTGGTTGTTGTTTTTCATAAACCCTAGATACATATTTATAGTCCGTAGACTTTCTAACGTGGGAATAATCCCAACCGTGCACGAGACAAACTCTAACTAACCGACACGTATCCTACTATATTACAGATACACGGGCAAACTAGCCCAAACTTTGCATAACAGGCCGATTCACATATTTCTTCCATGTATATTCTTCAAGTCCATCTTGATCGCAGCCCACCTCTGACTCGGTCAAATTCTGGTGATAACAGAGGTTTAAGTAGAAAAGAGAAATATATGTAGTTGTTTCATTGTCTTCCTTTCTTGTTAGCTCATAGCTTATTATTCTGAAGTTAAAATTGTTTGTGCTTACAAGAAAGATGCATGATTGTTTCTATCACATGTATATTTGTTTCCCTCAACTCTTATGCTTGCTAATTAACCTTGCTAGCCAAAGACCTGTACTGAGAGGGAATGCTTCTCGTGCATCCAAACCTTAACCCAAACCTATGCCATTTGTGTCCACCATAACTACCTACTACATGGTATTTCCTGCCATTCCAAGTAAATACTTCGTGTGCTACCTTTAAAATAATTCAAAATTTACTATCTCTTATTTGTGTCAATGTTTTATAGCTCATGAGGAAGTATGTGGTGTTTTATCTTTCAATCTTGTTGGGCAACTTTCACCAATGGACTAGTGGCTTCATCCACTTATCCAATAACTTTGCAAAAAGAGCTGGCAATGGGGTTCCCAGTCCCAAATTAATTAACTTTCATAATTTTACAAATAGACACTCCTCCATGGTATGTGATTGTTGGAAGGCACCCGAGGATTCGGTTAGCCATGAAAGCAAAGGAGGAGAGGAGTGTCATCTAAATAAAATTAAAATAAAATAAAAGGCACTCCTTCATGGTATGAGATTGTTGGCAGGCACCCGAGGATTCGGTTAGCCATGGTTTGTGAAAGCAAAGGTTGGAAGGAGTGCCAACCTAAAATAAAACTTTATGGGAGCCGCTCTTCGAGAGTTTGTCTAGCAAGGGGTTAGAGTACCCGCTACCAGTCGTTGACAACAACAAATGCCTCTCAAAATGTTACTTTTACTCTCTTATATGATTTCAAAACTGAAAAGCTCTAGCACATGATTTAATCCCTGCTTCCCTCTGCGAAGGGCCTGTCTTTTACTTTATGTTGAGTCAGTAAACCTATTTTTCTCCATCTCAAGCAAGCATTTGAGTTGTTGTGACCAAACCATTATATTGTGATTTACTTCATCATGTCTTTTACTCTTCCTTGTTTAGTATAAGTTTTATCCGAATGAATATAGCTTTGAAAGTTATCAATGATTATGAGGAGACTATTATGATTGAGTATGCAAGTTGTGCCATATAAACTTTAACATGAGAGCGCTGCTCGATAGATAAGTATAACCTGTTAATTGTTCTCTGACCAAGAACAAAGTTTGCCATCACCAATTATGATTTCTTATGCACCTCTATTTGTGATTACCTTATACTTGTTTCAAGTTGAATTATACGAGGAAGTTGTTTACTAGAATGTCTTGTGTGAATGAATATGATGCTTCTTGTCCGTATTTTATTTATCGACTCTTCACTCCATAAACATGTGGTCCTGTTTACCGAGTTCTTTCGCTTGGGGACAAGCGAACTCTAAGCTTGGGGGGAGTGATACGTCCAATTTGCATCACTATTTTATATCATAATTTGCTGTTATTCATTGATATATTTCATATTTGGAGATGATACTTATGTTATTTCATCTATTTTGCATGTTTCATGATTATTGGAGGATCGCGCACCGGAGTCAGGATTCTGCTGGAAAAAGCACCGTCGAATGCAATATTTCGGAAGATCAACAATTGACGGAATTTATATGAAAAATCCTATTTTTCCAGAAGACGAAGGGAGCCAGAAGGAGCCGAGGAGGGCCGCCATGGGCCCACCTCATAGGCCGGCGCGGGCCCTGCCCCGGCCGCGCCGCCGTGAGGAGGGGGCCCACCCCCTCTCGCCTCCCCTCCTTCGCGTATTTCTTCGTCCCGAAAACCTAAGCTCCAGGAGATAGTCGCGAAGAGTCACTCCGCCTCTGCGGGGCGGAGAACACCAGAGAGAAAAGAGCTCTCCGGCAGGCTGAGATCCGCTGGGGAAATTCCCTCCCGGAGGGGGAAATCGACGCCATCGTCACCGTCATCGAGCTGGACATCATCTCCATCACCATCACCATCATCTCCATCATCATCACCGCCGTCTCCACCGCTGCACATCGTCACCGCTGTAACAATTCGGGTTGGATCTTGATTGTTTGATAGGGAAACTCTCCCGGTGTTGATTTCTACTTGTTATTGATGCTATCGAGTGAAACCGTTGAACCAAGGTTTATGTTCAGATTGTTATTCATCATCATATCACCTCTGATCATGTTCCATATGATGTCTCGTGAGTAGTTCGTTTAGTTCTTGAGGACATGGGTGAAGTCTAAATGTTAGTACTGAAGTGTGGTTGAGTAGTATTCAATGTTATGATATTTAAGTTGTGGTGTTATTCTTCTAGTGGTATCGTGTGAACGTCGACTACATGACACTTCACCTTTATGGGCCTAGGGGAATGCATCTTGTACTCGTTTGCCAATTGCGGGGTTGCCGGAGTGACAGAAACCTGAACCCCCGTTGGTATATCGATGCAGGAGGGATAGCAGGATCTCAGAGTTTAAGGCTGTGGTTAGATTTATCTTAATTACTTTCTTGTAGTTGCGGATGCTTGCAAGGGGTATAATCACAAGTATGTACTAGATGATACCCCGCGCGTTGCTGCGGAAAATCATGTTAATAACAGTTCTTAAGAAATCTGATTACCCCAAGGATTAATAAAATATTATGATTTTTATGAGAAATAACATAGAACTTAAAATGCGCAGTACTTCCAATTCAAAGATACAACTGCTAGCTTATTTCTTCTTGTTTTGGGCAGAACACCACTACTTGAGAAATGTTGTATACTCTTGAGTTGTGAACATTGGGAGAGAGTGTGCATACACTGTTTTAACAACAATCCATGTTACGGCCGCCGACGAAGTTTGACATATATGGTCCTCTAGTTGATGGGTTAATTTCTTTCATTCATCCATTTTGGCCCCTCCTTATGTAATTATGTGATGTGCTTTTCTCAAGCATGCATGGTTGGAAGTTGGAACAGGAAAACAATACCGAAGAAAACTGAATAGTTACTCGATTGTGGACCTTAACTTTATGTATTGATAGACTATCACCAACGATCATACACAACTAATATTATATAATACCTTCATAATCTATGAGACATAAGAGAATAATAAATTTAGTACCAAAAAGAGAATACATAATTACAAACGAAATGGTTTACAGAAGTTGAATAAAATAGTTGACATCGAATCAATTTAGCCTTGCAAGTGAAGGCAAATCACTACGTACGTTAGGTCAATTTAACTAAAATACCTTTTTAAGTTCCAAATTCTCATATGTAATAAGCATGAGGTATAGACAAAATTATGAGGATACAATTTCTAATCTAATTTTCTCATATCTGCATAGACGATACTTCAGTTGCAGTTGCCCAAATTGGGGATGTTAAACCATGCTGGATATAACAAATCAGAAACATACTTAAAGAAGCCCCACCATCAAACTACATGAAGCAGTACCTGCCCAAGGTTTAAATAAAGCTAAAATGTCAATCTGTAAACTGGTTTTCTCCTTTCTCGTTTGTGCATTTAGATAAAAAGAATCGGATGAGCGAGTGTAGAAAGAAGTCACCAAAGTTATCCTTTGTGTATTTGACATTTCCCTAACCTGCATGGCTGGAAAACGAAGTTATTTTATTCTGAACGAATACTATTTTTATGTGTAAATCATGCAGAAAGCAACTGAATGGAGCCATGGGTCTTCCTCTCTGATCAACGGAAGAAACTTGCTCAGTTTAAGCTACTAAAAATGCTTATATTTTGGAATGCAGTTAATACAAGTCCCTCAAACAATTTGTATTTTAAGTGCGGCCTAAATTTTGTTCGAAATTATTTTAGATAGATTTAAATATTAAAATACAAATTGTTTTGGTGTTGCCCTGAAGGGTCCTACAAGTGTGCGACAAAAGGGGGTTTCAAGAAGTAAGAGAGATGACACTCATGGCGGGCAGAAACGAGGGCAGAGCCTAGCACTGGTTGGAAGCAGATCGGTGGCGCGCAAGTGAAAGTGGTGGTGCATTGCAAAAAAAAAAAAAAAAATTAGGGGTCCGCTTGGTTCAGTCGGATCCATCTGCAGACTCTTAGAATTTTGGGTATCGACTTTAAATAGTTTTAGAAAATAGAATCGATCTCTAGCAACGTATGGACATTTTTACTAGATTTACAATATCTGCAGCCACCAAATTTGTCTGCTAACTCAATTTTAAGTGCAAGTCCGGTTTCAGAAGAGTGGCTTTCCTGTGATGATGACCATGTTCTGATCCTTACACGATTTGTGACAAATACTCTGATTAATTGGTTGGCTAGATGAAGAAAAATAAGAACGGAAGCAATCCAGAAATGTGAGGTAGAAATCAAGCCTAGCTAAACAACGTGGTTAACGAACCAGACACCACATATCCCATCGGGTATAGGTAGTACACTGAATAGATAGAAGTAGTGGAAATTTATATTTTTCCAAGTTCATCACATTTAAAATATTGCTACTACCATTTTATTTCAGTTCTGATTCACTTCGAAGGCAGGACCCTTAGATTTAATTGACTTTAGGGCAAATTTTGAATAGTGCCAACGAAAAGTTGTTTTTCACTCCGGTGCAAAGCACGGGCACGTTTCCTAGTAAAGCTAAAATGTCAATCTGTAAACTGGTTTTCTCCTTTCTCGTTTGTGCATTTAGATAAAAAGAATCGGATGAGCGAGTGGTAGAAAGAAGTCACCAAAGTTATCCTTTGTGTATTTGACATTTCCCTAACCTGCATGGCTGGAAAACGAAGTTATTTTATTCTGAACGAATACTATTTTTATGTGTAAATCATGCAGAAAGCAACTGAATGGAGCCATGGGTCTTCCTCTCTGATCAACGGAAGAAACTTGCTCAGTTTACGCACGCATGCCCTTGAATTGTGTTAGCATAGAAGCAGTATCAGAGTTGTTCATTCCATTTCCCTACATAATCAAGTGGTGATAGATAATGAACAAATTTACATATGTGTACAGCGCTATCGTAAATTGACATATGAAAATACCAAATTAATGAAGTGTAAGGGAATTTGCAACAGATGGGAATAAAATTGTAAATTTCTAGGCTTAACGTGTGCAATATATGATCTATAACAAAAAAAAAAGACTAAAAGAAAATTCTGGGAACCTGGAATAATGGCGCGAACATAGTCGAGAACCCAAGGTGTGACAGGGTGAGTCTTCCCATCATCCACCAAGATACCTCCCTGCGCAGCATGAACTAATACAATTATGCAGTAAACAAACATGAGCAAAATCGGCACGAATTATGCAAGGAATTGGCAGGGTTATCATAACTAATTGTATCGGTTGATTTCTGCTGCGAGGAAAAGACGCTGAGCGGGATCAGGCCGTAGAGACCAAGCTAGATAGCCAACCCTTCTTCGTCAGCGAGTATACCCGTGCTCTGCAGAGGCATCACGACATGCTCGCCTCAAGACAAAACCGCGAGGCATCACGACATGCTCGCCTCAAGACAAAACCGCGCGTACGGAGTAGAGAAGTGTAGAACGGGCCATCGGTCGTGCATGATGTGGGAGACTCAGAGTTGCGCTTGTGGACGACGACAGGGCGGTGGCACTATGCCTACAGGAGGAGGCGATGGATGGATAGGGGCGCAAGCGATCACCAGAGACTTGGAAGAATGACGCCCTCCCCTCCCGCGCAGGTTTGTCCCAGTGGGGGTGCTGCTGATTTAAACCCGGTGGATTCGAAACGGCAACGAATCGTCATTGCGATCTCAGAATTAATTTGAAGAGGATAAATTTTGCAGGGACTCTTCGGATGCCCGGATGCGTCCATCCGTTTCCAATTCTGGAGGAGATTGTGGGGAGGAAGAAACGCTAATCATCAAGGGCTGCAGTAATGGTGAGATTTGTTCGGTGGCTGAAGATATCGATGGAGAAGACAAAAGGCGATGGGACGGGAGGTTCCATCAAGTTTTTTTTTTCTGGTTGAGAATTCAGACGTCCATCATGTGAGCATGAAGGAAGATGGAGGCGTGGGCTTCACCTGGGCTGAAGCAATGGGATGGGCTGTTTAGTTAGTATTCCCTTCTTTTAATAACGTTCTGCTATTTGGAGTTTCTTTGCTGAGGTGGACTTTGCCATAATGAAACGTAAGACTGAAGAACAAACGGAAATGACATGGCATGGTGTTGACGTGGATAGGCTGCATGTTAAGAGAATTCTTTGTAGTGGGGTGCTCCTATTTAGAAATAGAAGATTAGTCCTAGGAAGGGCGGTACGTTAGCATAGGTTCACCCACACAACACTTATCAAAACAATGAAGATTAATTAGCCGTATGTAGCGAAAGCACTAGACTAAAATCCCGTGTGTCCTCAAAAACGTTTGGTCATTATAAGTAAAAACAAACCGGCTTGTCCTTTGTGCTAAAAAGGATTGGGCCACTCGCTGCAATTGTTACTCTCGCACTTTACTTACTCATACTTTATTCAACTGTTATATCAAAACCCCCTGAATACTTGTCTGTGAGCATTTACAGTGAATCCTTCATCGAAACTGCTTGTCAACACCTTCTGATCCTCGTTGGGATCGACATTCTTACTTATCGAAAATACTACGATACACCCCCTATACTTGTGGGTCATCACATACCCACTACGACTTGATGGGGGTTCCCGTTCAAGTGAGGAGGTCCGCATATAGGATTGCCCGGTTTATTGCCTCATACCATGCCATTCGCTGCAACGACACACATGATGAGCTTCAAAAAGATCTAATGGAAGAATGGTGGAATTGGAATGGACAACAATATTTGCATATTTGTTGTATTTGTTTGAAAACTATGTGTTGTATTGTCTGAAAACCATGTTGTATTGTTGTATGTTGGACGTGTTGTATTTGGTCTGCAGTATTGTTGTGAACAATGTATTGTATTTGGATGGTACATTTTATTTGTGAATTTTTATATAATTGTTTGATCTTGTTGGATGCATAGTTGTGTGTGTTTGTTGTTTGCGTCGCGCCCGCGCGCTGCAAAATGGCGCGTCCGGCGGAGGTGCTATTTTACCGCGCCAACGCGCGCTGCAAAATGGCGCACCCGGCGGGGGAGAAATCGCTCCGGCACGCGGCAACGGTTTACAGCGCGGCCGCAGCGTTGTATACCGCGCCAACTTATAGCGCGCCTGTTGGTGATGCTCTAAACCCCGATCAAGATGTACAATGTGGCACGGCCATTTGAAAAGTTCCAGTGTAGGTGCGATCCAGTGTGTGTCTTGTGTTGTGCATCCGTGGATATATAGGATTCTGTTTATATGCACTATCTGAACTTCACAAATTTGCAAGTTCAGCTCTGCAGGCGCCCTGAGTGGAATTGTTTTGTGAATGAAAAAATGCCAAGGGTGTTGTCTTGCCACATTGTGCAAACATGTGCAGCAGAAGAGTAACATGCCGTGTCCACGTGTCCTGGTTTTGTATGGCTTTGCCTGCTAACTCTGTGTTCCTCACTTTCAAATAATCTGTCATGTTGTTACTGATGCTATGTAAAACTGCGGCAACATTGAGTTCTTATGTTGTGGAGTTAACTTAGAATACCATGAATCACTAAATTAGATCCGGGAACTTATAATGTGAAAGCCGGAGATGGGCACTGGCAAAGCTGGACGAGAATGGCCAGAGCAACTTCTTTTGTGTGTGTGGAGACAGGAAAGATGCACGGGCCTATACCCTACTGTCTCTACTCACCTGAATCTTACTTAAGCAAAATAATTGAGGCTGGAGGTGGCGGTCCCTCTCGCTTGCGCATACTGCCGCTAATAGAAATGAGTAATCTTTTCGTTGGCAACATTGTAAAATACATTATTTTCACAACCATAGCTTTAAAACTGACGAGTTATCATCTTATTAAAACTTATACACCTGAAATAAGCTACAAATATAATATGGAAATTTACATTACATATGCCCTCATATAAATGGACCTCATACATTACCTATTTTTTTCTATAAAATTATAGGGTAACTGATCCAAATGTGACGCTATGCGTGCTATCGTGGCAAACTGGCTGAAGACATAAACTCTTGCTCCAGACTATACCTTTGAGAGATGCATGCAGCTGTTAAACCAACATTATTGATAATGTTGCCCTGTGCATCAGAGCTGCTGGCATTTGGACACCAAGATGACTCAATCTCTGCATCATTTCTGGGGGAAGTTTGGCTCCTTACTCTTGTAGTTCTAAGGATTTGCAACTTCATTTCTACCTCTTTCATGGTAGGTCTTTCTCTGCCTTTAGTTTTCAAGCATGCTGCTGCGATAGAGGCCATATCATCAATTTCATTCTGCTTCGCTTCTTCGATAACTTGGGGATCCATGATTTCCATTAGAACTCCCTGTTGAAGTCCTTCCACAAAGTAATGAGCCAAGCTTTCTTTTCTATCTTGGTCATTAAGAAAGATTGGCTTCTTTCTTATCAGAAGCTCCACTAGTATAACTCCAAAACTATAAACATCACTCTTCTCGTTCAGTTGGCCAGTGTGGTAGTACTCGGGATCTAAGTAACCAAATGTGCCTTGTACAATGGTTACTACATGTGTTTCATCAAGTGATAAAGATCTCGAAGCACCAAAGTCAGAAACCTTGGTAGTAAAGTTGCCAGCTAGGAGTATATTGGCAGATTTGACATCTCTATGAAAAATTGGTATTGCGGCAGCTGAGTGCAGATAAGCAAGAGCACCAGCAGTTTCTACTGCAATCCTAATGCAATCATCCCATGAAAGCAAGCATTTAGCACTCACATCAATGTGAAGAAGATCATGTAGTGTGCCATTGGATATGAATTCATAGACCAACAAAGGCACCTCCGTTTCGAGGCAACAACCAAAAAGTTTCACCACATTCCGATGAATGATTTGTGATAGGATGGCAACCTCATTAATAAACTGATCAATCTCAGTTTGCTCCACTAGCTTGGACTTTTTAATTGCCACAACACGTTGATCGGATAGGATCCCTTTGTAAACTGTGCCATGTCCTCCACGACCAAGAACACGACTGGCATCAAAGTTGTTGGTTGCCTTATCTAATTCCTCTAAGGAGAATATCTTTGTTTTATCTGTGGTGCTTTCATCTAATATGAGTTGTTCCAATAGTAGGCCCTGATTTTTCTTGAAGTGTGTCCTTCGAATCCTCTTTTGTATGCCTTTTTTCCACTTGTTGATGAGTACGGTTGCACCTACTCCAAGAATTATGGAACCAAGGCCACATCCAATTCCAATTGCAATACCTATACATCATGTAGCTTGTGTGAAAGAGTTACACATTTTGCAAGTTCCAATTGTATCGAGGTTCTTAAAATTTGTATGATTTTACCTAGAAGAAGAGTGCGCCTCTTAGCTGATGTGACACATCTTCCTTTTAGTGGATCGAATTCTTTTCCATGAGTGCAGGTGCTGCAGTTATAGCCTCCGGGATAATTTTGACATGTTCCATTGCAAATATTTATCAACAAGCACTCATTCACATCTATAAACAGTAAGAAAGTAAGTAAGCACCGAATGATACTCAAAAACAATTGGTATGAAGGATGGAAATAAAGCTATGATACACTTTGTCTAGTACCATTCTACATGCACTTCTAATTATCGTTTCCAGTCCATGTTGGCAAACACCAACATTTTGCAAATAAATGTTTGATGTTATATATGTTGATATTATTATTTCAATAAGATAAATTTTGCATCATTGTGTACACTACCGAAGATATGGAAGTCTGCATGCATGCAATCTAAAAACGCCATATACAAGAAACAATATTGTGTAAGATCGATCATACAAACAAAGGAGGTATTAAACAAACAAAGGAGGTATTAAACGCTAGTTCGGGCAAGAAGCTCAAGGAAAATCAAGCCCTATTTTATCATTTTAATGAATTATCTAGAGGCTAGTTCTAAGTGCGGGATAGAGTCATATATCAAATATATATTCACTTAGATGGTGAAAATATCATCCTCCTGGAATCTGCATCCTATTATGCACTCAACTCAGCCATAGTTTATGAGTATGACTTAAGGACTGGGTTTTCCGTATCCTGCTTGGTGACTAGTGTTTTGGCTGGATCATGTAGTTGCTAAATAGAGAAGTCTGTTGCTAAATCAATCTCCATATTCAAAAGAAAATCAACTCGTTGGATCAAGATGACTAAGAACTTTATCACAATAATTATGTTACATGTTTCGTTATCAATTTAAGCCAACAATTTCATGTACTAGGAGAAATTATGTGTGCGATTGATGAGTGTGGTTACCTTCACAGCCATCTGGCGTGTATGGATTTCCTTCAAAGCCTTCAGAGCACTTGCAACGGTAGCCAAACTGCATCGTTCTATTCCCAGGGCCATGGGTGACATTGACGCAAATGCTATTGGCACTGCGGCATGCATACATACTCTTTTTTTCCTCGCCCATAACTATCGAGCATGTTAAATTCTGTACAGACCACCACATCTTCATATCAAATTCTTCAGATAAGTATAGAAGATCGTCCAGAAGGTTGTCTGGTCCTATGCTTGCAACACTCACAGTGACTTCTTCATCGTTGTAGTTTGAATTGTTTTGTGTGGATTGAACACTCAGATATCCCTCATTCACTGAAACGTTGGCCACAATGTATTCGACCCCCTGATGATCAAGAATTGTGATGTTTTCTGATGTACAGTTAAGTCGAAACTTGTCAAGAGCATAGCAACCTTCTTCAGTTCCAAAAGGGAATGGAATGCTCATATTCCCACATAATCTCTTGCAACCTCCTTTAGGGTTGGTATTGTAACCTGCTCAAGTTGGGATGCCACATGAATTAATATTAAATGCTTGTAAATAAAAAAAGGGTCATGCTATCCAGAAATAGACTAGATGTACAATATGTGTACATATAGGATCTGTATGCCACTATAAAAAGCGAAACATCTAAAATACGTAAGAGTTCTGACAATACTTCTGGTTTGAGTCATCGAAAATCTTTAACCCAATAATTACATAATTATTCGTACAATGGCTGTGAAGAAACGAAAATCACTTGTATACTTATAGCATCCTATTCTTATTGCCTCCCACTACTTTGTAATTTTAGTTCGTACGGAGTATGCATCAGTACATCAGTATGCATCAGTTTGATTCTATATGACATAGTAGAGAAAAGAAAAGTCTCAGACCTCCTTGTTGTGTGCAACCGCCCATAATGTAAGGATTTTCCTTTAACCCCCCGTTATTGCACCAACACGTGTATCCTCCAGACGGCCGATCCATGCAATAGCTTTTATGGTTACAAGCATAGGTTGCCTTGTTCTTCTGAGCACTTTCACAACTCGGCTGGTCTGTGATGGCTATTTCAAATGTTACCACCCCGGCTTTACTTTCATCTACCCGACTTGAGTAGATGTCACTCGTAACAAATGTGTAGCTATTTGCCAGGAAAACTTTTACATTATAAAGCACTTCACCTGATGGTGCCGAGACGCCACCAGTGAGTCGGCCAACCATGAAGCCAAAGCCCCGAACGGCCTGTCCCAAACCGATGGAACAGCTGCCCATCCCAATATCAGCAGGGGAGTATTGCCATGCTGCATTATTTGCCTTCATCAAGGCTTCTTTGTCGTTTAGGCAAATACTCATGCAAGAACCGATGGCATCGTTCGTATCATGGCCGAACAAGTAGACGCCCACGCCACAGCCAACAACGTACAAATGGTGCACATTGTTGGCGAGCCTAACTCCTTCCACAGGGGGCTCCCATGACATGTTATAGGCGTCCATACCTGATATCATGGGAACGTTGAAGTGGACAGCAGAGGCTTCATATCCATCCCCATACAATATTTCCAGGCCATTGATCTGAATAGTACTGTTGCCCAGAAAGAGCCTCGGGGCAGTAGTGTTCTTGTCGCAGATGAGGTCGAAGCCTTGCCGGAAGCAGCCCGGCCCTATCCCGAACGGGTAGCGGATGACAACATCCCCGCACCTAGAAGGGCAACGAGCCCGAGCCAGTTCGGCAGCGGAAGGGATATGCAAGATGCCACCACCTCCAGCCTTAGCAGCCGAAGCTCGTTGCACAGCTGCCGCCGCAAAGCACAGCAGCACAATGGCGGAGCACATGGCGCTAACTGTCACCCTGGTGGAGCTCATCGTTGTTGTTCTTCCGGGTTGTGTGTGGTCGTGGTTGGTTTTTCGTGTTATGCGATGGGTCAATATTTATGCATGCGATCCCCGAGTCTCAAACCCAAGCCGCTATATCTTGCATTACGCTGCCTCTGTATCAGTGGGTGAGTGGGAGGGTTAAAATCTGGATGTGAATGCACGGGATTAGTCCCGTCGGATCGATGCTACGGTCGTCGCCGGGGTCACCGGTACTTACGACGTGCCTGACCGGCTACCCAGCGGTCGTCGCCGGTTGCTATCCTGTACAGCTTGCCTGACGATGATATGGCGCATGGAAACACAGATATGATTTCCTTATGCTACAGTGTGTTTTGTCTTTGCCTCTGATATTTACCTCTAGCCTACGACTAGCCCTGTGGCTCAGCATGAGGATACTCCGTGTAATGCAGGGTACAGCCGAGAACCACACTCAGCTTCCGGGTCACCTTGACGGCGAGAGTAGTAATAGCCTACTTACAAATCAAACGAGTTATTACAAGTTAAAGTGACATATTTTCCAAACGTCCAGTAGTCCTCGTGGGAAGACATCCCAGCATGCCGTTAATGTTGAGGATACTAGGGGCGTGTTTGGTAGCCTGCATTGATTTCTTACATCAATGCGTCAGCGAAATGGGCCTACCTGCGCGTCGTGAACGGGCAATGGGTCATGAAAGGCGGGTCATTTGGTAGCCTGGGTGGCCTTTTCTGCGACGCAGAGGGAAGCTATGCCCCATTATTTGGTTGCCCGTTTACAGTACTTTCTTTCTTACTCGTGCAGCCCACAGCCCGTTTGGTTGCAGATAGCTGAGTGTTGTGGTAACCCCTTCACTTAGAGTGGTGGGGTTACCTAGTACTGAATAACAGCGCACATCAGATTCAGTTCATCACAAAAGGTGCTGGTAATACACATCAACTATTTAGTGGACGATGCATCACGAGCGAAGCAACTACTTCGTGATGCATCACAGGTTCATCACACGAGGGATTAGTATATACCACCTCGAACAAGTTCATCATTACAGATCGGGATCAGGTTGTAGCAAGTCCTAGCTAATGGAGGGATACAAGATCCCCTCCCAAAATCAGCAGATCATGACGAAGGAAGCAGAAGAACAAACCAGGAAACTGGTTGCGGAGCCTGGTCCTAAGCCAGCTCCTCCTCTCCGGTGGCTGCAGCTTCCGGTACTCGGCATACTCTGCTTCATTGTCTGCAATGAAGTCGATAGCTCTAACTAGCAAGTTAGGCTGGAGCAGCTGCGTCTTGCACACAAACCGGGGCGTGAAGATCGTCTTGATCTGAGCGTAGTTCGTGATCGGGGTGCCGACGTACTGACGGTGCTTCGGGTAGCGCTGCAATCCACAAGGAACAACTGTTAGTGCGGACGACATTCACATATATACTTTCAGATCTATGCATGAACTCAATGAGACTTCGTAGCTGAATGTACTCGTCCGCCGTCTCTTCATCATCGCCGTAGAAGCAGCAACCATCTTTGCTCGAGTCCAGAATGCGATCGGATTTCATCTTCATAATGACGCTCCACTTCATCCTCCAGTTTCTGATGTGGTTGTACAGCTGAAGAGCGGTGACATGTACGCCAGCGAATGCAAGAACATCCGCGGCTGCCTTCTTCATATGCTGCTCCTTGAATCCCATGTTGAAGAAGACGCCTCTACGGACGAGCTGAACCAACCGGTTCAGCACAAACTCTGATAGTTCAGGTTTCCAAACCATGATTGTTTTGCTTGCAATCAGACATGGCTGAGCATTCACAGTAGGCGCAGACGGATCAGGGGAGCCCAAAGGTATGATTGCTTACATGACAAACACTAGCAGATCAATGAACTACCACTACCACATCGACATCCTTAAGCGCTAGCAGATCAATGAACTATCACCACTACCAGTACCACATCCACATCCTTAAGCAGTACCACATCAATGAACTACCACTACCACATCAATGAACAGCGAGATAAGTAAGAGCGGCCTTACAGTCAAAGGAGTCACACGCATCACCGAGATCGGGGAAGCAGCGGACCCTGACGAAGATGCAGACAGCACCACCGTCCTAGTGGAAGAGTCAACGGCGACAACGGTCCCCGTGGTAGAGTTAGATGCAACCTGAACAACCTCCACAAGCTCGACCGGCGACGAAGAAATGTCGTACAATGGATTCGTTCAGACCCCCTTATGTACCCAAAAGATATAGATCTAAGGCTATGGTTTGCATAAGCTTACCACAACCGAAGTCATCAACACAGAGGAATAAGACGACCATCCGCGGCCAGTAGCCGCCGCCGCAAGCCTCGCCGACCGTGCGGGTGAGGAAGAGTCGGCCATGTCGCTAGATCGGGAACGGTGGATGAGCTCGAAATGGGGGGAAATGGGGGGAAATGGGGGATTTGGATTTGCCGGTGAGAGAGCCGCCCCTATATATGGTGGCGAGAAATCAAGCACGGTGACCGAATTCATCCCGCCGAGATTTCGCCGTCCCGCACGAGCTCCCGCCATCTCCCGCGGTGGCTCTGCGAGCACGCGGCATTCTCCAGTTCCGCGGAAACGGGGGTGGTTCGCTAGAAACGGTCGAACCGGGCGGTCTGATACGTCTCAAACGTATCTATAATTTCTTATGTTCCATGCTTGTTTTATGACAATACCTACATGTTTTGTACACACTTTATGTCATTATTATGCATTTTCCGGAACTAACCTATTGACGAGATGCCGAAGTGCTTCCTGTTTTCTGTTTTTGGTTTCAGAAATCCTAGTAAGGAAATATTCTCGGAATTGGACGAAATCAATGCCCAAGATCCTATTTTTCCACGAAGCTTCCGCACCCGAGAGCGCAGAGGGGGCCACAGGGCACTAGATGATAGGGCGGCGCGACCAGGGGGCCGCGCCCTTATTGTGTCACCGCCTCGTAGCCTCCGACTCCGCCTCGCTCGTATTAAGGTCCCCGACCTAAATCTTCGATACGGAAAAGCCACGGTACGAGAAACCTTCCGAGCCGCCGCCATCGCGAAGCCAAGATCTGGGGGACAGAGTCTCTGTTCCGCACGCCGAGACGGGGAAGTGCCCCGGAAGGCTTCTTCATCGACACCACCGCCATCTTCATCAACGCTGCTGTCTCCCATGAGGAGGGAGTAGTTCTCCCTCGAGGCTAAGGGCTGTACCGGTAGCTATGTGGTTAATCTCTCTCCTATGTACTTCAATACAATGATCTCATGAGCTGCCTTACATGATTGAGATTCATATGAGTTTTGTATCACTATTAGTCTATGTGCTACTCTTGTGATGTTATTAAAGTAGTCTATTCCTCCTTCACGGTGTAATGGTGACAGTGTGTGCATCGTGTAGTACTTGGCGTAGGTTATGATCATAATCTCTTGTAGGTTATGGAGTTAATTATTACTATGATAGTATTGATGTGATTTATTCCCCTGCATAGTGTAAAGGTGACAGTGTGTGCGCTATGTTAGTACTCGGTTTAGATTGCAAAGATCTATTATGCTCAAAGGTTACTTAAACATGAATATCGAATGTTGTGGAGCTTGTTAACTCCGGCATTGAGGTGCTCTTGTAGCCCTACGCAACGAATGGTGTTCATTATCAAACAAGAGTATATGTAGCACAAAGGAAGAGAACTTATTTATTATGTGATCAATGTTGAGAGTGTCCACTAGTGAAAGTGTGATCCCTAGGCCTTGTTTCCAATACGCAAACACCGCTTGTTTACTGTTCTGCATGTTTACTTCCTGCAATATTACTACCATCAACTGCACGCCAGCAAGCACTTTTCTGGCGCCGTTACTACTGCTCATATTCATCCATATTACTTGTATTTCACTATCTCTTCGCTGAACTAGTGCACCTATACATCTGACAAGTGTATTAGGTGTGTTGGGGACACAAGAGACTTCTTGTATCGTGATTGCAGGGTTGCTTGAGAGGATTATCTTTGACCTCTTCCTCCCTGAGTTCGATAAACCTTGGGTGATCCACTTAAGGGAAACTTGCTGCTGTTCTACAAACCTCTGCTCTTGGAGGCCCAACACTGTCTACAAGAATAGAAGCACCCGTAGACATCAAGCACTTTTCTGGCGCCGTTGCCGGGGAGGAAAGGTAAAAGGCACTCATACTCCGGTCCCAAGTAACTAAGTTATTTTCCGTTGCCGTTGTAAGTGCTCGAAGCTATTTCCTTTAGATCCTGCAATTGCATCTTTTGGTTTCTTGTTCTACACTAGTAAGGCTTAATGGAAGACAACAACAAAATGAGAGATCTTTATGAACTTTATCTTGAATTAGGACATGATGTGTTTGAAGAGAAAATTAAAAAACCCATGGAACTTATGCATGCTAATGGGAATGTTATTAGTATGAATGCTTTGAACACCATTGTTGCTAATGCTATGGAAGAATTTAAGCTTGGGGAGGTCGGTTTTGATGAAAATGATCTCTTTAGTCCTCCGGGTATTGAGGAGAAAGTTTATGTTGATTATGATATGCCTCCTATTTATGATGATTATAATGATAGTGGTCTTTTGGTGCCGCCTACTATGGAGAGTAAATTTTATTATGATTATACTATGCCTCCTACACTTGATGAGAATAATAATGATAGCTACTTTGTTGAATTTGCTCCCACTACAACTAATAAAATTGATTATGCTTATGTGGAGAGTAATGATACTTTTATGCATGTGAATAAGAATGCTTTATGTGATACTTATATTGTTGAGTTTGTTCATGATGCCTCTGAAAGTTATTATGAGAGAGGAAAATATGGTTGTAAAAATTTTCATGTTACTAAAACACCTCTCTATATGCTGAAATTTTTGAAGTTACACTGGTTTTATCTTCCTATGCTTGTTACTTTGCTCTTTATGAACTTGTTTATTTACAAGATTCCTATGCATAGGAAGCATGTTAGACTTAAATGTGTTTTGAATTTTCTTCTTGATGCTCCCTTTGCTTCAACTCTTATTTCTTGCGAGTGCATCATTAAAATTACTGAGCCCATCTTAATGGCTATAAAGAAAGCACTTCTTGGGAGATAACCCATGTCTTTATTTTGCTACTGTTTTGTTGTGTCTTGGAAGTTGTTACTACTGTAGCAACCTCTCCTTATCTTTATTTTATTGCATTGTTGTGCCAAGTAAAGTCTTTGATAGCAAGGTTGATACTAGATTTGGATTACTGCGCAGAAACAGATTTCTCATTCCGAATTTGGGCAGGGTTCTCTGTAGGTAACTCAAAAAAATCTGCAAATTTACGTGCGTGATCCTCAGATATGTACGCAACTTTCATTCAATTTGGGCATTTTCATCTGAGCAAGTCTGGTGCCACTTTAAAATTCGTCTTTACGGACTGTTCTGTTTTGACAGATTCTGCCTTTATTTCGCATTGCCTCTTTTGCTGTGTTGGATGGATTTCTTTGTTCCATTGACTTCCAGTAGCTTTGTGCAATGTCCAGAAGTGTTAAGAATGATTGTGTCACCTCTGAATATGTGAATTTTTGATTATGCACTAACCCTCTAATGAGTTTGTTTTAAGTTTGATGTGGAGGAAGTTTTCAAGGGTCAAGAGAGGAGGATGATATACTATGATCAAGAAGAGTGAAGAGTCTAAGCTTGGGGATGCCCCGTGGTTCATCCCTGCATATTTCAAGAAGACTCGAGCATCTAAGCTTGGGGATGCCCAAGGCATCCCCTTCTTCATCGACAACTTATCGGGTTTCTTCTTGAAACTATATTTTTATTCGGTCACATCTTATGTACTTTACTTGGAGCGTCTGTTTGTTTTTGTTTATGTTTGAATAAGTTCATCCTTGTGTGGGAGAGAGACACGCTCCGCTGGTTAGTATGAACACATGTGTTCTTAGTTCTATCTTTAATGTTCATGGCGAAGGTTGAAACTGCTTCGTTCATTGTTATATGGTTGGAAACAGAAAATGCTGCATGTGGTAATTGCTATAATGTCTTGAATAATTTGATACTTGGCAATTGTTGTGCTCATATAGATCATGTTTAAGCTCTTGCATCATGTACTTTGTACCCATTAATGAAGAACTACATAGAGCTTGTTAAAATTTGGTTTGCATGATTGTTCTCTAGAGTCTAGATATTTTCTGGTTAAGGTGTTTGAACAACAAGGAAGACGATGTAAAGTCTTATAATGCTTACAATATGTTCATATGTGAGTCTTGCTGCACCGTTTTATACTTGAGTTTGCTTCAAACAACCTTGCTAGCCTAGCCTTGTATTGAGAGGAATTCTTCTCGTGCATCCAAATCCTTGAGCCAAAAACTATGCCATTTGTGTCCACCATATCTACCTACCACATGGTATTTCTCTGCCATTCCAAGCAAATACTTCATGTGCTACCTTTAAACAATTCAAAAGCTATTATCTCTTATTTATGTCAATGTTTTATAGCTCATGAGGAAGTATGTGGTGTTTATCTTTCAACCTTGTCATTTACTTCTGACAGACTTTCACAATGGACTAGTGGCATATCCGCTTATCCAATAACTTTGCAAAAAGAGCTGGCAATGGGGTTCCCAGCCCCAATTAATTAACTTGCATTAATAATTCTCTTCACATGTTTTGCTCTGATTCATCAGTAAGCAACTTAATTTTGCAAATAGACTCTCCTTCATGGTATGTGATTGTTGGAAGGCACCCGAGGATTCGGTTAGCCATGGCTTGAGAAAGCAAAGGTTGGGAGGAGTGTCATCTAAAAAATAAAAAATAAAAACTAAACTAAAGTACATGTGTAAACAAAAGAGAAGAGGGATGATCTACCTTGGTGGTAGAAATAACGTCCTTCATGGGAGCCGCTCTTGAAAGTCTGGTTGATAAGGTAGTTAGAGTACCCATTACCATTCGTTGACAACAACAAACACCTCTCAAAACCTTACTTTTATGTTCTCTATATGATTTCAAAACTTGAAAAGCTCTAGCACATGATTTAATCCCTGCTTCCCTCTGCGAAGGGCCTTTCTTTTACTTTATATTGAGTCAGTTTACCTACTTCCTTCTATATTAGAAGCAAACACTTGTGTCAACTGTGTGCATTGATTCTTACATATTTACCTATTGCACTTGTTATATTGCTTTATGTTGACAATTATCCATGAGATATACATGTTACAAGTTGAAAGCAATTGCTGAAACTTAATCATCCTTTGTGTTGCTTCAATGCCTTCTACTAAGAATTTATTGCTTATGAGTTAACTGTTATGCAAGACTTATTGATGCTTGTCTTGAAAGTACTATTCATGAAAAGTCTTTGCTATATGATTCAGTTGTTTAGTCATTATCTTTACTATCACTTCATATGCTTTACAATAGTATTGATCAAGATTATGTTGGTAGCATGTCACTTAAGAAATTATCATTGTTATCGTTTACCTACTCGAGGGCGAGTAGGAACTAAGCTTGGGGATGCTTGATATGTCTCAAACGTATCTATAATTTCTTATGTTCCATGCTTGTTTTATGACAATACCTACATGTTTTGTACACACTTTATGTCATTATTATGCATTTTCCGGAACTAACCTATTGACGAGATGCCGAAGTGCCAGTTTTCTGCTATTTTTGGTTTCAGAAATCCTAGTAGGGAAATATTCTCGGAATTGGACGAAATCAATGCCCAACATCCTATTTTTCCACGAAGCTTCCAACACCCGAGAGCCAGCAGAGAGGGGCCACAGGGCCACCAGATGATAGGGCGGCGCGGCCAGGGCCTGGGCCGCGCACCCCTATTGTGTCACCGCCTCGTAGCCCTTCCGGCTCAGCCTCTTCGCCTATATAAAGGTCCCTGACCTAAATCTTCGATACGGAAAAGCCACGGTACGAGAAACCTTCCAGAGCCGCCGCCATCGCGAAGCCAAGATCTGGGGGACAGGAGTCTCTGTTCCGGCACGCCGCCGGGACGGGGAAGTGCCCTCGGAAGGCAACTTCATCGACACCACCGCCATCTTCATCAACGCTGCTGTCTCCCATGAGGAGGGAGTAGTTCTCCCTCGAGGCTAAGGGCTGTACCGGTAGCTATGTGGTTAATCTCTCTCCTATGTACTTCAATACAATGATCTCATGAGCTGCCTTACATGATTGAGATTCATATGAGTTTTGTATCACTATTAGTCTATGTGCTACTCTTGTGATGTTATTAAAGTAGTCTATTCCTCCTTCACGGTGTAATGGTGACAGTGTGTGCATCGTGTAGTACTTGGCGTAGGTTATGATCATAATCTCTTGTAGGTTATGGAGTTAATTATTACTATGATAGTATTGATGTGATTTATTCCCCCTTCATAGTGTAAAGGTGACAGTGTGTGCGCTATGTTAGTACTCGGTTTAGATTGCAAAGATCTATTATGCTCAAAGGTTACTTAAACATGAATATCGAATGTTGTGGAGCTTGTTAACTCCGGCATTGAGGTGCTCTTGTAGCCCTACGCAACGAATGGTGTTCATTATCAAACAAGAGTATATGTAGCACAAAGGAAGAGAACTTATTTATTATGTGATCAATGTTGAGAGTGTCCACTAGTGAAAGTATGATCCCTAGGCCTTGTTTCCAATACGCAAACACCGCTTGTTTACTGTTCTACTGCATGTTTACTTCCTGCAATATTACTACCATCAACTGCACGCCAGCAAGCACTTTTCTGGCGCCGTTACTACTGCTCATATTCATCCATATTATTTGTATTTCACTATCTCTTCACCGAACTAGTGCACCTATACATCTGACAAGTGTATTAGGTGTGTTGGGGACACAAGAGACTTCTTGTATCGTGATTGCAGGGTTGCTTGAGAGGAATATCTTTGACCTCTTCCTCCCTGAGTTCGATAAACCTTGGGTGATCCACTTAAGGGAAACTTGCTGCTGTTCTACAAACCTCTGCTCTTGGAGGCCCAACACTGTCTACAAGAATAGAAGCACCCGTAGACATCACGGTCCTCCAGGGCTTGGTCCGAGGGTGCATTGAGAAGCGGTTCGTGCAAGAAAGCGGGCTCGGCCAGGTAACCAAACTGGCAGAAAAATGCTGGGCCGATGCGAGCCAAGGGACATGCATGCTATCAAACGCGCCTTAGAAGGATGCCCGGCTGTTGTCACAGCAATCTCCTTAAGAAATCTGTTGAGCAAATGAATCCGATATGAAATTGTCTCTAGGATTTTGCAAAGGTTTAATTAGTCGTAACAGTCGAGTGGCTAACTTACATCAATGTGGAAATCGCGAAATTGTTGTGTATTTCACAGCCCAGGATCCGTTTGGAAGCAAAGTTTTCTTTGAATACTATGGTTTATAAAATACTAAAGTTTTACGTATTTTGTGGTGTTTGGCTCGAGCAAATATTGCAGTTTTGAGAACTGTAGTATCCTCAAAACGGCCATCTTTTTGAAGTATTGAAGGATAAAACTAAAGTATTGCTTTGCCGGGCATTCAAATACTGTAGTATGGATATGGAAAAACAGAGATTCCAAATATAGCCTAAAAGTTATTGATGTGGACAATTGGATGCATGGATGAAAAAATAGATGGTGTATGTGTTCAATAGATTTATTATTAAAGAACATCAGTGGGTGACATGGGCAATTAGATGACTCAAAAAAAAAGAATAATGTGGATTGCTGTCATGTAGAGATACTGTCATTAAATAGTACATTTTAGTGAGATTTTACTTTATAAGTGCTATCCTCCGCATTCTCTTTGGCTCTGCCGCCACTCATGGTCCTTCTATTTTCATTGATGGAGCCATGTAAGAGCATCTTTAGCGGTGAACTGGAGAAACAACTGGCGGAAGCTCAAGGTAAACTTCCGACCTAGTCTATTGTTAATCCAACTTCCGACTTTTGAACTTATCTTTAACTTTATCATTTAATAGGCGCATCTACCTCCCTCGCCACCGCATCCTCCAAGCTTGAGAGCCTGCGCTCCACCTACCAGGATTTGGAGACCAAACTGGTGGAGGCGGACAAAAAGCGAAAGCGGGCAGAGAAGCAACTGGCGGAGAAAAATTCCGAACTTCTTCAAAAAGAGGCTAACTTTGTTCAGAAGCGCCAGGTTGACAGCGACACAATGCAAAAGCTGCAAAAAGGAAGTCAATGGCCTTCGGAACTATATGACTACGGCGGAGAAAGGCTGGGACCTTCTCAACTCCGACGTCATGGGTAAGAATCCGGACTCCAAAGAATCAAACGAACCCGCCAATCTTTACTTGATATTTGACTCCGACATTTTTGTGCAGAGCCCCTTGGATTTAATGAAGAACGCCGCAACCAAGTTCCCCGTGACGATCTTATCCGGCTTGCCGGAGACGATTGTAGGGATCTTATCTCCGTGTGCCGGAAGATTTGCCACAATCTGAACATCAAGGATAGCCGCACCTGCGACATCAACGAGCTGATCAAGAGAATGGACATGCTTCCAGAGCTGGTTGTGGACCTCCAGGCTTCTTCCGCCCGAGGCGCTGCTCAGATGTCATTGGCCATGTGCTTGGCGCGGTCTCTGGATCTGGATAAAAATGTTTCCACCACCGGGGTTCCTCCAAACACCGACTTGAATGCACTGCTAGATGCGTGCAGTGGCTATGATACCCGGATCGCCCGCCGGACTCCCCACGACGAATTCTACGACAAAGTCGTGCTGCTGATGCGTGCAGTTGACACACGTCCGTTGGGAACCCCAAGAGGAAGGTGTGATGCGTACAGCAGAAAGTTTTCCCTCAGTATGAAACCAAGGTTATCGAACCAGTAGGAGTCAAGGAACATGAAGGTTGTTGGTGACGGAGTGTAGTGCGGCGCAACACCAGGGATTCCGGCGCCAACGTGGAACCTGCACAACACAATCAAAGTACTTTGCCCCAACGAAACAGTGAGGTTGTCAATCTCACCGGCTTGCTGTAAACAAAGGATTAACCGTATGGTGTGGAAAATGATGTTTGTTTGTGAAGAATAGTAAAGAACAAGTATTGCAGTAGATTGTATTTCAGATGTAAAAGAATGGACCGGGGTCCACAGTTCACTAGTGGTGTCTCTCCCATAAGATAAATAGCATGTTGGGTGAACAAATTACAGTTGGGCAATTGACAAATAGAGAGGGCATAACAATGCACATACATGTCACGATGACTACTATGAGATTTAATCAGGGCATTACGACAAAGTACATAGACCGCTATCCAGCATGCATCTATGCCTAAAAAGTCCACCTTCGGGTTAGCATCCGCACCCCTTCCAGTATTAAGTTGCAAACAACAGACAATTGCATTAAGTATGGTGTGTAATGTAATCAACACAAATATCCTTAGACAAAACATTGATGTTTTATCCCTAGTGGCAACAGCACATCCACAACCTTAGAACTTTATGTCACTGTCCCAGATTCAATGGAGGCATGAACCCACTATCGAGCATAAATACTCCCTCTTGGAGTTACAAGTATCAACTTGGCTAGAGCCTCTACTAGCAACGGAGAGCATGCAAGAACATAAACAACATATATGATAGATTGATAATCAACTTGACATAGTATTCCATATTCATCGGATCCCAACAAACACAACATGTAGCATTACAAATAGATGATCTTGATCATGATAGGCAGCTCACAAGATCTAACATGATAGCACAATGAGGAGAAGACAACCATCTAGCTACTGCTATGGACCCATAGTCCAGGGGTGAACTACTCACACATCAATCCGGAGGCGATCATGGCGATGAAGAGTCCTCCGGGAGATGATTCCCCTCTCGGCAGGGTGCCGGAGGTGATCTCCTGAATCCCCGAGATGGGATTGGCGGCGGCTGCGTCTCTGGAATGTTTTCCGTATCGTGGCTCTCGGTACAGGGGGTTTCGTGACGAAGGCTTTAAGTAGGCGGAAGGGTAGGGTTGGAGGCGGCGCGAGGGACCCACACCATAGTCCAATTCCGAGAATATTTCCTTTGTAGGATTTCTGAAACCAAAAACAGCAGAAAACAGCAACTGGCTCTTCGGCATCTCGTCAATAGGTTAGTGCCGGAAAATGCATAATAATGACATAAAGTGTGTATAAAACATGTGAGTATCATCATAAAAGTAGCATGGAACATAAGAAATTATGGATACGTTTGAGACGTATCAAGCATCCCCAAGCTTAGTTCCTACTCGCCCTCGACTAGGTAAACGATAACAAGGATAATTTCTGAAGTGACATGCTATCATAATCTTGATCAATACTATTGTAAAACATATGAGATGAATGCAGCGATTCGAAGCAATGGTAAAGACAATGAATAAACAATTGAATCATATAGCAAAGACTTTTCATGAATAGTACTTTCAAGACAAGCATCAATAAGACTTGCATATGAGTTAACTCATAAAGCAATAAATTCTTAGTAGAAAGCTTTGAAGCAACACAAAGGAAGATATAAGTTTCAGCGGTTGCTTTCAACTTCAACATGTATATCTCATGGATAATTGTTAATATAAAGCAATATAACAAGTGCAATAGGTAAACATGTAAGAATTAATGCACACAGTTGACACAAGTGTTTGCTTCTAAGATAGAAAGAAGTAGGTGAACTGACTCAACATAAAGTAAAAGAATGGCCCTTCGCAGAGGGAAGCATGGATTACTATTTTTGTGCTAGAGCTTTTCATTTTGAAAACATAGAAACAATTTTGTCAACGCTAGTAATAATTCATATGTGTTATGTATAAGACATCCTATAAGTTGCAAGCCTCATGCATAGAATACCAATAGTGCTCGCACCTTGTCCTAATTAGCTTGGATTAACATGGATTATCATTGCATAACATATGTTTCAACCAAGTGTCACAAAGGGGTACCTCTATGCCGCCTGTACAAAGGTCTAAGGAGAAAGTTCGCATTGGATTTCTCGCTTTTGATTATTCTCAACTTAGACATCCATACCGGGACAACATAGAAAACAGATAATGGACTCCTCTTTTAATGCTTAAGCATTCAACAATAGATAATATTCTCATAAGAGATTGAGGATTTGTGTCCAAACTGAAACTTCCACCATGATTCATGGCTTTAGTTAGCGGCCCAATGTTCTTCTCTAACAATATGCATACTCAAACCATTTGATCATGAAAATCGCCCTTACTTCAGACAAGACGAACATGCATAGCAACTCACATGATATTCAACAAAGGTGTAAAAGTTGATGGCGTCCCCAGAAACATGGTTACCGCTCAACAAGCAACTTATAAGAGATAAGATACATAGCAACATATTCAATACCACAATAGTTTTTAAGGCTATTTTCCCATGAGCTATGTATTGCGAAGACAAAGAATAGAATTTTGAAGGTAGCACTCAAGTAATGTACTTTGGAATGGCAGAGAAATACCATGTAGTAGGTAGGTATGGTGGACACAAATGGCATAGTTTTTGGCTCAAGGATTTGGATGCACGAGAAGAGTTCCCTCTCAGTACAAGGCTTAGGCTAGCAAGGTTGTTCGAAGCAAACTCAAGTATAAACCGGTACAACAAAACTTACATAAGACATATTGTAAGCATTATAAGACTCTACACTGTCTTCCTTGTTGTTCAAACACCTTAACCAGAAAATATCTAGACTTAGAGAGACCAATCATGCAAACCAAATTTTAACAAGCTCTATGTAGTTCTTCATTAATAGGTGCAAAGTACATGATGCAAGAGCTTAAACATGATCTATATGAGCACAAAAATTGCCAAGTATCAAATTATTCAAGACATTATACCAATTACCACATGAAGCATTTTCCGTTTCCAACCATATAACAATGAACGAAGCAGTTTTCAACCTTCGCCATGAACATTAAAAGTAGCACTAAGAACACATGTGTTCATATGCAACAGCGGAGCGTGTCTCTCTCCCACACAAAGAATGCTAGGATCCGATTTTATTCAAACAAAAACAAAAAAAAAAAACAGACGCTCCAAGTAAAGCACATAAGATGTGACTGAATAAAAATATAGTTTCACTAGAGGTGACCTGATAAGTTGTCGATGAAGAAGGGGATGCCTTGGGCATCCCCAAGCTTAGATGCTTGAGTCTTCTTGAAATATGCAGGGATGACCCACGGGGGCATCCCCAAGCTTAGACTTTTCACTCTTCTTGATCATATTGTATCATCCTCCTCTTGACCCTTGAAAACTTCCTCCACACCAAACTCGAAACAAACTCATTAGAGGGTTAGTGCATAATTGAAAATTCATATATTCAGAGGTGACATAATCATTCTTAACACTTCTGGACATTGCACAAAGCTACTGAAAGTTAATGGAACAAAGAAATCCATCAAACATAGCAAAACAGGCAATGCGAAATAAAAGGCAGAATCTGTCAAAACAGAACAGTCCGTAAAGACGAATTTTTCTGGGGCACTTAACTTGCTCAGATGAAAAAGCTCAAATTGAATGAAAGTTGCGTACATATCTGCGGATCACGCACGTAAATTGGAAGAATTTTCTGAGTTATCTACAGACGGGGCTGCTCAATTTCGTGACAGTAAGAAATCTGTTTCTGCGCATTAATCCAAATCTAGTATCAACATTACTATCAAAGACTTTACTTGGCACAACAATGCAATAAAATAAAGATAAGGAGAGGTTGCTACAGTAGTAACAACTTCCAAGACTCAAATATAAAACAAAAGTGCTGTAGTAAAATAATGGGTTGTCTCCCATAAGCGCTTTTCTTTAACGCCTTTCAGCTAGGCGCAGAAAGTGTGAATCAAGTATTATCAAGAGATGAAGCATCGACATCATAATTTGTTCTAATAATAGAATCATAAGGTAACTTCATTCTCTTTCTAGGGAAATGTTCCATACCTTTCTTGAGAGGAAATTGATACTTAATATTACCTTCCTTCATATCAATAGTAGCACCAACAGTTCGAAGAAAAGGTCTTCCCAATATAATGGGACAAGATGCATTGCATTCAATATCCAAGACAACAAAATCAACGGGGACAAGGTTATTGTTAACCATAATGCGAACATTATCAATCCTCCCCAAAGGTTTCTTTATAGCATTATCAGCAAGATTAACATCCAAATAACAATTTTTCAATGGTGGCAAGTCAAGCATATCATAGATTTTCTTAGGCATAACAGAAATACTTGCACCAAGATCACATAAAGCATTACAATCAAAATCATTGACCCTCATCTTAATGATGGGCTCCCAACCATCTTCTAACTTCCTAGGAATAGAAGTTTCAAGTTTTAGTTTATCTTCTCTAGCTTTTATGAGAGCATTTGTAATATGTTTTGTAAAGGCCAAATTTATAGCACTAGCATTAGGACTTTTAGCAAGTTTTTGTAAGAACTTTATAACTTCAGAGATATGACAATCATCAAAATCTAAACCATTATGATCTACAGCAATGGGATCATTGTCCCCAATATTTTGAAAAATTTCAGCAGTTTTATCACAAGCAGTTTCAGCAGTTTCAGGCAGTTTTGTACGCTTTGCACTAGGAGTAGAAACATTGCCAACACCAATTATTTTACCATTGATAGTAGGAGGTGTAGCAACATGTGAAGCATCAACATTACTAGTGGTGGTAATAGTCCAAACTTTAGCTACATTATTCTCTTTAGCAAGTTTTTCGTTTTCTTCTCTTTCCCACCTAGCATGCAATTCAGCCATCAATCTAATATTTTCATTAATTCGAACTTGTATGGCGTTTGCTGTAGCAAATGACTTAATATCTTTATCTTCATTAGGCATAACTTTCAATTTTAAAAGATCAACATCAGCAGCAAGACTATCAACCTTAGAAGCAAGAATATCAATTTTACCAAGCTTTTCCTCAACAGATTTGTTAAAAGCAGTTTGTGTACTAATAAATTCTTTAAGCATGGAGTCAAGACCAGAGGGTACACTCCTATTATTGTTGTAAGAATTACCATAAGAATTACCATAACCATTACCATTACTAGAAGGATATGGCCTATAGTTGTTACCAAAATTATTCCTATAAGCATGGTTGTTGAAATTATTACTTTTAATGAAGTTCACATCAACATTCTCTTCTTGAACAACCAATGAAGCTAAAGGAACATTATTTGGATCAACATTAGATCTACCATTCACAAGCATAGACATAATCACATCAATCTTATCACTCAAGGAGGAGGTTTCTTCAACAGAATTTACCTTCTTACCTTGAGGAGCCCTTTCAGTGTGCCATTCAGAGTAGTTTATCATCATATCATCAAGAAGCTTTGTTGCCGCCCCCAAAGTAATGGACATAAAAGTACCTCCAGCAGCTGAATCCAATAGGTTCCGCGAAGAAAAATTTAATCCTGCATAGAAGGTTTGGATGATCATCCAAGTAGTTAGTCCATGGGTAGGGCAATTCTTTACCAAAGATTTCATTCTTTCCCATGCTTGAGCAACATGTTCATTATCCAATTGCTTAAAATTCATTATGCTACTTCTCAAAGATATAATTTTAGCAGGAGGATAATATCTACCAATGAAAGCATCTTTACATTTAGTCCATGAATCAATACTATTCTTAGGCAAAGATAGCAACCAATCTTTAGCTCTTCCTCTTAAGGAGAAAGGAAACAATTTCAATTTTATAATGTCACCATCTACATCCTTATACTTTTGCATTTCACAAAGTTCAACAAAATTATTGAGATGGGCAGCAGCATCATCAGAACTAACACCAGAAAATTGCTCTCTCATGACAAGATTTAGTAAAACAGGTTTAATTTCAAAAAATTCTGCTGTAGTAGCAGGTGGAGCAATAGGTGTGCATAGGAAATCATTATTATTTGTGCTAGTGAAGTCACACAACTTAGTGTTTTCAGGAGTATTCATTTTAACAGTAGTAAATAAAGCAAACTAAATAAAGTAAATGCAAGTAACTAATTTTTGTGTGTTTTAAATATAGGAAGTAAACAAGACAGTAAATAAAGTAATGCAAGTAACTAATTTTTTTGTATTTTTGATATAGAGAACAAACAAAGCAGTAAATAAAGTAAAGTAAAGCAAGACAAAAACAAAGTAAAGAGATTGGACGTGGGAGACTCCCCTTGCAGCGTGTCTTGATCTCCCCGGCAACGGCGCCAGAAAAATCCTTGATGCGTGCAGTTGACACACGTCTGTTGGGAACCCCAAGAGGAAGGTGTGATGCGTACAGCAGAAAGTTTTCCCTCAGTATGAAACCAAGGTTATCGAACCAGTAGGAGTCAAGGAACACGTGAAGGTTGTTGGTGACGGAGTGTAGTGCGGCGCAACACCAGGATTCCGGCGCCAACGTGGAACCTACACAACACAATCAAAGTACTTTTCCCCAACAAAACAGTGAGGTTGTCAATCTCACCGGCTTGCTGTAAACAAAGGATTAACCGTATGGTTTGGAAAATGATGTTTGTTTGCGAAGAACAGTAAAGAACAAGTATTGCAGTAGATTGTATTTCAGATGTAAAAGAATGGACCGGGTTCCACAGTTCACTAGTGGTGTCTCTCCCATAAGATAAATAGCATGTTGGGTGAAAAAATTACAGTTGAGCAATTGACAAATAGAGAGGGCATAACAATACACATACATGTCACGATGACTACTATGAGATTTAATTAGGGCATTACGACAAAGTACATAGACCGCTATCCAGCATGCATCTATGCCTAAAAAGTCCACCTTCGGGTTAGCATCCGCACCCCTTTCAGTATTAAGTTGCAAACAACAGACAATTGCATTAAGTATGGTGCGTAATGTAATCAACACAAATATCCTTAGACAAAGCATTGATGTTTTATCCCTAGTGGCAACAGCACATCCACAACCTTAGAACTTTCTGTCACTGTCCCAGATTCAATGGAGGCATGAACCCACTATCGAGCATAAATACTCCTCTTGGAGTTACAAGTATCAACTTGGCCAGAGCCTCTACTAGCAACGGAGAGCATGCAAGAACATAAACAACATATATGATAGATTGATAATCAACTTGACATAGTATTCCATATTCATCGGATCCCAACAAACACAACATGTAGCATTACAAATAGATGATCTTGATCATGATAGGCAGCTCACAAGATCTAACATGATAGCACAATGAGGAGAAGACAACCATCTAGCTACTGCTATGGACCCATAGTCCAGGGGTGAACTACTCACACATCAATCCGGAGGCGATCATGGCGATGAAGAGTCCTCCGGGAGATGATTCCCCTCTCCGGCAGGGTGCCGGAGGCGATCTCCTGAATCCCTCGAGATGGGATTGGCGGCGGCTGCGTCTCTGGAAGGTTTTCCGTATCGTGGCTCTCATGGGGGTTTCGTGACGAAGGCTTTAAGTACGCGGAAGGGTAGGGTTGGAGGCGGCGCGAGGGACCCACACCATAGGGCGGCGCGGCCCCCCCTCTGGCCGCGCTGGCCTATGGGTACGGGCCCTCGTGGCCCCACTTCGTATCCCCTCCGGTCTTCTGGAAGCTTCGTGGAAAAATAAGACCCTGGGCGTTGATTTCGTCCAATTCCGAGAATATTTCCTTTGTAGGATTTCTGAAACCAAAAACAGCAGACTGGCTCTTCCATCTCGTCAATAGGTTAGTGCCGGAAAATGCATAATAATGACATAAAGTGTGTATAAAACATGTGAGTATCATCATAAAAGTAGCATGGAACATAAGAAATTATGGATACGTTTGAGACGTATCAACTGCCATCTGACGAGCTCCTCGAGGCGGAATACGCCAAGGGGCGAGAAGCAGAGGCGCGACCTGTCGGATCCGGCGACGAGGGCCAAGTCACGTGGACCAGCTCTAAGGACAAGTCTAAGGACGGTGCAACTTCTCCGACAGAAGGATCCAATGATGATGAAGATGAAGATGTTGTTTCGTCTCCGGCTAAAGAAGCGGAAGGCGAAGCGGCACAAACTGAAGATGGAGCATATTCTTCTCCGGCTAAGGAGAAGTAGAAAACTTTTTATCCTGCGGAAAAAGCAATGCATCATTTTGGCCCCATCGAGGGTTTGTAATATATAACTTAAATTCTTAAGTAGCTAGGAACGAAACAATTTGCATGGGCGGAAAAACTTATCCTGCTATCCGTTATATATATTTGCATGTTTCATTTGTTGGAAAAGCAAGTGCTAGTTTCTAAGTTTTCCGGCTTGCTCACTTGACCTTCCACGAGCCGGAAGAACTTTAGCCGAAAATGCTCGCTTGCGGCGACGAAGCCCAATGGTGATCCGTCAATAACCGCGAAAACAAGCCCCCCGCCAAGGTGCCGGAAGTCGCTACCAGGAATCCATGAGTTTGCAACAAAAAACTCATCCACCAGAAAACTTAAGCTTACGTCTTAAAGGACGATTTTGAGAATCACAACTTCATACACGCCTAGGCGGAAACATCCAGCTCTACAGTTTTAGTCGAAAACATACACGATCCAAAAATGAAAAGACTAAAGGAGGTAAAAGACTCTAAGAGTGAACCATATGCTTTATTTCATTGATCATGTATCATAGATATTACAGGGTATGTAATGCGAAAATTGCTAAGTGTGGAAAGGACGTAGCTGTGCTATATTCCAGGGACGATCTGTTTCATCGTAAATGTCATCCGGATCCTCTCGTTTGCGTTTCCGGTACCAATTGGCAGGTCTATCCTTTAGCTCCCGGAAATCAACGAGGTAGTAAGATCCGTTGTGAAGCACTTTGCTGATGACGAAAGGTCCTTCCCATGGAGATTGCAACTTATGGTCTTTCACCTGACGAAGGCGGAGGACCAGGTCTCCTGTCATAAACGAGCGGTTCCGAACTCGACGACTATGGTAGCGTCGGAGTTTCTGCTGGTAAATGGCGGAACGTTGGTCAGCTAAATTCCGAGCTTCTTCAATCAGGTCCACAGATAGCTGTCGAGCCTCGTCAGCAGTTTCTTCATTGTAGGCGAAAACTCGTGGTGAATCGTGGATGATGTCGGAGGGGAGCACAGCTTCGGATCCATATACCAGGAAAAAGGAGTAAATCTGGTTGACCTGTTAGGGGTAGTTCGTAAACTCCACAGAACAGAATCTAACTCTTCAGCCCAAGCTCCAACATCATGTCGCAGTGGTTCCTCAAGGCGAGGTTTGATTCCGGCTAGTATAAGTCCGTTGGCTCGTTCGACCTGACCATTGGATTGCGGATGAGCCACAGATGCAAGGTCGAGCCCGATCCCTACGTCATTGCAGTAATCCTTCAATTAGCCTTGCGCAAAGTTCGTGCCATTATCTTTGATTATGTTGTGCGGGATACCGAATCTCGTCACAAGGTTGCAAACAAATTTTAGTGTCGTAGCACCATCGGCTTTTCTCACTGGCTTTGCCTCGATCCACTTACTGAACTTGTCAATAGCGACCAAAAGGTACTCAAAACCGCCAGGAGATGATTTCTTTAATTTTCTGACCATATCGAGCCCCCAGACCGCGAACGGCCAGGTAATGGGGATGGTCTTCAGCTCCTGAGCCGGGGCATTTGGTTGAGTAGCGTAGTGGTGACAACCTCGGCAAGTTTTTACCAGTTTATCACCATCTTCTTTAGTTGTGAGCCAGTAAAATCCTAGCCGGAAAGCTTTTGCAACGAGGGATCTGGGGGCGGCGTGATGCCCGCAATCCCCTGCATGGATCTCTCTGAGGATTTCAATGCCATCTTGATTTGAGATGCATTTGAGAAACACCCCGTTTGCACTTCTTTTGTAGAGCTGTCTGATGGCGTGTATTTCACACGTTCGTTGGGCAACCCCAAGAGGAAGGTATGATGCGCACAGCAGCAAGTTTTCCCTCAGAAAGAAACCAAGGTTTATCGAACCAGGAGGAGCCAAGAAGCACGTTGAAGGTTGATGGCGGCGGGATGTAGTGCGGCGCAACACCAGGGATTCCGCCAACGTGGAACTCGCACAACACAACCAAAGTACTTTGCCCCAACGAAACAGTGAGGTTGTCAATCTCACCGGCTTGCTGTAACAAAGGATTAACCGTATTGTGTGGAAGATGATTGTTTGCAGAAAACAGAGAACAAGTATTGCAGAGATTGTATTTCAAGAAAGAGAATTGGACCGGGGTCCACAATTCACTAGAGGTGTCTCTCCCATAAGACAAACAGCATGTTGGGTGAACAAATTACAGTTGGGCAATTGACAAATAAAGAGAGCATGACCATGCACATACATATCATGATGAGTATAGTGAGATTTAATTGGGAATTACGACAAAGTACATAGACCGTCATCCAACTGCATCTATGCCTAAAAAGTCCACCTTCAGGTTATCATCCGAACCCCTCCAGTATTAAGTTGCTAACAACAGACAATTGCATTAAGTATGGTGCGTAATGTAACTAGTGACTACATCCTTGAACATAGCACTAATGTTTTATCCCTAGTGGCAACAGCACAACACAACCTTAGAACTTTCTGTCACTGTCCCAGGTGTCAATGCAGGCATGAACCCACTATCGAGCATAAGTACTCCCTCTTGGAGTTACAAGCATCTACTTGGCCAGAGCATCTACTAGTAACGGAGAGCATGCAAGATCATAAACAACACATAAGCATAACTTTGATAATCAACATAACAAGTATTCTCTATTCATCGGATCCCAACAAACGCAACATATAGAATTACGTATAGATGATCTTGATCATGTTAGGCAGCTCACAAGATCCGACAATGATAGCACAATGGGGAGAAGACAACCATCTAGCTACTGCTATGGACCCATAGTCCAGGGGTAGACTACTCACACATCACACCGGAGGCGACCATGGCGGCGTAGAGTCCTCCGGGAGATGGTTCCCCTCTCCGGCAGGGTGCCGGAGGCGATCTCCTGGATCCCCCGAGATGGGATCGGCGGCGGCGGCGTCTCTGGAAGGTTTTCCGTATCGTGGCTCTCGGTACTGGGGGTTTCGTCACGGAGGCTATTTGTAGGCGGAAGGGCAGGTCAAGAGGCGGCACGGGGGCCCCACACCACAGGGCCGCGCGGCCAAGGGGGGCCGCCGCCCTAGGGTGTGGCCCCTCCGTGGCCCCTCTTCGTCTCTCCTTCGGACTTCTGGAAGCTTCGTGAGAAAATAGGCCCCTGGGCTTTGATTTCGTCCAATTCCGAGAATATTTCCTTACTAGGATTTCTGAAACCAAAAACAGCAGAAAACAGAACGGCACTTCGGCATCTTGTTAATAGGTTAGTTCCGTAAAATGCACGAATATGACATAAAGTGTGCATAAAACATGTAGATAACATCAATAATGTGGCATGGAACATAAGAAATTATCGATACGTCTGAGACGTATCAGCATCCCCAAGCTTAGTTCTGCTCGTCCCGAGCAGGTAAAACGATAACACAGATAATTTCTGGAGTGACATGCCATCATAATCTTGATCATACTATTTGTAAAGCATATGTAGTGAATGCAGCGATCAAAACAATGTATATGACATGAGTAAACAAGTGAATCATATAGCAAAGACTTTTCATGAATAGCACTTCAAGACAAGCATCAATAAGTCTTGCATAAGAGTTAACTCATAAAGCAATAATTCAAAGTAAAGGCATTGAAGCAACACAAAGGAAGATTAAGTTTCAGCGGTTGCTTTCAACTTGTAACATGTATATCTCATGGATATTGTCAACATAGAGTAGTATAATAAGTGCAATAAGCAAGTATGTAGGAATCAATGCACAGTTCACAAGTGTTTGCTTCTTGAGGTGGAGAGAAATAGGTGAACTGACTCAACATTGAAAGTAAAAGAATTGTCCTTCATAGAGGAAAAGCATCGATTGCTATATTTGTGCTAGAGCTTTGATTTTGAAAACATGAAACAATTTTGTCAACGGTAGTAATAAAGCATATGCATCATGTAAATTATATCTTATAAGTTGCAAGCCTCATGCATAGTGTACTAATAGTGCCCGCACCTTGTCCTAATTAGCTTGGACTACCGGATCATCACAATGCATTGTTTTTACCAAGTGTCACAAAGGGGTACCTCTATGCCGCCTGTACAAAGGTCTAAGGAGAAAGCTCGCATTGGATTTCTCGCTATTGATTATTCTTCAACTTAGACATCCATACCGGGACAACATAGACAACAGATAATGGACTCCTCTTTTATGCATAAGCATATAACAACAATTAATAATTTTCTCATTTGAGATTTGAGGATATATGTCCAAAACTGAAACTTCCACCATGGAGCATGGCTTTAGTTAGCGGCCCAATGTTCTTCTCTAACATATGCATGCTTAACCATATGGTGGTAGATCTCTCTTACTTCAGACAAGACGGACATGCATAGCAACTCACATGAAATTCAACAATGAATAGTTGATGGCGTCCCCAGAAACATGGTTATCGCACAACAAGCAACTTAATAAGAGATAAAGTGCATAATTACATATTCAATACCACAATAGTTTTTAAGCTATTTGTCCCATGAGCTATATATTGCAAAGGTGAATGATGGAATTTTAAAGGTAGCACTCAAGCAATTTACTTTGGAATGGCGGAGAAATACCATGTAGTATAGGTAGGTATGGTGGACACAAATGGCATAGTGGTTGGCTCAAGTATTTTGGATGCATGAGAAGTATTCCCTCTCGATACAAGGTTTAGGCTAGCAAGGCTTATTTGAAACAAACACAAGGATGAACCGGTGCAGCAAAACTCACATAAAAGACATATTGAAAACATTATAAGACTCTACACCGTCTTCCTTGTTGTTCAAACTTAATACTAGAAATTATCTAGACCTTAGAGAAACCAAATATGCAAACCAAATTTTAGCATGCTCTATGTATTTCTTCATTAATGGGTGCAAAGCATATGATGCAAGAGCTTAAACATGAGCACAACAATTGCCAAATATCACATTACCCAAGACATTTATAGCAATTACTACATGTATCATTTTCCAATTCCAACCATATAACAATTTAACGAAGAAGAAACTTCGCCATGAATACTATGAGTAGAAACCAAGGACATACTTGTCCATATGCTACAGCGGAGCGTGTCTCTCTCCCATAAAGTGAATGCTAGGATCCATTTTATTCAAACAAAACAAAAACAAAAACAAACCGACGCTCCAAGAAAAAGCACATAAGATGTGATGGAATAAAAATATAGTTTCAGGGGAGGAACCTGATAATGTTGTCGATGAAGAAGGGGATGCCTTGGGCATCCCCAAGCTTAGACGCTTGAGTCTTCTTGATATATGCAGGGGTGAACCACCGGGTGCATCCCCAAGCTTAGAGCTTTCACTCTCCTTGATCATGTTGCATCATACTCCTCTCTTGATCCTTGAAAACTTCGTCCACACCAAACTCGAAACAACTCATTAGAGGGTTAGTGCACAATATAAATTGACATATTCAGAGGTGACACAATCATTCTTAACACTTCTGGACATTGCATAATGCTACTGGACATTAGTGGATCAAAGAAATTCATCCAACATAGCAAAAGAGGCAATGCGAAATAAAAGGCAGAATCTGTCAAAACAGAACAGTTCGTATTGACGAATTTTAAAATGGCACCATACTTGCTCAAATGAAAATGCTCAAATTGAATGAAAGTTGCGTACATATCTGAGGATCATGCACGTAAATTGGCATAATTTTCTGAGTTACCTACAGGGAGGTGGACCCAGATTCGTGACAGCAAAGAAATCTGGAACTGTGCAGTAATCCAAATCTAGTACTTACTTTTCTATCAACGGCTTAACTTGGCACAACAAAACACAAAACTAAGATAAGGAGAGGTTGCTACAGTAGTAAACAACTTCCAAGACACAAAATAAAAACAAAGTACTGTAGGTAAAAACATGGGTTGTCTCCCATAAGCGCTTTTCTTTAACGCCTTTCAGCTAGGCGCAGAAAGTGTGCATCAAGTGTTATCGAAGGGTGGTACTTCTACAGCGGGGTGTGGGCTTTTCTCAACCAGGCATAGTATATTAGATACATAAGTTTTAGCATCTCCCTTTTCATTAGTCTTAGGCGTGCTACTCTCATCAAACAAATTTTCAGGAACAAGCCAAGCATAGTTATTTTCTAGTGCATCATTCATAGCTAGGAGCTTACATGGTATTGGTGCTTTGATCTCCCCTCCATCATCAATATTATTAGTGTATCTTATTCTATCCATATCCATCTTTTCAAGGAGACTAACAAAATTAGTAGGAGAACCAAGCATATTAAATTTAGCAAACACCTTTCTAGCTTCTCTTGCTAGACCACCAAATTCTCTAAGAAGTGTTTCTAATACAAAATCTTTCTTTTCCCCTTCTTCCATATCGCCAAGTGTGAAAAACATGTGTTGGATTATAGGATTAAGATTAACAAATTTAGTTTCCAACAAGCGAACTAAATGCGCAGCAGCAATTTCATAAGTAGGCGCAAGGTCTACCAAGTGTCTATCTTCAAAATTTTCAATAGTACTAACATGATTGAAAAATTCTTCTATATTATTTCTCCCAACTATAGACCCACGTCCTACCGGTATGTCTTTTGTGGTAAAATTAAAAGGAAACATGATGAAATAAGTAAAGTAAATGCAAGTAACTAATTTTTTTGTGTTTTTGATATAGTAAACAAGATAGCAAATAAAGTAAAACTAGTAACTAATTTTTTTGTATTTTGATTTAATGCAGCAAACAAAGTAGTAAATAAAACTAAGCAAGACAAAAACAAAGTAAAGAGATTGAGAAGTGGAGACTCCCTTGCAGCGTGTCTTGATCTCCCGGCAACGGCGCCAAAATGTGCTTGATGGCGTGTATTTCACACGTTCGTTGGGCAACCCCAAGAGGAAGGTATGATGCGCACAGCAGCAAGTTTTCCTCAGAAAGAAACCAAGGTTTATCGAACCAGGAGGAGCCAAGAAGCACGTTGAAGGTTGATGGCGGCGGGATGTAGTGCGGCGCAACACCAGGGATTCCGGCGCCAACGTGGAACCTGCACAACACAACCAAAGTACTTTGCCCCAACGAAACAATGAGGTTGTCAATCTCACCGGCTTGCTGTAACAAAGGATTAACCGTATTGTGTGGAAGATGATTGTTTGCAGAAAACAGTAGAACAAGTATTGCAGTAGATTGTATTTCAGTAAAGAGAATTGGACCGGGGTCCACAGTTCACTAGAGGTGTCTCTCCCATAAGACAAACAGCATGTTGGGTGAACAAATTACAGTTGGGCAATTGACAAATAAAGAGAGCATGACCATGCACATACATATCATGATGAGTATAGTGAGATTTAATTGGGCATTACGACAAAGTACATAGACCGTCATCCAACCGCATCTATGCCTAAAAAGTCCACCTTCAGGTTATCATCCGAACCCCCTCCAGTATTAAGTTGCTAACAACAGACAATTGCATTAAGTATGGTGCGTAATGTAACTAGTGACTACATCCTTGAACATAGCACTAATGTTTTATCCCTAGTGGCAACAGCACAACACAACCTTAGAACTTTCTGTCACTGTCCCAGGTGTCAATGCAGGCATGAACCCACTATCGAGCATAAGTACTCCCTCTTGGAGTTACAAGCATCTACTTGGCCAGAGCATCTACTAGTAACGGAGAGCATGCAAGATCATAAACAACACATAAGCATAACTTTGATAATCAACATAACAAGTATTCTCTATTCATCGGATCCCAACAAACGCAACATATAGAATTACAGATAGATGATCTTGATCATGTTAGGCAGCTCACAAGATCCGACAATGATAGCACAATGGGGAGAAGACAACCATCTAGCTACTGCTATGGACCCATAGTCCAGGGGTAGACTACTCACACATCACACCGGAGGCGACCATGGCGGCGTAGAGTCCTCCGGGAGATGGTTCCCCTCTCCGGCAGGGTGCCGGAGGCGATCTCCTGGATCCCCCGAGATGGGATCGGCGGCGGCGGCGTCTCCGGAAGGTTTTCCGTATCGTGGCTCTCGGTACTGGGGGTTTCGTCACGGAGGCTATTTGTAGGCGGAAGGGCAGGTCAAGAGGCGGCACGGGGGCCCCACACCACAGGGCCGCGCGGCCAAGGGGGGGCCGCGCCGCCCTAGGGTGTGGCCCCTCCGTGGCCCCTCTTCGTCTCTCCTTCGGACTTCTGGAAGCTTCGTGAGAAAATAGGCCCCTGGGCTTTGATTTCGTCCAATTCCGAGAATATTTCCTTACTAGGATTTCTGAAACCAAAAACAGCAGAAAACAGAACTGGCACTTCGCATCTTGTTAATAGGTTAGTTCCAAAATGCACGAATATGACATAAAGTGTGCATAAAACATGTAGATAACATCAATAATGTGGCATGGAACATAAGAAATTATCGATACGTCGGAGACGTATCACTGTCCATCAACGATTGTGTAGGATCTTGCTCGTCTGATGATCTGTCGTGCGAGGACCTCGTCCTCCGGCAACTTTCGATCGATGAGGTAATCCAGGAACGGTTGTGTCCAGGCCGGAATGATAGCCATCACTTCTTTAGCCGGAGATACTGCCATATCTGGGTTTTCCGGGTTCGTGCCCTTCACCGAGGGTATCCGTAAGTGCTCCAGGAAAATTCCAGGCGGAATTGGTTTTCGGCCGGATCCGAGCTTGGATAGCATATCAGCTGTTGTGTTATCATCTCTCCTGACGTACTTGACTTCGTATCCGAGGAAGCACTTGGCGATCTCGTCAACTTCGTCTCTGTAAGCCGCCATAACGGAGTTTCTGGCGTTCCAGGTTCCGGCTACTTGTTGTGCCACTAGGTCGGAATCTCCGCAGCATATGATGTGCTTGATCCCAATTTCCTTAGCGATGCGCAGACCATGCAGTAGAGCCTCGTATTCCGCCATATTATTTGTAGCTTCGAAGTGAATCTGCAGAACGTACTGCAGTGCTTCTCCGGTAGGTGACTTCAGGGTGACTCCAGCCCCCGAGCCTTGATGTTGCTTGGATCCGTCAAAATGCATGACCCAGGCTTCTGGTTCCGGCACAGGTGTGCCTTCCGGCGCTTCAGTCCAATCCGCGATGAAATCCGCCAAAACTTTAGACTTAATCGCGGTTCTGGCTTCGTAGTTGATGTCAAAGGCAGAAAGCTCAATGCCCAACTTTGCTACACGCCCCGTTGCATCGGAGTTGTTGATGATTGTTGACAGTGGAGCCTTGCTCACGACCGTCATAGGATGCTCCTGGAAGTAGTGCCTCAGCTTCCGGCTGCCTAGGAACAAGCCATAGGCTAGCTTCTGAAAGTGAGGGTATCTTTGATTGGATTCCGTCAAGACTTCGCTAATGTAGTAGACTAGCCTTTGGACTCCATGCTCATAGCCTTCTTCCTTTCTCACCACCACAATTACTAGGCTGACGACCTTGTTGGAGGCTGCCAAGTAGAGGAACATAGGCTCTGACTCACTTGGAGCTGCCAAGATAGGTGGGGAGGAGAGTGTATCCTTCAATCTCGGCCTGAAGTGTTGCGTCATCCCAGACAAATTTGTCTGTTTTTTTCAGCAGTTTGTATAGAGGTAGTGCCTTCTCACCAATACGGCTAATAAATCTACTAATTACCGCTATGCAACCAGTTAATCGTTGCACATCTTTGAGACAAGTTAGCCTTTTGATGCTCATGATAGCCTTGATTTTATTCGGGTTAACCTCAATGCCTCTATGAGAGACGATGAAGCCAAGGAGTTTTCCGGCTGGCACGCCAAAGACGCACTTCAGCGGATTCAACATCATCTTGTACCGTCGGAGATTTTCAAAGGTTTCCGTGAGGTCGCTGATCAAGTCGGATCCTTTCCGGGTCATGACCGCGATGTCGTCAACGTAGGCGTGCACGTTCCGGCCAATTTGGTCCTTCAGGCAGCGCTGCATCGTACGTTGGTATGTGACACCTGCATTTTTTAAACCAAAAGGCATGGTAACATAGCAGTAAGTGCCAAAGGGTGTGATGAACGAGGTTGCCTTTTGGTCGGACTTCTTCATCCGGATCTGGTGATACCCGGAATATGCGTCAAGAAAACACAGAAGTTCCGCCCCTGCCGACAAATCAATGACTTGGTCAATGCGCGTCAAGGGGAACGGATCCTTCGAACAATGCTTATTCAAGCCGGAGTAATCGATGCATATTCTTAGTATTTCAGAATTCTTTTTGGGTACAAGGACGGGGTTTGCGACCCAATCGGTATGGATAACTTCTACTACAAATCCTGCCTCTAGTAACTTTGCTAACTCCATTCCTATGGCGCGGCGCTTCTTATCTCCAAGGCGTCGCATATCTTGTTTCACCGGTTTTGCACCCGGATTTATGTTGAGGTAGTGCTCGGCGAGTTCCCTTGGTACTCCGGACATGTCAGAAGGTTGCCATACGAAGATATCCATGTTAGCTCGGAGGAACTCGACGAGCGCGCTTTCCTATTTGGGTTCGAGGCCAGCTCCGACAGACACTTGCTTGGTGATGTCGCCTTCTATGAGGTCCAGCTTCTTGGTGTCTATGGAGGCCTTGAACGAAGTCTTCTGTTCGGAGATCTGCTTCTTGGTGGTCTGCATCTCACTCGGATCCACCGCGGCCCTGTAGCCTTGCAGCTCCTCTCCAGAGATCACGGATTCTGCAAAGGCGGCTTCGCCCTCCTCGTAATCCCTAGCTTTCGTGTAGTCTCCGGATACGGTGATCATACCGTTAGGACTCGGAATCTTGAGCTTATTGTAGATGTAGCATTCCCTTGCGTGGAACTTGTGTAGGTGGGCCTGCCGAAGATTACATGGTAGGAGCTCTTGAAGGGCACCACTTCAAACGTGATCATCTCTTCGCGGAAATTATTAACGTCGCCGAAGGCCACGGAAAGTTTGATGCTGCCTAGGGAGTTTTCCTTTTTACCCGGAACTACACCATGGAATTCAGTGGTGTTGTGCTTGAGCTGCTCCTTGGTAAGGTTCATTCTCTCGAGGGTCTCCAGGTACATGATGTTTAGGCTGGCTCCGCCGTCCATAAGGCACTTAGAGAAGTCATACCCGTCGATACGGGGACTTACAACCAGGACGTAGCATTCTTTGGGGATGACGGCCGGATGATCCGACCTGTCAAAAGTGTAGGCTTTTTCTGACCACTTGTAACATCCCGATTTTTATGGGCTGAATTTTTTTTTCTTCTCAAACAAAGGTTGTTGCAACGCGGTCAAATAAAACAAATATTTTATTTGGAATTGTTAAAATTATTAATCTGAAATTATTTTAATATGATACAAGAATTATCTCTTTGTATTTTTTTGAATCTGCTTTTAAATTGCTGTTTTGCTTGGTGTTGGTTCTTTCCTAAAATTCATTTCGACTTGCCAATGGCGTGCACGACATGCACATGCGCCTCCTTACCTAGCGTTGCATTGCCATGTGACTTCATTTGCCAAATATAATTATTCCCTTGTCCATCGCACAATCTCTCAGCTTCCACCATTTTTCTTTACTTATTTCTTTTTCTTTCCATCCCGCTATCTCTCTCCTCTTATTCTTGCATGGCTACACCAGCACGATGTACACATCTTGTAGTCATTTACAGGGCCGGTACAACATGCACCTATCGACGCTTTGCTTTCTTCCATCCAACGACACAGCCTGACCCGCAGCCCAGCCAAGTGAGCGCTCACTCTTTTCGCATACACGCACTGTATGGAATTGCCGCACGCTGATACCCAGCACGCTGATACCCAGACGAGTGATACTTGCTCGCTCTCATCTTCGCACAACACTAGGATAACGCCGCAGGATCAGGCAAGCTAACCGTTGCACTGCATCGTCTTCCCGAACGCATGTACTGAATGCCAACAGAAACGCCAGCCATAAACGCCACCATGAACTGCCGCCGTTAATCGTCTTCAATCTCCCAATAAACATGTCAATTAGAGCACACCTTTCTCCTCGTATATACAGCCCTGATGGACGCCCACACTCTCCTCTTTTATTCCATACCACAGCCAGAGCTCTAGGCTCACACACCGATCCAATCTCGTGAGAGCGCCGTCGGACGCCGTTCGCGTTCCCGGCGACTCCGACCACAGGAGGACGAACTACTGCGCCACCAAGATCGCGAGGAGGAGGAGAACCTGTTCCTGGACCAGCAGCCCGATCCTTCGACCACACCTGCCGTACTGCTCGACTCATTAAACTCGGTTCATCAAGTTCATCGGAAGTTCCTGTCATACTCGGTGAGCTCCACGTCAAATCCTTTCACGCACACACTATATACGTATATCCCTAGCTTCTAGACATGGTCACTTGCCATTATCTTGTAGTTTGTCGTGCAGCCGGTGAACCGAATGCCACCGGATGGCATCAGCCTTGTAGCCTAGGTTGCACACCTTGAATCAACTCTAGCCCAACACCAAAAACGTGCCAAATGATCTTAGGAACCTAGCAGTGCGGTCAGATTTCATAGTTGATGGGTAAATTTCGATTTGTGAATGCATGCATGTGTTGTCGAGTGTTCATTTGCCGGTAGTCTGCAACTTGTTTTGCTACATCAGCTGTAGGTTTTTCAGAGCATGTATACTAGAATAGATACATATCGTTATGTACCTATCTTATTAGATGTTTCTAAATTGCTTGCATGAGGACTTGTTATAAAGCTTTGATAACGTGGGTATATGATCTAGCTAACGTTTATGATTTTCTATAATTATTGAGCTATGTTAGTTCTACCTAAATATAAGTTGGGTTGTTACTTTTAGAATAGTTTTTTTTAATACAAGTTGCTGATCTTGAGTTCAACCTAGGGAAAGTGCCATATGACTAGATGAAATCAGAAGTTGTGTTCGTGTACTCTAATCCAAAGTTTACACTAGTAGAAAAAGGGGTCTTTCGTCCAACCCTTTAGTACCGGTTTCCTTACGAACCGGTACTAAAGGGTGTATTAGTACCGGTTGCACTGCACAGACCTTTAATACCGGTTCGTGACAGGAACCGGTACTAAAGGTTTTTCCTGCTCCCCACGCACCTCCACACCCCCCCCCGTGGATCGCCTTTTTTGCTTTGTAAAATACAAATGAAAATGATAGAAAATTCAAAAAATAAAATGTTTTCAGATTCTTGTATGTTATGCAACCTAGTATTGGGGAAAATTAACAAATTTGAATTTTCACTTTTTTTGCAAAAAAGTTTTGGAAAATGGTAAAACCGCAAGAACTTTTGCGTACGACGTCGAAAAAAAACGTATAATATATCAAAATCATCGTGGGAAAAAGTTACATCTGAATTCACCTGGGTTTACCCGGTTAGCCAAATTTTAGATTCTCAAAATTCCAAATCAAAATATGAAAGCAGGAAGATTTTAGGTTTTTTCCAAAACTTTAGAATTTTATATATTTTTTATTTTTTAAAAATTAAAATTAATAATTATAAGATTTTTTGATTCCCAGAATAACTATTACTTTTATCAAATTATAAGATTTTCAAATTTTCAGGTTTAAAGTTTGGCAAAAAAATATTAAAAGTTTAAAAAATATATAAAAATAATACAAATTAAAAAGTTAATTTTATTTATTTATTCAACATTATTATTACATCATTACTTTTTTTATTAAAGAAATTATTTGCAATACAAATAATAAAGAAGTGTCACATTGACCAACATGTTAATAGGATTGATATGATACTACTATCAACAACATGCGCGCGAAGCACTTGGAAGTGGGACGGAAAGGAACCCGGAAGTTAAGCGTGCTAGTGTTGGAGTAGTGTGAGGATGGGTGACCGACCGGGAAGTTTGACCAAGGGTAAGTAATTGACTAGAGATTAAGTGTAGTTAGAGATTAACGGAAATATTAGAAATTATGAAAAAAAGGGAGTGAAAAATAATTAGAAAAAAATGGATAAAAAAATTAAACGAAATAGCCTTTTTGTGAAAAAAAAATAAAAAAAAGATCTCCAGCCCCGCGGGCACCTTTAGTACCGGTTCGTAAGGAACCGGTACTAAAGGATGGAGGCCTTTAGTGCCGGATCTTTAGTACCGGTTCCAAAACCGGTACTAAAGGCCCTTTCAAACCGGTACAAAAGGGGGGGTTTCTCTACTAGTGTTATCAAACTATTTTTTTGAAAGATTTAGTCACTATACGTACAGTAACTTGCATGTACTGTACTTGCATATAGCCTAATGTACTGCTGCTAGCTATTTCATAAAGTACGATTAGCTATCCATGTATCTTAGTTGCATCTTCCCATGTATTGCTACTAGTTCATTTATCATTGTATTCATGTTGTATAGATTTAACTCGTTACACTACTATGAACTGCTAGTTTGCATATGCTTGTCATCTAGTAGCTTGTACAAAGCGAATACCCCTGCTTAGTTATAGATGACTCACTATAAGTAGATCGATGTGTGCTCCTTATTATTTTGCACTCAGCATGATTTGTTACATGGTAATTTCTAGCGTTAATTATTGCCGATTGACGAGGCGGTTCCTCGGCAATGCCCACCATGAGGGGCTTGGGTTTTAGAGAAAGGCGACGACGGAAGTTTCGGGAGCGAGGCGGTACACGACGTACCCAGGTTCACATCCCCACGGTGGAGGATCGCTACGTCCTGCTAGCAATCCACTATATGAATATATGGGTACAGGGGGCCGCCATAGGCGGAGTTGTTGGATCTAGTCTAGTTCTAATCCACGGGTTGCGGTGTCTAGGCGTGTCGCCTCTATGATTATGCTTCTGATTATGCCTGTCTAAGGAGTGCCCCTGTCTGGCTTTATATATCAGCCAAGCTAGGGTTTACAAGAGTCCTAGTAGGATTCATATTGGCGTCTTCTTTCTTTGTAGTCTAAGTTGAGGCGCGTGCAGGTCCAGCTTCATAGTTTGCACCGGGTATGGCAATGTCGAGTACCCAAAGGGTTATGCCCACGTCACCGATCGTGCTTCTTTCCTATAGTACTAGTTAGCTAGTTCAGTTATGTTTCAGTAGAAAATATACAGTGGCTTGTTTACAGTAAGGTTGCCGGATATTACGTTTTTGATTTGTGTCTGTCCCTCTTGCATAAAGTTTAGCCATGTGTTTAAACGCTAGATTTAATTACTATACAAGCTATGCTTTCGTTTTTTTTTGCTGCTGCTTTATCTAGTGATTTGCTGTTAGTTTACAAGTTCAGTTTATGCTTGCAGTTATCCTAGTTTTGACATGCTCGTATCCTTGTATGTTAGCAGAGGCGTCGCACTTTGTTATTGCATGCTTAGCTAGAGTTGTTGCTTTTGATGATGGCTGGCTAGATGTTTCCTTAATGCCATGTTGTTGACCCTGTCAGCTTAGCTAGTTCATATATGTGAACCTCACATGAGTAATTCATTGGTATGCATACAAGTCTAGCTAGTGTGCGGTTTGTGAGTGCATTGTAAATTTAGACTATGCCACATTTCTAAAATATGTATGCTAATCAATATGGAGCGATCACGATGCCTTATCCGTTAGTACCCGAATCACACACAAGCCATCTCGGTTCCCTTCCGGTATTCTTAGTGTATACCGATCATCACACTTCTTATTTGGATCTTATTTGCCACTTTTCATTTGAATCGTCTTTCGTTGTATTGCTTGTATTTATTTGTATTGTCATTGTTGCGATACGATTAGGGAGTGGAGAGTGGAACAAGTACGAATAGGAAGGTGAAAAGGAGAACCTCTTCAACGAAGGCATGCCCTCTCATCATATTTATCCCAGTTTTACAAATTGCATGTTATTTTATGTTTTACAAATATATATGCTATTTTATTCCAGTAGCTAGCGTGTCGATTGACACACCAACCTTGATTCGCTTGTCGCCTCTTACTTGATACCCTGAGTAGAGATTATATAATAATCCTGATAGAGTAGAGATGCTTAGCATGCTAAATAATCATTAGGATACTTCCTATTGCCTCTTTGGAGGAATTGATCGACCTTCGGGTCAAACATACCCTTTTGAAAGTTGTTGAGCTCGTTGAGCTAGGCTGATTAGCCGTTGTTGCTTCCTCTACTCTCTCTCTCTTCTACTCTGGGTGAAACTTACCATCTAAACATGGCGCGGGCGACAGCTGAATCAAATGTTGAAGGAGCGATTGGCTGCCCTTCACAAGTTGGAGGGAGCAATCCGTCGTTCGTGCCGCTTAAGGGTCCTAAAAAGTCTTGGATTTGAAGATTGTGACAACCGTACAACCACATGCTATATGGGCACTGGCCTGGTTAAGTAAGTTAGTCAGCCTTAGGTGTTGATGTCGCCGTACCGCAGATAAGGTGGCTGCCTACGGGAGAACCTTCGGCACAGATGGGGGGACCGGTTTGGGGACGTACTCTCAATACCGTGCGCCAGACCCGGTGGGCATGTCACATCTTTGGGGGATCTAGCTAAAAGACCTTGTCACGATCCCTCTGCCGGTACACCAATTGGTGTGTATTAAATCAGCGACGGCTGGTGGGCAACAAGACGGGGTTGTGTCGTGTGGGAAAAGTGTACAACCTCTGCAGAGTTAAAACTATTCGAATAGCCGTGTCCACGGTCATGGACGACACATGAATCCTTCTTGACATACAGGAACCTGTCTTGCTAATTCCCTCTTTGCCCCTCTCTCTCTCTCCTTTCATCCTTTCCCTGGAATCTAAATCCTATGAGATACATGAGTTGTCGAGGACAACCACATTGATGAGAAATATTACACTCATTATAAAATATGTTTTCATCTAAAATGCCTTTATCAAATGTATTGCAAATAAAATTGGCTTTTATGCAAAAGAACCATACAACCTTCCTTTTGAAGCCTCATGTAGATATATTAGGTCTTGCATCGAGGGGGTGTGTTGAGTACGAAATGTACTCATGGCAATAATTTTGTTGATATTCAGAGTACTACAAAGAAAAGGAAGACTACGACAACTACAACGACATTGAAGAGTGAGGCCTCGTGGACTACATCAACTGCCTGTGGCTGAGATGGAGTCACTTCGCGTTTTATTTATCCGCTGTGCTTTCTGATTGTAATGAATGTCACACTATGTGGCTATTCAAACTTTGTAATTAATATCTTTTTTGTACGTCTGTAATGATATACATTTCGCTGTGTCGTCAACATTGATCTTGGGATTGACGAGTAACACAGGAGGGTCGGAAAGTTAAGTTCCAGTTCTCACACCACTTGACGTACTCCGGCTTAGCCGGAATTGTGGCGTTCAAGAGCCGGAGAGCCGATTTCTTGGCCCGGACCGTTGGGGTTCTGAGGAAGGTGTGGTAAGCACCAACACTCTTTCTTCCGAAGGGGGTGGATTTGTTAGCTGCGAAACCCTCTTTGGGATCCGGCGAAGCATCATCCTCGTCCATGGCCTCGGAACTGTCCTCGTCCTTGTCATTGTTCTTGCCCTTGCCTCCTTTGCCGTGTGGGCGGTGCTTCCGGGCTCGCTTGTATCATGCTTCCGGGTCAGTCTTGAGATCATTGACCCACTTGCAGTTGCGGTTTGTGTGTGAGGATTTGCCAGTAGCCGGATCTATGTGGGCTAAGCATGGCATGTCCCTGTATTCCTCGTAAGTTTGGGGAGCGCGGGTTCCGGCAACGGTGACCTCGTCAGCGCGTTGCTGGCCCCTGCCGGCTCCGCCTCCGCGACCGCGGGCCTCTTCCACCTCCTTGGCCTCCTCGTTGGAACGTCATGGCAACCATGTCGGATCCGCCGCTCTCCTGGTCGTCGGGGGGATTTTTCCGCTTGTTGCTGTTGTTGCCGTCGTTGTCACGGTTCTTCTTTTGCTGATGCAGGGGTATGGCTAAGGCTGCGAGATCTCCGCCTGCGTCATCATCGGCGGTAGTGTGATTGCTAGCGATGTTGATCATGTCATCCAAAGTCAACTTATTCTCATTGACCAAGCAAGTGAGCTTATGCCGCAGTAAACCTCCCCTCTGCAAACCCCCTATGAAGGCGTGCATAGCTGTGCGGTTATCTACGTGTCACACTCGTTTCTGGTTGCTAACCATCGGGTGAGGAAAATTCCTTGATGTTTCACCCTTCTTCTGGATACATGCCTGCAGATCGCTTGTCGTGGTAGGTCTCTTGTAGGTGCCTCTGAAGTGCTTCTCGAAGGCGTTCTTCAGGTCGAACCGTAAAAGATGGAGTTGCTCTCGAGGTCACCGAGCGTATACGAGATGGACCCACAAGGTACACTGGGCATGCTATATTAGGGGTTCCTCCGGCGAAAGTCACTGCATTGTAGTAATCCTCGATCCAGGTATCCGGCCTTTCACTGCCATCGTAATGCTTCAGGTTTCCGGGTAGCTTGAGGTTCAGGCTCTTTGGCTTTGGTTCCTCTCGAATCATCCTGCCAAAGCACTTTGGACCGATGTAGTCAGATCTGTATTCATTGAGACGTTCCCGCGCATCACGCGAGCCATTGCGAGGAGGAGCGGGATCTCCGACCTCCGCCTCCGCCTCCACCTCCACCACTGGGTGGTGGGGGAGGGGATCTGCGAGGGGGTCGATGCAAACTTTTGCTTCCTCCTTCAGATTCTCCGCGTCCCCCGCACTGCTGACTCCGGCTTCGGTGGCTGCCTTCACCCTGGTGACGGTCGCCTCCGTCGTTCCGGCTTCTGCGAGGCTCCGGCTCACGCTCTTCGTTCCGGCTCCGGCGAGGCTCCGGCGTGCGCTCCGTGTTCATGCCCTCTGAGGTACCACGTTGTCACGGATGTTAATTCCACCAGGCCCATGGGGCCTAGTGTTTCCGGCTGGACTACCGCAGCGAGGTGGTGGAGGACGTGGATACCCCTGGGGCGGAGGTGACGGGTTCCGGTATTTGTTCCAGCCAGCGTACATCGGATCCTTTCCCTTCTTTGGATCTGACGGAGGTGTCTTCGAGGGTACGGGGATCGGATTTGGATGTTCTCTGACTCTCCTTCTGCGCTCTATGGATCCGGTGCGCGATTCATCATCACGATGTTGTTTGCCGGAGGCGTCCTTCTGCGCGGTAGACACGCAGTGATCCGGGTTGGATTCCAACCTACGCGAAGTGTCTGCCTTACTCTGTTGCTTCATTGCTGAGGCAATGAGCGTACGGACGTGGTTGATATCGATCTCCTCGTCTTTCTTGGCTAGGAGCTCCGCAGCCTTCTTCATATTATCCTTTGGAGTTGTGAGCGGCTGTTGATCAGTGGGAGTTGCGAAAGTGATCTTGCGAGGAGTAATAGCATCCCGCCTGATCCTATTAGCATCTTTCTGAGCCTCGCTCATCTTGGCCTCCCAGTTCTTCCGGAGTTTCTTGGCCTGTTCCAGCGATTCCACGGCTTCGCGCTCTCTTTTGAGGAAACCATCCATCACTTCTTTAGCCTCTTGCCTTTCTTCCAGTATCGCCATTGCGGTGTTGGAAATTTTTCTGGCCGTGGCCAGCATCTCCTTCCTTGCTGCTTCTAGAGCTTCCGGATCAGCGGCTTCGTCACCAGGGTGGGTAAGGTGTACCACCTCTCGAAAGTGTCAAAACTAAGTACTTACTCGTGTCTCCGGTTACGGACAACTACGAGCAACTAGACCTCGAACTGTTTGGAAGATCTCCTCATCCCAATTTCTTAACTTAAAATATTATGGGTTGAACATGGGTTAGGAGAAATTTGGATGTCTATCCAAGTGTCCGAAAGATTTTTCTAAATGCTGGAAAAACTTATTTGAAAAGATAGGACAAAACTTGTTTTCTGCAAATTGAGCCTGAACCCCACTGATGCGTGTGGTTGGCACGTCCGTTGGGAACCCCAAGAGGAAGGTGTGATGCGCACAGCGGCAAGTTTCCCTCAGTAAGAAACCAAGGTTTAATCGGACCAAGAGGAGTCAAGAAGCACGTTGAAGGTTGATGGCGGCGAGATGTAGTGCGGCGCAACACCAGGGATTCCGGCGCCAACGTGAACCTGCACAACACAACCAAAGTAGTTTGCCCCAACGAAACAGTGAGGTTGTCAATCTCACCGGCTTGCGTAACAAAGGATTAACCATTGTGTGGAAGATGATTGTTTGCAGAACCGTAGAACAAGTATTGCAAGAGATTGTATTTCAGTAAAGAGAATTGGACCGGGTCCACAGTTCACTAGAGGTGTCTCTCCCATAAGACGAAAGCATGTTGGGTGAACAAATTACAGCTGGGCAATTGACAAATAAAGAGAGCATGACCATGCACATACATATCATGATGAGTATAGTGAGATTTAATTGGGCATTACGACAAAGTACATAGACCGCCATCCAACTGCATCTATGCCTAAAAAGTCCACCTTCAGGTTATCATCCGAACCCCTTCCAGTATTAAGTTGCAAGCAACAGACAATTGCATTAAGTATGGTGCGTAATGTACTAGTGACTACATCCTTGAACATAGCACTAATGTTTTATCCCTAGTGGCAACAAGACAACACAACCTTAGAACTTTCTGTCACTGTGTCAATGCAGCATGAACCCACTATCGAGCATAAGTACTCCCTCTTGGAGTTACAAGCATCTACTTGGCCAGAGCATCTACTACTAACGGAGAGCATGCAAGATCATAAACAACACATAAGCATAACTTTGATAATCAACATAACAAGTATTCTCTATTCATCGGATCCCAACAAACGCAACATATAGAATACAGTATAGATGATCTTGATCATGTTAGGCAGCTCACAAGATCCGACAATGATAGCACAATGGGGAGAAGACAACCATCTAGCTACTGCTATGGACCCATAGTCCAGGGTAGACTACTCACACATCACACCGGAGGCGACCATGGCGGCGTAGAGTCCTCCGGGAGATGATTCCCCTCTCCGGCAGGGTGCCGGAGGCGATCTCCTGGATCCCCCGAGATGGGATCGGCGGCGGCGTCTCGGGAAGGTTTTCCGTATCGTGGCTCTGCATCGGGGTTTCGTCACGGAGGCTATTTGTAGGCGGAAGGGCAGGTCAAGAGGCGGCACGGGGGCCCCACACCACAGGCCGCGCGGCCAAGGGGGGGCCGCGCCGCCTAGGGTGTGGCCCCTCCGCCCTCTTCGTCTCTCCTTCGGACTTCGGAAGCTTCGTGGAAAATAGGCCCCGGGGCTTTGATTTCGTCCAATTCCGAGAATATTTCCTTACTAGGATTTCTGAAACCAAAAACAGCAGAAAACAGCAACTGGCACTTCGGCATCTTGTTAATAGGTTAGTTCCAAAATGCACGAATATGACATAAAGTGTGCATAAAACATGTAGATAACATCAATAATGTGGCATGGAACATAAGAAATTATTGATACGTCGGAGACGTATCAGCATCCCCAAGCTTAAGTCCTCCAGCAGGTAAAACGATAACGATAATTTCTGGAGTGACATGCCATCATAATCTTGATCATACTATTTGTAAAGCATATGTAGTGAATGCAGCGATCAAAACAATGTATATGACATGAGTAAACAAGTGAATCATAAAGCAAAGACTTTTCATGAATAGCACTTCAAGACAAGCATCAATAAGTCTTGCATAAGAGTTAACTCATAAAGCAATAATTCAAAGTAAAGACATTGAAGCAACACAAAAGAAGATTAAGTTTCAGCGGTTGCTTTCAACTTGTAACATGTATATCTCATGGATATTGTCAACATAGAGTAATATAATAAGTGCAATAAGCAAGTATGTAGGAATCAATGCACAGTTCACACAAGTGTTTGCTTCTTGAGGTGGAGAGAAATAGGTGAACTGACTCAACATTGAAAGTAAAAGAATGGTCCTCCATAGAGGAAAAGCATCGATTGCTATATTTGTGCTAGAGCTTTGATTTTGAAAACATGAAACAATTTTGTCAACGGTAGTAATAAAACATATGCATCATGTAAATTATATCTTATAAGTTGCAAGCCTCATGCATAGTGTACCAATAGTGCCCGCACCTTGTCCTAATTAGCTCGGACTACCTGGATTATCACCGCAATACATATGCTTTAACCAAGTATCACAAAGGGGTACCTCTATGCCGCCTGTACAAAGGTCTAAGGAGAAAGCTCGCATTTGGATTTCTCGATTTTGATTATTCTCAACTTAGACATCCATACCGGGACAACATAGACAACAGATAATGGACTCCTCTTTTAATGCTTTAAGCATTCAACAACAATTAATTTTTTTTCTCATTAGAGATTTGAGGATGTTTGTCCAAAACTGAAACTTCCACCATGGATCATGGCTTTAGTTAGCGGCCCAATGTTCTTCTCTCACAATATGCATGCTCAAACCATTCAACTCAGTGTAGATCGCCCTTACTTCAGACAAGACGAACATGCATAGCAACTCACATGAAATTCAACAATGAGTTGATGGCGTCCCCAGAACATGGTTATCGCACAACAAGCAACTTAATAAGAGATAAAGTGCATAATTACATATTCAATACCACAATAGTTTTTAAGCTATTTGTCCCATGAGCTATATATTGCAAAGGTGAATGATGGAATTTTAAAGGTAGCACTCAAGCAATTTACTTTGGAATGGCGGAAAATACCATGTAGTAGGTAGGTATGGTGGACACAAATGGCATAGTGGTTGGCTCAAGTATTTTGGATGCATGAGAAGTATTCCCTCTCGATACAAGGTTTAGGCTAGCAAGGCTTATTTGAAACAAACACAAGGATGAACCGGTGCAGCAAAACTCACATAAAAGACATATTGAAAACATTATAAGACTCTACACCGTCTTCCTTGTTGTTCAAACTCAATACTAGAAATTATCTAGACCTTAGAGAAACCAAATATGCAAACCAAATTTTAGCATGCTCTATGTATTTCTTCATTAATGGGCGCAAAGCATATGATGCAAGAGCTTAAACATGAGCACAACAATTGCCAAGTATCACATTACCCAAAACATTTATAGCAATTACTACATGTATCATTTTCCAATTCCAACCATATAACAATTTAACGAAGGAGAAACTTCGCCATGAATACTATGAGTAGAAACCAAGGACATACTTGTCCATATGCTACAGCGGAGCGTGTCTCTCTCCCATAAAGTGAATGCTAGGATCCATTTTATTCAAACAAAACAAAAACAAAAACAAACCGACGCTCCAAGAAAAAGCACATAAGATGTGATGGAATAAAAATATAGTTTCAGGGGAGGAACCTGATAATGTTGTCGATGAAGAAGGGGATGCCTTGGGCATCCCCAAGCTTAGACGCTTGAGTCTTCTTGATATATGCAGGGGTGAACCACCGGGGCATCCCCAAGCTTAGAGCTTTCACTCTCCTTGATCATGTTGCATCATACTCCTCTCTTGATCCTTGAAAACTTCCTCCACACCAAACTCGAAACAACTCATTAGAGGGTTAGTGCACAATATAAATTGACATATTCAGAGGTGAAACAATCATTCTTAACACTTCTGGACATTGCATAATGCTACTGGACATTAGTGGATCAAAGAAATTCATCCAACATAGCAAAAGAGGCAATGCGAAATAAAAGGCAGAATCTATCAAAACAGAACAGTTCGTATTGATGAATTTTAAAATGGCACCAGACTTGCTCAAATGAAAATGCTCAAATTGAATGAAAGTTGCGTACATATCTGAGGATCATGCACGTAAATTGGCTTAATTTTCTGAGTTACCTACAGGGAGGTGGACCCAGATTCGTGACAGCAAAGAAATCTGGAACTGTGCAGTAATCCAAATCTAGTACTTACTTTTCTATCAACGGCTTAACTTGGCACAACAAAACACAAAACTAAGATAAGGAGAGGTTGCTACAGTAGTAAACAACTTCCAAGACACAAAATAAAAACAAAGTACTGTAGGTAAAAACATGGGTTGTCTCCCATAAGCGCTTTTCTTTAACGCCTTTCAGCTAGGCGCAGAAAGTGTGTATCAAGTATTATCAAGAGACGAAGTGTCAACATCATAATTTGTTCTCATAATAGAATCAAAAGGTACCTTCATTCTCTTTCTAGGGAAGTGTTCCATACCTTTCTTGAGAGGAAATTGATATTTTATATTACCTTCCTTCATATCAATGATAGCACCAACAGTTCGAAGAAAAGGTCTTCCCAATATAATGGGACAAGATGCATTGCATTCAATATCCAAGACAACAAAATCAACGGGAACAAGGTTATTGTTAACGGTAATGCGAACATTATCAACTTTACCCAAAGGTTTCTTTGTAGAATGATCGGCAAGATTAACATCCAAATAACAATTTTTCAGCGGTGGCAAGTCAAGCATATTATAAATTTTCTTAGGCATAACAGAAATACTTGCACCAAGATCACATAAAGCATTACAATCAAAATCTTTAACCTTCATCTTAATGATGGGCTCCCAACCATCCTCTAGCTTTTTAGGAATAGAGGCTTCGCGCTCTAGTTTCTCTTCTCTAGCTTTTATGAGAGCATTTGTAATATGATGCGTGAAAGCCAAATTTATAGCACTAGCATTAGGACTTTTAGCAAGTTTTTGCAAGAACTTTATAACTTCAGAGATGTGGCAATCATAAAAATTCAAACCATTATAATCTAAAGCAATGGGATCATCATCCCCAATGTTGGAAAAAATTTCAGCAGCTTTATCACAGGCAATTTCAGCAGTTTTAGCAGTTTCAGGCAGTTTTTCGCGCTTTGCATTAGAAGTGGAAACATTGCTAACACCAATTCTTTTATTAGTATTAGTAGGAGGTGCAGCAACATGTGTAGCATTAGCATTACTAGTGGTGGTAATAGTCCAAACTTTAGCTACATTTTTCTCTTTAGCTAGTTTTTCATTTTCTTCTCTATCCCACCTAGCACGCAGTTCAGCCATTAATCTTATATTCTCATTAATTCTAACTTGAATGGCATTTGCTGTAGTAGTAATTTTATTATGATGATTCTCATTAGGCAAAACTTTTGATTTCAAGAGATCAACATCAGCAGCAAGACTATCGACTTTAGAAGCAAGTATATCAATTTTCCCAAGCTTTTCTTCAACAGATTTGTTAAAAGCAGTTTGTGTACTAATAAATTCTTTAAGCATGGCTTCAAGTCCAGGGGGTGAATTCCTATTATTGTTGTAAGAATTCCCATAAGAATTACCATAGCCGTTGCCATTATTATAAGGATATGGCCTATAGTTGTTACTAGAATTGTTCCGGTAAGCATTGTTGTTGAAATTATTATTTTTAATGAAGTTTACATCAACATGTTATTCTTGTGCAACCAATGAAGCTAACGGAACATTATTAGGATCAATATTAGTCCTATCATTCACAAGCATAGACATAATAGCATCAATCTTATCACTCAAGGAAGAGGTTTCTTCGACAGAATTTACCTTCTTACCTTGTGGAGCTCTTTCCGTGTGCCATTCAGAGTAATTGATCATCATATTATCAAGAAGCTTTGTTGCTTCACCAAGAGTGATGGACATAAAGGTACCTCCAGCAGCTGAATCCAATAAATTCCGTGAAGAAAAATTTAGTCCTGCATAGAAGGTTTGGATGATCATCCAAGTAGTCAGTCCATGGGTTGGGCAATTTTAAACCAGAGATTTCATTCTTTCCCAAGCTTGAGCAACATGTTCAGTATCTAATTGTTTAAAATTCATTATGCTACTCCTCAAAGATATAATTTTAGCAGGGGGATAATATCTACCAATAAAAGCATCCTTGCATTTAGTCCATGAATCAATACTATTCTTAGGCAGAGATAGCAACCAATCTTTAGCTCTTCCTCTTAATGAGAAAGGGAACAATTTTAGTTTAATAATATCACCATCTACATCTTTATATTTTTGCATTTCACATAGTTCAACAAAATTATTAAGATGGGCAGCAGCATCATCAGAACTAACACCAGAAAATTGCTCTCGCATAACAAGATTCAGTAAAGCAGGTTTAATTTCAAAGAATTCTGCTGTAGTAGCAGGTGTGGAGCAATAGGTGTGCATAAGAAATCATTATTATTTGTGGTTGTGAAATCACACAACTTAGTATTTTCAGCGTTGGCCATTTTAGCAACAGTAAATAAAACAAACTAGATAAAGTAAATGCAAGTAAACTAATTTTTTTGTGTTTTTGATATAGCAAACAAGATAGCAAATAAAGTAAAACTAGCAACTAATTTTTTTGTATTTTGATTTAGTGCAGCAAACAAAGTAGTAAATAAAACTAAGCAAGACAAAAACAAAGTAAAGAGATTGAGAAGTGGAGACTCCCCTTGCAGCGTGTCTTGATCTCCCGGCAACGGCGCCAGAAATTTGCTTGATGCGTGTGGTTGGCGTCCGTTGGGAACCCCAAGAGGAAGGTGTGATGCGCACAGCGGCAAGTTTCCCTCAGTAAGAAACCAAGGTTTAATCGGACCAGTAGGAGTCAAGAAGCACGTTGAAGGTTGATGGCGGCGAGATGTAGTGCGGCGCAACACCAGGGATTCCGGCACCAACGTGGAACCTGCACAACACAACCAAAGTACTTTGCCCCAACGAAACAGTGAGGTTGTCAATCTCACCGGCTTGCTGTAACAAAGGATTAACCGTATTGTGGAAGATGATTGTTTGCAGAAAACAGTAGAACAAGTATTGCAGATTGTATTTCAGTAAAGAGAATTGGACCGGGGTCCACAGTTCACTAGAGGTGTCTCTCCCATAAGACGAACAACATGTTGGGTGAACAAATTACAGTTGGGCAATTGACAAATAAAGAGAGCATGACCATGCACATACATATCATGATGAGTATAGTGAGATTTAATTGGGCATTACGACAAAGTACATAGACCGCCATCCAACCGCATCTATGCCTAAAAAGTCCACCTTCAGTGTTATCATCCGAACCCTCTCAGTATTAAGTTGCAGAGCAACAGACAATTGCATTAAGTATGGTGCGTAATGTAACTAGTGACTACATCCTTGAACATAGCACTAATGTTTTATCCCTAGTGGCAACAGCACAACACAACCTTAGAACTTTCTGTCACTGTCCAATGTCAATGCATGAACCCACTATCGAGCATAAGTATTCCCTCTTGGAGTTACAAGCATCTACTTGGCCAGAGCATCTACTAGTAACGGAGAGCATGCAAGATCATAAACAACACATAAGCATAACTTTGATAATCAACATAACAAGTATTCTCTATTCATCGGATCCCAACAAACGCAACATATAGAATTACAGATAGATGATCTTGATCATGTTAGGCAGCTCACAAGATCCGACAATGATAGCACAATGGGGAGAAGACAACCATCTAGCTACTACTATGGACCCATAGTCCAGGGGTAGACTACTCACACATCATCACCGGAGGCGACCATGGCGGCGTAGAGTCCTCCGGGGAGATGATTCCCCTCTCGGCAGGGTGCCGGAGGCGATCTCCTGGATCCCCCGAGATGGGATCGCGCGGCGGCGTCTCTGGAAGGTTTTCCGTATCGTGGCTCTCTTCACTCGGGGGTTTCATCACGGAGGCTATTTGTAGGCGGAAGGGCAGGTCAAGAGGCGGCACGGGGGCCCCACACCAGGGCCGCGCGGCCAAGGGGGCCGCGCCGCCCTAGGGTGTGGCCCCTCGTCGCCCCTCTTCGTCTCCTCCTTCGGACTTCTGGAAGCTTCGTGGAAAAATAGGCCCCGGGCTTTGATTTCGTCCAATTCCGAGAATATTTCCTTACTAGGATTTCTGAAACCAAAAACAGCAAAACAAGAACCGCACTTCGGCATCTTGTTAATAGGTTAGTTCCATAAAATGCACGAATATGACATAAAGTGTGCATAAAACATGTAGATAACATCAATAATGTGGCATGGAACATAAGAAATTATCGATACGTCGGAGACGTATCACCCACCTTGCCAAATATGCATGTAGTTGATAGGTCTTTTTTTTAGATAAAAGGCTTCACAATGCCCGACTTTAAATTAATAAAGCCCTTAGGTTCACACATAGTTTGATACATGTTGTGGCATACAACTTAGCCAAAAGATAAACATAGGTACGACAACGTTTAGATCACAACACAGGCAGGAAGGGGATGGAGAAAGAAGCGTCGGCCTTGGCTACTTGATCTTCTTCAGCTTGGAGTTCTTGGTCTCACGGCGGCGTAAAGCTCCCGCGGCTTGTTTTCCATCCACCTGAGGCCCTCCTGGTCGCTTGGTTTTCCCTTGACGGACCAAAGCTGTAGGAAAATGGCAGTTTTGAAAATAACGTTAGCGGGGTGATTAATCACTTTTTTCTCAATTGTAAGTTTATTCCGAATGTTCCAAAGGGCCCAGGCTTAGGCAAGGAAGAGGAACCAGAGGAGTCTACGGGCCCTTCCCGCTAAACTTGATAGGATGGCATGGAATTGAGGAAAGTTTGCTGGGCTCCAATTGCACTCTAAGATTTGACGTATGGAGCTCCAAGCAAATTTGGCTAGTGAGAAGGTGAAGAAGATGTGCCCTGCATGACAAGGTATTAACTTATCAATGCCTACGTATTGTAGACTAGGGTTTCGTTGGACGTAGAGGGCAAGTAGATCTCGAAGGTTTCAGCCGAAAAGTACTCGACGATTAAGAAACTAGGGTTATGTTGACAATTGATTCGATCCTTTCTTTGTCCCTCGACTCCCCCTTATATAGGAGGCGGAGCCGAGGGATTCGTAATACACAAGTTACAAAGTCCGGGAGGGTTTCTAACCCGTCCCGTAAAATTACAAGTCTCTATATTTCCTAATACAACTCTAACTTTCCTTAATACTAACTGGGCTTCCGAACTTCATATTCTTCGACTTGTGGGCCTTCAGTAAACCCCGGGTACCATCTTCGGCAGGCCCATTGGGGATGCCTATGTCAGTAGCCCCCGAGATTTTGCTTGAATCAAAGAATCAGGGAAAATCTCCAACTTTACAATCATCCAATAACTTTGTCGATTTTATTGCATATCTTTAGACACACAATTATATATTGTACAGGGATAATGGTAGTTGGGGCTAGTTCATCTGACGGATCAGGTACTAGTTAACTGCTCTAGTGGCAATCCGCAAAAACCTACTTCAAGATCACGTCCCTGGACATGATCTCGGGATACTGGTGTTAACTTCGACAGGTGTCGCTAAGGTCTTACTATTCTGTCGAGTCCCAGTCATTTTTTATCGGGTACCTAACGCGTCCGTTAGGATTTTTCTTCGTATCTGTTGATACGGAAAAAAGTAGCAAACCGACGTCAGAGATGGTGCCACGCCGCTCAGAACGGATCTGGGGTCTTACCTTCGCAAAGTTTTGCGGCATTCAGAGATTATTCGCAACTTTGGCGCTCTTAGAATATATTGTCGAGTGCTTTTTCGGCTGTTGGAATAGCACATTTTATTGAGTCAACGGATGACTTATTTTGCCTTCCCGATGGGAGTATATGTAGAGTTATTTGTATAACTCGAAATATGCTCACTTCTTCTTTTTCTTCTCTCTCTTTTTTATAATTTCATCGGGCACGCGAACAGCGTTCCCGATGGGAGTAGCCCCCGAGGCTACAGCCAAGGACTTGTACTTGGTTGTAGGCTCAACAAATTAGTACCTTCTGTCGCTATATTGTTATTCTTTCTCGAGCTTTTCATATCTATCGGGTGCGCGACCAGCGCTCCCGATGGGAGTAGCCCCCGAGGCTATGAACAAATGCTTGTATTTGATCATAGGCTCTCGCCATTTCTATTTTGTCATACCTGAAATTTCCTTCTTCAAAAGTAGCCCCCGAGCATTTGATCAAAAACTTGTATTTGATCAAAGGCTCTTGAGATTACCAGTCATCATTCTTTGTCGCCAATGTTCAAGTTATCAAAGCCGATATTTTTCCATTGATAAAGTGACATCACTGCTGACGATAGCCACGACCCATTGTATCGGAAAGATGCGAGCAACGCTCTCTCTCTGTCTTGCGGGCCCAAAACCCTCATCAATTTGACACGTCGTGCAAGTGGGGGACACACGTCCTCCGCTTTTCCTGGCGCACGCACTGTAGCGCCTGTTCCTTTCCTTCACAGTGAAAATACACTTTTACCCCTCATCCACGTGTACAGCATCCATATCACAATTTTTCCATCTAACAGTGCGTCGTTTCGCCGATTCTCTATTTAAGGTCATCTTCTTCCTCCGTTCGCCCTTTCGCTCACGCCGCACCTCTGCTTTCCTCTGCAAAAATCCCCATTGCGCCCAACACTTCTTGAGCTCAGCCACACTCACGCTTTTCGCCTACGCCATTGTTGATGCCACCTCGTAGACTCACCAGGCACAGCACTCCTGAGTCGAAGATGGCGACCGCGGATCTGGGGAGCACTGAGTGGGAGAGATCCAAAATCTCCACCCAAGATATCAACTTGCTGAAGAAACTTGGGATCAGCAAGAAGAAAGACTCACTGCGCTTCCCCAGCGAGGAGAGCTATCCATCCCCTCCTATGGAGTACCGGGTCAGTTTCGTTGATCACCTCATCCGCTGCCTTTCTTCCCCCATTCATGATTTTCTGCGTGGGTTGCTTTTTGTGTACGGATTGCAACTTCACCATCTTACTCCCAACTCCATCCTCCACATCTCGATCTTTATCACTCTTTGCGAATCTTTCCTTGGAGTCCAGCCTAACTGGGCTTTATGGAAGCGCATTTTCCTCCTTCGCCGTAATGGCTCTCCCAACGTTGCCTATAACATAGGTGGCGTTGTTATCTGCGTCCGCCCTGATGTTGAATACTTTGATGTCAAATTCCCTGACTCAGTTCAAGGGTGGCGCAACAAATGGTTGTATATCCACGAGGAAAACCATGGCTCGGTGGAAGACAACATTCCCCTTTTGATGGCAACGAAAAACTGTCGCCGGTCCCGGGATGCAGAGGCTAGCGATGAAGAAAAAGCGACAGAGGCGCTGATGACACGCATCCACGAGCTTCAAAATACCCGTGGACAAGAATTGTCGGGTATCCAAATTACGGCGTATTTCCTTAGGATTAGGGTGCAGCCTCTGCAAGCTCGCAAAAACCCCCTCTGGATGTATGCTGGCGACAAAGATGTGGATCGCCTGTCGGTAGATTTGTCGGTCAAGGACTTAGAAAAACTTGTCCGAAAGATCTCGTCGCTTAGCAAGAAAGACACCGTCCCGTCATCTTGCCGTGTGACACCATATAGCGCCACCAACGCACTCCCGCAGGTAATATATTTTTATCATCTGCTTGTTCCTGCACTATCTTCTTTTCTCTTTTTGTACTTCTTTTTTCTTCGACTGCTGTTATTGATACAAATTCCTGTCGATACTTTTTCTATCTTTCCAGAACCACAAAACTGCGTCGCCTCTTCCTCCCCTTCCCGAAGGTGGAGAAGTCGAAGAACGGGCCGTTGTCACCGACGACAACCAGGGTACTTCTCGCCCTGAGAGTGAAATCGCGGGATCTCAAACATCCGTGGCATCCTCTGAAAAGGAAGTTGAATCCGAGGCTACCGCATCGACACACTCTCCTCCCCCAGCTGCTTCTCCAAAGAACAAGAGAAAAAGGGACGAGGTTGTCGATTCCGGCACCTCCAAAGCCGGCGCATCTCGTGCCGAAGAAGTTGTTCCTGATGCTGAAAGGAAAACTTTCAATCCTTATGAAGATGCTCTTGTCAGCTCGTAAGTTCTTGCTGCTCTTTGTTGTTTGTTCTCGATATTTTGTCTATATTGTTTCTTATCTTGTCGCCTTATTTATTGTAGTGGTGACGAGGATGAAAATCCACCTATTGACGCGACTGCTCGAACGAGTACGTCCCGTACTTTAGTTGTCTCTGAAGCTCAACCTGATGGGGACGAAACTTCGCCTCCTCAACAAGACACAGAGCATCCAACTCCAGTTGCGAGCCCCCGAGCCTCTTCACCAAAGAGAGCTAGGGTAGAACCAGCCAAGGAGCCTATCCTGTTAACTGGTAGTTCCACGACTCCTTCATTGGATGACGTAAGTTTTTCACTCTTTTTCTTTACGTTTCGAGCATTTCAGTACTTTCAGCTCCCCTTTGTTTCTTGCTAGGTGCTGTCGAACTTTCACTTCCTATATTGATTTCTCTTTTCCTTTGGTCTTCTCTTCAGCCTTTGATGAAGGAATTTATCTGTCTCGGTACCCAATTCGTCGGGTACCGTGACCATGCTAAGAAGCTTGAAGGTACTATTTTTATCTGCCTCTTCTGCTGAATATACTCCATTATTTTGTCATAACATTTTACTGTCGTTTATTATGCCAGAAAATCTTGCGGAATCCAACAAATGCGCTAACGCTCTTGCTATCAAGTTAGAGCAAAGCGAAAGAGCTCGCAAGAAAGCTGAAGCAGATGCTGCCGCCGTCGAAGATCTTCGAAAAAGACTTCATGACGCGGAAACTTCTTTGAGCGACAATATAGCTCAGCAGTCTGCTCGTGAAACAGAAATTCTTACTCGCTTGGAGTCGCAGAGTCGACGTTTTGTTAGTAAGTACTCAGATCCTTGCTATTTCTTCGGGTCGTCATATTTGTCCTTGCTCGCTTTTTCTTGACAAGCTTCTTTTTACTCATTTAGGGAAAACGCAGCAAGATTATGATCTGGAAAATCCTGAAGGTGATCGCCTTCTTGACGCGCTTTCCCTCCTTGAGATCCATGGAGATGAGGCGCGCGAAGGAGGAAGAACCCACGACTTTTACTGCTCTCGCTAAGTGCTTCAATTCTCAAGAAGATCTTGGGCTCAAACTTCGCCAAGAAGGTTTGAAAGTTGGTGTTGAAGGCACTATCGCCTTGGTTGCTGACAGCCAACAAGATGTCGACTGGGCGAGAGTTGGCGACACGAAGGAGATGGAAACGAAGAGGTGGCAGTCACTGATTAAGGCTGCCAAGCCAAACTCAAAGAAAATCCTCGCCTACCTCGGATGCAAACCAACTCCCGCTCCTAGTTCATCGAAGCCGGAGGTCAAGTAGACCACCTTGTCTTCTCTTTTGTTTTGTTTCTCTTTTGATGCTGTCGCCATAGTAGCTTTGACGACAACTGCCCCCTTAGTTCATTAGGAACCTTCCTTTTGTAATATCCATGTAAACACTTTGAAAATCAATGGAAATCTATCTTTGCTTGATGATTGATGTCGAAACTTTTATTTCCAGTTGATATTTGATAACTACACTTCAACTCCTCGTCCTTCCGATGCTTTTCCTGCTTCCTCCTACTCGAAGAAAATGCCTGTTGATGATGAATTTATTGAAGATTCCTCGAGTAAGGGTTCAACACAAGACTTGAAAGAACTTCGCCAACAGCTTCAGTCTATGAAGAAGCAAGCACTTATAATAATGGAGCAGTCTCGAAAATCATTGGAGAGGGAAAAAGTTGCGCTTCAGCAGGCTCAGGATGCTATAGCTGTAAAAGAGGCCGCGGTTACTGAGGCTGCCGAAGCTTCTTCTCGAGAGAATTATATGCTTCAACTGATGAATGACTCCAGCTTGGATATGACAGGTATACTTCGTTCACTCGACCGTGCTTAATGTTGTTCTTGCTGTTCTTCCTTCCTTACTGATTTCTCCACTGAAATAGGTTCATTTTTGGATACCGCTGCCGAGGATCAACGTGTTGAAGCTCGATCCAATGTGCTTCTCAGACTTGCCGAAGAACATGGTTCCAACTTTTGGGTTACGCCTGAACGTACCCGCCAAATCGTCAGATTTCAAGATCGTGTGAGTCAGGTCCGTGATTTCCTCGACTTCTGTACAAGGACATTGTCCTTAGTTTACAGCACCATGTTCCCGCACAACAAGATGCCAGAAACCCTTCCTGCTCTGATGGATAAATTTCGGGATGCACCTCGAATCCATGGATTTGTGCGGGCCCAATTATCTGCCGGCGCCAGATTTGCTATGATGATGATACAAATCTGCTATCCAAAGTTAGACATGAGTCGAATTGTTGCCAAGTGCCTGGCCAAGATGTCGAAAAGGAAGAGGAACATTGGCAAAATTGATGACGTTGTGACCCCTGTAGCAGAAGAGATGATGGATGAACTTCTTCGGATGGACGCTGAATTCTTCGTGAAGGGTAGCTATGCTGAACATAGTACTCGTGCTGCAAATAATGAGCGAATAACCATAGATGATATACTAGGCAGCAATTGAGAGTTTTTCCTTTATCTTGTCGAATTTTCTCAGTAGTTGCATCTTGTATGTTGTGAACATAATCTATATTGTAAAGCCGCTGGATATATTTTTCTTATTTTTTCTCGTCAAGCCCCCGAGCGTTTTGGTGGCGATTTTCTCTATTGTGTATGCGAGGTTGAACCAAGGCAAAATAAATTATATTGAGTGTACTATATTTGCGGGTATTAGCCCCCGAGCCTTTTTTTTTGTTGATCACTATTTTGTATCGTCATTTTATTTTGCGAGGTGCTTTGCACCAAGGCGAAATATTTTTGCAAGTTGTATTCGTCGGCATTGTATATATATATTGTAACTTCTGGGCGCAAGCCCCCGAGCCTGTCAAAGAAAAAGATGTATATCTCCACTATCTTTATTATATTGCAGCACCGCGAGTCCGCCTCATTAAAAACCTTTTTCAGCCCCACTCGGTGCCCTGAAAAAGGAAAAGAGTGCGTCTGAAAACTCGCGGGCGTTTCAGTACATTGTATGTTTACAAGGAAGACTATATTTCGACTTCTAGGCGTAGAAACGCCCGAGCTGCGCCACGTTCCAAGGGGCTCGGCGACTCCTGTCTTCTTGTCCTTGATTCTGTATGCTCCTCCTTCGATTACTTCTGTGACGATGTAAGGGCCAAGCCACGGCGACTCGAGTTTTTCATGGCTTTTTTGTGTCAGCCGAAGAACTAAGTCACCTACTTGGAAGGATCGTGGTCGCAATCGTCGACGTGGTAGTTTTTCAAATCTTGCTGGTACTTAGTGACCCGTGATAACACTTCATCTCGAGCTTCATCCAGTGCATCGACATCATCCTCTAATGCTTTCCTTGATGCCTCTTCGTCATATTCCGTTACTCTCGGAGAATCGTGTTCTATTTCTATCGGCATTACTGCTTCAGCTCCATGGACCAGGAAAAACGGAGTTTCTTGTGTCGCTGTATTTGGTGTTGTTCGAATACTCCACAACACACTAGGCAACTCCTCTGGCCAAGTATGTCGCGCTTTCTCCAACGGTGCCAGCAGACGCTTCTTGATACCATTGCAGATGATACCATTGGCTTTCTCGACTTGACCATTAGTCTGCGGGTGCGCAACTGATGCAAAGTGTAGTTTGATGCCTACCTCCGCACAATATGCCTTGAATTCCTTGGATGTAAAATTGCTACCATTGTCCGTGACGATGCTATGAGGTACTCCAAACCGAAAGACAATGCTTTTCACGAACTTGATTGCAGACGCTCCGTGCGGTGAATTTATCGACTTTGCTTCTATCCACTTCGTGAATTTGTCGACAGCGACGAGCATGTACTCGTATCCTCTGGCGAAGCTTTGTGTAATTTTCCACCATATCGAGGCCCCCTGCGCGAAAGGCTATGACGGCGGTGGCATCAGTGCTGCGGAAAGTGAGGTTTTGCGGCAAATCTCGGCACGCGTCGCAAGTACGAACTATTTCCTTTGCATCCTCGATTCTTGTCAACCGTTAAAATCTGCTCAAAACCTTGGTGCTATAGCTCGATGCTTGCATGATGACCACATATTCCTTCGTGTAGATCCTTCAACATTAGCCGTCCTTCTTCGGGTGTGACGCACCTTTGTAACACTCCCGAAATACTTCGCTTGTATAACTCCCCTTTAACCACAGTAAAGGCTTTAGATCGTCTAATAACTCGCCTTGCTTCAACTGGATCGTCGGGTATTCTTTTCCTTAGGATGTATGATATGTACACCTGCATCCATGGAATTTGCACCATCATTACTAGGTCCTGTTCCTCTTCTTCTTCCGATGCTACTTTTGTAGCCCCCGATGGTTTCTCATCCTTCTCCTTCTTCTTTGGTTTCTTCGGCTTTGTAGATCTCTCGGCTATTTCCTCCCAAAACACGCCTGGTGGAATCGCGAGACATTGCGACCCGATATTTGCAAGAACATCGGCTTCATCATTGCTCAACCTGCTGATGTGATTTACCTCGCATCCATCAAACAGCTTTTCTAGCTCGTTATACACTTCCTTGTATGCTATCATACTTTCATTATTGCATCACATTGATTCATGACCTTTGAGCCACCAATTGTGAGTCGCCAAAGATTTTCAGTCGGGTTGCGCCACAAGCCTTCTCCATCTTCATCCCGTGTATGAGAGCTTCGTATTCTGCCTCATTGTTAGACGCGTTTGGGAACGTCATCCGTAAGACATACTTTAATTTGTCGCCTTCAGGTGATATTAGTATCACGCCTGCTCCAGCTCCCTCTAATCTCTTGGACCCATCGAAGTTCATAGTCCAGGTTCTCGATAGATCTGGGGGTCCCGTATTTTGTAGCTCCATCCACTCTGCGATGAAGTCTGGTAAAATTTGCGACTTTATTGCTTTTCTTTTTTCGTACGTGATGTCCCGAGGGGAAAGCTCTATTCCCCAAAGGGAGACACGGCCCGTAGCCTCTGGATTGTTTAATATATTGGATAAAGGCGCCTCATTGACCACTATTATCGGATGCGCCGAAAAATAGTGTCGCAACTTCCTTGCTGTTGTAACACTCCATATGCTAGCTTCGGTACTGCGGGTACCGCTATTTTGAAGGCGATAATACTTCACTAATGAAATATACCGGCCTTGTACTCCATGGAGTTTTCCTTCTTCCTCCCTTTCGACTGCGAGAGCTGTGCCGACCACCGGAGGTGTGGCTGCAATGTATAGTGATGTCTACGCACGCTTCTATTCCTGTAGACAGTGTTGGGCCTCCAAGAGCAGAGGTTTGTAGAACAGTGCAAGTTTCCCTTAAGTGAATCACCCAAGGTTTATCGAACTCGGGGAGGTAGAGGTCAGAGATATCCCTCTCAAGCAACCCTGCAATTACGATACAAGAACTCTCTTGTATCCCCAACACACTAATACACTTGTCAGATGTATAGGTGCACTAGTTCGGCGAAGAGATATTAAAACGCAGATGATATAGATGGTGGTAGATGGTAATTGTGATATGAAGTAAATATTGCAGCAAGTAAACATGCAGTAGAACAGTAAGTAAGCGGTGTTTGCAGTATTGGAAACAAGGCCTAGGGATCCTACTTTCACTAGTGGACACTCTCAACATTGATCACATAATAAATAAATAACTTCTCCTCTTTGTACTACATATACTCTTGTTTGATAACAAACACCATTCATTGTGTAGGGCTACAAGAGCTCCCTCAAGCCGGAGTTAACAAGCGCCACAACATTCGGTGTTCATATTTAAGTAACCTCTAGAGCATAATAGATCATTGCAATTTAGACCGAGTACTAACATAGCATACACACTGTCACCATTACACTATGAAAGGGGGAATAGATCACATCAATACTATCATAGTAATAGTTAACTCCATAATCTACAAGAGATTACAATCATAACCTACGCCAAGAACTACATGATGCACACACCATCACCTTTACATCATGAAGGAGGAATAGACTACTTTAATAACATCACTAGAGTAGCACATAGATTAATAGTGATACAAAGCTCATCATATGGATCTCAATCGTGCAAGGCAGTTCATGAGATCATTGTATTGGGGTACATGAGAGAGAGATTAACCACATAGCTACCGGTAGAGCCCTCAACCTCGAGGGAGAACTACTCCCTCCTCATCATGGGAGACAGCAGCGGCGATGAAGATGGCGGTGATGTCGATGGAGATGCCTTCAGGGGCAATTCCCGTCGGCGCGTGCGAAACAGACTTCTGTCCCCGAATCTTGGCTTCGCGATGGCGGCGGCTCGGAACTTTTCTCGTATCGTGGCTTATTCTTTTAGGGTTTCGCGACGGAGGCTTTATATAGGCGAAGAGGCGGAGTCGGGGGTCTGGGCAGCGCGGGCCGCCCTTGCCGCGCCGCCTTGTGGGGTGGGGCCCCCTGCTCCCCGCCCCTCTTCGGTGCTCTGGAAGCTTCCGGGGAAAATAAGATCTGGGCGTTGATTTCGTCCAATTCCGAGAATATTTCCTTTGTAGGATTTAAAACCAAAAACAGCACAAAACATGAACTGGCACTTCGGCAACTCGTTAATAGGTTAGTTCCGGAAAATGCATCAAAACGATATAAAGTGTGAACAAAACATGTAGGTATTGTTATAAAACTAGCATGGAACATCAGAAATTATAGATACGTTGGAGACGTATCAGCAGCCCCAAGCTTAGTTCCTACTCGCCCTCGAGTAGGTAAACGATAACAAGAATAATTTCTGAAGTGACATGCTACCAACATAATCTTAATCATACTATTGTAAAGCATATGAGATGAATGAAGTGATTCAAAGCAATGGTAAAGACAATGATTAAACAACTGAATCATATAGCAAAGACTTTTCATGAATAGTACTTTCAAGACAAGCATCAATAAGTCTTGCATAAGAGTTAACTCATAAAGCAATAGATTCAAAGTAGAAGGCATTGAAGCAACACAAAGGATGATTAAGTTTCAGCAATTGCTTTCAACTTGTAACATGTATATCTCATGGATAGTTGTCAACATAAAGCAATATAACAAGTGCAATAGGTAAACATGTAAGAATCAATGCACACAGTTGACACAAGTGTTTGCTTCTAAGATAGAAGAAGTAGGTAGACTGACTCAACATAAAGTAAAAGAATGGCCCTTCGCAGAGGGAAGCATGGATTACTATTTTTGTGCTAGAGCTTTTCATTTTGAAAACATAGAAACAATTTTTTCAACGGTAGTAATAATTCATATGTGTTATGTATAAGACATCCTATAAGTTGCAAGCCTCATGCATAGAATACTAATAGTGCCCGCACCTTGTCCTAATTAGCTTGGATTAACATGGATTATCATTGCATACATATGTTTCAACCAAGTGTCACAAAGGGGTACCTCTATGCCGCCTGTACAGAGGTCTAAGGAGAAAGTTCGCATTGGATTTCTCGCTTTTGATTATTCTCAACTTAGACATCCGTACCGGGACAACATAGAAAACAGATAATGGACTCCTCTTTTTAATGCTTAAGCATTCAACAATAGATAATATTCTCACAAGAGATTGAGGATTTGTGTCCAAACTGAAACTTCTACCATGATTCATGGCTTTAGTTAGCGGCCCAATGTTCTTCTCTAACAATATGCATACACAAACCATTTGATCATGAAAATCGCCCTTACTTCAGACAAGACGAACATGCATAGCAACTCACATGATATTCAACAAAGGTGTAGTAGTTGATGGCGTCCCCAGAAACATGGTTACCGCTCAACAAGCAACTTATAAGAGATAAGATACATAGCAACATATTCAATACCACAATAGTTTTTAAGGCTATTTTCCCATGAGCTATATATTGCGAAGATAAATAATGAAAATTTAAAGGTAGCACTCAAGTAATTTACTTTGGAATGGCAGATAAATACCACATAGTAGGTAGGTATGGTGGACACAAATGGCATAGTTTTGGCTCAAGGTTTTGGATGCACGAGAAGTATTCCTCTCAGTACAAGGCTTTGGCTAGCAAGGTTGTTTGAAGCAAACACAAGTATGAACCGGTACAGCAAAACTTACATAAGAACATATTGCAAGCATTATAAGACTCTACACTATCTTCCTTGTTGTTCAAACACTTCACCAGAAAATATCTAGACTTTAGAGAGACAATCATGCAAACCAAATTTCAACAAGCTCTACGGTAGTTCTTCATTAATAGGTGCAAAATACATGATGCAAGAGCTTAAACATGATCTATTTGAGCACAACAATTGCCAAGTATCAAATTATTCAAGACCATATACCATTTACCACATGAAGCATTTTCTGTTTCCAACCAAATAGCAACAAGTGAAGCGATCAACTTTCGCCATTGAACATTAAAAGTAAAAGCGAAGAACACTAGTGTTCTTATGAAAAAGCGGAGCGTGTCTCTCTCCACAAAGTATGATCCAATTTATTCAGAGAACTAAGATAACAAAATGAAAATAAAAGCACACAACGCTCCAAGTAAAGCACATAAGATGTGAATAAAAATATAGTTTCACTAGAGGTGACCGATAAGTTGTCGATGAAGAAGGGGATGCCTTGGGCATCCCCAAGCTTAGATGCTTGAGTCTTCTTGAAATATGCAGGGATGAACCCGGGGGCATCCCCAAGCTTAGACTTTTCACTCTTCTTGATCATAGTATATCATCCTCCTCTCTTGACCCTTGAAAACTTCCTCCACACCAAACTTAAAACAAACTCATTAGAGAGTTAGTGCATAATCAAAAATTCACATGTTCAGATAGGACACAATCATTCTTAACACTTCTGGACATTACCCAAAACTACTGAAAGTTAATGGAACAAAGAAATCCATCAAACATAGCAAAAGAGGCAATGCGAAATAAAAGGCAGAATCTGTCAAAACAGAACAGTCCGTAAAGACGAATTTTTCTGGGGCAGTTAACTTGCTCAGATGAAAAATCTCAAATTGAATGAAAGCTGCGTACATATCTGAGGATCATGCACGTAAATTGGCAGATTTTCTGAGTTACCTACAGACGGGGCTGCTCAATTTCGTGGTAGTAAGAAATCTGTTTCTGCGCAGTAATCCAAATCTAGTATCAACCCTACTATCAAAGACTTTACTTGGCACAACAATGCAATAAAATAAAGATAAGGAGAGGTTGCTACAGTAGTAACAACTTCCAAGACACAACAAAACAGTAGCAAAATAAAACATGGGTTATCTCCCAAGAAGTGCTTTCTTTATAGCCATTAAGATGGGCTCGGTAATTTTAATGATGCTCGCGCAAGAAATAAGAGTTGAAGTAAAAGGGAGCATCAAGAAGCAAATAAGAAATACTTTTAAGTCTAACCCACTTCCTATGAAAAGGGATCTTGTAAATAAGCAAGTCATGTAAGCATAATGCAACAAGCATAGAAAGGCAACACAAGCGCAACTTCAAGATTCTCAACATAAAGAGGGAAACTTAATATTATTAAGATGCATATAACCATATTTCCCTCTCTCATAATAACTTTCAGTGGCATCATGAACAAACTCAACAATATAAGTATCACATAAAACATTCTTATCATGATCTACATGCATAAAATTATTACTCTCCACATAAGCATAATCAATTTTATTAGTAATAGTGGGAGTAAAACTACCATAACCATCATTGTAATCATCATAAATTGCAGGCATGGTATAATCATAATAACCTTTATCCTCCATAGTAGGTGGCACCAAAATACCACTATCATTATAATCATCATAAATAGGAGGTAAAGTATCATCAAAGAAAATTTTCTCCTCAATGCTTGGGGGACTAAAAATATCATGCTCATCAAAACCAGCTTCCCCAAGCTTAGAATTTTCCATAGCATTAGCAACAATGGTGTTCAAAGCATTCATACTAATAACATTCCCATTAGCATGCATATAAAGTTCCATGGGTTTTTTAATTCTCTCTTCAAACACATCATGTCCTAATTCAAGATAAAGTTCATAAAGATCTCTCATTTTGTTGTTGTTTTCCATTAAGCCTAACTAGTGAACAAGAAACAAAAAGATGCAATTGCAGGATCTAAAGGAAATAGCTTCGAGCACTCACACACCGGCAACGGTGCTAGGAAATAGCTTAGTAGTCGGAGGATGTGAATACCTTTTACCTTACCTCCCCGGCAACGGCGCCGAGAAAATACTTGATGTCTACGCCGCTTCTATTCTGTAGACAGTGTTGGGCCTCAAGAGCGAGAGGTTTGTAGAACAGCGGGAAGTTTCCCTTAAGAGAATCACCCAAGGTTTATCGAACTCGGGGAGGTAGAGGTCAGAGATATCCCTCTCAAGCAACCCTGCAATTACGATACAAGAAGTCTCTTGTGTCCCCATTACACCCAATACACTTGTCAGATGTATAGGTGCACTAGTTCGGCAAAGAGATATTAAAACGCAGATGATATAGATGGTGGTAGATGGTAATTGCGATATGAAGTAAATATTGCAGCAAGTAAACATGCAGTAGAGCAGTAAGTAAGCGGTGTTTGCAGTATTGGAAACAAGGCCTAGGGATCCTACTTTCACTAGTGGAAACTCTTAATAAATAACTTCTCCTCACTTGTGCTACATATACTCTTGTTTGATAACAAACACCATTCATTGTGTAGGGCTACAAGAGCTCCCTCAAGCCGGAGTTAACAAGCACCACAACATTCGGTGTTCATATTTAAGTAACCTCTAGAGCATAATAGATCATTGCAATTTAGACCGAGTACTAACATAGCATACACACTGTCACCATTACACTATGAAAGGGGGAATAGATCACATCAATACTATCATAGTAATAGTTAACTCCATAATCTACAAGAGATTACAATCATAACCTATGCCAAGAACTACATGATGCACACACCGTCACCTTTACATCATGAAGGAGGAATAGACTACTTTAATAACATCACTAGAGTAGCACATAGATTAATAGTGATACAAAGCTCATCATATGGATCTCAATCGTGCAAGGCAGTTCATGAGATCATTGTATTGGGGTACATGAGAGAGAGAGATTAACCACATAGCTACCGGTAGAGCCCTCAACCTCGAGGGAGAACTACTCCTCCTCATCATGGGAGACGACAGCGGCGATGAAGATGGCGGTGATGTCGATGGAGATGCCTTGGGGCAATTCCGTCCGGCGGCGTGCCAAAACAGAGACTTATCGAATCTTAGCTTCGCGATGGCGGCGGCTCGGAACTTTTCGTATCGTGGCTTATTCTTTTAGGGTTTCGCGACGGAGGCTTTATATAGGCGAAGAGGCGGGGTCGGAGGAGTCCGGGCAGCCGGACCATAGGGGGCGCCCCTTGCCGCGCCGCCTTGTGGGGTGGGGCCTTGGCCTCCCCTCGGCCCCTCTTCGGTGCTCTGGAAGCTTCCGTGAAAAATAAGATGCGGCGTTGATTTCGTCCAATTCCGAGAATACTTCTTTGTAGGATTTCTGAAACCAAAACACAACAGGAACTGGAACTTCGCATCTCGTTAATAGGTTAGTTCCGGAAAATGCATCAAAACGATATAAAGTGTGAACAAAACATGTAGGTATTGTTATAAAACTAGCATGGAACATCAGAAATTATAGATAAGTTGGAGACGTATCATATAGAAAGAGGGGTTCCTTCTCCTTGGGCGCCACCAAGATTGGTGGTGTCGAGATTGTGTGTTTGAGATCCTCGAAAGCTTTGTCCGCCTCTTCGTTCCATTGAAACTTCTCTCCTTGCTTAATCAAAGCGTAGAACGGCAATGCCTTCTCTCCTAGCCTGGCGACGAATCCTTAAAGCTCCACTCGCCGATCAAGCTGTATTTCTTTCAACCGTTGGCTTCCTCATCGTTACGATGGCTTGGATTTTCTCTGGATTGGCCTCGATCCCTCTTGCTGATACTAGGAACCCGAGAAGTTCTCCTGCAGGGACGCCGAAAGAACACTTCGTCGGGTTCAATTTGAGGCAAAACTTGTCAAGGTTGTCGAAAGTTTCCTTTAAATCCTCGATCAATGTTGTCCCCTTTTTTGATGTTATGACGACATCGTCAATGTACACTTGTACGTTTTTCCCAATCTGTGTTGCCAAGCACTTCTGCATCATCCGCTGATATGTTGCTCCGCGTTTTAGTCAAAAGGCATTATTCTGTAGCAAAACACGCCATAAGGTGTTATGAATGCTGTCTTGACTTCATCATCTTCTTTTAATCTAATCTGGTTATAACCAGAATATGCGTCCAGGAAGGAAAGACGTTGTAACACCCCATTTTTCAGAACCTGCATTTTCCTCCTACTTAAAATTTTGGACCAACAAAAACTTTTCATTTTATGTCTGCTAGAGTTTTTAATTGTGTTCATGTGTGGTTTGGTCTTAAAATTTTCATTAGGATTTTTAAATTAGAGAGTTACCTTGGTTAATATTGTAGTACCTCATTTTAAATCAATAGGGTTTGCCCCCTTATGTGTTGACATCAACCCTAATTATTTCGTCTCTCCACTAAAAACCCTAGTTTTTGTTGTTGACCATCACCATCTTAATAAGGGGGAACACTTCCCTCTCTTATTTGGATAATGCCATCTCATCACCTAGGGTTACACCACCAACACCAACACCACTTGTTTTCTTTTTCTCCAAATTTTTCTACACATGTGCTCATGCACTTAGGCACATGCATATGGCATTGCCCTCTCTCTTTTCACCCCTGCCCCTTTTTCTTCTCTCTTTTTCTCTCTTGGAGTTTGGCCGAGAGGTAAGAAGAGGGGAGACTTCCCCCTCTCTTCTCTTTTCTTCTCCCTCTCTTCTCTCTTTGCTGGTTTGGGCCATGGCCGACGCCACCTCTCTCTTTTGCCCTGGCCCAACCCTAACCCCTCCACCTCTCCCCTCTCTGGCCCAAACACCACCGGCCCCTCTCTCCCGTGCCCAAAAACCCTAGCCCCTCCCCAGCCCGCGCACGCCTAGTCAGCGACATGATGGCACGGAGCCTCGCTCGACGCGCCATCAAGCCTCGTCTGCCCGCGCCTCGGCTCCCCCAGCGGCGCTCCAGGGCGACGTCACTGTGGGGCCAGCGCGTGACGCCAGCCCTTAGCCACTGGTTGGCCGTCACCACCGCCCACTCCACTACCCTCTCCCTCCCTGCCTATAAAACCCCACCGAGCGCCACCCCTCTCCCTTCACCTCCCCACTCACCACGCCGTTAGGCTGCCCCACTCCACCCCTGGCTGCTTGAGCAGCAGCTCAAGCCGCTGCTGTCACCGCCCGAGACGCTCACCGCGGTCACCGCGAGGGTGACGCGCAGGTGGTCACCGCCGCGACACCAGCAACGCCTCCTCTCCCTTCTTTTTCGTCGCCAGCACCGTCTCCTGCAACCCTAACCCTATTCCCTTGCCACTCCCGCACAGATCTGCTGCGAGGCGACGGCGACGATGACGCTCCGACGATGCCCATGACGCCGACGCCGCGGAACGAGGCGACGACGACGTGTCCGAGCGCCGCCAGGACAACCACGAGCCGCACGACCCCGCCATCTTCACGTCTGCATGCCACCGAGCCGCCGTGGACCGCTGGTAAGCCGTCGCGCCACCCCTTTCTTCCTCCGCGTCGGCGAGCACCGCAGACGTCGGCCGGATACGGCCGTCGGATCCGAGATCGGACGGGCGCATGGCGCATGCACGGCCACGTCGGCGTGCATGGCCACGTCCGCCGGCCTGGCCCGCCACGGGCCGGCCTTTTCTTTTTTTTTCTTCACCGGCCACCAGAGAGCCCCACTGGGCCGGCCCATCTGCACAGCACCGCACGGCCCAGGGCGTTCCCGCCCTTTTTAATTGTTTGAAAATTAATAAAACAGAAATTAAAAATGGAAATCTGCCAGTATACTGTTTTGCTAATAAAAATAGTTTGGTAGCTCCGATTGACATGATTCCAATTGCAGTAGAACCAGTATGAAATTATCTTTCAGATGCCACTGGCCTTGTATTTTTATTTTTGTGCGATTTTTAATATATTAAACATGATCACTGTATTCTGGTTAGTATTCTTAATTCTTAAAATTGAAAAATTAATATTTTTGGATGAATCCAATTGTGTTGAACTTATATTGTTACTGTGCATCTAGGAAAAATACCAGTAGCCTCTGTTAGTGATGTTTCGTCTCTGGTTATGATTGTATGGGTGTCACATGCAATGATAGGATTAGAGTTTGATGTTTTTAGTTAAACTTTGATACTTTTTGTTTATCAAAATGGCCAAACCATGTCTTGTTACTGCCAAACTACTCCCCTGCATATTTTCATCTTTCATCTATATATTCTTGGTTCTTGAGTTATATGTTGATTGTATGCATCGTTTACTTTTGCGACGCTAGATACGAACGAGGGAGAAGTTGAAGGGGAGGACTTTGGAAAAGGATTTGAGGAGGACCAGGGACAAGCCAACCAAGGCAAGCCATCTTTGAACTCTGTTTGATGTCTTGTTGGATGTCATTTGTTGATGTCCCAAAGCATCTTGTTCCTATATGTGTTGTTCTCTCTATATTGGTCTATGTATGGTTGTAATTGGGGTATTTCCTTGTGGTGATATTCCACCCTTGCTCATGTTAGAGGGATGCATGGCATCATGGCCGTGTGGTTCCCTTTGGTCTTGCATGCTCAACTTGGGCATGTCCTCTCAAAATAGAACTTACACCACACCACCACTTTTGTGAATCTAGAGGTATCAAAGTCATGAATCTTGGTGTAATTCTCAACTTGAGAGGAGTATGCCGTGTACCCTATTGGAGAGTTGGTTGGATAGTGATTCTCCACTATCCACATTGTATAGTTAGTACCACAAATCTGAAAGTTGATCCTCCCTATGTTGTCATCTTACATGCTTACCTTAAGCAAGTATAATCCTTTTTGAGCCACTCACACATACCCCTCATGGCTTGATGCTCCTCATCTCGGCCATGGTGTTGTAGTAGTTCCTTCTCATGAAACTATAGGTTGGGAACCCCTCAAGGTTTACCTTGTTGTAAATGTTTTGAGAAAACCTTGAGTAAAGGAAGCTTACTCAAGTGTAAAGTTTATAAAAGCAAAGGTTTTGATAAAGGTGTTGGAAAGATGTGTATGGTTGATGGTGAGGAAGGAAAGGTTTATGGGAAAAACGAGCACTGCGTATAAGTGTTCGCCGTCCCAACTTTCATTCGCGCAACCACATTATCCAATATGGGCACGGGCTTAGTCCGTAGTTCGTTGAGATTGGCATAAGCACCCTTCACAACTCTCTAGGGAGGGTCACGATGACCTCTGACGCCGGGTTGCGCTCTGGAGGAGGCAGTTGTCGATAGCCGGACGATTACTGAGGGTCTTCTGTCATGGCGCCGGAGATACGCTCAAAAGGAGGTATGCTGCCGGGGTGCCGGGAAGGGGTAAGCCCGCAGGGAAGGACTTGTGCCAATGGAGACGGGCGAAAGACTATGACTGGTTATCCGAGACTCGCATACTTTCGTATGACGATCCGGGGATGATCCCGGCGGATTTATCAGTTATTGTGGGGAAAGTGTGCAAACTTTGCAGAGTTAAATCTATTCGAATAGCCGCGTCCGCGGCCATGGACGGGTTGCAAAGGTCTACCTTAACCTGGGCTTGCGTTTTGTTTTGACAAATGCTTTGCAAATGAAGTGTTGTGTTCATGTGTACCGGGAGGGTACGGAAAGTGGGCGTGTGTCGACCATATGGAGATGGTCGTGGGAAAAATTGAGACCAAGTGGGGAACTCTTTCCTAGTGTTTCATGTAGAAGAACTCTTCTTTAACAAAGATATAGAGATGTCATAGGACTTCCCCAGCATCTCCATCAAATGAGATGGTGGTATGCTAACTCTTCTTTAACAAAGATATAGAGATGTCATAGGACTTCCCCAGCATCTCCATCAAATGAGATGGTGGTATGCTAACTCTTCTTTAACAAAGATATAGAGATGTCATAGGACTTCCCTAGTGTCCCCATCAATTGAGATGGCGGAACGCTATCTCTTCTTTAAAGATATAAAGATGTCGTAGTCTATCTTTTGAATATCTTCTTCAACAGAGATATAGAGATGTCATAGGAGTACCATAGTGTCCGCATCACTTGAGATGCCGGCATGCTATATCCACAAGAGAAACTATTCTTCCTCTCTTGTCTCTTTTAGTTAGCTTTGTTAGCTTCTTGATGGTTTGCGAGTACAATTCCAAATGTACTCACGGCTTTGTCCCTGGCTATTTACTTGGCCAGACTATGAGGAGGACTATGAAGACGATGGAGGATACCAGGACGACTATGCGACCTAGGACGATCTCCAAGTCAGACGCCTGTAGGTCTAAGGCATGACTTGGGCCCGACGACGTTGACGTGTATCCGCTGCTATGTTTGTGTGAACTTGCCCGTTGTGGCATTTATGTAAGACTGGGTCATGTGACCCCTTTATTGTAAGACTATTTATTCGGTACTTGTAATGGATGATTGTAATCTGGATATTCAGTTCGGTTATGTGCTCACGGTGCACTGATCATGGGATCGTGAGTTGAATGCATAACAGGGTATTTTGGACAGCTAGTCCGGGGTCCCCACAGAGCTGGTATCAGAGCCATCCTGACCTTAGGAAGCCCTAGTTAGCATGGACGCAAAGGTAGTACAAAACTATTTTCTATAACAAAAACGAGATGACTATATGCTGAAATAATGCCTAGTCTCTCCCCTAATTTCTCTTAGATTTAATATTAACTAGCATAGTGGCCCTCGCAAAATCGAGGGCATCAACTTTATTGGATTGAGAGAGTCGAAGAAATAAAGTAATGATTTCATAATACAAAAATTTATTTGGTTAAGTTTTTTAAATTTATTTTTACAAATAAAGTATAACATCTGCGAGTATCACATACGTGAGTGACAAATTTAATCATCCTAAAAGTTGTTTCATTTGTGGGAACAACCATCTCTGTTGTTTATAAGTATTATTAGATAAATAATAGAAATGTGTATGGCGTTAGATCACTATGTGATAAATTTTCATTATGAGCTCAAAGGATTCATTATCGTTAATAGGTGGGCCAACTTAGGAAGTTATAATTGTTACATCTCTTTATTTTTCTTCCATACAATTACTTAGGCAGTTTGAAAAATGTGTGACTTTTTAGACCCACGATTTCCATGGTGAAACTTTGACCACTATTTTCCAAAGTAAAATGATCCTAAAAATTAACATAAACACATAGTTAACATTCTGCCAGTAATATTATCTTTTTGGGGCCATTAATATGTTTTTACGTTCCTAGTCGAAGTTAGAGAGGTGCTACTCCAAACTTCTTATAATATCAGCTATTTTGATATAGTACTTTTTCTATTTGAAACAAATTATATGTATATCAATCTTTGGTTTAGTTGTTTATGCACACTCGGTGAGATGTATTTGTTGTTTCATATAACATGACTACACGGCTCGGATGATATAGTTTCAGCCTCTTAATCAATGTTCTATTTTCTTGAATTACTTCACTGACATGTGCTCATAAGTTAACTTCGTGGCATCATAGGTAAGACACATAAATTAACATAAAAATAAAAATCACATTTGAACATTATTTTAAGAATTGAAATATACAGAATTGGGGTCTCTAAATAAGAAAATACTCCAACATTTGCGATGTTGGTACACTAATATTTTTATTTATAAAATTGTGATAAAAAGAGAATCCATCAGATTGACGAACAACATTCTTTCATCGTTCAAAGAAATTTATGGTGTTATTCTTGTCTCGGGGTTTATTGTGATTGTAATTTACACAATATCAAGTCCTTAATTTCTAGGATATGTACATATTAACGTCGTAACATCTAACTTTTTAGAAAATAAACAAATTTTAGAGTTCTAACCATGTGGCCCTGATGCGTAAACTAAACAAAGTAGATAAATAGGTCTTCCGTGGAATATTCTAATAAACTGAGTTTCAGATTTTTTTATCGGTTTTGTATATTATTGGACATAAAACTTGTCAAATGGAACCATACAGTTATGGAATTAATATTCTTTTATTAAATTCTACTCATTAATTTAAGTCCAACTATATTAGTAAATATTTACATAGTCTTGTAGCTATCTACGCTCATCCATGTGCATGCATAGATCTATACTGCCAAATACATATTGATCATTTATATTTTGTTATAAGTTTATATCGTAATGCATATTTCCACCTGCAATCACACTTTCCGTGTTGTAGCTAGCTATATATTGTATGCATTTTTTTAAAAAACGAACTGGCTTATTTCTATGGATTTCTCTAGATAGTATACATTATTTTAACGGAATCTGGCTCCTGTTAATATTCCAACGTAGTGTATTTGTTTTTCTAAACGGGCTTGCCTATTTTGAGAAAAAAAACCCTGGAGACAATAACATCGAGAGGCATACCAGCTATGCATAGCTGCACTTAGATTGATGTTGTGTTTGCATGCTGCTTATATACACAGAGTTTTCATGCTGCTTATATACACCACGTTGAGATTGACTGCTCTGTACAATGCGTTCTGTGCGTAAGCGAGCAATTAATCCAAAAATCACCAGTCAGAATCTTCAGTCAATCTGCAGAGTCCTAGCTGTTGTGTCTTCCATGAAGTGGCGCCCTTGGCCCAGCTTTTGGTAGCATTGGACTGCATGCTAAAGAAGCACCTAGCGAGCGATGTTAATCGCCAGAAACGGCCGCATGCCACCACGGGAGTTTGAAGAGACGGAACATATCTAGGCTGGAGTACTAGATATGTTCTCGATCAGGAAGCGCGATCTGTTCATGGTCTCTCGTGTTTGGCGGTGCGCAGCGAGAGTGTTTTAGGAAAGATGAGACATATTATTCGGGTGACTCTAGCCAGCGTATGCCTATTAATCTCTTCTTTCCTACGGACGGTGCACGTACGTGTCAAACATAATAACGTGGCATGTATGTCCACAAATATGCGTTTGTACTTGTTACGTAAAATCTTTAAATCTTGACCATTAAATTATAGATCTAACATCTAAAATAATTCTAATGATGTGGATTAACCTCGTGTCTCTATTTTAAACCTCTGTATTTTGCTTTTAGTATATAATAGATTGCATTAATCCTTAATGTTTTTACTTTATGCACTTAAAATTTTGCACACTTTGATCATGTTACTAATAAAGAACTTAAAACTCTTGTGTAGATGGATCCACCGATGTTCACTGAGAGTCTCCAGCTAGGCTATAACAAGCCTCCCTACCTGTTTGAGACCGCCCTCGTCGAGGTGTCACGGGCCGTTGGACGCCTGGCACCCGAGGTGAAGGGAGGACAGATGGAGTGCACCAAGGACGACGAGATATCCTGGATGGTGGTCTGCACACTCCGTGGCTCTCATGTGAAGCCACTTGAGGAGATTGAGGTTCAGGTCTTTGACCGCACGTGGGAGGATGGACTTGTGAGGGTGCTCCAAGCAGCCCTCTCTCGTCTTGTTTTCCACCACCGTGTCGAGTTGGAGGCCAAGGGTCTTCCTCACGCCTTCTTGGGACGCCGCAACGAGGAGGGGATCCCCACTATGATACCCTACACTTGCCTCCTTGGATGCCAGGTGTCCCAGATGGAGAACTTGTTGTACAAGACTCAGCTCAGCCTTGACTCCAACAGGATGGAGAACGAGGTGCTGAAGCATGAGCTTGAAGGTCTCAAGCTGGATCTGAAGCTGGCCAAGCTCAAGCACCACCGCCAGCAGAAGAAGAAGCTCCGCGTCCGTGAGGCCAACTACATGCTGAAGGTCAAGGTCATGCACCTCAAGACCGCCCTCCGTGACGCCGAGGACAAGCTTGAGGCTCTTCCGGACCACGGCGAGAATATTTGCAAGGAGAACACCGCCCTCGTTAGCGACGATGAGGATTACATGGAGGAGGAAGGACTCGACGGGCTTGATGAAGAGGATGAAGATGACTGATACGTCCATTTTGCATCACTATTTTATATCATAATTTACTGTTATTCATTGATATATTTCATATTTAGAGATGATACTTATGTTATTTCATCTATTTTGCATGTTTCATGATTATTGGAGAATCGCGCACCGGAGTCAGGATTCTGTTGGAAAAAGCACCGTCAGAATGCAATATTTCGGAAGATCAGCAATTGACGGAAATTACACGGAAAATCTTATTTTTCCAGAAGACGGAGACAGCCAGAAGGAGGAGCCGAGGAGGGCCGCCATGGGCCCCCCATAGGCTGGCGCGGGCCCAGGCCTGGCCGCGCCGCCTTGTGGGGAGGGGGCCCACAGCCCCCTCTGGCCTCCTCTCCTTCGCGTACTTCTTTGTCCCAAAACCTAAGCTCGAGGGATAGTCGCGAAGAGTCACGGCCGCCTCTGCGGGCGAAAACACCAGAGAGAAAAGAGTCTCCCGGCAGGAATCCGCAGGAAATTCCCTCCAAAGGGAAATCGGCATCGTCACCGTCATCGAGCTGGACATCATCTCCATCATCATCACCATCATCTCCATCATCATCACCGCCATCTCCACCGCTGCACATCGTCACCGCTGTAACAATTAGGGTTGGATCTTGATTGTTTGATAGGGGAAACTCTCCCAGTATTGATTTCTACTTGTTATTGATGCTATTGAGTGAAACCATTGAACCAAGGTTTATGTTCAGATTGTTATTCATCATCATATCACCTCTGATCATGTTCCATATGATGTCTCGTGAGTAGTTCGTTTAGTTCTTGAGGACATGGGTGAAGTCTAAATGTTAGTAGTGAACTTTGTTGATTGATATTCAATGTTATGATATTTAAGTTGTGGTGTTATTCTTCTAGTGGTGTCATGTGAATGTCGACTACATGATACTTCACCTTTATGGGCCTAGGGGAATACATCTTGTATTCGTTTGCTAATTGCGGGGTTGCCGGAGTGACAGACAACACAGACCCCCGTTGGTATATCGATCTTTGGAGGGATAGCGGGATCTCGAGTTTAAGGCTTGTGGTTAGATTTATCTTAATTACTTTCTTGTATTTGCGGATGCTTGCAAGGGGTATAATCACAAGTATGTATTAGTCCTAGGAAGGGCGGTGCATTAGCATAGGTTCACCCATACAACACTTATCAAAACAATGAAGATTAATCAGCTATATGAAGCGAAAGCACTAGACTAAATCCCCGTGTGTCCTCAAGAACGTTTGGTCATTATAAGTAAACAAACCGGCTTGTCCTTTGTGCTAAAAAGGATTGGGCCACTCGCTGCAATTATTTCTCTCGCATTTTACTTACTCGTACTTTATTTATCTGCTATATCAAAACCCCCTGAATACTTGTCTGTGAGCATTTACAGTGAATCCTTCATCGAAACTGCTTGTCAACACCTTCTGCTCCTCTTTGGGTTCGACACTCTTAGTTATCGAAAGTACTACGATACACCCCCTATACTTGTGGGTCATCAAGACTATTTTCTGGCGCCATTGCCGGGGAGTGAAGCGCTATTGGTAAGTGGAATTGGTAAGGAAAACCTTTACTGTACGTGCTGATTTTATTTCTGCCTGCTGCTATAATTCATCATGGAGAGATCTTCTCTTGAATTCCTATTTGGAAAATCTACTACTACTGCAAAGGTAGTGGGTGAGGCGCCAGGTGAGAAAGAGGTTCCATACAAAATACCTATGAAAAATATTGAACGTGTTGTGGATAACCGCTATGAAGGGGATGGAACTGTCCATCCTGGTGATCATTTACTGTTTTTACATGAATTATGCGGGTTATTAAAATGTGCAGGTATTGCTATGGATGAAGTTAGAAAGAAACTATTCTCTATATCGTTGTCTGGTAAAGCGGCGCATTGGTATAAATTGCTGAAGAATGGTGATTCTCTTGATTGGAAGGATATTGTGCCTCTATTTTATTCTAAATTCTATCCTCCAAGTGAAATTCACAAAGATCGGAACCGCATATATAATTTCTGGCCTCATGATGGAGAGAGTATTGCCCAAGCATGGGGAGATTGAAGTCTTTAATGCTCAAATGCCCCATTCATGAGCTTCCTGGTAATATTATTATTGATAATTTTATTGCAAGACTGTCTTTTCAAGATAAGACTTTGCTGGATACTTCTTGTTCTGGATCATTTACACGCAACAAACAAGAGTTTAAAAGGGACCTTCTTGATCGGATCCAGGAGAATACTGAAGGATGGGAGAACGACAAAGATAGAGAGTCAGGTATAAACTATGATTATAAATGCATTGAAGTTTTTATGGATACTGATAAATTTCGTAATATGAGTGCTACTTATGGTCTTGATTCTCAAGTCGTTGCAAACTTTTATAAAGCTTTTGCCTCTCACTTTGAATTGCCTAGGAAGAATTTTGATAAGTATCATGAACCATACAAAGATAAAACTGATCCATCTATAAATAAATGTGCTATAATTGAAACTGTTGATCATATTCTTCCTGAAGCATATATTGAAAAAACTCCTTTCCCTGCTAAAATGAAGGAGTATTCTGTTATAATTAGTGCGGTTAATAAAAGTACAAAGAAACCTATAGAACCTGAAGAACAAATAAAGGTTGAACCTGCTATTGCAATAGTTAAGGATCTTGTGACTGAAAATGTAGAAGATGGTCATATTATTTTCTGTGAAGATGCTTCTAATATTGTTTCGCATCCTAATAAGTCTAGGAAAGCCAGTGTTCCTATGCTCTCTGTTAGAATTGGTGATCATTGTTATTATGGTTTATGCGACATTGGTGCAAGTATTAGTGCCATTCCTTATGAGCTTTATACGGAGATCATGCATGAAATTGTTTCTTGTGAACTTGAAGATATTGATGTGGTTATTCGGCTAGCTAATAGAGAAACTATCTCTCCTATTGGTATTGTTTGAGATGTGGAAGTTCTATGTGGTAAGATTAAATATCCTGCTGACTTTTTGGTACTTGGTTCTGCTGCTAGTAAGTCTTGTCCTATTATTTTTGGTAGACCTTTCTAAATACTTGTGGAGCTGTTATAGATTGCAAGAAGGAAAAAATTGTGACTAAATTTGCTGGTGAATCTTATGAGTTTAATTTCTCTAAATTTGCCAAAACTCCTTATAAAGCTGATTTACCTAATAATGATTTTAGAGTTGAACAGTGTGCGTCTATTGCTCTTGCTCCTAATAATCCTTTGCAGCAACATTTGGAGGATAGTGAGAGTGAAGTCTTTAGGGAAGAAAGGAATGAGCTTGATGAAATTTTCCTTCGTCAACCCATTCTTAAACATGACTTGCCGGTTGAAGATTTAGGTACAACACCACCACCAAAGGAAGATCCTGTTTTTGATTTAAAACCATTGCCTGATAATCTTAAGTATGCTCATATTGATGATAAGAAAATATATCCTGTTATTATTAGTTCTAAGCTTTCAGAATTTGAGGAAGAAAGGTTATTGGAAATATTGAAGAAACACCGAGGAGCTATTGGCTATACTCTTGATGATTTGAAGGGGATTTCTCCCTCTATTTGCCAACATGCTATCAATATGGAAGATGATGCAAAGCCTGTTGTTGAACATCAGCATCGTCTAATTCCGAAGATGAAGGATGTGGTAAGGAATGAGGTATTAAAACTTCTTGAAGCTGGTATTATATATCCTATTGCTGATAGTAGATGGGTTAGTCCTGTGCATTGTGTTCCTAAGAAAGGAGGAATGATTGTTGTGCCTAATGATAATGATGAGCTCATCCCTCAAAGAGTAGTTGTAGGGTATAGAATGTGCATTGATTATCGAAAAGTTAATAAGGTTACTAAGAAAGATCATTACCCTTTACCCTTTATTGATCAAATGTTAGAGAGGTTGTCTAAAAATACTCATTTTTGCTTTCTTGATGGTTATTCTGGTTTTCACAAATTGTTGTTAAAACTAAAGATCAAGAGAAAACCACTTTCACTTGTCCCTATGGAACTTATGCTTATAGACGTATGCCTTTTGGTTTATGTAATGCTCCTGCTACTTTTCAAAGATGCATGTCTGCTATTTTTCATGGCTTTTGTGAGAATATTGTAGAGGTATTCATGGATGATTTTTCTGTCTATGGGAATTCTTTTGATAATTGCTTGCGAAACCTTGATAAAGTTTTGCAGAGATGTGAAGAAACTAACCTTGTTCTTAATTGGGAGAAATGCCACTTTATGGTTAATGAAGGAATTGTATTGGGACATAAAATTTCGAGAGAGGTATTGAAGTTGATAGAGCTAAAGTTGAAGCAATTGAGAAGATGCCCTATCCGAGGGATGTTAAAGGTATTCATAGTGTTCTTGGTCATGCTGGGTTTTATAGGAGATTTATTAAAGATTTCTCCAAGATTTCAAAGCCTCTTACTAATCTTCTTCAAAAAGATGTACCTTTTGTTTTTGATGATGATTGTAAGGAAGCTTTTGAAACTCTAAAGAAAGCCTTAACAACTACTCCTGTAGTTGAACCTCCTGATTGGAACTTACCATTTGAAATTATGTGTGATGCTAGTGATTTTGCTGTAGGCGTTGTCCTTGGACATCGAGTAGATAAAAAATTAAATGTTATTCATTATGCTAGCAAAACTCTTGATGCTGCTCAAAGAAATTATGCTACAACTGAAAAAGAATTATTAGCTATAGTATTTGCTTGTGACAAGTTTAGATCCTATATTGTTGATTCAAAAGTCACGATTCATACTGATCATGCTGCAATTAGATACCTTATGACGAAAAAAGATGCTAAGCCAAGGCTTATTAGATGGGTGCTTCTTTTGCAAAAATTTGATTTACATATTATAGATAGGAAAGGTGCTGATAATCCTGTTGCTGATAATTTGTCTAGATTGGAAAATATTGCTTATGATCCTGTTCCTGTTAATGATAGTTTTCCAAATGAACAATTGGCTGTAATAAAGGTGAGCTCGTGAGATAGTCCTTGGTATGTTGATTATGCTAACTTTATTGTATCCAAGTACTTGCCTCCAACCTTTTCAGCTCAGCAAAGGAGGAAATTCTTTTATGACTTGAGGCATTATTTTTGGGATGACCCACACTTATATAAAGAAGGAGTGGATGGTATTATGCGAAGATGTGTTCCCGAATATGAACAACAAGAGATATTGAGTAAGTGTCATGGTAGTGCTTATGGAGGACATCACGCTGGAGATAGAACCGCGCAAAAGGTTCTACAATCAGGTTTTTATTTGCCAACTCTCTTCAAAGATGCAAGGAAGTTTATTTTATCTTGTGATGAATGTCAAAGGGTTGGTAATATCTCCAGACGAAATGAAATGCCTATGAATTATACTCTTGTTATTGAACCATTCGATTGTTGGGGATTTGACTTCATGGGTCCTTTCCCTTCTTCAGAAGGTAACACTCATATTCTTGTCGCTGTTGATTATGTTACTAAATGGGTGGAAGTTATACCCACAAAAAGTGCTGATGGTGAGACTTCTTTAAAAATGCTTTTAGATATTATTTTTCCTAGATTTGGAGTACCTAGATATATTATGACTGATGGAGGTTCTCATTTTATTCATGGTGGTTTTAGAAAAACTCTTGCTAAATATGGTATTAATCATAGGATTGCTTCCGCTTATCATCCTCAAACTAGCGGGCAAGTAGAATTATCAAATAGAGAGATTAAATCTATCTTGCAAAAGACCGTTAATAAATCTAGAAAGAACTGGGCTATTAAATTGAAGGAAGCACTATGGGCTTATAGAACTGCTTATAAAAATCCTATGGGTATGTCACCGTATAAAATGGTTTATGGGAAAGCTTGTCATTTACCTTTAGAACTAGAGCACAAAGCTTATTGGGCTGTAAGAGAACTAAATAAAGATCCTAAACTTGCCGGTAAGAAGAGATTGCTACAATTGAGTTCTCTAGATGAATGGAGAAGTGAAGCTTATGAAAATGCTAAACTCTTTAAAGAGAAAGTTAAGAAATGGCATGATAGAAGAATTATCAAAAGAGAATTTAATGTTGGGGATAAAGTCCTATTGTATCGGTCTCGTCTCAGATTTTTTGCAGGGAAATTGCTCTCAAAATGGGAAGGACCATATGTCATTGTGGAGGTGTATCGTTCAGGGGCAATTAAAATTAGTTCTCTGCAAGGAGATGCCACACAAGTGGTGAATGGACAAAGACTCAAGCACTATATCTCTGGAGATTCTTATAATGAAGATGTTGATGTTATCCAAGTGGTGACTCCGGAAGCTTTCATCAAAGGTCAAATTGACAGTTATGCAGAGTTCGACTTTGAATAGGTAATAGTACTGGTAATAAAAAGTTCGCGTTTAACTTTACGAACAATGTTTTTGCTATTTTCGGAAAATATGAAAAATTACGAGATCGAATCGGAAAGGAGGAGACGCACGAGGGCGTGCCCCCATAGGCCGGCGCGGACTGCCAGCCGCGCCGCCCTATGAGGATGGCGCCTCGTTGTCCCTCTCCGACTCTGGTTCGACCTACTTTCCTTTTGTCGAAAATTTCTGCTATATAATCCCCCGCCCCGGAGGTCCGTATATCGTTTCTCGTCGCGTTTTGTTTCGAGCTGTTTTGCCGGATCTGCTTCGGATCTAGATGTCTTCGTCGGGAACTCCGAAGGACACCTTCTTTGAGGACGTCGTCAACCCGTACATGAACGAGCTGAAGATGCACCCCAAGGAGTTGCTGCTCGTAGATGGAGAGTTGCAGATTGAAGATGTCCGGGGTCCTAAAGGAGAAGGAAGTTTGGAGGACAGGATGGAGAAATTAGAACAAGAGGTCTTCAACTACAAGAAGATGGCTGAGCGTGAAGTGGACATCTTCCACAAAATTGTGTCTGAACTTATTGATGGACACAAGAAGGAGACTGCAAAGCTGTGGGACGATATCCTCTCACTTCACGACACTACCAACAAACTCCAAGCTCAACTCTATGATGTTCAGAATCAAAACTGTGAGTATGAAAACAGGTTTAAACACATAAGCTATGCTGCTAGTTTCAGGATTCCGGAGACCAAGATGTCGTTTGTTGATGGAGAGCCTCTTCCTTGGAAGTCGATGATGGAAAGGATTCACCATCATCACGAAGGAGTAATTCATCATCGGTATTGGCATCCCCTTGGTTTGTTCCAAGCTTGGGGAGTGCCGCGGTATCACATCATCACTATCTTTTACCTTTTACTATCAAGTAGTGTCATATCATGAGTAGGGAAGTTATCATATAAGATGTGTTGCGGTATGGAAGTATCTCTCTTTAGTTGGTTATCTATGTATCCCTTGGTGTGAGTTATCGTTATGGAATATTAATGAGAAGTCTTATCATTTACATATTGCACATCTTATTTTAGTTTGCAATCTCTATTATATGATTGATCTTGTTGTTAGTATTGGTATCACTTTGGGAGCATTGAGTAAATCTATTTGGTTTTGGCAAACTTAGCATTGGTCAATAGCAACAACACTTTGAGTTTAAGTAGAAAAGAGGAGATACATGTAGATATGTTATTCCATTATCTTTCTTTCTTGTTAGCTCCTAGCTTAGTATTCTGAAGTTAAAATTGCTTGTGCTTACAAGGAAGATGCATGATTGTTTCTATCACATGTATATTTGTTTGTTTCCCTCAACTCTTATGCTTGCTAATCAACCTTGCTAGCCAAAGACCTGTACTGAGAGGGAATGCTTCTCGTGCATCCAAACCTTAAACCAAACCTATGCCATCAGTGTCCACCATAACTACCTACTATGTGGTATTTTGCGCCACTCCAAGTAAATACTTCATGTGCTACCTTTAAACAATTCAAAAGTTATCATCCCTTATTTGTGTCAATGTTTTATAGCTCATGAGGAAGTATGTGGTGTTTATCTTTCAATCTTGTTGGGCAGACTTTCACAATGGACTAGTGGCTTCATCCGCTTATCCAATAACTTTGCAAAAAGAGCTGGCAAAGGGTTCCCAGCCCCAATTAATTAACTTGCATTAATAATTCTCTTCACATGTTTTGCCCTGATCTATCAGTAAGCAACTTAATTTTGCAAATAGACACTCCTTCATGGTATGAGAATGTTGGAAGGCACCCGAGGATTCGGTTAGCCATGGCTTGTGAAAGAAAAAGGTTGGGAGGAGTGTCATCTAAAATAAATAAAGAAAAACTAAAGTACATGTGTAAACAAAAGAGAAGAGGGATGATCTACCTTGCTGGTAGAGATAACGTCCTTCATGGGAGCTGCTCTTGAAAGTCTACGCCTTCTTTTCCTGTAGACAGTGTTGGGCCTCCAAGAGCAGAGGTTTGTAGAACAGCAGCAAGTTTTCCTTAAGTGGATCACCCAAGGTTTATCGAACTCGGGAGGAAGAGGTCAAAGATATCCCTCTCATGCAACCACTGCAACCACAAAGCAAGAAGTCTCTTGTGTCCCCAACACACCTAATAGGTGCACTAGTTCGGCGAAGATAGTGAAATACAAGTGGTATGAATGAATATGAGCAGTAGTACGGCGCCAGAAAAGTGCTTGCTGGCGTGCGATTGATGATAGTAATATTGCGAGAGTAAACATGTAGAACAGTAAACAAGCAGCGATAGCAGTATTTAAGAACAAGGCCTAGGGATCATACTTTCACTAGTGGACACTCTCAACATTGATCACATAACAGAATAAATAGATAGATGCTAGACTCTACACCCTCTTGTTGGATGATGAACACCACTAACTGTGTAGGATTACGCGAACCCTCAATGCCGGAGTTAACAAGCTCCACAATATTCAATGTTCATATTTAAATAACCTTAGAGTGCATGACAGATCAACATAACCAAACCAAGTACTAACATAGCATGCACACTGTCACCTTCACACTACGAAAGGAGGAATAGATCACATCAATACTATCATAGCAATAGTTAACTTCATAATCTACAAGAGATCACAATCATAGCCTACGCCAAGTACTACACGATGCACACACTGTCACCATTACACCGTGCAGGAGGAATAAACTACTTTAATAACATCACTAGAGTAGCACACAGATAAATTGTGATACAAAACACATTGCAATCATAAAGGGATATAAATAAGCACTTCACTATGCTACTCTGAATTACTCTCTGGCAAGATAACGAACACTAATTCATCATGTAGGCAAACCTTAAAGATGCATTCCCAAGTACTAATGAACACCCCATGCTGTCACTTTGAGCATTCACAGGAGGTACTAACACACCACAATTTCATAGAGACATCCAACTCAAATCATAACTCAGTGAATAAGTATTCTGTGAAATATAGCCTAAGAGACCCACACGGTGCACACACTGTCACCTTTACACACGTGGGACAAGGAGTCTCCGGAGATCACATAAGTAAAATCCACTTGACTAGCATAATGACATCTAGATTACAAGCATCATCATATGAATCTCAATCATGTAAGGCAGCTCATGAGATTATTGTATTGAAGTACATAGGAGAGAGATGAACCACATAGCTACCGGTACAGCCCCGAGCCTCGATGGAGAACTACTCCCTCCTCATGGGAGACAGCAGCGTTGATGAAGATGGCGGTGGTGTCGATGGAGAAGCCTTCCGGGGGCACTTCCCCATCCCGGCGGCGTGCCGGGAACAAAGACTCCTGTCCCCCAGATCTTGGCTTCGCGATGGCGGCGGCTCTGGAAGGTTTTCTCTGGTTTCATCGAACGTGATAGGGTTTTCGCGATGGAGGCTTTAAGTAGGCGGAAGGGCAGCTCGGAGGCCTGACAGGGGGGCCACACACTAGGGCGGCGCGGGCCCCCCCTTGGCCGCGCCGCCTTACTGTGTCGGCGCCCCGTGGCCCCGTCTCCCCTCCGGTCTCTGGAAGCTTCGTGCAAAAATAGGAACCTGGGCGTTGATTTCGTCCAATTCCGAGAATATTTCCTTACTAGGATTTCTGAAACCAAAAACAGCAGAAAACAGGAACTGGCCCTTCGGCATCTCGTCAATAGGTTAGTTCTGGAAAATGCATAATAATGACATAAAGTGTGTATAAAACATGTAGATATCATCAATAATGTGGCATGGAACATAAGAAATTATCGATACGTGAGACGTATCAGCATCCCCAAGCTTAGTTCTGCTCGTCCCGAAGTAAACGATAACAAAGATAATTTCTGGAGTGACATGCCATCATAACCTTGATCATACTATTGTAAGTATATGTAATGAATGCAGCAATCAAAACAATGGTAATGACATGAGTAAACAAATGAATCATAAAGCAAAGACTTTTCATGAATAGTACTTCAAGACAAGCATCAATAAGTCTTGCATAAGAGTTAACTCATAAAGCAATAATTCAAAGTAAAGGTATTGAAGCAACACGAAGGAAGATTAAGTTTCAGCGGTTGCTTTCAACTTATAACATGTATATCTCATGGATAGTGTCAATGTAAAGTAATATAACAAGTGCAATATGCAAGTATGTAGGAATCAATGCACAGTTCACACAAGTGTTTGCTTCTTGAGGTGGAGAGAGATAGGTGAACTGACTCAACATAAAAGTAAAAGAAAGGTCCTGCAAAGAGGAAAGCATCGATTGCTATATTTGTGCTAGAGCTTTGGTTTTGAAAACATAAAGAGAGCATAAAAGTAAAATTTTGAGAGGTGTTTGTTGTTGTCAACGAATGGTAGTGGGCACTCTAACTACCTTATCCAGACTTTCAAGAGCTGCTCCCATGAAGGACGTTATCTCTACCAGCAAGGTAGATCATCCCTCTTCTCTTTTGTTTACACATGTACTTTAGTTTCATTATTTATGGATGACACTCCTCCCAACCTTTTGCTTACACAAGCCATGGCTAACCGAATCCTCGGGTGCCTTCCAACAATCACATACCATGAAGGAGTGTCTATTTGCAAAATTAAGTTGCTTACTGATGAATCAGAGCAAAACATGTGAAGAGAATTATTAATGCAAGTTAATTAATCGGGGCTGGGAACCCCATTGCCACCTCTTTTTGCAAAATTATTGGATAAGCGGATGAAGCCACTAGTCCATTGTGAAAGTCTGTCAAAAGTAAATGACAAAATCGAAAGATAAAACACCACATACTTCCTCATGAGCTATAAAACATTGACACAAATCGGAGGTGATAAATTTTGAATTATTTAAAGGTAGCACTCAAGCAATTTACTTTGGAATGGCGGAGAAATACCATGTAGTAGGTAGGTATGGTGGACACAAATGGCATAGTGGTTGGCTCAAGGATTTTGGATGCATGAGAAGTATTCCCTCTCGATACAAGGTTTAGGCTAGCAAGGTTATTTGACACAAACACAAGGATGAACCGGTGCAGCAAAACTCACATAAAAGACATATTGTAAACATTATAAGACTCTACACCGTCTTCCTTGTTGTTCAAACTCTTTACTAGAAATTATCTAGACCTTAGAGACCAAATATGCAAACCAAATTTTAGCAAGCTCTATATATTTCTTCATTAATAGGTGCAAAGTATATGATGCAAGAGCTTAAACATGAGCACAACAATTTCCAAGTATCACATTATTCAAGACATTTTACCAATTACTACATGCAGCATTTCTGTTTCCAACCATATAACAATTAACGAAGCAATTTCAACCTTCGCCATGAACATTAAAAGCTAAGAACACATGTGTTCATATGAACCAGCGGAGCGTGTCTCTCTCCCACACAAGCATGTATTTATTCAGAGAATGAAAAAACAAAAACAAAAATAAAAGCACAACGCTCCAAGTAAAGTACATAAGATGTGACCGAATAAAAATATAGTTTCAAGGGAGGAACCTGATAAATTTGTCGATGAAGAAGGGGATGCCTTGGGCATCCCCAAGCTTAGATGCTTGAGTCTTCTTGAAATATGCAGGGATGAACCACCGGGGCATCCCCAAGCTTAGAGCTTTCACTCTTCTTGATCATAGTATATCATCCTCCTCTCTTGACCCTTGAAAACTTCCTCCACACCAAACTCAAAGCAAACTCATTAGAGGGTTAGTGCATAATCAAAAACTCACATGTTCAGAGGTGACACAATCATTCTTAACACTTCTGGACATTGCCCAAAGCTATTGGAAGGTAATGGAACAAAGAAATCCACCCAACACAGCGAAAGAAGCAATGCGAAATAAAAGGCAGAATCTGTCAAAACAGAACAGTCCGTAAAGACGAATTTTAAAATGGCACCAGACTTGCTCAGATGAAAATGCCCAAATTGAATGAAAGTTGCGTACATATCTGAGGATCACGCACGTAAATTGGCACATTTTTCTGAGTTACCTACAGAGAATTAGGCCCAGATTCGTGACAGCAAAGAAATCTGTAACTGTGCAGTAATCCAAATCTAGTATGAACCTTACTATCAAAGACTTTACTTGGCACAACAAAACACAAAACTAAGATAAGGAGAGGTTGCTACAGTAGTAAACAACTTCCAAGGCTCAAATATAAAACAAAGTACTGTAGTAAAAAAAACACATGGGTTATCTCCCAAGAAGTTCTTTCTTTATAGCCATTAAGATGGGCTCAGCAGTTTTAATGATGCACTCGCAAGAAATAGTAGTTGAAGCAAAAGAGAGCATCAAGAGGCAAATTCAAAACACATTTAAGCCTAACATGCTTCCTATGAAAAGGAATCTTGTAAATAAACAAGTTCATGAAGAGCAAAGTAACAAGCATAGGAAGATAGAATAAGTGTAGCTTCAAAAATTTCAGCACATAGAGAGGTGTTTTAGTAACATGAAAATTTCTACAACCATATTTTCCTCTCTCATAATAACTTTCAGTAGCAACATGAGCAAACTCAACAATATAACTATCACATAAAGCATTCTTATCATGAGTCTCATGCATAAAATTATTACTCTCCACATAGGCATAATCAATTTTATTAGTTGTAGTGGGAGCAAATTCAACAAAGTAGCTATCATTATTATTCTCATCATCAAATATAGGAGGCATATTGTAATCATAATCAAATTTATCCTCCATAACAGGCGGTACTAAAAGACCAATATCATTATAATCATCATAAATAGGAGGCAAAGCATCATCAAAGTAAATTTTCTCCTCAATGCTTGGGGGACTAAAAATATCATGCTCATCAAAGCCAGCTTCTCCAAGCTTAGAATTTTCCATATCATTAGCAACAATGGTGTTCAAAGCGTTCATACTAATATGTTCCATAGGTTTTTTAATTTTCGCATCAAACCATCCATGTCTTAAATCAGGAAATAGAATAAGAAGCTCATTGTTGTCCATTATGCCAAACTAGTGTAAACAAGAAACAAAAAGATGCAATTGCAGGATCTAAAGGAAATAGCTTCGAGCACAAATACAATGGCGCCAGAAAAGTACTTAACCTGGAACCGAAGTATGAGTGCCTTTTACCTTTCCAACAACGGCGCGAAAATAGCTTGATGTCGCCCCCTTTTCCTGTAGACAGTGTTGGGCCTCCAAGAGCAGAGGTTTGTAGAACAGCAGCAAGTTTTCCCTTAAGTGGATCACCCAAGGTTTATCGAACTCGGGGAGGAAGAGGTCAAAGATATCCCTCTCATGCAACCCTGCAACCACAAAGCAAGAAGTCTCTTGTGTCCCCAACACACCTAATAGGTGCACTAGTTCGCGAAGAGATAGTGAAATACAAGTGGTATGAATGAATATGAGCGGTAGTACGGCGCCAGAAAAGTGCTTGCTGGCGTGCAGTTGATGATAGTAATATTGCAGGAAGTAAACATGTAACAGAACAGTAAACAAGCAGCGATAGCAGTGTTTAAGAACAAGGCCTAGGGATCATACTTTCACTAGTGGACACTCTCAACATTGATCACATAACATAATAAATAGATAGATGCTAGACTCTACACCCTCTTGTTGGATGATGAACACCACTAACTGTGTAGGATTACGCGAACCCTCAATGCCGGAGTTAACAAGCTCCACAATATTCATTGTTCATATTTAAATAACCTTAGAGTGCATGACAGATCAACATAATCAAACCAAGTACTAACATAGCATGCACACTGTCACCTTCACACTACGAAAGGAGGAATAGATCACATCAATACTATCATAACAATAGTTAACTTCATAATCTACAAGAGATCACAATCATAGCCTACGCCAAGTACTACACGATGCACACACTGTCACCATTACACCGTGCAGGAGGAATAAACTACTTTAATAACATCACTAGAGTAGCACACAGATAAATTGTGATACAAAACACATTGTAATCATAAAGGGATATAAATAAGCACTTCACTATGCTACTCTGAATTACTCTCTGGCAAGATAACGAACACTAATTCATCATGTAGGCAAACCTTAAAGATGCATTCCCAAGTACTAATGAACACCCCACACTGTCACTTTGAGCATTCACAGGAGGTACTAACACACCACAATTTCATAGAGACATCCAACTCAAATCATAACTCAGTGAATAAGTATTCTGTGAAATATAGCCTAAGAGACCCACACGGTGCACACACTGTCACCTTTACACACGTGGGACAAGGAGTCTCCGGAGATCACATAAGTAAAATCCACTTGACTAGCATAATGACATCTAGATTACAAGCATCATCATATGAATCTCAATCATGTAAGGCAGCTCATGAGATTATTGTATTGAAGTACATAGAGAGATGAACCACATAGCTACCGGTACAGCCGAGCCTCGATGGAGAACTACTCCCTCCTCATGGGAGACAGCGTTGATGAAGATGGCGGTGGTGTCGATGGAGAAGCCTTAGGGGCACTTCCCCGTCCGGCGGCGTGCGGACAGAGACTCCTGTCCCCAGATCTTGGCTTCGCGATGGCGGCGGCTCTGGAAGGTTTTCTCTGGTTTCGTCGAACGTGATAGGGTTTTCGCGACGGAGGCTTTAAGTAGGCGGAAGGGCAGCCTCGGAGGCCTGACAGGGGGGCCACACACTAGGGCGGCGCGGGCCCCTTGGCCGCGCCGCCTTACTGTGTCGGCGCCCGTGGCCCCGTCTCCCTCCGGTCTCTGGAAGCTTCGTGCAAAAATAGGAACCCTGGCGTTGATTTCGTCCAATTCGAGAATATTTCCTTACTAGGATTTCTGAAACCAAAAACAGCGAAAACTGGCCCTTCGGCATCTCGTCAATAGGTTAGTTCCGGAAAATGCATAATAATGACATAAAGTGTGTATAAAACATGTAGATATCATCAATAATGTGGCATGGAACATAAGAAATTATCGATACGTCGGAGACGTATCACTGCTCTTGAAAGTCTGGTTGATAAGGTAGTTAGAGTACCCACTACCATTCATTGACAACAACAAACACCTCTCAAAACTTTACTTTTATGCTCTCTATATGATTTCAAAACTTAAAAAGCTCTAGCACATGATTTAATCCCTGCTTCCCTCTGCGAAGGGCCTTTCTTTTATTTTCATGTTGAGTTAGTAAACCTATTTCCCTCCATCTTAAGCAAGCAATTGAGTTGTTGTGATCCAACCATCTATATTGTGATCTACTTAATCATGCCTTTTATTCTTCCTTGTTCAGTACAAGTTTTATCTGAATGAATATAGCTTTGAAGATTATCGATGATTATGAGGAGATTATTATGATTGAGTATGCAAGTTTTGCTATAAGCTTTAATATAAGAGCGCTGCTCGATAAATAAGTACAATCTGTTAACTGTTCTTTGACCAAGAACGAAGTTTGCCATCACCAATTATGATTTCCTATGCACCTTTATTTGTGATTTCCTTTTACTTGTTTCAAGTTGAATCATATGGGGAAGTTGTTCACTAGAATGTCTTGTGTGAATTAATATGATGCTTCTTGTCCGTATTTTATTTATCGACTCTTCACTCCATAAACATGTGGTCTTGTTTATCGAGCTCAGTTTCGCTTGGGGACAAGCGAAGTCTAAGCTTGGGGGAGTTGATACGTCCAATTTGCATCACTATTTTATATCATAATTTACTATTATTCATTGATATATTTCATATTTAGAGATGATACTTATGTTATTTCATCTATTTTGCATGTTTCATGATTATTGGAGAATCGCGCACCGGAGTCAGGATTCTGCTGGAAAAAGCACCGTCAGAATGCAATATTTCGGAAGATCAGCAATTGACGGAAATTACACGGAAAATCTTATTTTTCCAGAAGACGGAGACAGCCAGAAGGAGGAGCCGAGGAGGGCCGCCATGGGCCCCCCATAGGCCGGCGCGGGCCCAGGCCTGGCCGCGCCGCCTTGTGGGGAGGGGGCCCACAACCCCCTCTGGCCTCCTCTCCTTCGCGTACTTCTTCGTCCCAAAAACCTAAGCTCGAGGGGATAGTCGCGAAGAGTCACAGCCGCCTCTGCGGGGCGGAAAACACCAGAGAGAAAAGAGCTCTCCGGCGGGCAGGAATCCGCCGGGGAAATTCCCTCCCGGAGGGGGAAATCGACGCCATCGTCACCGTCATCGAGCTGGACATCATCTCCATCATCATCACCATCATCTCCATCATCATCACCGCCATCTCCACCGCTGCACATCGTCACCGCTGTAACAATTAGGGTTGGATCTTGATTGTTTGATAGGGGAAACTATCCGGTATTGATTTCTACTTGTTATTGATGCTATTGAGTGAAACCATTGAACCAAGGTTTATGTTCAGATTGTTATTCATCATCATATCACCTCTGATCATGTTCCATATGATGTCTCGTGAGTAGTTCGTTTAGTTCTTGAGGACATGGGTGAAGTCTAAATGTTAGTAGTGAAATTTGTTGATTGATATTCAATGTTATGATATTTAAGTTGTGGTGTTATTCTTCTAGTGGTGTCATGTGAACGTCGACTACATGATACTTCACCTTTATGGGCCTAGGGAATACATCTTGTATTCGTTTGCTAATTGCGGGGTTGCCGGAGTGACAGAAACCTGAACCCCCGTTGGTATATCGATGCGGGAGGGATAGCAGGATCTCGAGTTTAAAGTTGTGGTTAGATTTATCTTAATTACTTTCTTGTATTTGCGGATGCTTGCAGGGGGTATAATCACAAGTATGTATTAGTCCTAGGAAGGGCGGTGCATTAGCATAGGTTCACCCACACAACACTTATCAAAACAATGAAGATTAATCAGCTATATGAAGCGAAAGCACTAGACTAAATCCCCGTTTGTCCTCAAGAACGTTTGGTCATTATAAGTAAACAAACCGGCTTGTCCTTTGTGCTAAAAAGGATTGGGCCACTCGCTGCAATTATTTCTCTCGCATTTTACTTACTCGTACTTTATTTATCTGCTATATCAAAACCCCCCAGAATACTTGTCTGTGAGCATTTACGGTGAATCCTTCATCGAAACTGCTTGTCAACACCTTCTGCTCCTCGTTGGGTTCGACACTCTTATTTATCGAAAGTACTACGATACACCCCCTATACTTGTGGGTCATCAACCGCGCCTTCATCAACGACGAGGCCGAAGAACCCGCACCACTTCACACCGTGGAGGCTACTCCGGATGATGAGGAGGATCCCGAGGAGCCCCCGTTTGATGGCCCTTCCGCACCACTTGATGATTTCTAGATGTGCACCTTCGAGACTTGTTTTATGTTAGGTTGTCCCGTATGATGCGACGTACCTTGTTGGTCCTTATGTGACCTTGTTGGTTGTGAACTTGATGCTTTTGGTAGTACCAACGTTTGTGGTTGAATGTTTGCAATTGTGTTTGTTATGCTTCCTTTACTTTCGAAGTTCTTTTCTTATGCATGCACATTCCTTCCCCTTGGCAAGCACTTGAACTCCCGAATTTCTCTTTTTCCGTCATCTCATTATCTTGTCTATCATCTCTACCTCCCCAGATGGTTGAGACCCGCCGTGGAGGTGCCTCTTCCGAAAACCCACCACCACCCCCGGATCCCGACATGACTCAAATCCTGCGTCTCTTGATGGAAGACCGCCAGCGTGCTCGCCAAGAAGTGAAGCCAACCTCGCTGCCCTTCGGCAGATTGCTCAAGCCGCCGCGGGAAACCGCAACAATGAAGAAGGAGAAGGACACGGCGAGGAAGCCCCAAGGTCACGCCTTAGGGATTTCCAGAACACCAACCCACCCGTGTTCTCCAAGTGCACCGCTCCCCTCGACGCGGACGATTGGCTCCGCACCATCGAGAACAACCTTGAAGTCGCTGTTGTTGGAGAGCATGAGAAGGTTCTTCTTGCCACTCACTTTCTGGACCCGCAAGAGCATGGTGGGAGAACGTCAAGGCCATGCAAGCCGCTGATCATGTCATCACTTGGGAGGAATTCACCACCAAGTTCCGCAAAGCTCACATTCCCACGGGTTTGATCAAGATGAAGCGTGATGAGTTTTTCAACCTGAAGCAGAACAACTCCAATGTGGTGGATTATCTTGATAAGTTCAACACCTTGGCAAGGTATGCACCTCAGGATACTGACACTGACGAGAAGAAGCGCGACCGTTTCATGAATGGCCTGCATGAAGAAATCCAGAGCATCCTCGTGGCTGTACCTTACCCTGACTTGGAAGCGCTCGTGGATGCCGCCATTATGGTGGAGTCTAAGCGCAAGGCTGCCTATGAAACCAGAAAGCGCAAGATGCAGCAGCAGCAAAGTGGACCTAGCAACCCCAAGTACCGCAGTCCGCCTCCATCAAGGCCTGCCAACCCACCTCAGAGGACCCCAGCATCCGCCCCTGTCTACCGCTCCAACAACAACACTCCAACCGTCCAGCTCCACAGTACCGTTCCGGAGGAGGAGGTTACAACAACAACCCCCGCCCCAATCCCCCAGCTCGTCCTCAAGGAGATGGATGTTTCGCTTGTGGGAAGCCTGGGCACTTCTCTCGTGAGTGCCCTACCAAGATGAGGACACCTCAGCGCGCCAATGCACCAAGACCCAATCAAGCTCAAGCTAGGACGGCGTCGGGAAAGAAGCCGGTTGTCAAGAAGCAGGCCAATGCCGCCCATGGACACCTGAACCATGCCAGCGCTGAAGAGGCTGAGGAAGCTCCGGACATCGTGATGGGTACGTTCTTAGTCAACTCCACTCCTGCCCGAGTTGTTTTTGATTCCGGAGCATCTCATTCTTTCGTTACCGAACCCTTCGTTAAGAAAAGTGGGCTAAAACCAACCATTATGAAACGCCTCATGCTAGTGCAAATTCCTGGATCCACCGCTAAAACCCGCCTATCTTGCAAACAAGTTCCCATTATCATACACGGAGTACCTTTCCAAGAAGAACTCATAGTTTTAGGAGCCCAAGGCTTAGAGGTAATACTTGGAATGGATTGGATGACTAAGTATAAGGGACACATCGACTGCGTCCAAAAATCTATTACCCTAACCAATGATCAAGGCTACCCATAAAATACACCGCCACTACACACTCATCCAAATCCTTCTGCAAGAAAAGTATCGTTGGACCAACCTTAGATCAAGTTCCAATCGTCTGTGAATATCCGGATGTGTTTCCGGAGGAGTTGCCTGGTATGCCCCCGGACCGGGACATTGAATTCATCATAGAACTAATCCCGGGTACCGCACCCATAGCCCAAAGACCCTATCGTATGAACCCCCAAGAGCTGATCGAGCTAAAGAAACAATTGGACGACATGTTGGCCAAAGGTCTGATCCGACCTAGTGCTTCACCATGGGGATCGCCTGTGATCTTCGTGGACAAAAGAGATGGAACCATTCGCCTATGTGTGGATTACCGGAGGCTAAATGATGTCACCATCAAAAATAAGTATCCCCTGCCCAAGATTGATGACCTATTCGACCAAATGAATGGAGCCAAAGTTTTCACCAAGATAGACCTACGCACTGGGTATCACCAACTCAAAGTTAGAGAATCCGACATTCCCAAGACTGCCTTCACCACCCGTTACGGATTGTATGAGTACACCGTAATGTCCTTTGGACTCACCAATGCGAAATAAAAGGCAGAATCTGTCAAAACAGAACAGTCCGTAAAGACGAATTTTCCAGGGGCACTTAACTTGCTCAGATGAAAATGCTCAAATTGAATGAAAGTTGCGTAAATATCTGAGAATCACACACGTAAATTGGCAGATTTTTCTGAGTTACTGATGTCTACGGGTGCTTCTATTCTTGTAGACAGTGTTGGGCCTCCAAGAGGAGAGGTTTGTAGAACAGCAGCAAGTTTCCCTTAAGTGGATCACCCAAGGTTTATCGAACTCAGGGAGGAAGAGGTCAAAGATATCCCTCTCATGCAACCCTGCAACCACAAAGCAAGAAGTCTCTTGTGTCCCCAACACACCTAATAGGTGCACTAGTTCGACGAAGAGATAGTGAAATACAAGTGGTATGAATGAATATGAGCAGTAGTACGGCGCCAGAAAAGTGCTTGCTGGCGTGCAGTTGATGGTAGTAATATTGCAGGAAGTAAAGATGCAGTAAAACAAGCAGCGATAGCAATATTTAGGAACAAGGCCTAGGGATCATACTTTCACTAGTGGACACTCTCAACATTGATCACATAACAGAATAAATAGATAGATGCTAGACTCTACACCCTCTTGTTGGATGATGAACACCACTAACTGTGTAGGATTACACGAACCCTCAATGCCGGAGTTAACAAGCTCCACAATATTCAATGTTCATATTTAAATAACCTTAGAGTGCATAACAGATCAACATAACCAAACCAAGTACTAACATAGCATGCACACTGTCACCTTCACACTACGAAAGGAGGCATAGATCACATCAATACCATCATAGCAATAGTTAACTTCATAATCTACAAGAGATCACAATCATAGCCTACGCCAAGTACTACACGATGCACACACTGTCACCATTACACCGTGCAGGAGGAATAAACTACTTTAATAACATCACTAGAGTAGCACACGGATAAATTGTGATACAAAACAAATTGCAATCATAAAGAGATATAAATAAGCACTTCACTATGCCATTCATAACAGTGAATAAGTATTCCTAAGAGACCCAAGGTGCACACACTGTCACCTTTACACACGTGGGACAAGGAGTCTCAGGAGATCACATAAGTAAAACCCACTTGACTAGCATAATGACATCTAGATTACAAGCATCATCATATGAATCTCAATCATGTAAGGCAGCTCATGAGATTATTGTATTGAAGCACATAGGAGAGAGATTAACCACATAGCTACCGGTACAGCCCCGAGCCTCGATGGAGAACTACTCCCTCCACATGGGAGACAGCAGCGTTGATGAAGATGGCGGTGGTGTTGATGGATAAGCCTTCAGGGCACTTCCCCGTCCGGCGGCGTGCGGGAATAGAGACTCCTGTCCCCCAGATCTTGGCTTCGCGATGGTGGCGGCTCTGGAAGGTTTTCTCTGGTTTCGTCGAACGTGATAGGGTTTTCGCGACGGAGACTTTAAGTAGGCGGAAGGGCAAGGTCGGTGGAGTCCTGGTGGGGCCACACACTAGGCCGGCGCGGCCAGGGCTTGGGCCGCGCCGCCCCGTGTCCCCACCTCGTGCCACTGTTTCCCCTTTGACAGGCTTCGTGGAAAAATAGGACCACAGGCGTTGATTTCGTCCAATTCAGAGAATATTTCCTTACTAGGATTTCTGAAACCAAAAACAAAACAGGAACTGGCACTTCGGCATCTCGTCAATAGGTTAGTTCCGGAAGCATAAATATGACATAAAGTATGCATAAAACATGTAGATATCATCAATAATGTGGCATGGAACATAAGAAATTATCGATACGTCAGAGACGTATCAGCATCCCCAAGCTTAGTTCTGCTCGTCCCGAGCAGGTAAACGATAACAAAGATAATTTCTGGAGTGACATGCCATCATAACCTTGATCATACTATTGTAAGCATATGTAATGAATGCAGCGATCAAAACAATGGTAATGACATGAGTAAACAAATGAATCATAAAGCAAAGACTTTTCATGAATAGTACTTTCAAGACAGGCATCAATAAGTCTTGCATAAGAGTTAACTCATAAAGCAATAAATCAAAGTAAAGGTATTGAAGCAACACAAAGGAAGATTAAGTTTCAGCGGTTGCTTTCAACTTATAACATGTATATCTCATGGATAGTGTCAATGTAAAGTAATATAACAAGTGCAATATGCAAGTATGTAAGAATCAATGCACGGTTCACACAAGTGTTTGCTTCTTGAGATGGAGAGAAATAGGTGAACTGACTCAACATAAAAGTAAAAGAAAGGTCCTTCAAAGAGGAAAGCATCGATTGCTATATTTGTGCTAGAGCTTTGGTTTTGAAAACATGAAACAATTTTGTCAACGGTAGTAATAAAGCATATGTATTATGTAAATTATATCTTACAAGTTGCAAGCCTCATGCATAGTATACTAGTAGTGCCCGCACCTTGTCCTAATTAGCTTGGGTTAACACGGATTATCATTGCATAACATATGTTTCAACCAAGTGTCACAAAGGGGTACCTCTATGCCGCCTGTACAAGGGTCTAAGGAGAAAGTTCGCATTGGATTTCTCGCTTTTGATCATTCTTCAACTTAGACACCCATACCGGGACAACATAGACAAGAGATAATGGACTCCTCTTTTAATGCTTAAGCATTCAACAACAGATAATATTCTCATAAGATATTGAGGTTTTATGTCCAAACTGAAACTTCCACCATGATTCATGGCTTTAGTTAGCGGCCCAATGTTCTTCTCTAACAGTATGCATACTCAAACCATTTGATTGTGAAAACCGCCCTTACTTCAGACAAGACGAACATGCATAGCAACGCACATGATATTCAACAAAGAGTTGATGGCGTCCCCAGGAGCATGGTTATCACACAACAAGCAACTTAATAAGAGATAAAGTGCATAAGTACATATTCAATACCACAATAGTTTTTAAGGCTATTTTGTCCCATGAGCTATATATTGCAAAGGCGAATGATGGAAATTTAAAGGTAGCACTCAAGCAATTTACTTTGGAATGGCGGAGAAATACCATGTAGTAGGTAGGTATGGTGGACACAAATGGCATAGTGGTTGGCTCAAGGATTTTGGATGCATGAGAAGTATTCCCTCTCGATACAAGGTTTAGGCTAGCAAAGTTATTTGAAACAAACACAAGGATGAACCGGTGCAGCAAAACTTACATAAAAGACATATTGTAAACATTATAAGACTCTACACCGTCTTCCTTGTTGTTCAAAACTCAATACTAGAAATTATCTAGACCTTAGAGAGACCAATTATGCAAACCAAATTTTAGCAAGCTCTATGTATTTCTTCATTAATAGGTGAAAAGTATATGATGCAAGAGCTTAAACATGAGCACAACAATTGCCAAGTATCAAATTATCCAAGACATTTTATCAATTACTACATGTAGCATTTCCCGTTTCCAACCATATAACAATTAACGAAGCAGTTTCAGCCTTCGCCATAAACATTAAAAGCTAAGAACACATGTGTTCATATGAACCAGCGGAGCGTGTCTCTCTCCCACACAAGCATTTATTCAAACAAAAATAAAAACAAAAACAAACAGACGCTCCAAGTGAAGTACATAAGATGTGACCGAATATAGTTTCAAGAAAAGAAACCTGATAATTTGTCGATGAAGAAGGGGATGCCTTGGGCATCCCCAAGCTTAGATGCTTGAGTCTTCTTAAAATATGCAGGGATGAACCACCGGGGCATCCCCAAGCTTAGACTTTTCACTCTTCTTGATCATAGTATATCATCCTCCTCTCTTGACCCTTGAAAACTTCCTCCACACCAAACTCGAAACAAACTCATTAGAGGGTTAGTGCATAATCAAATATTCACATGTTCAGAGGTGACACAATCATTCTTAACACTTCTGGACATTGCACAAAGCTACTGGAAGTCAATGGAACAAAGAAATCCATCCAACACAGCAAAAGAGGCAATGCGAAATAAAAGGCAGAATCTGTCAAAACAGAACAGTCCATAAATACGAATTTTAAAGTGGCACCAGACTTGCTCAGATGAAAATGATCAAATTGAATGAAAGTTGCGTACATATCTGAGGATCACTCACGTAAATTGGCATAATTTTCTGAGTTACCTACAGAAATTAGGCCCAGATTCGTGACAAAAGAAATCTGTTTCTGCGCAGTAATCCAAATCTAGTATGAACCTTACTATCAAAGACTTTACTTGCACAACAATGCAACAAAACTAAGATAAGGAGAGGTTGCTACAGTAGTAACAACTTCCAAGACACAAATATAAAACAAAGGTACTGTAGCAAAATAAACACATGGGTTATCTCCCAAGAAGTGCTTTCTTTATAGCCATTAAGATGGGCTCAGTAATTTCAATGATGCACTCCCAAGAAATAAGAGTTGAAGCAAAAGAGAGCATCAAGAGGCAAATTCAAAACAAATTTAAGTCTAACATGCTTCCTATGAAAAGGAATCTTGTACACAAATGAATTCATGAAGAACAAAGTGACAAGCATAAGAGGATAAAACACGAGTAACTTCAAGATTCTCAACATAAAGAGGGGAAACTTAATATTATTAAGATGCATACAACCATGTTTCCCTCTCTCATAATAACTTTCAGTAGCAACATGAGCAAACTCAACAATATAACTATCACATAAAGCATTCTTATCATGAGTCTCATGCATAAAATTATTACTCTCCACATAGGCATAATCAATTTTATTAGTTGTAGTGGGAGCAAATTTAACAAAGTAGCTATCATTATTATTCTCATCATCAAATATAGGAGGCATATTGTAATCATAATTAAACTTATCCTCCATAGTAGGCGGTACTAAAAGACCACTATCATTATAATCATCATAAATAGGAGGCAAAGTATCATCAAAGTAAATTTTCTCCTCAATGCTTGGGGGACTAAAAAGATCATGCTCATCAGAACCAGCTTCCCCAAGCTTAGAACTTTCTATATCATTAGCAACAATGGTATTCAAAGTGTTCATACTAATATGTTCCATGGGTTTTTTAATTTTCGCATCAAACCATCCATGTCTTAAATCAGGAAATAGAATAAGAAGCTCTTGTTGTCCATTATGCCTAACTAGTGTAAACAAGAAACAATAAGATGCAATTGCAGGATCTAAAGGAAATAGCTTCGAGCACACACACAACGGCGCGAGAAAAGTACTTAGTTACCTGGACCGGAGTATGAGTGCCTTTACCTTTCCTCCCCGACAACGGCGCGAGAAAAGTGCTTGATGTCTACGGGTGCTTCTATTCTTGTAGACAGTGTTGGGCCTCCAAGAGCAGAGGTTTGTAGAACAGCAGCAAGTTTCCCTTAAGTGGATCACCCAAGGTTTATCGAACTCGGGGAGGAAGAGGTCAAAGATATCCCTCTCATGCAACCCTGCAACCACAAAGCAAGAAGTCTCTTGTGTCCCCAACACACCTAATAGGTGCACTAGTTCGGCAAAGAGATAGTGAAATACAAGTGGTATGAATGAATATGAGCAGTAGTACGGCGCCAGAAAATAGTGCTTGCTGGCGTGCGGTTGATGGTAGTAATATTGCAGGAAGTAAAGATGCAGTAAAACAGTAAACAAGCAGCGATAGCAGTATTTAGGAACAAGGCCTAGGGATCATACTTTCACTAGTGGACACTCTCAACATTGATCACATAACAGAATAAATAGATAGATGCTAAACTCTACACCCTCTTGTTGGATGATGAACACCACTAACTGTGTAGGATTACACGAACCCTCAATGCCGGAGTTAACAAGCTCCACAATATTCAATGTTCATATTTAAATAACCTTAGAGTGCATAACAGATCAACATAACCAAACCAAGTACTAACATAGCATGCACACTGTCACCTTCACACTACGAAAGGAGGCATAGATCACATCAATACCATCATAGCAATAGTTAACTTCATAATCTACAAGAGATCACAATCATAGCCTACGCCAAGTACTACACGATGCACACACTGTCACCATTACACCGTGCGGAGGAATAAACTACTTTAATAACATCACTAGAGTAGCACACGGATAAATTGTGATACAAAACACATTCCAATCATAAAGAGATATAAATAAGCACTTCACTATGCCATTCATAACAGTGAATAAGTATTCTGTGAAATATAGCCTAAGAGACCCACATGGTGCACACACTGTCACCTTTACACACGTGGGACAAGGAGTCTCCGGAGATCACATAAGTAAAACCCACTTGACTAGCATAATGACATCTAGATTACAAGCATCATCATATGAATCTCAATCATGTAAGGCAGCTCATGAGATTATTGTATTGAAGCACATAGGAGAGAGATTAACCACATAGCTACCGGTACAGCCCCGAGCCTCGATGGAGAACTACTCCCTCCTCATGGGAGAAGCAGCGTTGATGAAGATGGCGGTGGTGTTGATGGAGAAGCCTTCGGGGGCACTTCCCCGTCTCGGCGGCGTGCCGGACAGAGACTCCTGTCCCCAGATCTTGGCTTCGCGATGGCGGCGGCTCGGAAGGTTTTCTGGTTTCGTCGAACGTGATAGGGTTTTCGCGACGGAGACTTTAAGTAGGCGGAAGGGCAAGGTCGGTGGAGTCCTGGTGGGGCCACACACTAGGCCGGCGCGGCCAGGGCTTGGGCCACGCCGCCCTACTGTGTCCCCACCTCGTGGCCCCATGTTTCCCCGGACTTAGGCTTCGTGGAAAAATAGGACCCTGGGCGTTGATTTCGTCCAATTCCGAGAATATTTCCTTACTAGGATTTCTGAAACCAAAAACAGCAGAAAACAGCAACTGGCACTTCAGCATCTCGTCAATAGGTTAGTTCCGGAAAACGCATAAATATGACATAAAGTATGCATAAAACATGTAGATATCATCAATAATGTGGCATGGAACATAAGAAATTATCGATACGTCGGAGACGTATCATTACCTAAGACTACTGCTCAAATTCGTGACACAAGAAATCTTTCTGTAATCCAAATCTAGTATTGACTTTACTATCAAAGACTTTACTTGGAACAACAATGCAATAAAATAAAGATAAGGAGAGGTTGCTACAGTAGTAACAACTTCCAAGACTCAAATATAAAACAAAAGTGCTGTAGTAAAATCATGGGTTGTCTCCCATAAGCGCTTTTCTTTAACGCCTTTTAGCTAGGCGCAGAAAGTGTGAATCAAGTGTTATCAAGAGATGAAGCATCGACATCATAATTTGTTCTTATAATAGAATCATAAGGTAACTTCATTCTCTTTCTAGGGAAGTGTTCCATACCTTTCTTGAGAGGAAATTGATACTTAATATTACCTTCCTTCACATCAATAGTAGCACCAACAGTTTGAAGAAAAGGTCTTCTCAATATAATGGGACAAGATGCATTGCATTCAATATCCAAGACAACAAAATCAACGGGGACAAGGTTATTGTTAACCATAATACGAACATTATCAATCCTCCCCAAAGGTTTCTTTATAGCATTATCAGCAAGATTAACATCCAAATAACAATTTTTCAATGGTGGCAAGTCAAGCATATCATAGATTTTCTTAGGCATAACAGAAATACTTGCACCAAGATCACATAAAGAATTACAATCAAAATCATTGACCCTCATCTTAATGATGGGCTCCCAACCATCTTCTAACTTCCTAGGAATGGAAGTTTCAAGTTTTAGTTTCTCTTCTCTAGCTTTTATGAGAGCATTTGTAATATGTTTTGTAAAGGCCAAATTTATAGCACTAGCATTAGGACTTCTAGCAAGTTTTTGTAAGAACTTTATAACTTCAGAGATGTGACAATCATCAAAATCTAAACCATTATGATCTACAGCAATGGGATCATTGTCCCCAATGTTGGAAAAATTTCAGCAGTTTTATCACAAGCAGTTTCAGCAGTTTTAGCAGTTTCAGGCAATTTTGCACGCTTTGCACTAGGAGTAGAAACATTGCCAACACCAATTATTTTACCATTGATAGTAGGAGGTGTAGCAACATGTGAAGCATTATCATTACTAGTGGTGGTAATTGTCCAAACTTTAGCTACATTATTCTCTTTAGCAAGTTTTTCGTTTTCTTCTCTTTCCCACCTAGCATGCAATTCAGCCATCAATCTTATATTCTCATTAATTCTAACTTGGATGGCGTTTGCTGTAGTAACAATATTATTATCATTATCCTTATTAGGCATAACTTTCAATTTTAAAAGATCAACATCAGAGGCAAGTCTATCAACCTTAGAAGCAAGAATATCAATTTTATCAAGCTTTTCCTCAACAGATTTGTTAAAAGCAGGTTGTGTACTAATAAATTCTTTAAGCATGGCTTCAAGACCAGAGGGTACACTCCTATTATTGTTGTAAGAATTCCATAAGAATTACCATAACCATTACCATTATTAGAAGGATATGGCCTATAGTTGTTACCAGAATTATTCCTATAAGCATTGTTGTTGAAATTATTATTTTTAATGAAGTTCACATCAACATGTTCTTCTTGAGCAACCAATGAAGCTAACGGAACATTATTAGGATCAACATTAGTCCTACCGTTCACAAGCATAGACATAATCATATCAATCTTATCACTCAAGGAGGAGGTTTCTTCGACATTTACCTTCTTACCTTGTGGAGCCCTTTCCGCGTGCCATTCAGAGTAATTGACCATCATATCATCAAGAAGCTTTGTAGCCGCCCCCAAGGTGATGGACATAAAGGTACCTCCAGCAGCTGAATCCAATAGATTCCGCGAAGAAAAAATCAGTCCTGCATAAAAGGTTTGGTGATCATCCAAGTAGTCAGTCCATGGGTTGGGCAATTCTTTACCAAAGATTTCATTCTTTCCCATGCTTGAGCAACATGTTCATTATCCAATTGCTTAAAATTCATTATGCTACTTCTCAAAGATATAATTTTAGCAGGAGGATAATATCTACCAATAAAAGCATCTTTACATTTAGTCCATGAATCAATACTATTCTTAGGCAAAGATAGCAACCAATCTTTAGCTCTTCCTCTTAAGGAGAAAGGAAACAATTTCAATTTTATAATTTCACCATCTACATCCTTATATTTTTGCATTTCACATAGTTCAACAAAATTATTAAGATGGGCAGCAGCATCATCAGAACTAACACCATAAAATTGCTCTCTCATAACAAGATTCAGTAAGGCAGGTTTAATTTCAAAGAATTCTGCTGTAGTAGCAGGTGGAGCAATGGGTGTGCATAGGAAATCATTATTATTAGTGTTTGTGAAGTCACACAACTTAGTATTTTCAGGAGTACCCATTTTAGCAATAGTAAACAAAGCAAACTAAATAAAGTAAATGCAAGTAACTAATTTTTTGTGTTTTTAATATGGAGAACGCAAACAAGATAGTAAATAAATTAAAACTAGCAACTAATTTTTTTGTGTTTTGTTTTAGTGCAGCAAACAAAGTAGTAAATAAAGTAAAGTAAAGCAAGACAAAAACAAAGTAAAGAGATTGGAAGTGGAGACTCCCCTTGCAGCGTGTCTTGATCTCCCCGGCAACGGCGCCAGAAAAAGAGCTTGATGCGTGCAGTTAACACACGTCCGTTGGGAACCCCAAGAGGAAGGTGTGATGTGTACAGTAGCAAGTTTTCCCTCAGAAACAAACCAAGGTTTATCGAACCAGTAGGAGCCAAGAAGCACGTTGAAGGTTGATGGCGGCGAAGTGTAGTGCGGCGCAACACCAGGGATACCCAACGTGGAACCTGCACAACACAATCAAAGTACTTTGCCCCAACGTAACAGTGAGGTTGTCAATCTCACCGGCTTTCTAAACTATTTGAAGATTCCAAGATGACCTATTAGGAACCAAAGACCTGATAGGTTTAGCTAAATCATTAGATACGACGATTTGTGTGATTTGCGAGCTGTTCTTTTTCTGGTTTTCATGACACTCGCAAATAAAATTATTTCCAGAACAAAATTTGTTTGTAAGGGCATATCTATAGTTCTTTCTCCCTAGGATCTACAACTTTCCTATCTTAAACCATGAGACTGAGAACATGCATTCAAGACATGGAGAAGAACTGAAGAACGGCAAAGTAATTGGAGATACCTCGAAGATATTTGGTGATCTACAAAGAGTTTCTTTTAAGGGTGGTAGCATCCTAGTGTCGCCCAAACCCATTTTCTTTCTAGCCTTCTCGAATCTCGAGGACGAGATTCCTTTTAAGGGTGGTAGTTTGTAACATCCCAAATTTTTCCAAATTTTGGAATGTTAAATAAAATAAAATATGTTGATTGCATTGATGACTTTGTTGGAATTTTCGAAGAAATTGAAACTTTTGAGGAATTGTTTAAACTTTTCTCAATTACGATGAAAACATTATACATGAGCGGATAAATATGACTATCCAAAATTATAAATCATGGTTGAGGAAAATTTATACAAATCCGATTTGTGTGTTGTGTTTTAACACTTGGATCTATGTAGTGTTTAAATATTTATCCAAACCTTGTTGAATTATCTAAGAGAGGGAATAATATGACGTTTCCAAAATATATAAATGGTTTGGAAAATATTTCGTTTGTGGTATTATTTGAATTTTATTGCATTTCAGATTTTGATATACCTTATTTCATTTCCATGAACAAAACAATGTAATGTGAGACGGGGATACCATGACATCCTCAAATGCATAGTTGGAAATAATTTAAATATATCACATGTATGTTTATTTTATAAACAAATGATTTATAAAACTAAAGTTGGGTGAAAGATATATTTTCTTTGCCCAATATAAGTATTTTGTTTTATTTAGATTTTTCTGTATAAAGATTTGATAGGATGTGAATCTTATTTCCAGAAATAGAATGAGAAAACAATAGAAGGGCCTAGCCAGACCAAGCAGCCAATTCGGCCCACTCATGACCATCTATGCCAAGCAGCCGATCCATCGTCTTCCTCGTGGTGAAGGCACATAAACATGGCGTTACGCCATGGACATTGTTGTGTAGCTCTTTTCCTCCCGATTCCAAATATCCTAGTGACCCTTTTACCTTACATTTAACACGTAAGTTACTCACCATTCATCCACGGTTCAATTCAGGGCAATTAAATCTCACTTTAGTGCATCTTAAATCGCCTGTATGTGCGAGCGGAAACGAGCTTCAAAACTTCCCGTCAGCGACCCGTCGCCTGGCCTCTCCTATCTTTATAAGCACCGTCCGAGCCTCCTCTTCATATGTTTCATCCCTCCACCAATTCCACGCTCAAGTTCTGCTTGCATCGCTGCCGGATATTGTCGTTGAAATTTCCACCGGCAACGATTAAGCCCATCGTCGATTCTGTCAGATCCAGAGACCAGAGGGACTGAGGCAATGTTTCTTATCTCTTTCATCTTCTCTAGATGGAACACATCCGTTTAAGTATAAAACCATCCGTTGTGGCTTTGTGCAGCCGGCGACCCTCAACGACGACCCGCTACGCAGCCGCGCCAATCCCGACATCGAGCGCCCCCTCGTGAGTAATTTTGCAGTAGGTTCCTTTGTCTTATTTTCCTTTTCTTGCAAGACTGCAAAGTCAGAACCGATCAAATTCAGTTTGTTTTTCATGGCAAGGCTCGATGCCAGGCACGTACTAGTATGGTAGTACCACTAGTCCAGGGAATTCCCGGCAAGAACGCTCGTGTTGAGATCACCGTGGCTCAACTCCTCCAGTTGGTGAGTTTTCTGAATCCCTGCAGCATCCCTAAACAGTACCGTGTCTTAGCCTTTTCCTATTTTCAGATTTCTATTTATTTGTAGACAGAAACTTGGAAAGATCATATCTTGAATTTCATTCATCCAGATTTTGCAAATTTGATATCGTTGGAATCCTTAGGAAATCTAGAGTCCAATGGAACCACTAGTCTCAAGTATTGACAGTTATAATATATTTGAATTTCCAATGGAAGATTTGAGTATTTTTGTCATAACTTAAAAAAACTAGAATTCTTCTCAATATGACCCCTTTGGAAAAGTTAACCCTCATGTTGATACCCATCTGTTAGTACCCGTACGCCTTAGTTCCCATCTTGTCCATGACCTTGTGCAGAATATCTTAGGATATAATCTTAACTCTCACAAAATTCTAAGCTGGAAACTACGCAAATTTAATTAGGATTTGTCAGTAATAAAATTAGTGTTGCTAGTGAATACTAAATAAAGTAATTTGGTTTTATTTGGAGTTTATTTATATTTTCTATATTTCATTTTTGTTGGATATTTTCTTTTGAGATGTGTGTATGTTTATGTATAGTATTCTTTGCTTTTCCTTGCGATAGACTTCACGAAGAGTGACGGGATAGTTTACCAAGGAAATAATATGAGTTGCTAAGTTCACCAGATAACTACTCTTCCACAAAGAAAGGCAAGTTACACATCACCTTTTGTCCTACTATTTTTGATATGCATGTTTTACAAATATTTTCGTAGAAATGCATGTGTAGGAAATTATGCTTTGCTATCCTAGTAGAGAGCCATAGGATTTCTTACCATGTTCCTTGTAGCCCTTTTATTAAAATGCGTATATTGTATGAGTGCTTGCCAATTGCTTGGTAGACGTGGGATATGGGTTTTCAAAGAACAAAACCTTTTATGAAAATTGACATGCGCCCATTCTGGGGTTGTATGGTGAAAATGTTTTTGAAATAAAAACTTATCAAAATGTTTTCCTCTGGGCGGAGTGGTATGTTGGGAGCGTCTACAAGAGCTGCATCCAGTGAGTGGCTCTGCAGACTCAGGTTTTGGTGGGGACCGCCGCCCAGGGTCAAAGAGATCTTCAAAGTTTCAGTTAAAGAAGCTTCCAGTACAGCCACATGCTATATGGGCTCTGGCTTAGTCGTACATAGAGGGAAACCCTTGCATCGGTACCGCCATTGGAGAGGGGTCTTCGGATCATAGTTGCGGGCGGACTGGGATTATGTATAGGGGGCTTCTATGGAAAACTTCGTCATGATCCATGCCCGGTTAAGCCAAATGAAGGATACAACAAAAAGGATGGATTGTGACATGTGGGGAAAGTGTACAACCTCTGCAGAGTGTATGATCTAATCGATTAGCCGTGCTCCCGGATATGAGCAATTTGAGCAACTGAAGATTGAAGCGGATGAAGGATCTCCTATGTTTTCAAAACCTTTTCAAAAATTGTTTTGGCATGCTAAGTTTATCCAGTGAGTGGCTCTGAACTTAGGATTGCCCGAACTGTTTTGCAATTACTACTTTCATCCAGTGAGTGGCTCTGAATTTAGTGTTGCCTAAAAACTTAATGCATGCTAACTCTATCCAGTGAGTGGCTCTGGAGTTAGTTTAGCTTGTTTTGGGGATGGGATGTAGGATGGTGAACCTTGGTGGATTCCTTGTGTTTGTCCAGCCCTATATTATTTTGTTTTAAAAATATATAAAGACAAAGAAAGTTTCTAAAAAGATTTTCACGAAACAAAATTGGCTTTACGCAAAATAAACCCTGAGCCTTCCTTTGACATTCCTTTGCATGTATATAATTATAAATCACCTTTGCAACTTGTGTAACTTGCCAATACATTCAAAGTATTGACCAAATATTTTTGGCTGTAACTTTACCTGTTGCAGATGATGAGTGATGACGACTAGGATCATGGGTCTATACTCAACAAGCCCTGTGGCGTTGATGAAGCCCAAGACGTACCTTTATGTTTCCGCTGTAATGTGAGCCAGCCACTATGCTGTGCAAGGATGTAATAAACTCTGGATTCATCGTTTGAGTAATAAAATGACGTATGTTATATCTTGATATTCATTTGTTACTGTGTGTGCTAGCTATGATCCAGGGATAGCACTGTAAGCACAGAGATTCGAACCCTACCAGGTTCGGGTCGCTACAAAGATGCATTGCATTCAATATCCAAGACAACAAAATCAACGGGGACAAGGTTATTGTTAACCATAATACGAACATTATCAATCCTCCCCAAAGGTTTCTTTATAGCATTATCAGCAAGATTAACATCCAAATAACAATTTTTCAATGGTGGCAAGTCAAGCATATCATAGATTTTCTTAGGCATAACAGAAATACTTGCACCAAGATCACATAAAGAATTACAATCAAAATCATTGACCCTCATCTTAATGATGGGCTCCCAACCATCTTCTAACTTCCTAGGAATAGAAGTTTCAAGTTTTAGTTTCTCTTCTCTAGCTTTTATGAGAGCATTTGTAATATGTTTTGTAAAGACCAAATTTATAGCACTAGCATTAGGACTTCTAGCAAGTTTTTGTAAGAACTTTATAACTTCAGAGATGTGACAATCATCAAAATCTAAACCATTATGATCTACAGCAATGGGATCATTGTCCCCAATGTTGGAAAAAATTTCAGCAGTTTTATCACAAGCAGTTTCAGCAGTTTTAGCAGTTTCAGGTAATTTTGCACGCTTTGCACTAGGAGTAGAAACATTGCCAACACCAATTATTTTACCATTGATAGTAGGAGGTGTAGCAACATGTAAGCACAGAGATTCGAACCCTACCAGGTTCGGGTCGCTACAAAATGGTATCAGAGCATATGTTGACTGTAGGACGTGACCCTAGCAAATGGAAACCATAGGATCAACTATATTCTTAAAGAGTTTTTAAAAATACTCTCATAGTACTACTCATCTTTCTTAAGATTGAAAAAATGATTTCTGTTCTCTTGCCTCTTCAAATACATAGTTTGACATCACCCACAATTACCCGAAAAACTCAAAATTCTCTTTTGTCAAGAATACTTATTTGTGAAAGAAATTATTTGTGGAAATTCTCGTATTCTACTTCTCAATTATTGTCTATCTTGACCTATTTGGTTTTTGAAATAATTTAAAACTCTTCTATTAAAATTCTTCAAGAGAAAGTGCTTTCAATTCTGAGGTGATGGCCGGATCTACAATGACACCATTGGACATCTTCAAAAGGAGTGAAGTTATAAATACTGAAGTCTCTAAACTATTTGAAGATTCCAAGATGACCTATTAGGAACCAAAGACCTGATAGGTTTAGCTAAATCATTAGATACGACGATTTGTGTGATTTGCGAGCTGTTCTTTTTCTGGTTTTCATGACACTCGCAAATAAAATTATTTCCAGAACAAGAACAAAATTTGTTTGTAAGGGCATATCTATAGTTCTTTCTCCCTAGGATCTACAACTTTCCTATCTTAAACCCATGAGACTGAGAACATGCATTCAAGACATGGAGAAGAACTGAAGAACGGCAAAGTAATTGGAGATACCTCGAAGATATTTGGTGATCTACGAAGAGTTTCTTTTAAGGGTGGTAGCATCTTAGTGTCGCCCAAACCCATTTTCTTTCTAGCCTTCTCGAATCTCGAGGACGAGATTCCTTTTAAGGGTGGTAGTTTGTAACATCCCAAATTTTTCCAAATTTTGGAATGTTAAATAAAATAAAATATGTTGATTGAATTGTTGTCTTTGTTGAATTTTCGAAGAAATTGAAACTTTTGAGGAATTGTTTAAACTTTTCTCAATTACGATGAAAACATTATACATGAGCGGATAAATATGACTATCCAAAATTATAAATCATGGTTGAGGAAAATTTATACAAATCCGATTTGTGTGTTGTGTTTTACCACTTTGATCTATGTATTGTTTAAATATTTATCCAAACCTTGTTGAATTATCTAAGAGAGGGAATAATATGACGTTTCCAAAATATATAAATGGTTTGGAAAATATTTCGTTTGTGGTATTATTTGAATTTTATTGCATTTCAGATTTTGATATACCTTATTTCATTTCCATGAACAAAACAATGTAATGTGAGACGGGGATACCATGACATCCTCAAATGCATAGTTGGAAATAATTTAAATATATCACATGTATGTTTATTTTATAAACAAATGATTTATAAAACTAAAGTTGGGTGAAAGATATATTTTCTTTGCCCAATATAAGTATTTTGTTTTATTTAGATTTTTCTGTATAAATATTTGATAGGATGTGAATCTTATTTCCAGAAATAGAATGAGAAAACAATAGAAGGGCCTAGCCAGACCAAGCAGCCAATTCGGCCCACTCATGACCATCTATGCCAAGCAGCCGATCCATCGTCTTCCTCGTGGTGAAGGCACATAAACATGGCGTTACGCCATGGACATTGCTGTGTAGCTCTTTTCCTCCCGATTCCAAATATCCTAGTGACCCTTTTACCTTACATTTAACACGTAAGTTACTCACCATTCATCCACGGTTCAATTCAGGGCAATTAAATCTCACTTTAGTGCATCTTAAATCGCCTGTATGTGCGAGCGGAAACGAGCTTCAAAACTTCCCGTCAGCGACCCGTCGCCTGGCCTCTCCTATCTTTATAAGCACCGTCCGAGCCTCCTCTTCATATGTTTCATCCCTCCACCAATTCCACGCTCAAGTTCTGCTTGCATCGCTGCCGGATATTGTCGTTGAAATTTCCACCGGCAACGATTAAGCCCATCGTCGATTCTGCCAGATCCAGAGACCAGAGGGACTGAGGCAATGTTTCTTATCTCTTTCATCTTCTCTAGATGGAACACATCCGTTTAAGTATAAAACCATCCGTTGTGGCTTTGTGCAGCCGGCGACCCTCAACGACGACCCGCTACGCAGCCGCGCCAATCCCGACATCGAGCGCCCCCTCGTGAGTAATTTTGCAGTAGGTTCCTTTGTCTTATTTTCCTTTTCTTGCAAGACTGCAAAGTCAGAACCGATCAAATTCAGTTTGTTTTTCATGCCAAGGCTCGATGCCAGGCACGTACTAGTATGGTAGTACCACTAGTCCAGGGAATTCCCGGCAAGAACGCTCGTGTTGAGATCACCGTGGCTCAACTCCTCCAGTTGGTGAGTTTTCTGAATCCCTGCAGCATCCCTAAACAGTACCGTGTCTTAGCCTTTTCCTATTTTCAGATTTCTGTTTATTTGTAGACAGAAACTTGGAAAGATCATATCTTGAATTTCATTCATCCAGATTTTGCAAATTTGATATCGTTGGAATCCTTAGGAAATCTAGAGTCCAATGGAACCACTAGTCTCAAGTATTGACAGTTATAATATATTTGAATTTCCAATGGAAGATTTGAGTATTTTGTCATAACTTAAATTCTACAATTCTTTTCAATATGATTCTTTTGGAAAAGTTGACCCTCATGTTGATACCCATCTGTTAGTACCCGTACGCCTTAGTTCCCATCTTGTCCATGACCTTGTGCAGAATATCTTAGGATATAATCTTAACTCTCACAAAATTCTAAGCTGGAAACTACGCAAATTTAATTAGGATTTGTCAGTAATAAAATTAGTGTTGCTAGTGAATACTAAATAAAGTAATTTGGTTTTATTTGGAGTTTATTTATATTTTCTATATTTCATTTTTGTTGGATATTTTCTTTTGAGATGTGTGTATGTTTATGTATAGTATTCTTTGCTTTTCCTTGCGATAGACTTCACGAAGAGTGACGGGATAGTTTACCAAGGAAATAATATGAGTTGCTAAGTTCACCAGATAACTACTCTTCCCCAAAGAAAGGCAAGTTACACATGATCTTTTGTCCTACTATTTTTGATATGCATGTTTTACAAATATTTTCGTAGAAATGCATGTGTAGGAAATTATGCTTTGCTATCCTAGTAGAGAGCCATAGGATTTCTTACCATGTTCCTTGTAGCCCTTTTATTAAAATGCGTATATTGTATGAGTGCTTAGCCAATTGCTTGGTAGACGTGGGATATGGGTTTTCAAAGAACAAAACCTTTTATGAAAATTGACATGCGCCCATTCTGGGGTTGTATGGTGAAAATGTTTTTGAAATAAAAACTTATCAAAATGTTTTCCTCTGGGCGGAGTGGTATGTTGGGAGCGTCTACAAGAGCTGCATCCAGTGAGTGGCTCTGCAGACTCAGGTTTTGGTGGGGACCGCCGCCCAGGGTCAAAGAGATCTTCAAAGTTTCAGTTAAAGAAGCTTCCAGTACAGCCACATGCTATATGGGCTCTGGCTTAGTCGTACATAGAGGGAAACCCTTGCATCGGTACCGCCATTGGAGAGGGGTCTTCGGATCATAGTTGCGGGCGGACTGGGATTATGTATAGGGGGCTTCTATGGAAAACTTCGTCATGATCCATGCCCGGTTAAGCCAAATGAAGGATACAACAAAAAGGATGGATTGTGACATGTGGGGAAAGTGTACAACCTCTGCAGAGTGTATGATCTAATCGATTAGTCGTGCTCTCGGATATGAGCAATTTGAGCAACTGAAGATTGAAGCGGATGAAGGATCTCCTATGTTTTCAAAACCTTTACAAAAATTGTTTTGGCATGCTAAGTTTATCCAGTGAGTGGCTCTGAACTTAGGATTGCCCGAACTGTTTTGCAATTACTACTTTCATCCAGTGAGTGGCTCTGAATTTAGTGTTGCCTAAAAACTTAATGCATGCTAACTCTATCCAGTGAGTGGCTCTGGAGTTAGTTTAGCTTGTTTTGGGGATGGGATGTAGGATGGTGAACCTTGGTGGATTCCTTGTGTTTGTCCAGCCCTATATTATTTTGTTTTAAAAATATATAAAGACAAAGAAAGTTTCCAAAAAGATTTTCACGAAACAAAATTGGCTTTACGCAAAATAAACCCTGAGCCTTCCTTTGACATTCCTTTGCATGTATATAATTATAAACCACCTTTGCAACTTGTGTAACTTGCCAATACATTCAAAGTATTGACCAAATGTTTTTGGCTGTAACTTTACCTGTTGCAGATGATGAGTGAGGACGACTAGGATCATGGGTCTATACTCAACAAGCCCTGTGGCGTTGATGAAGCCCAAGACGTACCTTTATGTTTCCGCTGTAATGTGAGCCAGCCACTATGCTGTGCAAGGATGTAATAAACTCTGGATTCATCGTTTGAGTAATAAAATGACGTATGTTATATCTTGATATTCATTTGTTACTGTGTGTGCTAGCTATGATCCAGGGATAGCACTGTAAGCACAGAGATTCGAACCCTACCAGGTTCGGGTCGCTACAAAGATGCATTGCATTCAATATCCAAGACAACAAAATCAACGGGGACAAGGTTATTGTTAACCATAATACGAACATTATCAATCCTCCCCAAAGGTTTCTTTATAGCATTATCAGCAAGATTAACATCCAAATAACAATTTTTCAATGGTGGCAAGTCAAGCATATCATAGATTTTCTTAGGCATAACAGAAATACTTGCACCAAGATCACATAAAGAATTACAATCAAAATCATTGACCCTCATCTTAATGATGGGCTCCCAACCATCTTCTAACTTCCTAGGAATAGAAGTTTCAAGTTTTAGTTTCTCTTCTCTAGCTTTTATGAGAGCATTTGTAATATGTTTTGTAAAGGCCAAATTTATAGCACTGGCATTAGGACTTCTAGCAAGTTTTTGTAAGAACTTTATAACTTCAGAGATGTGACAATCATCAAAATCTAAACCATTATGATCTACAGCAATGGGATCATTGTCCCCAATGTTGGAAAAATTTCAGCAGTTTTATCACAAGCAGTTTCAGCAGTTTTAGGTTTCAGGCAATTTTGCGCTTTTGCACTAGGAGTAGAAACATTGCCAACACCAATTATTTTACCATTGATAGTAGGAGGTGTAGCAACATGTGAAGCATTATCATTACTAGTGGTGGTAATTGTCCAAACTTTAGCTACATTATTCTCTTTAGCAAGTTTTTCGTTTTCTTCTCTTTCCCACCTAGCATGCAATTCAGCCATCAATCTTATATTCTCATTAATTCTAACTTGGATGGCGTTTGCTGTAGTAACAATATTATTATCATTATCCTTATTAGGCATAACTTTCAATTTTAAAAGATCAACATCAGAGGCAAGTCTATCAACCTTAGAAGCAAGAATATCAATTTTATCAAGCTTTTCCTCAACGGATTTGTTAAAAGCAGTTTGTGTACTAATAAATTCTTTAAGCATGGCTTCAAGACCAGAGGGTACACTCCTATTATTGTTGTAAGAATTCCCATAAGAATTACCATAACCATTACCATTATTAGAAGGATATGGCCTATAGTTGTTACCAAATTATTCCTATAAGCATTGTTGTTGAAATTATTATTTTTAATGAAGTTCACATCAACATGTTCTTCTTGAGCAACCAATGAAGCTAACGGAACATTATTAGGATCAACATTAGTCCTACCGTTCACAAGCATAGACATAATCATATCAATCTTATCACTCAAGGAGGAGGTTTCTTCGACAGAATTTACCTTCTTACCTTGTGGAGCCCTTTCCGCGTGCCATTCAGAGTAATTGACCATCATATCATCAAGAAGCTTTGTAGCCGCCCCCAAGGTGATGGACATAAAGGTACCTCCAGCAGCTGAATCCAATAGGTTCCACGAAGAAAAAATCAGTCCTGCATAAAAGGTTTGGATGATCATCCAAAGTAGTCAGTCCATGGGTTGGGCAATTCTTTACCAAAGATTTCATTCTTTCCCATGCTTGAGCAACATGTTCATTATCCAATTGCTTAAAATTCGTTATGCTACTTCTCAAAGATATAATTTTAGCGGGAGGATAATATCTACCAATAAAAGCATCTTTACATTTAGTCCATGAATCAATACTATTCTTAGGCAAAGATAGCAACCAATCTTTAGCTCTTCCTCTTAAGGAGAAAGGAAACAATTTCAATTTTATAATGTCACCATCTACATCCTTATACTTTTGCATTTCACATAGTTCAACAAAATTATTAAGATGGGCAGCAGCATCATCAGAACTAACACCAGAAAATTGCTCTCTCATAACAAGATTCAGTAAGGCAGGTTTAATTTCAAAGAATTCTGCTGTAGTAGCAGGTGGAGCAATGGTGTGCATAGGAAATCATTATTATTAGTGTTTGTGAAGTCACACAACTTAGTATTTTCAGAAGTACCCATTTTAGCAATAGTAAACAAAGCAAACTAAATAAAGTAAATGCAAATGAATAATTTTTTGTGTTTTTAATATGGAGAACAAACAAGATAGTAAATAAAGTAAAACTAGCAACTAATTTTTGTGTGTTTTGTTTTAGTGCAGCAAACAAAGTAGTAAATAAAGTAAAGTAAAGCAAGACAAAAACAAAGTAAAGAGATTGGAAGTGGAGGCTCCCCTTGCAGTGTGTCTTGATCTCTCCGGCAACGGCGCCATAAAAAGAGCTTGATGCGTGCAGTTAACACACGTCAGTTGGGAACCCCAAGAGGAAGGTGTGATGTGTACGATGAAGTTTTCCCTCGAAAGAAACCAAGGTTTATCGAACCAGTGAGCCAAGAACACGTTGAAGGTTGATGGCGGAAGTGTAGGACGCAACACCGGGATTCCGGCGCCAACGTGGAACTGCACAACACAATCCAGTACTTTTCCCCAACATGTTGAGGTTGTCAATTTCACCGGCTTGCTGAAAACAAAGGATTAAACGTATTGTGTGGAAGATGATGATTGTTTGCGAAGAACAGTAAGAACAATTGCAGTAGATTGTATTTCAGATGTAAAGAATGGACCGGGGTCCACGGTTCACTAGTGGTGTCTCTCCCATAAGATAAATAGCATGTTGGGTGAACAAATTACGGTTGGGCAATTAACAAATAAAGAAGGCATAACAATGCACATACATATATCATGATAAGTATGAGATTTAATCGGGGCATTACGACAAAGTACATAGACCGCTATCCAGCATGCATCTATGCCTAAATAGTCCACTTTCAGGTTATCATCAGCAACTTTAGGTATTAAGTTGCAAGCAACATACAATTGCATTAAGTATGGTGCGTAATGTAATCAACACAAATATCCTTAGACAAAGCATCGATGTTTTATTCCTAGTGGCAACAGCATCCACAACCTTAGAACTTTATGTCACTGTCCCAGATTCAATGGAGGCATGAGCCCACTATCGAGCATAAATACTCCCTCTTGGAGTTACAAGTATCAACTTGGCCGAGCCTCTACTAGCAACGGAGAGCATGCAAGAACATAAACAACATATATGATAGATTGATAATCAACTTGACATAGTATTCAATATTCATCGGATCCCAACAAACACAACATGTAGCATTACAAATAGATGATCTTGATCATGATAGGCAGCTCACAAGATCTAACATGATAGCACAGAGGAGAAGACGACCATCAGCTACCGCTATGGACCCATAGTCCGGGGGTGAACTACTCACACATCGATCCGGAGGCGATCATAGCGATGAAGAGCCCTCAGGAGATGATTCCCCTCTCCGGCAGGGTGCGGAGGCGATCTCTGAATCCCAGAGATGGGATGGCGTCGTCTGGAAGGTTTTCCGTATCGTGGCTCTCGGTGAGAGGGTTTCGCGGCGAAGGCTTTAAGTAGGCGGAAGGGCGGAGTCGGAGGAGTCACGGGGCCCCACACGCTAGGGCCGCGCGGGCCCCCATTAGGCCGCGCCACCCAAGTGTGGCGGCGCCCCGTGGCCCCACTTCGTTTCTCCTCGGTCTTCTGGAAGCTTCGTGGAAAAATAAGCCCACAGGCGTTGATTTCGTCCAATTACGAGAATATTTCCTTTGTAGAATTTCTGAAACCAAAAACAGTAGAAAACAGCAAATGGCTCTTCGGCATCTCGTCAATAGGTTAGTGCCGGAAAATGCATAATAATGACATATAATGTGTATAAAACATGTGAGTATCATCATAAAAGTAGCATGGAACATAAGAAATTATGGATACGTTTGAGACGTATCATATATCTTTACCCAGAGGGAGTTGAACATGCGACAGAGGAGATGGATTGAGCTCATCAAGGACTATGATCTTAGTATCCATTATCACCCTGGAAAAGCCAATGTAGTTGCCGACGCCCTCAGCAGAGAACCCTGTTCCCTCAACTACCGTTTGAAAGTCGAGCAACCCCTGCTTTATCAAGAGTTTGAAGAATTTGGATTGGAATTGGTTAGCCATGGATTCCTTGCTGCCATGGAAGCCAGACCTACCCTACGAGATCAGATCAAGGAAGCCCAAGTAGGACATAAAAGTATTGAAGGGATCAAGCCGCATGAGCAAAGAAAAGGTAGAAGGATTTTTAATAGATTCCAACGGAGTACTATGGTACAATGGACGTCTTTGCGTACCAAATATTCCTGAGTTGAAAAACCTTATAATGGAGGAAGCCCATAATACTCCTTATTCTATTCACCCTGGAGGATCTAAAATGTATCAAGATTTGAAGGACACCTTTTGGTGGCATGGGATGAAGAGGGATATTGCCTTTTTTATCGCTCGATGTGATGTCTGCCAGAAAGTTAAAGCTGAGCACCAACGACCTGCCGGATTGCTGCAACCCTTGAAGGTACCGGAGTGGCAATGGGAAGAAGTGGGAATGGACTTTATCACCGGACTTCCCAGATCTAGCCGTGGACATGATTCCATTTGGGTGATAGTCGATCGCCTCACAAAAGTCGCTCATTTCCTGCCGGTCAAGACCACCGATCGCGGAAGGACATTAGCCGATCTTTACATCTCAAGAATCGTTAGTCTTCATGGAGTTCCCAAGAGAATTGTATCTGATCGCGGCACCCAATTTACCTCCAGGTTTTGGAACCAACTTCACGAAGCCATGGGCACCAAGTTATCTTTCAGCACCGCGTACCACCCGCAAACCGGAGGACAGACCGAGCGAGTGAACCAAATTTTGGAAGACATGCTCCGAGCCTGCGTTCTTGCTTATGGAACCAAATGGGAAGATTGCCTGCCATTCGCAGGGATTCTCTTATAACAACAGCTATCAGCGGTCTTGAGATGGCTTGGCCTCTCTATGGAAGGAAGTGCCGAACCCCTCTCAACTGGACCGAGACGGAGAAAGCCAAGTGTTCGGACTGATGTGCCGAGAAGTCGAGGAACAATTTCAGCTTATCGAGATCGTCGAAAGCCGCACGTCCCGCGGAAAATTCACACCGACACCAAGCATCGGGAATTAACTTTCAGCATCGGAGATTTCGCCTATCTTCAAGTTACCCCTCTGATACGTCTCAAACGTATCCATAATTTGTTATGTTCCATGCTACTTTTATGATGATACTCACATGTTTTATACACATTATATGTCATTATTATGCATTTTCCGGCACTAACCTATTGACGAGATGAAGAGCAGTTGCTTTTTCTGTTTTTGGTTTAAGAAATCCTACAAAGGAAATATTCGGAATTGGACGAAATCAACGCCCCGGGGTCCTATTTTCCACGACTTCAGGAGAGACCGGGAGAAGCGAGAAGTGGGGCCACGGGCGCCGCCACACCTAGGGCGGCACGGCTAAGGGGGGGCCGCGCGGCCCTAGCGTGTGGGCCTCCGTGACTCCTCGACTCGCCCTTCGCCTGCCAAGCATCGCGAGACCCTGCGTGCAGAGAGCCACGATCGGAAGAAGCTTCTGAAGACGCAGCCTGCCAATCATCTCGGGGGATTGGGAGATCGCCTCGGCACCCTGGGAGAGGGGTCATCTCACGGAGGACTCTTCATCGCCATGATCGCCTCCCGATCGATGTGTGAGTAGTTCACCCCTGGACTATGGGTCCATAGCAGTAGCTAGATGGTTGTCTTCTCCTCATTGTGCTATCGTGTTAGATCTTGTGAGCTGCCTATCATGATCAAGATCATCTATTTGTAATGCTACATGTTGTGTTTGTTGGGGTCCGATGAATATTGAATACTATGTCAAGTTGATTATCAATCTATCATTGTTTATGTTCTTGCATGCTCTCGTTGCTAGTAGAGGCTCTGGCCAAGTTGATACTTGTAACTCCAAAGAGGGAGTATTTATGCTCGATAGTGGGTTGTTGCCAAAACCCACGGCGGCGTGGCGAGCAACGAAGAGCGGGGCTCAGGACTCTTGGTGGGTCTGGTCCCTCGGTCAACTGACCCGCAATGCTACGGCACACGTCCACAGCGGTTGCAAGGGTGTGCCACCTGACCTATACCTGTCGGGGAGGTGTTGGATCGCTTCGATTAGTTTCCTGCATGGTAACACGTAAACATTAAATGAGCCTCGATCGGCTCTCGGGTTACCCTGTGAATCGGCTCAAAGAGCCGATTGACCCATGGTTCATATTAGATCTTGCAATAACATGGGTATCCTGCTTCATTAATATTAAGCTAAATCGATCTACGACAGTCTAGGGTTTTCACAATCATGGGAACATCCTACACGTGTTGAGCCTAGCGAATACGAAAGATGATGGAAAACTAACCCTAAAAGGCTAAAAACCAACAGAGTGAGTTGGAACATCCCTTCTAGGATCGGCAAACCATACCTAACTCCCGGATCGTTCAACCCGTTTGCAAGGCCTAACCATACAGGATATCAAACTAATCCTTGAAGAATAAGGAGCAACTACAGATCAAATCTACTAAATAAAGACGAAGCAAAGATGTAGCCCTAACATAAGATGTTAGGGCGCTAGATATCGAGGGACATAGCTAAGCAAGCATATGAGAAGAACAACATTGCAAGCCCCAAAACATCTACGATAAGTAGTGTTGCTCACCATCAACAAGGCTTCGGTGAGCAACACCGGATAGCAGAACTTTCTTACTGCCTAGATGCAAGATGCGATCTAGGCAGCATGATGCTTACCGGAAGAAACCCTCGAAACAAGGGTGGCGATGCGCCTAGATTGTGTTTGTTGTGAACGTGATTGTCCTCCTTTCTCAATAACCCTAGATACATATTTATAGTCCGCGGACTTTCTAATTCGGGAATAAACCTACCTGTGTACGGGCTGAACTCTATCTCTTGATTCTAACGAAATCTACTATAATATACAGATACACGGGCCATCTAGCCCAAACTCTCGTACAAGACCGATTTAGAGACACTCCACGTGTATATTCTTCAAGCCCATCTCAATTACGGCCCATCTCCTGATTTGGCCAAAATCTGGTGATAACACATGCCCCCTGGTTTTGGTAATGATAATTTCAAAACCACTCTGCTTTTTTTCTTTTCTTCATCGGGTCACGCGTTGCAGAGCAGAACCGCTTCAGTATCTTTCCATCATGATGCCCTGTCTTCTCAGCACGATTGGCTTTTGGCACCGCGTCCTCCAAACTTCTCAAGCATTAAATCTCCACTATATCCCCCTTATTTAACCGCATCGAGCAGTTCATCTCTTCATTCCCCTGCTCCGTACTAGCCATCGGCAAAAACCCCCCTCTGCAGCCATGTCTTCCTCTTCCTCCTCTGCCTCTTCCGGCCTTTCCTTCCACTCCTCCTCCTCCAGCGAGCTAGAGCCGGAAGTCAATCTGATGGCCATATACGAGGCTCTCGCCCCCGAGTATTGGGACGCGAGGGATTGGGACTCTTCCATCGAGTCAGAGGACGACGAGCCCCTCATCGACGGAGAAGAAGACCTTCAGTTCCTCGTTGACGGGGAGCTGGAGGCGGCGAGCGACGACGACCTCTTCTCATGGGAGGCGGACCTCTCCTCCGACGAAGAGGAAGAAGAGGCGGAGGAGGATTCCTCTCGAGGTACCCACCGGCCAAGCGCTTCCGCGCCGGGTCGGATGACGACGACGACGACGAGGAGGAGGATGAAGCCCCTGCCGGCGGCTTCATCAGCAGCGACGAGGATGCCGCCGGCAGCAGCGCCGACAGCGGCGAGGACGGCGACGACGAGGGCAGCGACGGCCCTTAGATTAGGGAGTAGTGCAGGGCTAGTAGTGGTAGTGCATTAGGCATCGGATGATCCTTTTGAGAGCCATCGGCTCTTCCTTGTAAAATCCCTCTTTGAATCAATGAAAATTGTTCCCCCAATTTGATTTTCCGAGTGTCTTCTAATTTTCCGATTGTCAAAGTAGGTCAACGCACCAAGAACCGATAGCAGCGTATCGGTCTTTCACCATCAAACGCCAATAAGGCCAAACTCAATTACTTCTAAAGTCGATGGCTGTGCATCGGTTGTTCTGTTCTTAAGTCGATGTCTGTGCATCGGCTGTACTTAGCATCCTGTTGCTTTGCACGTATATTTCTTTTTACCGGCCGATTTCATACATCGGCCCCCATATTCCACTGTTCATCATCCCCATACTTGAGAAGAGAATTGTTTTTTTTTACTGGCCGATTTCGTGCATCGGCCTCCATATTTTACTGCCCATCATCCCACATACTTGGGAAATACTTCTTGAGATGCTGGCCATTGACGCCACTGGGAACTTCACACCATCCAACTGCTCAAGCATGTATGCATTACCCTTCAAAACTTGGTCAACTCTGTACGGGCCTTGCCAATTTGGAGACCATTTACCATATACTTTATCTTTAGTCCCCAACGGCAACACAGCTTCCCATACCAGATCACCAACATGGAACTCCTTTGGTCTCACCTTCTTGTTATACGCACGAGCTACCTTGGCTTTGTTCTCCTTAATTTTCTCAAGCGACCACAGTCTGAGTTCCATCCTCAATCTATCACTCATCAGGGCTGCATATTCTGATAGTTAAATCATTGAAATGTAATCCGTCTCGACCCAGCCGTGATTTCCGGGTAACACAGCTTCTTGTCCATAGACCAGATGGTATGGCGAGGTTTTTATTGCTCCATGACACGACATGCGATAAGCCCACAAAGCCTCTGACAATACCTCGTGCCAACGTCTAGGATGCTCGTCGATTTTCCTCTTAATCAGCTTGATAAGGCTCTTGTTGGACGCTTCAGCTTGCCCATTTGCTTGAGCATAGTATGGAGACGATCGGATCAGCTTGATTCCCATGTCCTCGCAGAACTTTCTAAACTCCTTAGAAGCAACTCCAAACCTCCATCGGTCGTGATAGTCTGGGGAATCCCGAATCTGTGAATGACATGTTCGTTCACGAAACTGATGACATCTTTCGATGCTACTGACTTCATAGGGACGGCCTCCACCCATTTAGTAAAATAATCTGTAATGGCCAGAACCCACTCATGGCCTTTGCTTGATGAAGGATGAATTTTGCCGATCATATCCATGCCCCAACCTCGAAATGGCCAAGGTTTGATGATGGGATGCGGGTACCATCTGAATGCTCCCAAATTTCTGACACGCTTGACACCCTTTATAGTACTTAAAACAATCTTCAAGCATGGTGGGCCAATAAAATCCCGATCGCCTGATCAGCCACTTCATCTTATGAGCCGATTGGTGAGTTCCACAGGCACCTTCATGCACCTCATGCAAGAGCCGATTGGACTCGGCTGGTCCCAAACATTTGAGAAGTAACCCTTCCAAAGTCCTGTAGAACATGTCATCCCCAATCAGGACGTACTTCATGGCTTTGTATCTTATCCGTTTAGGTGCCCCCCGCCGAATCTTTCAAGTAATTGAAAATATCGGCTCTCCAGTCATCTGGTTCCATGAACTGCACCTGAACATCGGTTCCATCGGCTACGTCTGTATCTGATGCCATGTGCGATCGTTCGCCTCGGTATTCTGCGACCTTGGGATCCAATTGAAATTTATATACCTGAACTGTGCCATCAGCTCACGGCATTGCATCCATAATGGGAAGAGTGACTCGCTCTCACACTTGTATTCCTCCGTGAGTTGGGAAATCACCAATTTAGAGTCTCCAAAAATCTCCACTGCTTCTGCCCTTCCAATAGCAACTCCATTCCCTTGCAGATTGCTTCATACTCGGCGACATTGTTGGTGCAAGGGTTAGTAGCCTGATGGAGAATGAATATGTTGCCCCCAGCGACACGAGTAGAAGCATTGCCGCAACCATCCTCACAGACCGATCCATCGAAGAACATGGCCCATGCACGCACAGACGGTGTTGCTATATCGTGTTTATTCGTTCAGCAATAAGATCGGCCAACGCTTGTCCCTTGACTGCCTTTCGCGGGTTGATACCGGATATCAAATTCCGATAATGCAAACATCCATTTGCCGAGTCGGCCTTTCAACACGGGAGCCGCCAACATATGCACGATGACATCCGATTTGCATATGACGATAATTTCTGCTGACAGCAAGATGTGCTGAATCTTGGTGCAGGTGAAAAACAAACAGAGGCACAACTTCTCGATCTCGGGGTACCTCGTTTCTGCATCCAACATCCTTCTGCTAAGAAAACCACTCTCTCCAGACCATCATAAACTTGCACCACCACCGAGGAGGTGTCAGCTACTGACAAGTAAATGTAGAATGGCATGTCTTGCTGTGGCGGAACCAACACAGGTGGCTTCGTTAGATACTCCTTAATCTCGTCAAATGCTTGCTGTTGCTCTGCCCCCCAGCGAAACTCCTCATCAGATTTAATTTTCACCAAGCCCATGAATGGCTCGATTCGCCCTGACAGATTGGAGATGAATCTTCTGACGAAGTTGATTTTGCTGATGAGACACTGGAGTTCTTTCTTCGTGGTAGGTGGCTTCATCGTTCGCACTGCCTCTTGGCTTTTCAGGCCGATCTCAATTCCGCGTTCATGAACCAAGAAACCCAAGAATTGACCGGCCGTTACACCAAAGGCACACTTCTTTGGATTCATTCTTAGTCCGAACTTTCCGAGTTCGGTCCAGGACTCGTCGCAAATCCTCTAAGTGTCCTTCCACTGAGACAGACTTCAGACTTGACTACCACGTCATCAATGTAAATCTCCACCAATTTGCCAATTAAGATCACTGAAAAGATGTAATTCATGGCTCTTTGGTCGTTGCGCGGCATTATGGCCCCAAATGTCATGACTATTCAAACAAACCCACCGAGCCTGGCACTCTGAATGCGGTCTTGTGTATATCTTAGAGCCATGAAAATTTGGTTGTAACCGGCATTGCCATCCATGAAACTTAAAACCTTATGACCAGCAGCTGCGTTGATCAATGTCTCTGCTACCGGCATTGGGTACTCATCCTTTGGGTGACTCTATTGAGATCCCGAAAATCTATGGCGACACGCCATCGGCCGTCCTTCTTCTCTGAGCAGTTGGAAATTCACTCCAGCAATGCCTGCCTTGGCCTGATGAATCCGGCGTTCAGCATTTTCTTGATCTCTTTCTTGACTTCCACCAGAATTTCGGCCTTCATCTGTCGTGCTCGCTGCTGGAACGGCCGAAATCCTTTCTTCAGAGGGAGCCGATGCTCGATGATGCTCCTGTCTAACCCTGGCATCTCTGTGTAATCCCAGGCAAAGCAATCTGGGTACTCTTTCAAAAGGGCTATCATCAGGCCCCTCAGACGCGGATCTAACTTCTTGCTGATAAATGTTGGTCGTGGCTTATCCCCGGGACCAATGTCAATCTCTTTACAGCTCATCAACTGATGTAAATACATATCTAAACTTAAGTACTCTGCTGAATCGATGCTGAACCTACAGGAAAAGCATATGGTGAGGATAATATGCAGGCGTGCTGCGATGGCCTCACTCCATTGCATTTCTAATGAGGGTTTACAACTTATTTGTGTTCCACGACTACGTGACATGTTTGAGGTGAGATCTTATTTTTTATTTTTGGGACGAGGTAGGGATCGGCCTTGCCCTCGTCTCCCGACGCTGGTCTTGCTACTGCGCCGGTGAGTGGATAAGACCAGCCTCACCCCGTTTTGAAGCCTCGATAAGCTCAGACATTATTAGATTGAAGATGGCGGCTCTTGGTCGTCTGCATCCCAAATATTCATGCCAGCTATTGAGATCTCAATCGAGTCATCTAGTGACAGGCCTCCCTCATCTCCATGCTACTGCATGGGCACAAAGTGATGCATGTTGTGGATGGAATGCATCAGTGGCGTGAATCCAATCCCTCCCTAGTAGGACAGCGTAGGTGCTTTTGCTGTCGACGATGAAAAACGACGTGGGGATGGTTTTCAAGCCTACGGTTAGATCCACATTCAGAACACCTTGTGCGTCAGGCCGTTGAAATCGCTTAGCATGACGTTGGTCTTGATCAGATCTTCGTTGGGCGTCCCAAACGCCGTAGCATGGAGTATGGCATTATATTGACTGCCGCTCCCGTGTCAACCAACATCTTGTTGACAGGCTGCCCATTGATATAACCTCTTAGGTACAGGGCCTTCAAGTGCCTGTAGCTCCTCTCTCGTGGCTTCTCAAAGACAACTGGCCGTGGACCGCAGTCGAACTGTGCTACTGGCACTTCTTCAGTTCTTGGAGCATAAAACTCCGACGGCAGTATGAACACCATATTTGTGTCAGCCGATGCCTCTGCATCGGCTTTTGTCTGCTTGGGCGCCATTCTTTCTTCTGTGGCCGCGCCTCCGTCTCCAATGTTTGCTGAATTTTCACGGCCAGATCGGGCCGTGCTTTCCTCCACGTGTACAGGACTGTGCCTCGGCTTCTTCCAAGTTACGTAGCCGCTGAACCCTACGCTTTTGGGAGTGGCTGAGTCCATCGGGGCACCACCTTGGCCGGTGGTACCTATCTTCTTCTTCATCTTCTGACTGACTCCTCGAAGTCTCCATCTCGAGATGACTCAGCTCATCTGTTTTGCGGTGGGAGAGGCCCTAGGCCTTGAACAGAACCTCCCTTATGCCCTTCCTCTGCTGCACAGTGAGGAAGTTTGTTGATTGTGGGCAATCGGCTCATTCTAAGGGCAGACGGTGCAAGAAAGGACAATCCCAGTGTCTATCCATGTCTTCCTGCTCTCAGTCTCCCTTTGGCGGATTTGTATCCTTCGTCATCTACATCCTTTCAATGATGTTTTACCATTGTACAAATGATTATTAGTAAACGTATCTCGTCATCTACATCGTACTTGGCGTCGATCGTGCGATACTCATATTTGTTCGGAGATGTGCGGAGAGTGGTCGTTGATACCGTACGCTCTCACTTCTTCCTCGGTGAGGTACCGTCTGTTATCATATTGGGGCCGGTCGCGTGGATCGGCCTCCTTCTTATCCTTGCCACGGGAGTGACTGCTCTCCTCTTTATCTTTGCCATGGCGGTCTACAGGCCCTGCCATGTTGATATCGAAAGAGAAACCCGGCTGACGCTTCGTGGAATGGTTGAGCTCCACCATGTTGACGCCAGGAAACGGTTGCATGTCCACTTTCATGGCAAACTGACCGAAGATTAATCGGCCTTGTTCTATCGCCATTTGAATCTGCCGATGACTCCTTTGGGCCGGTGGTGACGTGGGTGAACGTGTGATGCCATTTGCGGTACGGTCTCTGGTTCAACTCTTAGCGTAGGGAATTGCCAGCCTTCGGGTAACTTGGGCTGTTTTCCTTCAGCGGCAAATGAAAAATCTGCTCAGTTTTGCTTATATCGAAGTCAAACCCTTTTGCAGGCCCTGGTTGTTTCACCCATTTGCAGGACACGGGGCCCCCCGAGCCCATTCAGCCACGGCGACTTCCCTGATCTTCTGCAAAGTCTTCAACTTCTTCTCGACCAGGCCTATCGGGCGCTTGAACTTGTCTTGGTACAGGCTCTGGGTGGCGCTGCTCATACGATGTCAGTTTACGGACCATATGCTTGATGGTGTAGTCCACTTGAAGTCGGATCCTTGAGTGGCGCTGCGGGCACCACCGCGCCAGCTCGGCTAACTCCTTCGAGTTAAACGGGCAGATAACATCGGTTGCGACAGTCTGAACGCTAAATGTAATCAGACACCGTCTCTCCCTTCTGCTTTGCGTCAAATACGGCAATACCAGCTTCGGTAACCACAGGTGATGTTGTCACGCAAGCTTGCTCTTCCGGTTGCTTCCATGTCCAAAGCCCAGATACGGTAGCAACGAGGCGTACCACCCAAAAGGCTGGACCCGTGAGCGATTGCGCAAAGACCCCGTACGGCGGGTCCCGATCTTTGAAATCATGCCCAAGTTGTGCCAAATGTGACTCCACATGCTCATTGAGCTAGACCCCTACGATCCATTTGAACTTGGAACTTTGTGATCGGGAGCCGTGCGGCGACGGCGATTGAGTCGTATTCGTTGGGATGCTGACTTAGGAGCCGATTGTTCTCCGCTTTGGCCAGGATGCAGTTCAGTCTCTCAAGATTGCCCGATTTGATCCGCGGTATGAGCTGCGGGGGTTGAGCTTTCATGACTCGTTCCACCGGTGGCATATTTAGCTAGCCACGCCTGTTTCTCAGCATCTGCTCCAGAACTCCCTCCTGCTCCGGCAATCCCTCCTGCTGTAATCGTGTGCGCCCAGTTGTTGCAGTCCGGCACGTATGTGCACACGTATCCATGTGGGATCTCTTTGGGCGGCTCATACAGGAATTGGTAATCGCCAGGATCACCTCCAACCTTGTAGACGACGTATGCCGGTGAACCTTGTTGCTGTGGAGCTGCCACCGTGTATGGCAGTGGCGGCCTGGTGTAGAGCGGTATCTCTCCTTGGTGAGTCCTACGGAGAATACTGATGCTTCATGATTTCCTGAACCACGCGAAGCGCAACACGCTCGAAAGCGTTCACCAGGCTCTCAGAATGACGATGTAGAGAATGAGCCACCATATAATTGGTTTCCTGGCGCAGGGCTCTGGTGCGCTCCTCCGAAGGAAGAGACAGATCTACTCCATCGAGCACGCCTTCGGGTGTGAATCCCTTGAACCTAATGCCATGTGAACGGGTTTTTCGAAAGAGCCGATGAGATCGGCTTCGAAGAGAGCCTTAAGCTCATCATACTTCTTCTTGTGCTCTTCAGGCAGCTCTTCGTACTTGATCGGTTGTTCCATCTCAGCTCGAGATGTTGACGTGGTTGTTGCGAGATGTCCCACCGGGTGTGCCGAGTATGTGCCTGCCAACCCACCGGCGAGCAGCGACGAGCAACACGAAGAGCCGGGAGGCTCCCAGGACGGCTGGTGGGCCCTGGTCCCTCGGTTGGCCGCAATGCTCGGCACACGTCTGACGGTCCCGCAGGGAATGTGCTGCCTGCAAAACCACCGGCGACGGCGGCGGGCAGCACGAAGAGACGGGAGGCTCCCAGGACTGCTGGTGGGTCCTGGTCCCTCGGTCAACGGCCCGCAATGCTCGGCACACGTCCTGCGGTGCAGGGCGTGCCACCTGACCTATACCTGGTCAGGGAGGTGTTGGATCGCTTCGATTAGTTTCCTGCATGGTGGACACGTAAACATTAAATGAGCCTCGATCGGCTCTCAGGTTACCCTGCTCATCGGCTCAAAGAGCCGATTGACCCATGGTTCATATTAGATCTTGCAATAACATGGGTATCCTGCTTGTTAATATAAGCTAATCGATCTACGACAGTTAGAGGGTTTTCACCGTATAACCGGAACATCCTACACGTAGTTGAGCCTATAGATACGAAAGATGATGGAAAACTAACCCTAAAAGAGGCCTAAAAACCAACACGGAGTCGATTCCCGGAACATCCCTTCTAGGATCGGCAAACCATACCTAACGCACTACCGGATCGTTCAACCCGTTTGCAAGGCCTAACCATACGGATATCAAACTAATCCTTGAAGAATAAGGAGCAACTATAACAGATCAAATCTACTAAATAAAGACGAAGCAAGATGCCGCCCTAAGATAGGTGTAAGGGCGGCTAGATATCGAGGGGCAGCATAGCTAAGCAAGCATATCAGAAGAACAACGATGCAAGCCCCAAAACATCTACGATAAGTAGTGTTACTCGCCATCAACAAGGCTTCAGTACGAGCAACACCAGATAACGAATAAACCTATACTGCCTAGATCGCAAGATGCGATCTAGGCAATAACCGGAGAAACCCTCGAAACAAGGGGTGGCGATGCGCCTAGATTGTGTTTGTTGTGAACGTGATTGTCCTCCTTTCTCAATAACCCTAGATACATATTTATAGTCCGCGGACTTTCTAATTCGGGAATAAACCTACCCGTGTACGGGCTGAACTCTATCTCTTAGTTCCTATGAAATCTACTATAATATCCGATACACGGGCCATCTAGCCCAACTCCCGTACAAGGCCAGATTTAGAGACCTCCACATGTATATTCTTCAAGCCCATCTCATTCTGCCCATCTCCTGATTTGGCCATCTGATGATAACAGGTTCATGCCCTCCAATGAGACCGTGACAGAAAGTTCTAAGGTTGTGGATGTGCTGTTGCCACTAGGGATAAAACATGATGCTTGTCTAAGGATATTTGTGTTGATTACATTACGCACCATACTTAATGCAATTGTCTGTTGCTTGCAACTTAATACTGGAAGGGGTTCGGATGATAACCTGAAAGTGGACTTTTTAGGCATAGATGCATGTTGGATAGCGGTCTATGTACTTTGTCGTAATGCCCTGATTAAATCTCATAGTACTCATCATGATATATGTATGTGCATTGTTATGCCTTCTTTATTTGTCAATTGCCCAACTGTAATTTGTTCACCCAACATGCTTTATCTTATGGGAGAGACACCACTAGTGAACTGTGGACCCGGTCCATTCTTTACATCTGAAATACAATCTCCTGTTGTTCTTCCCTGTTCTTCGCAAACAAACATCATCTTCCACACTATATCTAATCCTTTGTTCTGCAAGCGGTGAGATTGACAGCCTCATTTTTACGTTGGGGCAAAGTACTTTGGTTGTGTTGTGCGGGTTCACGTTGGCGCCGGAATCCCTGGTGTTGCGCCGCACTACACTCCGTCACCAACGACCTTCCATGATCCTTGACTCCTACTGGTTCGAGAAACCTTGGTTTCTTACTGAGGGAAACTTGTTTTTATACGCATCATACCTTCCACTTGGGGTTCCCAACGGACGTGTGTTTTACGCGTATCAAGCTAAATTTCTGGCGCCGTTGCGGGAGATCAAGACACGCTGCAAGGGAGTCTCTCACTTCCAATCTCTTTACTTTGTTTTGTCTTGCTTTACTTTATATTTTCTTTGTTTGCTGCACTAAAACAAAACACAAAAAATTAGTTGCTAGCTTTACTTTATTTACTATCTTGTTTGCGTTCTCCATATTAAAAACACACAAAAAATTAGTTACTTGCATTTACTTTATTTACCTTTTGTTTATTTCATCATGTTTCCTCCTAAGTACACTCTAAAAGACATACCGGTAGGCCGAGGGTCTATAATTGGAAGAGATAATATAGAAGATTTTTTCACTCATGTTAGTACCGCTGAAGATTTTGAAGATAGACACTTGGTAGAACTTGCTCCTACTTATGAAATTGATGTTGCCTCTTTAGTACACATGTTGGAAACTAAATTTGTTAATCTCAATCCTATAATTCAGCATATGTTTCTTACACTCTCTGATATGGAGGAAGGGGAGAAGAAAGATTTTGTCTTAGAAACCCTTCTTAAAGAATTTGGTGGTGTAGCAAGAGAGGCTAGAAAAGTCTTTATTAAATATAAGATGCTTGGCTCTTACACCAACTTTGCTAGTACCCTTGAAAAGATGGACATTGATAGAATAAAGTACACTAATAATGTTAATGATGGAGGGGAGATTAAGACAACAATAAAGCTCTAGAAAATAACTACAGTTGGCTTGTTCCTGAAAATTTGTTTGATGAGAATAGCAAGCCTAAGAGTAATGAAAAAGGAGCCTCTGAAACTTACATAGATAAGATACAATGCATAGTTGAGAAAACTCCAAACTCCTCTGTCGATGCTTCATCTCTTGATGTTACTTGATTCACACTTTCTGCGCCTAGCTGAAAGGCGTTAAAGAAAAGCGCTTATGGGAGACAACCCATGATTTTACTACAGTACTTTTGTTTTATATTTGAGTCTTGGAAGTTGTTACTACTGTAGCAACATCTCCTTATCTTTATTTTATTGCATTGTTGTGCCAAGTAAAGTCTTTGATAGTAAAGTCAATACTAGATTTGGATTACTGCGCGGAAACAGATTTCTTGCTGTCACGAATTTGAGCAGTAGTCTCTGTAGGTAACTCAGAAAAATCTGCCAATTTACGTGCGTGATCCTCAGATATGTACGCAACTTTCATTCAATTTGAGCATTTTCATCTGAGCAAGTTAAGTGCCCCTGAAAATTCGTCTTTACGGACTGTTCTATTTTGACAGATTCTGCCTTTTATTTCGCATTGCATATTTTGCTATGTTTGATGGATTTCTTTGTTCCATTAACTTTCAGTAGCTTTGTGCAATGTCCAGAAGTGTTAAGAATGATTATGTCACATCTGAATATATGAATTTTCAATTATGCACTAACCCTCTAATGAGTTTGTTTTGAGTTTGGTGTGGAGGAAGTTTTCAAGAAGAGAGGAGGATGATACAATATGATCAAGAAGAGTGAAAAGTCTAAGCTTGGGGATGCCCCCGTGGTTCATCCCTGCATATTTCAAGAAGACTCAAGCATCTAAACTTGGGGATGCCCAAGGCATCCCCTTCTTCATCGACAACTTATCAGGTCACCTCTAGTGAAACTATATTTTTATTCAGTCACATCTTATGTGCTTTACTTGGAGCGTCTGTGTTTTTGTTTTTGTTTTTGTTTGAATAAAATCGGTGATACGTCTCCGACGTATCGATAATTTCTTGTGTTCCATGCCACATTATTGATGTTATCTACATGTTTTATGCACACTTTATGTCATATTCGTGCATTTTCTGGAACTAACCTATTAACAAGATGCCGAAGTGCCAGTTCCTGTTTTCTTTGTTTTGGTTTCAGAAATCCTAGTAAAGAAATATTCTCGGAATTGGACGAAATCAACGCCCAGGTTCCTATTTTGCCCGGAAGCATCCAGAACACACGAGAACCGCCAGAGAGGGGGCACAGGGCCACCAAACCCTAGGCCGGCGCGGCCAAGGGGGGGCCGCGCCCCCTATAGTGTGGGCCCCCAGAAGTCCAACGCCAGCCCTGGCCCAGCCTCCGTCCCGAAAACCCTGAGCGTTCGACACGAAACCCAGGAGCCGCCGCCATGCCGAAGCCAAGATCCGGAGACGGAGTCTACTGTTCGGCACGCCGCGGAATAGGGAAGTGCCCCGGAAGGCTTCTCCATGACACCGCTGCCATCTCCCGCCATCTTCATCACCGCTGCTGCTCACATGAGGAGGGAGTAGTTCTCCATCGAGGCTCGGGGCTGTACCGGTAGCTATGTGGTTCATCTCTCTCCTATGTACTTCAATACAATAATCTCATGAGCTGCCTTTCATGATTGAGATTCATATGATGATACTTGTAATCTAGATGTCATTATGCTAGTCAAGTGAATTTTACTTATGTGATCTCCGGAGACTCCTTGTCCCACGTGTGTAAAGGTGACAGTGTGTGCACCGTGTGGGTCTCTTAGGCTATATTTCACAGAATACTTATTCATTGTTATGAATGGCATAGTGAAGTGCTTATTTATATCTCTTTATGATTGCAATGTATTTTGTATCACAATTTATCTATGTGCTACTCTAGCAATGTTATTAAAGTAGTTTTATTCCTCCGCACGGTGTAATGGTGACAGTGTGTGCATCCGTGTTAGTACTTGGTTTATGCTATGATTATGATCTCTTGTAGATTATGAAGTTAACTATTGCTATGATAGTATTGATGTGTATTATTCCTCCTACATAGCATGAAGGTGACAGTGTGCATGCTATGTTAGTACTTGGTTTAGTCGTATTGATCTTTCATGCACTCTAAGGTTATTTAAATATGAACATTGAATTGTGGAGCTTGTTAACTCCGGCATTGAGGGTTCGTGTAATCCTACGCAATGTGTTCATCATCCAACAAGAGTATAGAGTATGCATTTATCTATTCTGTTATGTGATCAAAGTTGAGATTGTCCACTAGTGAAAGTCCATAGGCCTTGTTCCTAAATACATCGCTGCTTGTTTACTATTTTACTGCGTTACTACTACTGCAATACTACCACCATCAACTACGCCAGCAAGCTATTTTCGCCGTACTACTGCTCATACTTATTCATACCACCTGTATTTCACTATCTCTTCGCCGAACTAGTACACCTATTAGGTGTGTTGGGGACACAGAGACTTCTTGCTTTGTGGTTGCGGGGTTGCATGAGAGGGATATCTTTGACCTCTTCCTCCCTGAGTTCAATAAACCTTGGGTGATCCACTTAAGGAAACTTGCTGCTGTTCTACAAACCTCTGCTCTTGGAGGCCCAACACTGTCTGGAAAAGGAGGGGCGTAGACATCAAGCTATTTTCGGCGCCGTTGGAGGAGGAAAGGTAAAAGGTACTCACACTCCGGATCTCGGCTACTAAGCTATTTTCGCCGTTGTTACTCGAAGCTATTTCCTTTAGATCCTGCAATTGCATCTTTTGTTTCTTGTTTACACTAGTTTGGCATAATGGACAAGAATGAGCTTCTTATTCTATTTTCCTGATTTAAAACATGGATTGTTTGATGCGAAAATTAAAACCTATGGAATCTTATTTGCATGTTGGTAGTAATTAGTATGGACGCTTTGAACACCATTGTTGATAATAATATAGAAAGTTCTAAGCTTGGGGATGTTTCATGATCTTTTTAGTCCCCCAAGTATTGAGGAGAAAATTTTCTTATACTTTGCCTCCTATTTATGATAATGATATTGGTCTTTTAGTACCTGTTATGGAGGATAAATTTGATTATGATTACAATATGCCTCCTATGTTTGAGATAATGAGAATAATAATGATAGCTACTATTTGTTGGATTTGCTCCCACTACAACTAATAAAATTGATTATGCTTATGTGGAGAGTAATGATACTTTTATACATGTGAATAAGAATGCTTTATGTGATACTTATATTGTTGAGTTTGTTCATGATGCCTAGTTATTATGAGAGAGGAAAATATGGTTGTAGAAATTTTTATGTTACTGAAATGCCTCTCTATGTGCTGAAATTTTTGAAGCTACACCTGTTTTATCTTCCTACTTGTTACTTTGCTCTTTATGAACTTGTTTATTTACAAGATTCCTATGCATAGGAAGCATGTTAGACTTAAATGTGTTTTGAATTTGCCTCTTGATGCTCTCTTTTTGCTTCTAATACTATTTCTTGCAAGTGCATCATTAAAACTACTGAGCCATCTTAATGGCTATAAAGAAAGAACTTTTGGGAGATAACCGTGTATTTATTTTTGTTGCTGTTTATGTTTACATGTCTTGGAAGTTGTGTTTTTACTACTGTGCCAACCTCTCCTTATCTTAGTTTTGTGTTTTGTTGTGCCAAGTAAAGTCTTTGATGATAAAGTTGACGAGATTTGGATTACTGCGCAGTTTCAGATTTCTTTGCTGTCACAAATTTCGACCTGCCTCTCTGTAGGTAGCTCAGAAAAATATGCCAATTTACGTACGTGATCCTCAGATATGTACTCAACTTTCATTCAATTTGGGCATTTCATTTAGGCTGATGGTGCATTTTAAAATTAAATCTTTAGGACTGTTCTTTTGTTTTGACAGATTCTGCCTTTTATTTAGCATTGCCCTCTTTTACGTGTTGGATGGATTTCTTTGTTCCATTACTTTCAGAAGCTTTGGGCAATGTCTCAGAAGTGTTAAGAGCGTTGTATTATCCACCTCTGGGCATGTGAGTTTTTGGTCTGCACTCACCTCTAATGAGTTTGTTTCGAGTTTGGTGTGGAGGGAGAATCTAGGGTCAAGAGAGGAGGATGATATACTATGATCAAGAAGAGTGAAAAGTCTAAGCTTAGGGATGCCCGTGGTTCATCCTGCATATTTCAAGAAGACTCAAGCATCTAAGCTTGGGGATGCCCAAGGCATCCCTTTCTTCATCAACAACTTATCAGGTTCCTCCCTTGAAACTATATTTTTATTCGGTCACATCTTATGTACTTTACTTGGAGCGTTTGTGTGCTTTTGTTTTGTTTGTGTTTGAATTAATAAATTGGATTACATCATGCTTGTGTGTAGGAGAGAGACACGCTCCGCTGGTTCATGAACACATGTGTTCTTAGCTCATAACATTCAGGCGAAGTTCCCTCTTCGTTAAATTGTTATATGGTTGAATTGAAAATGCTACATGTAGTAATTGCTATAATGTCTTAGGTAATGTGATACTTGGCAATTGTTGTGCTCATGTTTAGGCTCTTGCATCATATACTTTGCACCTATTAATGAAGAACATAGAGCTTGCTAAAATTTGATTTGCATATTTGGTCTCTCTAAAGTCTAGATAATTTCTAGTATTGAGTTTTGAACAACAGGGAAAGAAGGTGTAGAGTCTTATAATGTTTACAATATGTCTTTTATGTAGTTTGCCACAGGTTCATCCTTGTTTGTTTCAAATAACCTTGCTAACCTAAACCTTGTATCGAGAGGAATACTTCTCATGCATCCAAATCCTTGAGCCAAACACTATACATTGTGTCCACCATGCCTACTACATGGTATTTCTGCCATTCCAGTAAATTGTAGTGCTATATTTAAACATTCCATTATCACTACGATTTGTATAATGTTTTTTATAGCTCATGAAATGTATGTGGTGTTTATCTTTTAATCTTGTTGGGCAACTTTCAATGGCTTCATCCGCTCATCCAATAATTTTGCAAAAAAAGAGCTGGCAAGGGATTCTCAGTCCCAAATTAATTAACAAATAGACACTCCTCCATGGTATGTGATTATTGGACGGCACCCGAAGGATTCGGTTAGCCATGGCTTGTGTAAGCAAAGGTTGGGAGGAGTGTCATCATAATAAAACTAAAATAAAAAGGCACTCCTTCATGGTATGAGATTGTTGGCGGGCACCAGGATTCGGTTAGCCATGATTTGTGAAAGAAAGGTTGGAAGGAGTGCCATCCAAAAAATAAAATAAAATGGGAGCCGCTCTTTGAAGGTTTGTCTGGCAAGGGGGTTAGAGTACCCGCTATCATTCGTTGACAACAACATACACCTCTCAAAACTTTATTTTTATGCTCTCTTTATGTTTTCAAAATAAAAGCTCTAAGCACAAATATAGCAATCGATGCTTTTCTCTTTGAAGGACCATTCTTTTACTTTTATTGTTGAGTCAGTTCACCTATCTCTCTCTACCTCAAGAAGCCAACACTTGTGTTAACTGTGCATTGATTCTTACATGCTTGCTTATTGCACTTGTTATATTGCTTTGCATTGAAAACTATCCATGAGATATACATGTTACAAGTTGAAAGCAACCGCTGAAACTTAATCTTCCTTTGTGTTGCTTCAATGCCTCTACTATGAATTTATTGCTTTATGAGGTAACTCTTATGCAAGACTCATTGATGCTTGTCTTGAAAGTACTATTCATGAAAAGTCTTTACTATATGATTAATTGTTTACTCATGTCATTACCATTGTTTTGATCGCTACATTCATTACATATGTTTACAATATGATCAAGTTTATGATGGCATGTCCTCCAGAAATTATCTGTTAGTTTTACACAACAAGGACGAGCAGAACTAAACTTGGGGATCTTTGATACGTCTCCGACGTATCGATAATTTCTTGTGTTCCATGCACATTATTGATGTTATCTACATATTTTATGCACACTTTATGTCATATTTATGCATTTTTTGGAACTAACCTATTAACAAGATCTTAGAAGTGCAGTCTGTTTTCTGCTGTGTTTGGTTTCAGAAATCCTAGTAAAGAAATATTCTCGGGAATTGGAGCCCGAAATCAACGCCGGGTTCCTATTTTGCCGGAAGCATCGAACACACGAGAACCGCCGGAGAGGGGGCACGGGGCCACAAACCCTAGGCCGCGTGGCCAAGGGTGGGGCCGCCCCCCCTATAGTGTGGGCCCCCAGTCCACCACGACCTTGCCCTTCCACCGCCTATTTAAAGCCTCTCCCGCGTCAGCGAAAACCACGAGACGTTCGGCCAAACCCCACGAAACCGCCCGAGCCGCCGCCATGGCAGAAGCCAAGATGCAGGGACGGGAGTCTCTGGTCGGCACGCCGCGGAGCAGGGGAGGTGCCCGGGAGGGCTTCTCCGCCGACACCAGCGCCATCTCCCGCCATCTTCATCCCCGCTCTTTGCTCCCATGAGGAGGGAGTAGTTCTCCATCGAGGCTCGGGGCTGTACCGGTAGCTATGTAGTTCATCTCTCTCCTATGTACTTCAATACAATAAAATCATGAGCTGCCTTACATGATTGAGATTCATATGATGATGCTTGTAATCTAGATGTCATTATACTAGTCAAGTGGATTTTATATGTGATCTCCGGAAACTCCTTGTCCCACGTGTGTAAAGGTGACGGTGTGTGCCTTTGTGGGTCTCTTAGGCTGTTTCACAGAATACTTATTCATTGTTATGAATGGCATAGTGAAGTGCTTTATTTATATCTCTTTATGATTGCAATGTATCTTGTATCACAATTTATCTGTATTTCTCTAGCAATGTTATTAAAGTAGTTTATTCCTCCTGCACGGTGTAATGGTGACAGTGTGTGCATCCGTGTTAGTACTTGGTTTATGCTATGATTATGATCTCTTGTAGATTGCGAAGTTAACTATTGCTATGATAGTATTGATGTGTATTATTAATTCCTCCTACATAGCATGAAGGTGACAGTGTACATGCTATGTTAGTACTTGGTTTAGTCGTATTGATCTTTCATGCACTCTAGGTTATTTAAATATGAACATTGAATTGTGGAGCTTGTTAACTCCGGCATTGAGGGTTCGTGTAATCCTCGCAATGTGTTCATCATCCAACAAGAGTGTAGAGTATGCATTTATCTATTATGTTATGTGATCAATGTTGAGTGTCCACTAGTGAAAGTCTAATCCCTAGGCCTTGTTCTAAATACGCTATCGCTGGCTTTCTTTGTTTTTACTGCTTACCTACTTGTAATCTACTACCATCATTCTTGCCAAGCTATTTTGTGCCATTGCTACTGTCATCTTTATTTATACACTTATTTCACTATCTCTTCGCGAACTAGTACACCTATTAGGTGTGTTGGGGACACAAGAGACTTCTTGCTTTGTGGTTGCAGGGTTGCATGAGAGGGATATCTTTGACCTCTTCCTCCTGAGTTCGATAAACCTTGGGTGATCCACTTAAGGGAAACTTGCTGCTGTTCTACAAACCTCTGCTCTTGGAGGCCCAATACTGTCTACAGGAAAAGGAGGGGGCGTAGACATCAATCGGATCCTAGCATTCTTTATGTGGGAGAGAGACACGCTCCGCTGTTGCATATGAACACATGTGTTCTTAGCTTTATTCTTAATGTTCGTTGCGAAGGTTGAACTACTTCGTTCATTGATATATGGTTGGAAACGGAAAATGCCGCATGTGGTAATTGGTATAATGTCTTGAATAATTTGATACTTGGCAATTGTTGTGCTCATATAGATCATGTTTAAGCTCTTGCATCATGTACTTTGCACCTATTAATGAAGAACTACATAGAGCTTGTTAAAATTTGGTTTGCATGATTAGTTTCTCTAAGTCTAGATATTTTCTGGTTGAGGTGTTTGAACAACAAGGAGACGATGTAAAGTCTTATAATACTTACAATATGTTCATATGTGAGTCTTGCTGCACCGTTTATACTTGAGTTTGCTTCAAACAACCTTGCTAGCCTAGCCTTGTATTGAGAGGGCTTCTCGTGCATCCAAATCCTTGAGCCAAAAACTATGCCATTTGTGTCCACCATACCTACCTACAACATGGTATTTCTCTGCCATTCCAAAGTACATTACTTGAGTGGTACCTTTAAACTTCTATTCTTTGCCTTTACAATACATAGATCATGGGAAAATAGCCTTAAAAACTATTGTAGTGAAGAATATGTACTTATGTATCTTATTTCTTAATAAGTTGCTTGTTGAGCGGTAACCATGTTTCTGGGGACGCCATCAACTTTTACCTTTGTTGAATATCATGTGAGTTGCTATGCATGTTCGTCTGAAGTGATTTTCATGATCAAATGGTTTGAGTATGCATATTGTTAGAGAAGAACATTGGGCCGCTACTAAAGCCATGAACCATGGTGGAAGTTTCAGTTTGGACACAATCATCAATCTCTTATGAGAATATTATCTGTTGTTAAATGCTTAAGCATTAAAAGAGGAGTCCATTATCTGTTGTCTATGTTGTCCCGGTATGGGTGTCTAAGTTGAGAATGATCAAGCGAGAAATCTAATGCGAACTTTCTCCTTGGACCCTTGTAGACGTATATAGTACCTTTGTGACACTTGGTTGAAACATATGTTATGCAATGATAATCCGTGTTAATCCAAGCTAATTAGGACAAGGTGCGGGCACTATTAGTATTATATGCATGAGGCTTGCAACTTATAGGATATCTTATACATAACACATATGATTTATTACTACCGTTGACAAAATTGTTTCTATGTTTTCAAAATGAAAAGCTCTAGCACAAAAATAGTAATCCATGCTTCCCTCTGCGAAGGGCCATTCTTCTACTTTATTGCTGAGTCAGTTCACCTATTCTTTCTATCTTAGAAGCAAACACTTGTGTAAACTGTGTGCAATGATTCTTACATGTTTACCTATTGCACTTGTTATATTACTTTGTGTTGACAATTATCCATGAGATATACATGTTGAAGTTGAAAGCAACCTGAAACTTATATCTTCCTTTGTGTTGCTTCAAAGCTTTCTACTAAGAATTTATTGCTTATGAGTTAACTGTTATGCAAGTCTTATTGATGCTTGTCTTGAAAGTATTATTCATGAAAAGTCTTTGCTATATGATTCATTTGTTTAATCATTGTCTTCATTATTGCTTCGAATCGCTGCATTCATCTCATGTGCTTTACAATAGTATTGATCAAGATTATGATAGCATGTCACTTCAGAAATTATCCTTGTTATCGTTTACCTACTCGAGGGCGAGTAGGAACTAAGCTTGGGGATGCTTGATACGTCTCAAACGTATCCATAATTTCTTATGTTCCATGCTACTTTATGATGATACTCACATGTTTTATACATTATATGTCATTATTATGCATTTTCCGGCACTAACCTATTGACGAAGGCAGTGGATGTTTTGCTGTTTTTGGTTTCGAGAAATCCTACAAAATATTCTCGGAATTGGATGAAATCCAACGCCCAGGTCCTATTTTTCCACGAAGCTTCCAGAAGACAGGGAGAAACAGGGTGGGGCCGGGGGCGCCGCCACACTAGGCGGCGCGAAGGGGCCGGCGCGGCCCTAGCGTGTGGTGCCCCGTGACTCCTCCGGCTCCGCCTTCCGCCTACTTAAAGCCTTCATCGCGACCCTCGCTGCGAGAGCCACGATAGGAAAACCTTCCAGAGACGTGGCCGCCGCCAATCCCATCTCGGGGATTCAGGAGATCGCCTCCGGCACCCTGCGAGAGGGGAATCATCTCCGGGAGGACTCTTCATCGCCATGATCGCCTCCGGATCGATGTGTGAGTAGTTCACCCCTGGACTATGGGTCCATAGCAGTAGCTAGATGGTTGTCTTCTCCTCATTGTGCTATCATGTTAGATCTTGTGAGCTGCCTATCATGATCAAAGATTATCTATTTGTAATGCTTGATGTCTACGGGTGCTTCTATTCTTGTAGACAGTGTTGGGCCTCCAAGAGCAGAGGTTTGTAGAACAGCAGCAAGTTTCCCTTAAGTGGATCACCCAAGGTTTATAGAACTCAGGGAGGAAGAGGTCAAAGATATCCCTCTCATGCAACCCTGCAAAAAGCAAGAAGTCTCTTGTGTCCCCAACACACCTAATAGGTGCACTAGTTCGGCGAAGAGATAGTGAAATACAAGTGGTATGAATGAATATGAGCAGTAGTAATACCAGAAAAGTGCTACTGGCGTGCTTGATGGTAGTAATATTGCAGGAAGTAAACCGCGGTAAAAACAGTAAACAAGCAGCGATAACAATATTTAGGAACAAGGCCTAGGGATCATACTTTCACTAGTGGACACTCTCAACATTGATCACATAACAGAATAAATAGAATAGATGCTAGACTCTACACCCTCTTGTTGGATGATGAACACCACTAACTGTGTAGGATTACACGAACCCTCAATGCGGAGTTAACAAGCTCCACAATATTCAATGTTCATATTTAAATAACCTTAGAGTGCATGACAGATCAACATAACCAAACCAAGTACTAACATAGCATGCACACTGTCACCTTCACACTACGAAAGGAGGAATAGATCACATCAATACTATCATAGCAATAGTTAACTTCATAATCTACAAGAGATCACAATCATAGCCTACGCCAAGTACTACACGATGCACACACTATCACCATTACACCGTGCAGGAGGAATAATACTTTAATAACATCACTAGAGTAGCACACAGATAAATTGTGATACAAAACACATTGCAATCATAAAGAGATATAAATAAGCACTTCACTATGCCATTCATAACAGTGAATAAGTATTAAAATATAGCCTAAGAGACCCAGGTGCACACCTGTCACCTTTACACACGTGGGATAAGGAGTCTCCGTAGATCACATAAGTAAAACCCACTTGACTAGCATAATGACATCTAGATTACAAGCATCATCATATGAATCTCAATCATGTAAGGCAGCTCATGAGATTATTGTATTGACATAGGAGAGAGATGAACCACATAGCTACCGGTACAGCCCCGAGCCTCGATGGAGAACTACTCCTCCTCATGGGAGACAGCAGCGTTGAAGGATGGCGGTGGTGTTGATGGAGAAGCCTTCCGGGGCACTTCCCGTCCGGCGGCGTGCCGAACAGAGACTCTGTCCCCGGATCTTGGCTTGGTGGGCGGCTGAAGGTTTTCTCTGGTTTCGTCAATCCCTGTAGGGTTTTCGCGACGGAGACCTTAAATAGGCGGAAGGGCGGTCTCAGGAGGTGGCCACAGAGGCACCCCTGCGGCAGCGCCCGGGTGTTGTGTGGGGCCCCCAAGGCTCCCTACGGCGCTCTCAGGTGGAAGCTTCGTCCAATTATAAGACTCTGGGCGTTGATTTCGTCCAATTGCGAGAATATTTCCTTACTAGGATTTCTGAAACCAAAAACAGCAGAAAACAGCAAGTGGGCCTTCGGCATCTCGTCAATAGGTTAGTTCGGGAAACGCATAATAATGACATAAAGTATGCATAAAACATGTAGATATCATCAATAATGTGGCATGGAACATAAGAAATTATCGATACGTCGAAGAGACATATCAGCATCCCCAAGCTTAGTTCCTGCTGGAGGGCGGTATGATAACAAAGATAATTTCTGGAGTGACATGCCATCATAACCTTGATCATACTATTGTAAGCATATGTAATGAATGCAGGGATCAAAACAATGGTAATGACATGAGTAAACAAATGAATCATAAAGCAAAGACTTTTCATGAATAGTACTTTCAAGACAAGCATCAATAAGTCTTGCATAAGAGTTAACTCATAAAGCAATAAATCAAAGTATAGGTATTGAAGCAACACAATGGAAGATTGAGTTTCAGCGGTTGCTTTCAACTTATAACATGTATATCTCATGGATATTGTCAATGTAAAGTAATATAACAAGTGCAATATGCAAGTATGTAGGAATCAATGCAGGTTCACACAAGTGTTTGCTTCTTGAGGTGGAGAGAAATAGGTGAACTGACTCAACATAAAAGTAAAAGAAAGGCCCTTCGCAGAGGGAAGCATTGATTGCTATATTTGTGCTAGAGCTTTGGTTTTGAAAACATGAAACAATTTTGTCAACGGTAGTAATAAAGCATATGTATCATGTAAATTATATCTTACAAATTGCAAGCCTCATGCATAGTATACTAGTAGTGCCCGCACCTTGTCCTAATTAGCTTGGGTTAACCGGATCATCATTGCATAACATATGTTTCAACCAAGTGTCACAAAGGGTACCTCTATGCCGCCTGTACAAGGGTCTAAGGAGAAAGTTCGCATTGGATTTCTCGCTTTTGATCATTCTTCAACTTAGACACCCATACCGGGACAACATAGACAACGAGATAATGGACTCCTCTTTAATGCTAAGCATTCAACAACGAATAATATTCTCATAAGAGATTGAGGTTTTATGTCCAAACTGAAACTTCCACCATGATTCATGGCTTTAGTTAGCGGCCCAATGTTCTTCTCTAACAGTATGCATACTCAAACCATTTGATGTGAAAACCGCCCTTACTTCAGACAAGACGAACATGCATAGCAACTCACATGATATTCAACAAAGAGTTGATGGCGTCCCCAGAAGCATGGTTATCGCACAACAAGCAACTTAATAAGAGATAAAGTGCATAAGTACATATTCAATACCACAATAGTTTAAGGCTATTTTGTCCCATGAGCTATATATTGCAAAGGCGAATGATGGAAATTTAAAGGTAGCACTCAAGCAATTTACTTTGGAATGGCGGAGAAATCCATGTAGTAGGTAGGTATGGTGGACAAAATGGCATAGTGGTTGGCTCAAGGATTTTGGATGCATGAGAAGTATTCCCTCTCGATACAAGGTTTAGGCTAGCAAGGTTGTTTGAAACAAACACAAGGATGAACCGGTGCAGCAAAACTCACATAAAAGACATATTGTAAACATTATAAGACTCTACACCGTCTTCATGTTCAAAACTCAATACTAGAAATATCTAGACTTTAGAGAGACCAATTATGCAAACCAAATTTTAGCAAGCTCTACGTATTTCTTCATTAATGGATGCAAAGTATATGATGCAAGAGCTTAAACATGAGCACAACAATTGCCAAGTATCAAATTATCCAAGACATTTTATCAATTACTACATGTAGCATTTCTGTTTCCAACCATATACAATTAACGAAGGAGTTTCAACCTTCGCCATGAAAATTAAAAGCTAAGAACACATGTGTTCATATGAACCAAGCGTGTCTCACTCCCACACAAGCATTTATTCAAACAAACAAAAACAAGACGCTCCAAGTAAAGTACATAAGATGTGACCGAATAAAAATATAGTTTCAAGAGAAGAAACTGATAAGTTGTCGATGAAGAAGGGATGCCTTGGGAATCCCCAAGCTTAGAGTCTTCTTAAAATATGCAGGGATGAACACGGGGGCATCCCCAAGCTTAAGTTTTCACTCTTCTTGATCACGTTGTATCATCCTCCTCTCTTGACCCTTGAAAACTTCCTCCACACCAAACTCGAAACAAACTCATTAGAGGGTTATTGCATAATTAAAAATTCACATGTTCATAGGTGACACAATCATTCTTAACACTTCTGGACATTGCCCAAAGCTGCTGGAAGGGAACAAAGGAATCCATCCCACATAGCAAAAGAGGCAATGCGAAATAAAAGGCGGAATCTGCAAAAACAAAACAGTCCGTAAAGATGAATTTTAAGATGGCACCAGACTTGCTCGGATGAAAATGCCCAAATTGAATGAAGTTCGTGAGGATCACGCACCGTAAATTGTAGATTTTTAAGGTTACCTCGGAAAATTCTGCCCAGTTAAGTGACAGACGGAAATACAATTCTGTGCGATAATCAAATCTAGTATCAACCCTACTATCAAAGACTTTACTGGCACAACAATGCAATAAAATAAGATAAGGAAAGGTTGCTACAATGTAACAACTTCCAAGACTCAAATACAAAATAAAAATAGTACTGTAACAAAATAAACACATGGGTTATCTCCCACGAAGTTCTTTCTTTATAGCCATTAAGATAGGCTCAACAATTTTAATGATGCACTCCCAAGAAATAAGAGTTGAAGCGAAAGAGAGCATCAAGAAGCAAATTCAAAACAAATTTAAGCCTAACATGCTTCCTATGCATAGGAATCTTGTAAATAAACAAGTTCATGAAGAGCAAAGTAACAAGCATAGGAAGTTAAAACACAAGTGTAGCTTCAAAAATTTCAGCATATAGAGAGGTGTTTTAGTAACATGAAAAATTTTACAACCATATTTTCCTCTCTCATAATAATTTTCAGAGACATCATGAACAAACTCAACAATATAGGTATCACATAAAGCATTCTTATCATGAGTCTCATGCATAAAATTATTACTCTCCACATAAGCATAATCAATTTTATTAGGTGTAGTGGAGCAAATTCAACAAAGTAGCTATCATTATTATTCTCATCATCAAATATGGGAGGCATATATTGTAATCATAATCAAATTTATCCTCCATAACAGGTGGTAACAAAAGACTACTATCATTATAATCATCATAAATAGGAGGCAAGTATCATCAAAGTAAATTTTCTCCTCAATGCTTGGGGACTAAAAATATCATGCTCATCAAAACCCGCTTCCCCAAGCTTAGAATTTCCATATGTTGCAACAATGGTGTTCAGCGTTCATACTAATATGTTCCATAGGTTTTTTAATTTTTGTCAAACCATCATGTCTTAAATCAGAAAATGATAAAGCTCATTGTTGTCATTACTTTTGCTAGTGTAAACAAGAAACAAAAGATGCAATTAGGATCTAAGGAAATAGCTTGAGCACACAACGGCCTTGAAGAGTACTTTACACAGGACCGAGTATGATGCCTTTTACACTCATAAAACGGCGCTTGAGAAAACAACTTGATGTCTCACGGGTGCTTCTGTTTCTTGTAGACAGTGTTGGGCCTCAGAAGACGAGGAGTTTGTGAACAACTGACAGGATTTCCCTTAAGTGGGATGCCGGGTTTATAGAACTCGGGAGGAAGAGGTCAAAGATATCCCTCTCATGCAACCTGCAGCCACAAAGCAGAGTCTCTTGTGTCCCCAACACACCTAATAGGTGCACTAGTTCGGCGAAGAGATAGTGAAATACAAGTGGTATGAATGAATATGAGCCGTAGTACGGCGCCAGAAAATAGCTTGCTGGCGTGCAGTTGATGGTAGTAATATTGCAGGAAGTAAAGATGCAGTAAAACAGTAAACAAGCAGCGATAGCAATATTTAGGAACAAGGCCTAGGGATCATACTTTCACTAGTGGACACTCTCAACATTGATCACATATTAAATAATAAATAGATGCTAGACTCTACACCCTCTTGTTGGATGATGAACACCACTAAGTGTGTAGGATTACACGCGAACCCTCAATGCCGGGGTTAACAAGCTCCACAATATTCAATGTTCATATTTAAATAACCTTAGAGTGCATGGATCCAACATAACCAAACCAAGTACTAACATAGCATGCACACTGTCACCTTCACACTACGAAAGGAGGAATAGATCACATCAATACTACCATAGCAATAGTTAACTTCATAATCTACAAGAGATCACAATCATAGCCTACGCCAAGTACTACCACACACTATCACCATTACACCGTGCAGGAGGAATAAACTACTTTAATAACATCACTAGAGAAGCACATAGATAAATTGTGATACAAAGCACATTGCAATCATAAAGAGATATAAATAAGCACTTCACTATGCCATTCATAACGGTGAATAAGTATTCTATGAAATATAGCCTAAGAGACCCACACGGTGCACACACACTGTCACCTTTACACACGTGGGACAAGGAGTCTCCGGAGATCACATAAGTAAAACCACTTGACTAGCATAATGACATCTAGATTACAAGCATCATCATATGAATCTCAATCATGTAAGGCAGCTCATGAGATTATTTGTATTGAAGCACATAGGAGAGGAGCAAACCACATAGCTAGGTCGGCCAGGAGCCTGGAAGTGGAGAACTACTCTCCTCATGGGAGGCAATGGCGGCGTTGATGAAGATGGCGGTGGTGTTGATGGAGGAGAAGCCTTCGGGGGCACTTCCCCATCCCGGCGGCGTGCGCGACAGACTCCTGTCCCCAGGATCTTAGCTTAGACGATGGCGCTCTGGAAGGTTTCTCTGGTTTAGCCGAACTTAATAGGGTTTCGCGCGGAGACCTTAAATAGGCGAAGGGCAGCCTCGGAGGGGCTGGTGGGCCCACACACTAGGGGGCGCGACCCCCTCTGGCCGTGCGGGTGTTGTGTGGGGCCCCGGGCTCCCCCTCTGGCGACTCTCGGGTCTGGAAGCTTCGTCCAATTATAAGACTTTGGCGTTGATTTCGTTCAATTAAGAATATTTCCTTACTAGGATTACTGAAACCAAAACAGAAAACAACAACTGGCCCTTCGGCATCTCGTCAATAGGTTAGTTCAGGAACGCATAATAATGATATAAAGTATGCATAAAACATGTAGATATCATCAATAATGTGGCATGGAACATAAGAAATTATCGATACGTCGGAGACGTATCAATGCTACATGTTGTGTTTGTTGGGATCCGATGAATATTGAATACTATGTCAAGTTGATTATCAATCTATCATATATGTTTTTTATGTTCTTGCATGCTCTCCGTTGCTAGTAGAGGCTCTGGCCAAGTTGATACTTGTAACTCAAGAGGGAGTATTTATGCTCGATAGTGGGTTCATGCCTCCATTGAATCAGGGACAGTGACAGAAAGTTCTAAGGTTGTGGATGTGATGTTGCCACTAGGGATAAAACATTGATGCTTTGTCTAAGGTTATTTGTGTTGATTACATTACGCACCATACTTAATGCAATTGTTTGTTGCTTGCAACTTAATACGGAAGGGGTTAGGATGATAACTTTGAAAGTGGACTTTTTGAGCATGAATGCATGTTGGATGTGATCCATCATGCTTTATTAAATAATGCCACAGTTAAATCTCATAGTAGTCATCATGATATATGTGCATTGTTATGCCTTCTTTATTTGTCAATTGCCCAGCTGTAATTTGTTCACCCCAACATGCTTGTATCTTATGGGAGAGACACCACTAGTGGACTGTCCCCGGTCCATTCTTTACATCTGAAATACAATCTGCTGTTCTTTCGTTCTTCGCAAACAAACATCATCTTCCACACTATACATCTAATCTTTGTTTACGGCAAGCCGGTGAATTGACAACCTCAACTTTATTACGTTGAGGCAATGCTGATTGTGTTGTGCGTTCCACGTTGCCACGAGTTGGTTTGCAACACCTCGGGAGAGAACGTTTTTCTCCTACTGGTTGATAAACCTTGGTTTCTTACTGAGGGAAACTTGCTTCTATACGCATCATACCTTCCACTTGGGGTTCCCAACGGACGTGTGCTTTACGCGTATCACCCTCTCAAAGGAATGCAACATTTCCATGTCAAGGGCAAGCTTGCGCCCAGATATATTGGTCCTTTCAAGGTACTAGGACGAAGAGGAGAAGTGTCCTACCAACTTGGACTACCCCCTGAATTATATCGGAGTTCCATGACGTCTTCCATATCTCTCAACCGAAAATGCCTCCAAGCATAAACAAGACTGAAGTTTCAAGGATATCGATTATCGGGCAATCGATTTAAACCAAGACCTAACCTACCGGGAGAACCCTATTCGTATTTTGGAGGAAGCTGTGAGATTGACCCGTCGAAGGAAGATTAAGTTCTTCAAGGTCCAATGGAGTAATCACTCTGAAGATGAAGCCACCTGGAAAGAGGATACCTAAGACAAAATTTCCCTATCTGTTCCAAGCTCCTAGCCGTGGAATCTGGAATAGAGATTCTTTTAAGGAAAGATCTGTGACACCCCATTTCCGAACCTGCATTTTCCTCCTACTTAAAATTTTGGACCAACAAAACTTGCTAAAATTTCCTTAATACGCTAGAGTTTTTAATTGTCTTCATGTGTGGTTTGGTCTTAAAATTTTCATTTAGGATTTTTTAAATTAGAGGATTACATTGGTTAATATTGTAGTACCTCATTTTAAGTAAACTAGGGTTGCCCCTTATGTGTTGACATCAACCCTAATTATTTCGTCTCCACTAAAGCACAAGTTTTTGTTGTTGACCATCACCATCTTAATAAGAGGGGAACACTTCCCTCCCTTGTTGGATAGTACCATCTCATCACCTAGGGTTACACCACCAACACCAACACCCTTGTTTGTCCATTTAATTTTTCTTTCAACACATGTGCTTATGCACTAGGTACCAAAACTTAGCACATGCTTGGGCATGGCTCTCTTCTCTCTTTTCACCCCTGCCCCTTATTTTCCTCTTCTCTCTTTTTTCTCTCTTGGGTTGACGAGAGGTAAGAGAGGGGAGACTTCCCTCTCTTCTCTTTTCTTCTCCCTCTCTTCTCTCTTTGTTGGTTTGGGCCGTGGCCGAAACGCCCTCTCTCTTTGCCTGGCCCAACCCTAACCCCTCCACCTCTCCCTCTCTGGCTTAACACCACCGGCCCCCTCTCTCCCGCGCCCAAAAAACCCTAGCCCCTCCCAGCCCGCGCACGCCTAGTCAGCGACATGATGGCACGGAGCCTCGCTCGACGCGCCATCAAGCCTGTGCGCGCACGCTCGGCTCCCTCCCATGGCCGCTCGGGGGCGCGTCACCGTGGGGCCCCGGCGCGTGGCCTTCGACCCCTTAACCTTTGGTTGGCCGTCGCCACCGCCCCTCCCACTACCCGCGCCCTCTCTGGCTATAAAAGCCCACGAGCACCACCACTCCCCCTTCAGCTCCCCCTCGCACCACGCCGTTAGGCTGCCCCACTCCACCCCTGGCTGCTTGAGCAGCAGCTCAAGCCGCTGCTGTCGTCGCCAAGACGCTCACCGCGGTCACCGCGAGGGTGACGCGCAGGTGGTCACCGCCGCGACGCCGTCAACGCCTTTCTCCCTTCTCCCTCAACGCCAGCACCCCCTCCTGCATCTCCTAATCCCTCCTCTCTGCCCCTGACGCGCAGATCTGCAGCAGAACGGCGACGCCGACGACGAGCCGCCGCCCGTGTTGCCGTTGACGTCGCGAGAGGAGGAGCAGACGCCCCTGGACGCCGCCGACACACGCACACGACGCACGCCTACTCCCCCGACACGTCTGCACCGAGCCACGCCACCGCCAGCCGCTGGTAAGCCGTCGCGCCGCCCCTTTCTTCCTCCGCGCCGGCGAGCGCCGCAGACGTCGAGCACGCGCCGGATCTGGGCCGTCGGATCCAGATCGGACGGGCGCATGGCGCATGCACGGCCACGTCGGCGTGCATGGCCACGTCCGCCGGCCTGGCCCGCCACGGGCCCCCGGCCTTTTTCTTTTTTTCTTTTTTTCCGCGGGCTGTGTGCATGTATGTCTTGCTATTTAGACGTTCCCGCCCTTTTTAATTGTTTGAAATATTTTAAAACAGAAATTAAAAACGGAAATCTGCCAGTATACTGTTTTGCTAATAAAAATAGTTTGGTAGCTCCGATGGATGTGATTCCAATTGCACTAGAACCGGTATGAAATTATCTTTCAGATGCCGCTGACCTTGTATTTTTATGATTTTTGTGCGATTTTTAATAAATAAAACTTGATCATGTTTTCTGGTTAGTATTTCTAGCCTCTAAAATTGGAAAATTGATATTTTTGTATGAATCCAATTGTGTTGATCTTGTTTTGTTACTGTGCATCTAGGAAAAATACCAGTAGCCTCTGTTAGTGGTATTTTGTCTCTGGTTATGATTGTATGGGTGTCGCATGCAATGATAGGATTAAAGTTTGCTGTTTTTAATTAAACTATGATACTTTTGGTTTATCAAAATGGCCAAACCATGTTTTGTTACTGTCAAACAACTCCCCTGCATATTTTCCTTTTTCATTTATTTGCTCTTGTTTCTTGAACTATGTGTTGATTGTATGCATCGTTTACTTTTGCGACGCTAGATACGAACGAGGGAGAAGTTGAAGGGGAGGACTTTGGAGAAGGATTTGAGGAGGACCAGGGACAAGCCAACCAAGGCAAGCCATCTTTGAACTCTGTTTGATGTCTTGTTGGATGTCATTTGTTGATGTCCCAAAGCATCTTGTTCCTATATGTGTTGTTCTCTCTATATTGGTCTATGTATGGTTGTAATTGGGGTATTTCCTTGTGGTGATATTCCATCCTTGCTCATGTTAGAGGGATGCATGGCATCATGGCCGTGTCATTCTAGTTTGGGCACATAGTCCAACATGATCATGTCTTGTTCCAAGATAGAGGTTTACATCACACCCACCACTTTGTTGAATCTAGAGGTATCAAAGTCATGAATCTTGGTGTAATTCTCAACTTGAGAGAAGTATGCCGTGTACCCTTGTGAATGTTGGTTGGATAGTGAACCTTCACCATCCAAGTTGTATAGTAGTACCACAAATCTGAAAGTTTGATCCTCCCTATGTTGTCTTTATACATGCTTACCTTAAGCAAGTATAATCCTATTTGTGCCACTCACACAACCCCCTCTATGGCATGTTGCTCCCCATCTCGGCCATGGTGATATTATTAGATCCTTCTCATGAAACTTTAGGATGGGAACCCCTCAAGGTTTACCTTGTTGTAAATGTTTTGAGAAAACCTTGAGTGAGGGAAGCTTACTCAAGTGTAAAGTTTATGAAAGCAAAGGCTTTTGGTAAAAGTGTTGGAAAAGTGTTGTGTGGATGGTGAAATGAAGAAGGTTAAGGTTTTATGGGAAGCGAGCCTTGTGTATAAGTGTATTTTTCCAGCCCAACTTTCATTCGCGCAACCACATTATCCAATATGGGCACGGGCTTGATCCGTAGTTCGTTGAGATTGGCATAAGCACCCTTCACAACTCTCTGGGGAGGTCACGATGACCTACGCCGGGTTGCGCTCGGAGGAGGCAATACACTGTCTTAACGATAGCGGACGATTACGAGGGTCTTCACGGTAGCGCGGAGATACGCTCAAAAGAATGCTGCCGGGGTGCCGGAAGGGGTAATCCCGCAGAGAAGGACTTGTGCCAATGGATACGGGCGAAAGACTATGACTGGTTATCCGAGACTCGCATACTTTCGTATGACGATCCGGGGATGATCCCGGCGGATTTATCAGTTCTTGTGGGGAAAGTGTGCAAACTCTGCAGAGTTAAATCTATTCGAATAGCCGCGTCCGCGGTCATGGACGGGTTGCAAAGGTCTACCTAACCTGGGCTTGCGTTTTGTTTTGACAAATGCTTTGCAAATGAAGTGTTGTGTTCATGTGTACCGGGAAGGTACGGGAAAAAGGCGTGTGTCGACCATATGGAGATGGTCGTGGGAAAAATGAGACCAAGCGGGGAACTCTTTCCTAGTGTTTCATGTAGAAGAACTCTTCTTTAACAAAGATATAGAGATGTCATAGGACTTCCCAAGCATTTCCATCAAATGAGATGGTAGTATGCTAACTCTTCTTTAACAAAGATATAGAGATGTCATAGGACTTCCCAAGCATTTCCATCAAATGAGATGGTAGTATGCTAACTCTTCTTTAACAAAGATATAGAGATGTCATAGGACTCTCCTAGCGCCCGGATCAATTGAGATGTCGGAACGCTATCTCTTCTTTAAAGATATAAAGATGTCGTAGTCTATCTTTTGAAGTATCTTCTTCAACAGAGATATAGATATGTCATAGGAGTACCATAGTGTCCGCATCACTTGAGATGCCGGTATGCTATATCAACAAGAGAAACTGATTCTCTTACGCATGCTATATCCACAAGAGAAACTATTCTTCCTCTCTTGTCTCACTAGCTAGATCTTATTAGTATCTTCTTGATGGTTTGCGAGTACAATTCCAAATGTACTCACGGCTTTGTCCCTGGCTATTAACTTGGCCAGACTATGAGGAGGACTATGAAGACGATGGAGGATACCAGGACGACTATGCGACCTAGGACGCTCTCCAAGTCAGACCGTAGGTCTAAGGCATGACTCGGGCCCGACGACGTTGACGTGTATCCGCTGCTATGTTTGTGAACTCGCCCGTTGTGGCATTTATGTAAGACTGGGTCATGTGACCTTGCTATTGTAAGACTTATGTATTCGGTACTGTAAAGGATGATGTAATCTGGATATTCGTTCGGTTATGTGCTCACGGTGCACTGATCATGGGATCGTGAGTTGAATGCATAACAGGGTATTTCGGACAGCTAGTCCGGGGTCCCCACAGATGTTCACATCCTGCCGTGGAGTCGATGTTTTGATCGATCCTTGGGAGGGGAAAGTGATCCTTTGGACAGTTTTTATTGAGACACGTAAAGTCGACACACATGCGAAGGACTTTCGTGTTTTTCTTCGGGACCAGCACTGGGTTAGCTACCCACGTGGCTTCGTATGTAACTCCTTAATAAAACCAGCTTCTCTGAGTCGATCACCTCTGATAGCATAGCGGTTTGGTTCCGAAAACGCCGCAAAGGTTGTTTGATTGGTCTCGCTATGGATCCAAGTTTAGGTGGTGCTCGGCAAGTTCCATGGGTACTCCTGGCATGTCAGCTGGACACCATGCGAAGTTTCCAGGCTCACGGAGGAACTCGACGAGCGCACTTTCCTATGCGAGGTCCATGTCTGTTGCATTGGACGTCGTTTTCTTTGGATATGTCGGGTGGATCTGCACCTCCTTGGAATCCTTAGTAGTGTTGAAGGTTGGCTCCCTGAGTGGTCTTCCTGCATCAGCAACACATCATAATCAGTTATGAGCCTTGACGCCATATATTCTGCTTGCATCCGAAAGTTTCTGACGGTCGATGAAAATCCTTGTCGTATTTATCAGCTAACGCGAAACTTCCTTTGACTGTAATTGGTCCCTTAGGTCCAGGTAACCTCCACTACAAGTACGTGTAGTGTGGTACCGCCATAAACCTGGCATATGCTGGTCGTCCCAACAAGGCGTGATATTGCGACGGGAAATCCACAACTTCGAACTCCAGCCTTTCTATCCTGTAGTTTTCAAACTGAACGTCGAGATTGATCTTCCCCAACGGATAACTCGGCTTCTCTGGCGTGATTCCATGGAAACGTGTGTCAGCTGGTTTTAGATTTGCCAAGGATATGTTCATCTTTCTTAGTGTATCCGCATACATAAGGTTTAGACTGCTGCCTCCATCTATGAATACTCGAGATACGTCGAATCTCCCCGATCATTGGTAAGATAAGTCTGATGCCCTGGTCGAGGAACTGTCGCGGGTGATCCGCAATTGTGGAAGCCAATGTCTGTCCGAACAATTTAAGTACTCAATCGTTGGTGGAGGCATCTTCTCTGCCATGAACACTTGTCGCGAGATTACTGAGCCCTATTAGACGGCCTAGCTTTCGAATCATCCCGCGCCGTTGGAGTTAGGATCAACATATGGGGGTGGGTGTGGTGCTGCCGCTATTCTGAGCTGGTGCCGTGCGGGAGGAGGTGGTAGGTGGATCTCACTCCTGGGCCCTTGGGGGTTTCGATTTGTTGCTTGAGCATTGGCTAGCCCTGCGACCCTCAACATTGCTTGAAAATTGCGACAGTCCTTCTGCAGATGTCCTGACTATCTCTTCCCATTATTGTAGAGATAGAAATGCATCTGACATGGCCCGTTCATCATATCCTCGGGAGATACAAAATGTCTCTGAAAACTTGGTCCACTATTTTGCATGTTATTCCGAGAGTCATCTCTATTGTCGCCTCGCTGCTCGTTACTCCTTTGATATTCATCTCTATTGTTTCCTCATGTGTTTCCCCGAAACCCAGCCGATATTTGGTCGGGAGCATCGTAACTCGAGAATTGTCGAGGAAATCGTCGTCTATTTTGAAAATTTCGACTACGGTCCTCCTCCGGTGACCTGTGTCGTTTATTGTGAACATCATCTTCTCCATCTGCCCATCTGTTTGCTATCTCCATCAACGCTGACACTGTCCTTGGGTTGGTTCTCCCCAAGTCTTCGACAAAATCTCCTCGTCGAATTCCTGCCACAAACGCATCTATTGCTCTCTCGTCAGATATATTCTCTACCGAGTTTTCAATGATGTTCCACCTTTGGATGTATTTTCTCATTGATTCATCATGCTTTTGTCGACAAGATCTCAACTCTTCTAGTGATGCGGGTTTTTTGCAGGTTGATCGGAAGTTGTTGACAAACACATCCTCAAAACTATCCCAGCTGTCGATGGAACCCGGGGGAACTTCTTTATCCAAGATCGTGCGGCTCCACTCCAGGTAATAGGATGCTCTGCATGGCTGTTGCTCTGGTTCCACCTATCAGTTTCACCGTCTCAAGGTAATCGACTAGCCAATCCTCGGGATCTTGCAGGCCATCTAATTTCTTGAAATTGTCTGGTAACTTAAATCCTGACGGGACTCGAGTTTTTTGAACTCGTCTCGTAAAACAAGAATCATATCTTCTTCAGCAACTTCCGGTGAATGCCGATGTTCCCTTCTGTCGGCGCTCTTTCCACCCTAGCTTGAGTCGCTGCTCTGACCCCGCTCGCTCTTGGGGTCCAGCACGGCTACGTAGGTCGTGGACTATTTTGCCTTCCTCTGGAGGTGAGGTGCGAATGCTGCTCCCATGGCTCCACACCCTGCCATGGCCATGTTATACAACGCTTCTCTTGGATCTCCGGAGGTGCCTGGACGCTAAGATGAAAGCTTGCGTTGCCATGTATCCCGCTTCCGGTGTTTTTGGAATAATATTCCCCTCGTGTCGATTGACATAAAAGACATATCGAGGTTTTGAATTAAATTATCTCTCTCAGCTTGGAGTATTTTGCAGCCGAGATCTTGCTCTCCTTAGACTTCTCTATGACTATCTCCCGAAGTTCTTGAATTTCGGCTTAGCTCTGCCCTTCGCCTGCTGACGCGGAAGCGGCTTCCTGCCTCTTGTCCAACTCGATTTTCTGCTTCTGAGCTCCCTCCTGGTACGTGCAAGCCTATATTGATACGCTTGTAACTCCCTCGTGTCGCCGTAATGGTCATTGGCTCTCGCCACTCTATCCCATACTGCCTGCGGAAATTGCACCATCTCTCGTGTTCCTGGTCCGATATATTTTGTTCCCAAACCTCGCGTGAGATCTGCAGGATCAACATACGGATTTCCCGCATCGTCGAAATTTTCTGACGTCTCCTCCCCTGGGCGACTTGGTTCTCCAATTACATAGATCTGATGATATTTTGGATTCTGAACTTTGTCAGGTTTGGTGACACCATCATTGAGATTGGTGAAGACCTTTCCAACAAGTGGATCTGTCGATGAAGGTGAAGTGTCGATGTTGCTCGAGTCATCGCTTATATCGGAGTCCGCAGATGACTCGAAGGACATGTCGCAGAAGATCTTGGCGAGTTTTTCACTTGCCCTGGTGCTGATGAAGCGTGGCAACGAAATCTCTTCTTCGCCTGACTCGGTTGACGATGTTGAGTCCAAAAATCGGGATCGACCGCGGTGTCAAAGGAATCGGAATTTCGAGACGATGTGATACGTCTCACGTATCGACATTCTCTATGTTCCATGCCACATTATTGATGATATCTACATGTTTTATACACTTTATATGTCATATTTATGCATTTTCTGTCACTAACCTATTAACAGAGAAGGCCAGTTCTGTTTTCTGCTGTTTTGGTTTCAGAAATCCTACAAAGGAAATATTCTCGGAATTGGACGAAATCAACGCCCGGGGTCCTATTTTTCCACGAAGCTTCCGAAGAGGGAAAGAAGTGGGGCCACGAGGCGCCGCCACAACAAGGCGGCGCGGCCAGTCTTGGCCGCACGGCCTGGTGTGTGGGCCCTCGTGTGGCCCCCGCGTTGCCCTTCCGCCTCTTAAAGCCTCCGTCGCGAAACCCCATCCGAGAGCCACGTACGGAAAACGTACAGACGCCGCCGGCAATCCCATCTCGGGGATTCAGGAGATCGCCTCCGGCACCCTGCGGAGAGGGGAATCATCTCCCGAGGAGGACTCTTCACCGCCATGATCGCCTCGGAGTGATGGTAAGTAGTTCACCTGGACTATGGGTCCATAGCGGTAGCTAGATAGTCGTCTTCTCCTTATGTGCTTCATTGTAGGATCTTGTGAGCTGCCTAACATGATCAAGATCATCTATCTGTAATGCTATATGTTGTGTTTGTCGGATCCGATGGATAGAGAATACTATGTTATGGTGATTATCAATCTATTACCTATGTGTTGTTTATGATCTTGCATGCTCTCCGTTATTAGTAGAGGCTCTGGCCAAGTTTTTAAACTCCAAGAGGGGAGTATTTATGCTCGATAGTGGGTTCATGCCTCCATTAAATCTGGGACGGTGACAGAAAGTTCTAAGGTTGTGGATGTGCTGTTGCCACTAGGGATAAAACATTGATGCTATGTCCGAGGATGTAGTTATTGATTACATTACGCACCATACTTAATGCAATTGTCTCGTTGTTTGCAACTTAATACCTAAGGGGTTCGGATGATAACCTGAAGGTGGACTTTTTAGGCATAGATGCATGCTGGATAGCGGTCTATGTACTTTGTCGTAATGCCCAATTAAATCTCACTATATTTATCATATCATGTATGTGCATTGTGATGCCCTCTCTATTTGTCAATTGCCCGAACTGTAATTTGTTCACCCCACATGCTATTTATCTTATGGAGAGACACCTCTAGTTAACTATGGACCCCGGTCCTACTCTTTACATCGAATACAATCTAGCAATATTCTTCATTTGCAAACAATCATCATCCACACTATACATCTAATCCTTTGTTACAGCAAGCCGGTGAGATTGACAACCTCAGCTTTCGTTGGGGCAAAGTACTTTGGTGTGTTGTGTGCAGGGTTCCACGTTGGCGCCGGAATCCCTGGTGTTGCGCCGCACTACATCCCGCCACCAACAACCTTCAACGTGCTTCTTGGCTCCTCCTGGTTCGATAAACCTTGGTTTCTTTCTGAGGGAAAACTTGCTACGTGTGCATCATACCTTCCTCTTGGGGTTCCCAACGAACGTGTGTGTTACACGCCATCAAGCTCTTTTCCGGCGCCGGTGGGGGAGATCAAGACACGCTGCAAGGGGAGTCTCCACTACCAATCTCTTTACTTTGTTTTTGTCTTGCTTTATTTTATTTACTACTTTGTTTGCTGCACTTAAACAAAACACAAAAAATTAGTTGCTAGCTTTACTTTATTTACTGTCTTGTTCTATATCAAAAACACAAAAATTAGTTACTTGCATTTACTTTATCTAGTTTGCTTTATTTACTACTGCTAAAATGAATACCCCTGAAAATACTAAGTTGTGTGACTTCACAACCACAAATAATAATGATTTCTTATGCACACCTATTGCTCCACTCCTGCTACTACAGCAAATTCTTTGAAATTAAACCTGCTTTACTGAATCTTGTTATAGAGAGCAGTTTTCTAGTGTTAGTTCGAGATGATGCTGCTGCCCATCTCAATAATTTTGTTGAATTGTGTGAAATGCAAAAGTATAAAGATGTAGATGGTGACATTATAAAATTAAAATTGTTTCCTTTCTCATTAAGAGCAAGAGCTAAAGATTGGTTGCTATCTCTGCCTAAGAATAGTATTGATTCATGGACTAAATGTAAGGATGCTTTTATTGGTAGATATTATCCTCCGCTAAAATTATATCTTTGAGAAGTAGCATAATGAATTTTAAACAATTAGATAATGAACATGTTGCTCAAGCATGGGAGATAATGAAATCTTTGGTAAAGAATTTCCCAACCCATGGATTGACTACTTGGATGATCATCCAAACCTTCTATGCAGGACTAAATTTTTCTTCACGAAACCTATTGGATTCAGCTGCTGGAGGTACCTTTATGTCCATCACTTTGGGGCGGCTACAAAGCTTCTTGATGATATGATGATCAATTACTCTGAATGGCACATGGAAAGAGCTCCACAAGGTAAGAAGGTAAATTCTGTCGAAGAAACCTCCTCCTTGAGTGATAAGATTGATGCTATTATGTCTATGCTTGTGAATGATAGGACTAATGTTGATCCAAATAATATTCCATTAGCTTCATTGGTTGCTCAAGAAGAAAATGTTGATGTAAACTTCATTAAAAATAATAATTTCAACAACAATGCTTATCGGAACAATTCTAGTAATAACTATAGGCCATATCCTTATAATAATGGTAATGGTTATGGTAATTCTTATGGGAATTCTTACAACAATAATAGGAGTGTACCCCCTGGTCTTGAAGCCATGCTTAAAGAATTTATTAGTACACAAACTGCTTTTAACAAATCTGTTGAGGAAAAAGCTTGATAAAATTGATATTCTTGCTTCTAAGGTTGATAGACTTGCCTCTGATGTTGATCTTTTAAAATTGAAAGTTATGCCTAATAAGGATATTGATAATAAGATTACTACTACAGCAAATTCCATCCAAGTTAGAATTAATGAGAATATAAGATTAATGGCTGAATTGCATGCTAGGTGGGAAAGAGAAGAAAATGAAAAACTTGCTAAAAAGAATAATGTAGCTAAAGTTTGGACTATTACCACCACTAGTAATGTTAATGCTCCACATGTTGCTGCACCTCCTACTAATAATGGTGAAAGAATTGGTGTTGGCAATGTTTCCACTTCTAATGCAAAGCCTGCAAAACTGCCGGAAACTGCTAAAACTGCTGAAACTCACTTGTGATAAAACTGCTGAAATTTTTTCCAACATTGGGGATGATGATCCCATTGCTGTAGATCATAATGGTTTGGATTTTGATGATTGCCACATCTCTGAAGTTATAAAGTTCTTACAAAAGCTTGCTAAAAGTCCCAATGCTAGTGCTATAAATTTGGCCTTTACAAAACATATTACAAATGCTCTCATAAAAGCTAGAGAAGAGAAACTAAAACTTGAAACCTCTATTCCTAGAAAGTTAGAAGATGGTTGGGAGCCCATCATTAAGATGAAGGTCAATTACTTTGATTGTAATGCTTTATGTGATCTTGGTGCAAGTATTTCTGTTATGCCTAAGAAAGTCTATGATATGCTTGACTTGCCACCATTGAAAAATTGTTATTTGGATGTTAATCTCGCTGATAATGCTAAAAAGAAACCTTTGGGGAGAGTTGATAATGTTCGTGTTATGGTTAACAATAACCTTGTCCCCGTTGATTTTGTTGTCTTGGATATTGAATGCAATGCATCTTGTCCCATTATATTGGGAAGACCTTTTCTTCGAACTGTTGGTGCTATCATTGATATGAAGGAAGGTAATATTAAATATCAATTTCCTCTCAAGAAAGGTATGGAACACTTCCCAAGAAAGAGAATGAAGTTACCTTTTGATTCTATTATTAGAACAAATTATGTTGTCGATGCTTCATCTTTTGATAATACTTGATTTACACTTTCTGCGCCTAGCTGAAAGGCGTTAATGAAAAGCGCTTATGGGAGACAACCCATGTTTTTACTACAGTACTTTGTTTTATATTTGAGTCTTGGAAGTTGTTTACCACTGTAGCAACCTCTCCCTTATCATGTTTTTGTGCCAAGTAAAGTCTCTATGGTAAAGTTGATGCTAGATTTGGATTGCTGCACAGAAACAGCATTGCTGTCTGTCACGAATTTGCGCAGAAGTCTCGTAAAAAAATCAAAAAAATCTGCAAATTTACGTGCGTGATCCTCAGATATGTACGCAACTTTCATTAGTTTTGAGTTTTTCCGTTTGAGAAAGTTAAGTGCCCCTTCCAGTTCGTCTTTACGGACTGTTCTGTTTTCGACAGATTCTGCCTTTTACCTCTTTTGCTATGTTGGATGAATTTCTTTGATCCATTAATGTCCAGTAGCTTTGTGCAATGTCCAGAAGTGTTAAGAATGATTGTGTCACCTCTGAACATGTGAATTTTTGATTGTGCACTAACCCTCTAATGAGTTTGCTTGAAGTTTGGTGTGAAGGAAGTTTTCAAGGGTCAAGAGAGGAGTATGATATACTATGATCAAAGCTCTAAGCTTGGGGATGCCCCGGTGGTTCACCCCTGCATATTTTAAGAAGACTCAAGCGTCTAAGCTTGGGGATGCCCAAGGCATCCCCTTCTTCATCGACAACATCATCGAGGTTCCTCCCTGAAACTATATTTTTATTCAATCACATCTTATGTGCTTTGCGTCGGTTTGGTTTTGTTTTTGTTTTTGTTTTTGTTTGAATAAAATGGATCCTAGTTCATTGTGTGGGAGAGAGACACGCTCTGCTGTTGCATATGGACAAATATGTCCTTAGGCTTTACTCATAGTATTCATGGCGAAGGTTGAATCTTCTTCGTTAAATTGTTATATGGTTGGAATCGGGAAATGCTACATGTAGTAATTCTAAAAATGTCTTGAATAATTTGATACTTGGCAATTGTTGTGCTCATGTTTAAGCTCTTGTATCATATACTTTGCACCCATTAATGAAGAAATACATAGAGCTTGCTAAAATTTGGTTTGCATATTTGGTCTCTCTAAAGTCTAGATAATTTCTAGTATTGAGTTTTGAACAACAAGGAAGACGGTGTAGAGTCTTATAATGTTTACAATATGTTTATGTGAGTTTTGCTGCACCGTTCATCCTTGTGTTTGTTTCAAATAAACCTTGCTAGCCTAAACCTTGTATCGAGAGGGAATACTTCTCATGCATCCAAAATCCTTGAGCCAAAGTACTATGCTTGAGTGCTACCTTCATCCATCATTCGCTTTGCAATATATAGCTCATGGGACAAAATAGCCTTAAAACTATTGTGGTATTGAATATGTACTTATGCACTTTATCTCTTATTAAGTTGCTTGTTGTGCGATAACCATGTTCACGGGGGACGCCATCAACTTTTTGTTGAATATCATGTGAGTTGCTATGCATGTTCGTCTTGTCTGAAGTAAGGGCGGTTTTCACAATCAAATGGTTTGAGTATGCATCTGTTAGAGAAGAACATTGGGCCGCTAACTAAAGCCATGAATCATGGTGGAAGTTTCGGTTTGGACAAAAACCTCAATCTCTTATGAGAATATTACTGTTGTTGAATGCTTAAGCATTAAAAGAGGAGTCCATTATCTGTTGTCTATGTTGTCCCGGTATGGGTGTCTAAGTTGAAGAATGATCAAAAGCGAGAAATCCAATGCGAACTTTCTCATTAGACCCTTGTACAGGCGGCATAGAGGTACCCCATTGTGACACTTGGTTGAAACATATGTTATGCAATGATAATCTGTTAACCCAAGCTAATTAGGACAAGGTGCGGGCACTATTAGTATACTATGCATGAGGCTTGCAACTTGTAAGATATAATTTACATGATACATATGCTTTATTACTACCGTTGACAAAATTGCTTCATGTTTTCAAAATAAAAGCTCTAGCACAAATATAGCAATCGATGCTTTCCTCTTTGAAGGATTTCTTTTACTTTTATGTTGAGTCAGTTCACCTATCTCTCTCCACCTCAAGAAGCAAACACTTGTGTGAACTGTGCATTGATTCCTACATACTTGCATATTGCACTTGTTATAATACTCTATGTTGACAATTATCCATGAGATATACATGTTACAAGTTGAAAGCAACCGCTGAAACTTAATCTTCCTTTGTGTTGCTTCAATACCTTTACTTTGATTTATTGCTTTATGAGTTAACTCTTATGCAAGATTTATTGATGCTTGTCTTGAAGTACTATTCATGAAAAGTCTTTGCTTTATGATTCATTTGTTTACTCATGTCATTACCATTGTTTTGATCATGCATTCATTACATATGCTTACAATAGTATGATCAAGGTTATGATGGCATGTCACTCCGAAATTATCTTTGTTATGGTTTACCTGCTCGGGACGACAAGCTTGGGGATGCTGATACGTCTCCGACGTATCGATAATTTCTTATGTTCCATGCCACATTATTGATGATATCTACATGTTTTATACACTTTATATGTCGTTTTTATGCATTTTAGGCACTAACCTATTAACGAGATGCCGAAGAGCGATTCTTTGTTTTTTTTGGTTTCAGAAATCCTACAAAGGAAATATTCTCGGAATTGGACGAAATCAACGCCCGATCCTATTTTTGCACGAAGCTTCCAGAAGACCGAGGGGGAAAGGAAGTGGGGCCACGAGGCGCCGCCACAACAGGCGGCGCGGCCCTGGCCGCGCGGCCCTGGTGTGTGGGGCCCTCGTGTGGCCCCCCGCGTTGCCCTTCCACCTACTTAAAGCCTCCGTCGCGAAACCCCCAGTACCGAGAGCCACGATACGGAAAACCTTACTGAGACACCGCCGCCAATCCCATCTCGGGGGATTCAGGAGATCGCCTCCGGCCGCCGAGAGGGGAATCATCTCCGGAGGACTCTTCACCGCCATGATCGCCTCCGGAGTGATGAGTGAGTAGTTCACCCTGGACTATGGGTACGCAGTAGCTAGATGGTCGTTCTCCTTATGTGCTTCATTGTCGGATCTTGTGAGCTGCCTAACATGATCAAGATCATCTATCCGTAATGCTATATGTTGTGTTTGTCGGGATCCGATGGATAGAGAATACTATGTTATGGTGATTATCAATCTATTACCTATGTGTTGTTTATGATCTTGCATGCTCTCCATTATTAGTAGAGGCTCTGGCCAAGTTTTTACTCTTAACTCCAAAAGGGAGTATTTATGCTCGATAGTGGGTTCATGCCTCCATTAAATGGGACAGTGACAGAAAGTTCTAAGGTTGTGGATGTGCTGTTTCCACTAGGGATAAAACATTGATGCTATGTCCGAGGATGTAGTTATTGATTACATTACGCACCATACTTAATGCAATTGTCTGTTGTTTGCAACTTAATACGGAAGGGGTTCGGATGATAACCGAAGGTGGACTTTTTAGGCATAGATGCATGCTGATAGCGGTCTATGTACTTTGTCGTAATGCCCAATTAAATCTCACTATATTTATCATATCATGTATGTGCATTGTCATGCCCTCTCTATTTGTCAATTGCCCGACTGTAATTTGTTCACCCAACATGCTATTTATCTTATGGGAGAGACACCTCTAGTGAACCGTGGACCCCGGTCCTATTCTTTACATCGAATACAATCTACTGCAATACTTGTTCTACTGTTTTCTGCAAACAATCATCATCCACACTATACATCTAATCCTTTGTTACAGCAAGCCGGTGAGATTGACAACCTCACTGTTTCGTTGGGGCAAAGTACTTTGGTTGTGTTGTGCAGGTTCCACGTTGGCGCCGGAATCCCTGGTGTTGCGCACTACATCCCGCCACCAACAACCTTCAACGTGCTTCTTGGCTCCTCCTGGTTCGATAAACCTTGGTTTCTTTCTGAGGGAAAACTTGCTACTGTGTGCATCATACCTTCCTCTTGGGGTTCCCAACGAACGTGTGTGTTACACGCCATCAATATGATCCTTCCTTCTCGACGCGGAATTGGAACTCGCCAAACGTCATCTCCATAGGCTCCTCCAGATACGCATATGCATCCAAACGGGAGGGCGGGTGAGGAACAAAATCGATTAGACCAGTTTCGATCTGTTTACCTCTATCCAAAGCGTTGCTTGCAGTTGATGAAGTCGACGAGCTTGAACGTGCCATCGAGATCAGCTCCTTGTCGCCTCTAATCCCCACGGTCGGCGCTAATTGACAAGGTATTAACTTATCAATGCCTACGTATTGTAGACTAGGGTTTCGTTGGAGTAGGGCAAGTAGATCTCGAAGGTTTCAGCCGAAAAGTACTCGACGATTAAGAAACTAGGGTTATGTTGACAATTGATTCGATCCTTTCTTTGTCCCTCGACTCCCCCTTATATAGGAGGCGGAGCCGAGGGATTCGTAATACACAAGTTACAAAGTCCGGGAGGGTTTCTAACCCGTCCCGTAAAATTACAAGTCTCTATATTTCCTAATACAACTCTAACTTTCCTTAATACTAATTGGGCTTCCGAACTTCATATTCTACGACTTGTGGGCCTTCAGTAAACCCCGGGTACCATCTTCGGCAGGCCCATTGGGGATGCCTATGTCACTGCATCTTCCACAGCGCCGCAGAGCGCGCAGTTTCCTGTGGCCGGGACATGTTTAGTAGCAATTTGTTGAATTGATGGTAATCTGTCGAGGATGAGCTGCCAGGCGAAGATCTTGATCTTTAGGGGCACTCTGGCCTCCCACACGTCCTTGTGAAATGCTACTGACGCCCCTTGCGACAGTTTGGCATAAAGTGATTGCACCGAGAATTTTCCCGACGGGTCGAGGTGCCAACAAATCTTATCTTTACAGTTCCCGAAAGCAAAAGTGTCTGTGAGAGAGACAAGCTCTACCCACTGTCTCCTTCCATCTGGATTGAGTGAGCATCTAAATGTAATGTTTAGCTCTCCAGTGTTGAGGGAGGAGGCAACAGATTGTGTCGGGTTCTCGCAGATGTTGAAGAGATCAGGGAATATCTCCTTAAGAGGGCGATCCCGGATCCACCAGTCCATCCATAAGCAGGTTCGGCGCCCATCACCGATTATGTGTTTCGCCCCTAGTTTGAAAAACTGTTTGATTTTGTGTAAACTTTTCCAAAACTGAGAACCTCCTTGCCCGGAACCCTCGAACAAGTTGTCGGAGTCTCTGTACTTGGCCCTGATGATTTTGGTCCAGATGGTGTCTTCATCTTGGTAGAGTTTCCATATCCACTTGGATAGTAAGGAAATGTTCATCTTTTTGGAGTTAAGCAGCCCTAATCCTCCCATGGATTTTGGGCGACACACGATTGGCCAATTCACCATAAGGTACTTGCGTTTTGTTCCTGTTCCTTCCCAAAAGAATTTCGCTCGGTGTGAGTCGAATCTAGTATGAATCCCATCATGCAAGAGAAAAAGGCCCATCGCAAAAATGGGGATACTATCCAGACAAGCGTTGGAGAGAATGATTCTTCCTCCCGAGGTGAGGAGTTTGCTCAGCCACGGCTCGATTCTTCCCGCCACTTTCTTACCAAGAACAACCATTCTTCGAGGCATAACTTCATGTCCGAGATGGGAAGACCTAGGTACATAAAAGGGAATGATCCATGTTTACAGTTGAACTTGTTCGCAACTCTCTGTTGTTCCTCTAGCGATTGACCCATCACAATTACTTTGCTCTCGTGGTAATTGATCTTTAGCCCAAACATATCTTCGAAGCACATAGCAGAAATTTGAGGTTGGCAATATTCTCTTCCGAGTTCTGGATAAGAATTAGCGTGTCATCTGCGTATTGCAGGTGTGAGATGCCACCAGGAATCAAATGTGGCACAACGCCTTGGATGTGTCCTGCCGCCCCTGCTGCAGCCAAGATCCCTGAGAGTGCTTCGCCGATGAAATTGAACAAGAGAGGAGATAGCGGGTCCCCTTGCCGCACCCCTCTTTTGTTCTGAAAGTAAGGACCAATCACTCCATTGATGGAGATGGTTGTCTGTCCTCCGGAGACCAGTTGTAGGACACGATGAATGTATCCTTCTTCGAATCCTTTGCATCGCAGAACTTCGGCCAAGAAATCCCTATTTACTCGGTCGCACGCCTTCTTGAAATCAAGCTTGAGAAGGATCCCTCCCAATTTCTTCATGTGGAGTTCGTGGACAATCTCAATAAGGGCCAGGGGACCTTCAAGCAAGTTCCTCCCTTTGATGAAAGCAGTCTAGTTTAGGCTGATCGTTTTATGAGCAATGGGGTCCAAACGGTATGCAAAAGCCTTGGAGATGATTTCGAAAATCACATTGATGAGCGCAATTGGACGAAATTGAGAGACCGAGTCTGCCCCGGGGACTTTGGTTATAAGGGTGAGAATGGCAATGTTTAGGCTAGATATGTCTATGCGTCCCAACATAAAATCGTTGATGATGTGCAGAATACAAAGCTTGACGTTGGGCCAAAAGAGCTTGAAGAATAGAACAGGGAAGCCGTCTGGTCCAGGGGCCGTGTCTGATTTCATCTCCTGGACGATGAATTCTAACTCCTGTTCGGAGAAGCTTATCATAAGTCGGTTATTTTCTTCCTCAGAGACCTGAGAATTGCTTGGCCAGGTCATGGGGGAGAGACCACAGTTACGATTCCCAGCCGATCCGAGCAAATCTCGATAGAAGTCATATATAGCTGCTTGAATGGAATTTGCATCTGTCGTAATCTCATTCTCAATGTTGAGAGCAGAGATCGTGCATTTTGTTCTTCTTCCGTTGGCCACAGCATGAAAGTATGCAGTGTTAGCGTCCCCCCTGGAGCGCCCACTTGACTCTTCCTCTTTGGCGCCAATATTCCTCTTCCATACCCACAATCTGCAGAAGTTGATCCTCGAGATAGTATCTTTGTGCCCATTCTTCTTCATCCAGGCCACTAGAGTCAGCTCTCACATCTAGCTGCAAGATCTGTGCCATAAGGTTCTCTTTCTCTCGTTTGTTGGCAACTCCCAGGTTTCGAGCCCAACCACGGAGCTGTTGACGAATGCCCCCAGACATGAATTGCCACCAGTCAATGATGTCTCTCCCTCCCACTTTGGAAGAGAGCTTGATCCAGCTGCTCGCAAGTATGGGGAGGAAATTCGGTTTCGAACCATCCCGATTCGAAGAAGAAGCGATTGCTTCGCACCGGCAGCCCTTCACCAGTGTCGAAGATGAGGGGGGTGTCGTCAGAGCCCAGACTTGTTTCCGCTTTAAGCGTGCACAGAGGGAATAGATTTTCCAGGGAAGAGGAGATGAAGACTTTGTCCAGAACCGATCGGACTGGGTTTAGTTGGCGATATGTCCAGGTAAAATGAGCTCCCGAGCGCGGAATTTCCCCAAGTGCCCAAGCCGCAATATGTTCATTGAACAAGTCCATGAGCCTCCAGTTGAGGTTGTCGTTATTCTTGTCGTTGGTAGTTCTGATGAGATTGAAGTCCCCACCCATAAGCAGTGGAATATTGGATCTGGCAACCTTAGCCGAGATTTCTTCTAGGAAGGCCCTAGAGCGCCCGTGGTCCGCAGGGCTGTAAATCCCCATTATCATCATGATATGCTTGGATGCGCGGTGGAGAATGGAAGTGCTAAGGTAGAATTGACCCATATCTACCACTCCTACTTCGAAAACATTGTCCCGGGTGCCCATGAGCATCCCCCTGAGTGCCCATTGGCCGGGAGCCACCACCAGAAGAATTTGTCTCCTACCTCCAAGCTGCGGAGTTCCGCGTCCGTAAAATCATGTTTGATGGTTTCCTGGAGGATCACTATGTCTATCTTGTGCTCACGGAGGTAATCTTTTAAGAGAGTTTGTCGCCCCTACGACCGAACCCTCTAATGTTCCAGATTAGGCATCTCATTTGGAAACCCTGCCTTGCGCCCGTGCTTGGCGGGTTAGGGGTCTTTCACCACTCTCTCGTGAACTTGCCAATACATTCACAGTATTGACCAAATGTTTTTGGCTGTAACTTTACCTGGTGCAGATTTTGCTGAAGAAGAGTGATGTACGATGTTAGGGTCGCGAGTCTCCACTCGACATGTTTCGCATGTGGCACTGAATGGGACTCCTTATGTTATTTGATTTCCGCTGTTGAACTCTATTTGTGTTTGAGCTAGCCCTTCGGCTATGCAAGTTGTATCGAACTATTTTATTTCTGGATCATACGATGTAATAGATTATGACATTTGCTTCTTGATATTACATCTTGAATTGTGTGTGCTAGCTGAGTCGGTCCAGGGACTAGCACTAAAAGGTACAGAGGCTTGACCCCTATCAGGTCCGGTCGTTTCAATGAAATTGAGAAGTTGCAGCAAATAAAACTCGGAATTGATAGCCCGAATGAAACAATATCGTCGGCCAAATCTTTTCATGTACACATCATCGTGAAACAGTTGACTGACAAAATAGATGACCATGATGCTAGGTGAGAGATAAACAATAAAGCTACACTTACGTAAGCCTTACGAAAATTTCTTACGGGATGAGGTGGTGATCTACTGATTCATCCTGGGCCGAAAATCCGGGGGGAGGGGGGGGGGGACTATTTTGCAACAAATCCACTGCAGCCACATTCTCCCGTAAGTCAATCATGTAGAAAAAAAATCCCGTACGTCTAGCATTTCTGCACACATAAACATGACAGTTATAAGACAATCCACCTGAGTGAGAGAGAAAATGATATTGTCAATACAACATCTATTTCATAGCCGCTTGCATCAATACCGTCTCATGCCTTCGGCCCACGGCATGGTCGTCTCTACTCGATGATCTTGTCTCTTTTATCGTTTTTTTGATTTAGTCCACCAGTTCGATGTCGTCTCCGCTTGCATCATCACCACCCCTCACCATCGCGGTTTGCTATCGGGGTCGCTCATAGCCACACAACTTGTGCCTTCATGTTTCATAGCAATTTTTGTCACCCCCTAGTTCCTACCCGCGAACAATAGACACTAATGTGCAGTTCGAGGTGGTCTCTAAATGGGTGAAACTCGCGGGGGTGGCAGGCGAGTTAACCGCACACGCAAGAACACCACCTCATTAAAAAAATACGCCTTGAGCTTTGTGCCTAGCTAGCGAGATTCCACCTCAAAGCATGTGTGGCTAGTTTGTTCGGTTCAGGAGAAAAAAAGTTGAAGAGTTAAATTCTTACACTATGTGAAAACTCGTGTAAGATACTATGACAAAATTTCACAACAAAGTAAAAGCTAAAATAAACTCTTACTCCTCTCTCAATCCCTTTCAGTGCATCATCGCGTACCTCAGAGCTCATTACCAAGTCGCAAACATGATCGCCACACTGGGATGCACGGTAGGTATGGGAAGGCCTCGTCATAGGAGGATGAAGCAAGCGCACCCGCAGGGTATGGGTACGGGTAGAGCCATCCCATACCCGTACCCGTCGCCTTCAATCTTATCCGTCACCCGTACCCATACTTACGAATGGGTATAAGTTTTTCCCATACCCGTCACCCGGTAGGGTAAATGGGTACCCGCGGGTAAAAAATACCCGCGCTTACAACGTATCAAGTTGTTCAAAAATATATGAAATGAGGTAAAGTGATCCTAAATAGTGGTCTAATCCTCACTAACCTACCAGCGATTGTCAGATCAGAAAGCATGAGGTTCAACCAAGCAATGTGAAGGTGCGGTTAGGGGAAAATTAAGTAGTTCAAAACATTACGGCTGCCCACTTGTCAAATTTATATGGGTAAATGGGTACGCGGGTATGGGTTGTACAATCCCATACCCGTACCCGCTCTACCCGATGGGTATGATATTTTCCCGTTTACAAACCCATGGGTAATATTTTATCCCATACCCGTATTTCTATTGGGTTTTTACCCGACGGATACGCGGGTCATGGGTACTCATTGCCATCCATTAGTAATTATTTCTAATGATACAAGTTGATATGTTACAAGCATGTAGTCGCTCCATTCAGGCATTCAACACACATGTCATCTTTGACGTTACGTGGGTAACATGTAGTCGGTGTAGACCGCAAGTGCATGTGTGCTTTTTAGTCTCCTATCGTGACTTAACGAGAAAGCACTTATATTTGAGCCACAATTAGGAATATGTTGCTTGAACATTTGTGTGTTCCCCTTTTGTAGCATAGTTGAAATTTGTGTTGCGTAATTTGCATCTTATACGTTGCGTTGTCTTTTACATGTTCTCGCGGTGGGAAGCAATGTTGTAATGATGCTCTACATGAACATTACATATTGCAGTGCAAGGGGCGATCAGTAAGCACTCAAAATGATACAGTACGTGTGTCTGAAAAAAGATGCTCACGATTCTCCCTCTGTCCATAAAAAGATGTTTTAACTTTCTTAAAACTGGCAAGGTGGCCCTCGCAATGCGAGGGCATCATCTTATTGTGTATAAAATGATATGCATGTTACCTTGAGATTATTTAAGTTTAAATATGTTTTCCTTTTATTTACCGAACTAAATGAAAAAATACATGTCATTTTAGAATCGGCACATCCGTATGTATATCAACCTCTTAGTAAGATGACGATGACGGTATTAAAGTATGAGATATTCTGAGATCCGAACGTGCCCGTGTTTGCCCCATGGCGTGGGGCAAAGATAAGTTGTCAGGGTATATTTTATGTGGGACCTAGCAATTTCTTTTTTTTCCTTCAGAAAAAGCACCGTCGTATAGTTTTAAAGGAGCTTCCTAGATCATGCCACGCCGTCGTGCTAGAAATATCACGTTCGCCAGATATCATGGTCTTAAATTTTAAATTAATCATGCATATACTTTATTTCTGGAAACCACAATTAGACTTAATTTTAATGAGTTAATTTTACTGCATGTTTACCAAAGAAAAATCTTGTTACAGCCTAGGTCGATGTGATATCTAGTTGGTGAAAATCCCTATGGATACTTTGTTACAAAATGCGTGATGCTAATTAATTTGTAAATCTACAATTGGTAGAAATGAAAGTTATTTTGTTTTCGTTTAAAAGATATGTCCATATGTGCATAGATGGAAGGCAATAATTAGTAGCTCAACGTAAATGCATTGAGAAAATTAACCGTGATGTGCAAATAGGTAGAGATGTACCCCCTCTGTCTCAAAAAACATGTCTTAAATTTGTCAAAAAAATTCAAATTTAGACAAAGCTAAGATATGTTTTATAAGACGCATATGTGGATTAACCTGGTGCCTCCAAAAACACCTTTATTTTGCTTTTAGTATATAATAGATTTACATGTATCTCGACACATTTTAATATTCAGATACATCTAAATTTATCTAAAGTTAAGACATCTTCTTTTATAAACGGAGAGAGTAATTCATATGTCGCATCGGAAGCAGCCGATTTTCTCCGGTTCCATCCGACCAACGCCTAGCAGCACCAAACTTAATGCCCTGGGCATGAGACGTTGCACTGACCCACGCTGGCGCTGCAAGTCTGCCGCCTAGATCGTTTGGGTGTTACCAGTCGCTCGAGATCCAGCCATGGGATTGGGAATTTGGGATACTCCTTTACTGCCTGCCTGTCCGTGGACCGTGGTCAGTCGTTGACACTCGCACCCCTGTCGCTGTAGTTTTCGTCACACAGTGACAGTGCTGCCCTCTGCCACTACGTTTGCACGTTGCATCCAGCCAAAAGATTTGCTCGGTCTCCGATAGATCTCCTACTCCTAGCAAGTACACGTACTCGCCCCCTGCATTATGTAGACCTCAGGCGTCAAGGCTGCAGAAGCCACTAGCCGTACAAAGGTTTGACTAAGTCTTGTACGTACGGGTGGTCGCGCATTAATGTTTTTGTCATGGTAGATAGTGTACGTTTTCACCGGGTTTGACTCAACTCCTTCGATTTCTCATTCATTTAAAACGTTTGTACTTCTTCCTACTAGATCCTGCATGCCGTGGCTTCCTGGAGTCCATGTGGACATTAATCCACCTCGTCTGGTTATTGTCGTCGTCGTTGTTGATGTCTTAAGACCGACCTGCCCTCCCAGAGTCCCAGGCCCATGTGGAGATTAATCCTTCCACAAATAGTTGTTCAATATTGCGCTGCACAATGCGTGTGTGCATCTGATGGTACTGGTACTGGCGGATCTACTAGCCTATTTCCCTAGTGTGGGGCATACATTACATCGGCCCGATCTTCTTACTACGGAGTATGTTTCTTTTCTTTTCTATAGCTTACATATGGATCGGGCTGTGCACTAGTAGGAAAAAGGTCATATGTGGCACCTAAATTCATATTCTGTGGCGCACGGACGGTACGCCACAGAATTCTCTCCATAAAAATTGGATTTATGTGGCGCACCAGCCAATGCACCACATAATATCGCTTTTCTGTGGCGCACTGTGCGGCGGTGCGTCACAGAACTAGTGTTAGGTGCATCACAGAATTGGCTCGTATTATACACGATTTTGTACTGTCTGCTAGGTTAATATATAGCAATATACAAATATTATATAGATTATATACAGAAGTATGCAGATATAATATAAATAGCATGTATATTGCACAGATATAATATAAACATCATCATCACATTACTTAGAGCCCGATCGAGGTACACATATAGTGTCAAGTGTTAAAAAATTTACATACAATTCTTAATTCATACAAAGTTCATCATCTCGAGATACAAAGTGGTCTTCATCCGGTTCCTCCTCTGCTCCCTCCTCTCTCCCGCCAAGCTCGCTTGCACCACCCTCGAGTGTGTAGTGACTAAAATGGAACAAAGACCAAAATAAACGAAGAAGGCTAACACAAATAAGAGCCAACTAGGATATAATAAATAAATGTCTCATACATTGTTGATCAAAATAAATATTAACATTCAGGGATGGCGTAAGTGAGGCCAAGTCCGATGCACAAGAGATTGATATTTGTGCCATCTTACCAGGCTCACATACGCCACCCCAGAGTGTACGGTGACCAAACATTCTAATCATCGGCGAATTGTTTGTAGTGATGCATCATACTTTGTTGGTCGAAACAAATATTAACATTCGGGGACGGTGTCAGTGAGGCTAGGTAGGATGCACAAGAGATTATATTTGTGCCATCACACCAGGCTCACTAGCACCGCCCCCGAGTGTAGTGACCAATTTTTTTAATCATCGGCACTAAAATAATAGAAGAAAGACCAAAATAAACGAATAAGTCCAACTCAAATACGAGCCAAGTAGTATCAACTAAATAGCATGCCTCATACTTTTTTGGTCGAAACAAACATTAACATTCAGGGATGGAGTTAGTAAGGCCATGTAGGATGCACAAGAGATTGATATTTGTGCCATCACACCAGGCTCACTGGGTCCACCCCAGAGTGTACGAGTGACCAAACATTTTAATCATCGGCATTAAAATGTAAGAAAGACCAAAGTTAATGAAGAATGCTAACTCAAATACGAGCCAAGTAGTATCACCTAGATAGCATATGCCTCATACTTTGTTGGTCGAAACAAATATTAACATTCAGGGATGGAGTCAGCGAGTCCAGGTAGGATGCACAACAGATTGATATTTGTCCCATCACACCAGGCTCGCTGGCTCCACCCCAGAGTGTACGAGTGACCAAACATTCTAATCGTCGATACTAAAATGGAAGAAAGATCAAAGTTAATGAAGAATGCCAACTCAAATACGAGCCAAATAGTATCAACTAGATAGCATATGCCTCATACTTTGTTGGTCGAAACAAATATTAACATTCAGGAATATTGTAAGCGAGCCTAGGTAGGATGCACAAGAGATTGATGTTTGTGCCATCACACCAGCCTTGCTTGCACCACTGATGACGCGTAAAGCACACGCTCGTTGGGAACCCCAAGTGGAAGGTGTGATGCGTATAGCAGCAAGTTTCCCTCAGTAAGAAACCAAGGTTTATCGAACCAGTGGGAGCCAAGAAGCACGTTGAAGGTTGATGGCGGCGGGATGTAGTGCGGCGCAACACCAGGGATTCCGGCGCCAACGTGGAACCTGCACAACACAATCAAAGTACTTTGCCCCAACGAAACAGTGAGGTTGTCAATCTCACCGGCTTGCTGTAACAAAGGATCTCATCGGCTTGCTGTAACAAAGGATTAACCGTATTGTGTGGAAGATGATTGTTTGCAGAAAACAGTAGAACAAGTATTGCAGTAGATTGTATTTCAGTATAGAGAATTGGACCGGGGTCCACAGTTCACTAGAGGTGTCTCTCCCATAAGACAAACAGCATGTTGGGTGAACAAATTACAGTTGGGCAATTGACAAATAAAGAGAGCATGACCATGCACATACATATCATGATGAGTATTGTGAGATTTAATTGGGCATTACGACAAAGTACATAGACCGCCATCCAACTGCATCTATGCCTAAAAAGTCCACCTTCAGGTTATCATCCGAACCCCTTCCAGTATTAAGTTGCAAAGCAACAGACAATTGCATTAAGTATGGTGCGTAATGTAATCAACAACTACATCCTTAGACATAGCATCAATGTTTTATCCCTAGTGGCAAACACAACACAACCTTAGAACTTTCTGTCACTGTCCCAGTTGTCAATGCAGCATGAACCCACTATCGAGCATAAGTACTCCCTCTTGGAGTTACAAGCATCTACTTGGCCAGAGCATCTACTAGTAACGGAAAGCATGTAAGATCGTAAATAGCACATAGGTATAACTTTGATAATCAACATAACAAGTATTCTCTATTCATCGGATCCCAACAAACGCAACATATAGAATTACAGATAGATGATCTTGATCATGATAGGCAGCTCACAAGATCCGACAATGATAGCACAATGGGGAGAAAACAACCATCTAGCTACTGCTATGGACCCATAGTCCAGGGGTAGACTACTCACACATCACTCCGGAGGCGACCATGGCGGCGTAGAGTCCTCCGGGAGATGATTCCCCTCTCCGCAGGGTGCCGATCTCCTGGATCCCCCGAGATGGGATCGGCGTTGGCGGCGTCTCGGAAGGTTTTCCATATCGTGGCTCTCGGACCGGGGGTTTCGTCACGGAGGCTATTTGTAGGCGGAAGGGCAGGTCAAGAGGCGGCACGGGGCCCCACACCACACGGGCCGCGCGGCCAGGGGGCCGCGCGCCTAGGGTGGCCCCCTCGTGGCCTCTTCGTCTCTCCTTCGGACTTAAAGCTTCGTGGAAAAATAGGCTTTGATTTCGTTCAATTCGAGAATATTTCCTTACTAGGATTTCTGAAACCAAAAACAGCAAAACAGCAATGGCACTTCGGCATCTTGTTAATAGGTTAGTTCCGAAAATGCACGAATATGACATAAAGTGTGCATAAAACATGTAGATAACATCAATAATGTGGCATGGAACATAAGAAATTATCGATACGTCGGGAGACGTATCAGCATCCCCAAGCTTCTGCTCGTCCCGAGCAGGTAAAACGATAACACAGATAATTTCGAGTGACATGCCATCATAATCTTGATCATACTATTTGTAAAGCATATGTAGTGAATGCAGCGATCAAAACAATGTATATGACATGAGTAAACAAGTGAATCATATAGCAAAGACTTTTCATGAATAGCACTTCAAGACAAGCATCAATAAGTCTTGCATAAGAGTTAACTCATAAAGCAATAATTCAAAGTAAAGGCATTGAAGCAACACAAAAGAAGATTAAGTTTCAGCGGTTGCTTTCAACTTGTAACATGTATATCTCATGGATATTGTCAACATAGAGTAATATAATAAGTGCAATAAGCAAGTATGTAGGAATCAATGCACAGTTCACACAAGTGTTTGCTTCTTGAGGTGGAGAGAAATAGGTGAACTGACTCAACATTGAAAGTAAAAGAAAGGTCCTCCATAGAGGAAAAGCATCGATTGCTATATTTGTGCTAGAGCTTTGATTTTGAAAACATGAAACAATTTTGTCAACGGTAGTAATAAAGCATATGCATCATGTAAATTATATCTTATAAGTTGCAAGCCTCATGCATAGTGTACCAATAGTGCCCGCACCTTGTCCTAATTAGCTTGGACTACCTGGATTATCACCGCAATACATATGCTTTCACCAAGTATCACAAAGGGGTACCTCTATGCCGCCTGTACAAAGGTCTAAGGAGAAAGCTCGCATTTGGATTTCTCGCTTTTGATTATTCTCAACTTAGACATTCATACCGGGACAACATAGACAACAGATAATGGACTCCTCTTTTAATGCTTAAGCATTCAACAACAATTAATTCTTTTCTCATTAGAGATTTGAGGATGTTTGTCCAAAACTGAAACTTCCACCATGGATCATGGCTTTAGTTAGCGGCCCAATGTTCTTCTCTAACAATATGCATGCTCAAACCATTCAACTCAGTGTAGATCGCCCTTACTTCAGACAAGACGAACATGCATAGCAACTCACATGAAATTCAACAATGAAAAGTTGATGGCGTCCCATTAAACATGGTTATCGCACAACAAGCAACTTAATAAGAGATAAAGTGCATAATTACATATTCAATACCACAATAGTTTTTAAGCTATTTGTCCCATGAGCTATATATTGCAAAGGTGAATGATGGAATTTTAAAGGTAGCACTCAAGCAATTTACTTTGGAATGGCGGAAAATACCATGTAGTAGGTAGGTATGGTGGACACAAATGGCATAGTGGTTGGCTCAAGTATTTTGGATGCATGAGAAGTATTCCCTCTCGATACAAGGTTTAGGCTAGCAAGGCTTATTTGAAACAAACACAAGGATGAACCGGTGCAGCAAAACTCACATAAAAGACATATTGAAAACATTATAAGACTCTACACCGTCTTCCTTGTTGTTCAAACTCAATACTAGAAATTATCTAGACCTTAGAGAAACCAAATATGCAAACCAAATTTTAGCATGCTCTATGTATTTCTTCATTAATGGGTGCAAAGCATATGATGCAAGAGCTTAAACATGAGCACAACAATTGCCAAGTATCACATTACCCAAGACATTTATAGCAATTACTACATGTATCATTTTCCAATTCCAACCATATAACAATTTAACGAAGGAGAAACTTCGCCATGAATACTATGAGTAGAAACCAAGGACATACTTGTCCATATGCTACAGCGGAGCGTGTCTCTCTCCCATAAAGTGAATGCTAGGATCCATTTTATTCAAACAAAACAAAAACAAAAACAAACCGACGCTCCAAGAAAAAGCACATAAGATGTGATGGAATAAAAATATAGTTTCAGGGGAGGAACCCGATAATGTTGTCGATGAAGAAGGGGATGCCTTGGGCATCCCCAAGCTTAGACGCTTGAGTCTTCTTAATATATGCAGGGGTGAACCACCGGGGCATCCCCAAGCTTAGAGCTTTCACTCTCCTTGATCATGTTGCATCATACTCCTCTCTTGATCCTTGAAAACTTCCTCCACACCAAACTCGAAACAACTCATTAGAGGGTTAGTGCACAATATAAATTAACATATTCAGAGGTGACACAATCATTCTTAACACTTCTGGACATTGCATAATGCTACTGGACATTAGTGGATCAAAGAAATTCATCCAACATAGCAAAAGAGGCAATGCGAAATAAAAGGCAGAATCTGTCAAAACAGAACAGTTCGTATTGACGAATTTTAAAATGGCACCAGACTTGCTCAAATGAAAATGCTCAAATTGAATGAAAGTTGCATACATATCTGAGGATCATGCACGTAAATTGGCTTAATTTTCTGAGCTACCTACAGGGAGGTGGACCCAGATTCGTGACAGCAAAGAAATCTGGAACTGTGCAGTAATCCAAATCTAGTACTTACTTTTCTATCAACGGCTTAACTTGGCACAACAAAACACAAAACTAAGATAAGGAGAGGTTGCTACAGTAGTAAACAACTTCCAAGACACAAAATAAAAACAAAGTACTGTAGGTAAAAACATGGGTTGTCTCCCATAAGCGCTTTTCTTTAACGCCTTTCAGCTAGGCGCAGAAAGTGTGCATCAAGTATTATCGAAGGGTGGTGCATTCTCAGCGGGGTGTGGAGTTTTCTCAACTAGGCACAGTATATTGGATACATAAGTTTTAGCATCTCCCTTTTCATTAGTCTTAGGCGTGCTACCCTCATCAAACAAATTTTCAGGGACAAGCCAAGCATAGTTATTTTCTAGTGCCTCACACATTCCCAAGAGCTTGCAAGGTATTGATGTTTTAATATCCCCTCATAATTAACTTCATTAGTGTACTTTTGTCTATCCTTTTCCATCTTCTCAAGGGTACTAGCAAAGTTGGTATAAGAGCCTAGCATATTATATTTAGTGAAGACTTTTCTAGCTTCTCTCGCTATTCCTCCAAATTCTTTAAGAAGGGTTTCTAATACAAAATCTTTCTTTTCTCCTTCTTCCATATCACTGAGTGTAAGAAACATATGTTGAATCACAGGATTAAGATTAACAAATCTAGCTTCTAACGCGTGTACTAAAGATGCAACAGCAATTTCATAAGTGGGGGCAAGTTCTACCAAGTGTCTGTCTTCAAAATCTTCGACCGTACTAATATGAGTGAAAAAATCTTCTATATTGTCTTTCCCAAGGATAGACCCTCGGCCTACCGGTACATCTTTAAGAACAAACTTAGGAGGAAACATGATGAAATAAGTAAGGTAAATGCAAGTAACTAATTTTTTTGTGTTTTTGATATAGCAAACAAGATAGCAAATAAAGTAAAACTAGCAACTAATTTTTTTGTATTTTGATTTAGTGCAGCAAACAAAGTAGTAAATAAAACTAAGCAAGACAAAAACAAAGTAAAGAGATTGAGAAGTGGAGACTCCCTTGCAGCGTGTCTTGATCTCCCCGGCAACGGCGCCAGAAATTTAGCTTGATGACGCGTAAAGCACACGCTCGTTGGGAACCCCAAGTGGAAGGTGTGATGCGTACAGCAGCAAGTTTCCCTCAAGAAACCAAGGTTTATCGAACCGTAGGAGCCAAGAAGCACGTTGAAGGTTGATGGCGGCGGGATGTAGTGCGGCGCAACACCAGGGATTCCGGCGCCAACGTGGAACCTGCACAACACAACCAAAGTACTTTGCCCCAACGAAACAGTGAGGTTGTCAATCTCACCGGCTTGCTGTAACAAAGGATTAACCGTATTGTGTGGAAGATGATTGTTTGCAGAAAACAGTAGAACAAGTATTGCAGTAGATTGTATTTCAGTATAGAGAATTGGACCGGGGTCCACAGTTCACTAGAGGTGTCTCTCCCATAAGACAAACAGCATGTTGGGTGAACAAATTACAGTTGGGCAATTGACAAATAAAGAGCATGACCATGCACATACATATCATGATGAGTATTGTGAGATTTAATTGGGCATTACGACAAAGTACATAGACCGCCATCCAACGCATCTATGCCTAAAAAGTCCACCTTCAGGTTATCATCCGAACCCCTTCCAGTATTAAGTTGCAAAGCAACAGACAATTGCATTAAGTATGGTGCGTAATGTAATCAACAACTACATCCTTAGACATAGCATCAATGTTTTATCCCTAGTGGCAACAGCACAACACAACCTTAGAACTTTCACTGTCCCAGGTGTCAATGCAGGCATGAACCCACTATCGAGCATAAGTACTCCCTCTTGGAGTTACAAGCATCTACTTGGCCAGAGCATCTACTAGTAACGGAAAGCATGCAAGATCATAAATAGCACATAGGTATAACTTTGATAATCAACATAACAAGTATTCTCTATTCATCGGATCCCAACAAACGCAACATATAGAATTACGATAGATGATCTTGATCATGATAGGCAGCTCACAAGATCCGACAATGATAGCACAATGGGGAGAAAACAACCATCTAGCTACCGCTATGGACCCATAGTCCAGGGGTAGACTACTCACACATCACACCGGAGGCAACCATGGCGGCGTAGAGTCCTCCGGGAGATGATTCCCCTCTCCGGCAGGGCCGGAGGCGATCTCCTGGATCCCCCGAGATGGGATCGGCGTTGGCGGCGTCTGGAAGGTTTTCCGTATCGTGGCTCTCGGTACTGGGGGTTTCGTCACGGAGGCTATTTGTAGGCGGAAGGGCAGGTCAAGAGGCGGCACGGGGGCCCACACACCAGGCCGCGGCCAAGGGGGGGCGCGCCGCCCTAGGGTGTGGCCCCTCGTGGCCCCTCTTCGTCTCTCCTTCGGACTTCGAAGCTTCGTGGAAAAATAGGCCCCTGGGCTTTGATTTCGTCCAATTCCGAGAATATTTCCTTACTAGGATTTCTGAAACCAAAAACAGCAGAAAACAAACTCGGCACTTCGGCATCTTGTTAATAGGTTAGTTCCAGAAAATGCACGAATATGACATAAAGTGTGCATAAAACATGTAGATAACATCAATAATGTGGCATGGAACATAAGAAATTATCGATACGTCGGAGACGTATCAGCATCCCCAAGCTTAGTTCTGCTCGTCCCGAGCAGGTAAAACGATAACACAGATAATTTCTGGAGTGACATGCCATCATAATCTTGATCATACTATTTGTAAAGCATATGTAGTGAATGCAGCGATCAAAACAATGTATATGACATGAGTAAACAAGTGAATCATATAGCAAAGACTTTTCATGAATAGCACTTCAAGACAAGCATCAATAAGTCTTGCATAAGAGTTAACTCATAAAGCAATAATTCAAAGTAAAGGCATTGAAGCAACACAAAGAAGATTAAGTTTCAGCGGTTGCTTTCAACTTGTAACATGTATATCTCATGGATATTGTCAACATAGAGTAATATAATAAGTGCAATAAGCAAGTATGTAGGAATCAATGCACAGTTCACACAAGTGTTTGCTTCTTGAGGTGGAGAGAAATAGGTGAACTGACTCAACATTGAAAGTAAAAGAAAGGTCCTCCATAGAGGAAAAGCATCGATTGCTATATTTGTGCTAGAGCTTTGATTTTGAAAACATGAAACAATTTTGTCAACGGTAGTAATAAAGCATATGCATCATGTAAATTATATCTTATAAGTTGCAAGCCTCATGCATAGTGTACCAATAGTGCCCGCACCTTGTCCTAATTAGCTTGGACTACCTGGATTATCACCGCAATACATATGCTTTCACCAAGTATCACAAAGGGGTACCTCTATGCCGCCTGTACAAAGGTCTAAGGAGAAAGCTCGCATTTGGATTTCTCGCTTTTGATTATTCTCAACTTAGACATCCATACCGGGACAACATAGACAACAGATAATGGACTCCTCTTTTAATGCTTAAGCATTCAACAACAATTAATTCTTTTCTCATTAGAGATTTGAGGATGTTTGTCCAAAACTGAAACTTCCACCATGGATCATGGCTTTAGTTAGCGGCCCAATGTTCTTCTCTAACAATATGCATGCTCAAACCATTCAACTCAGTGTAGATCGCCCTTACTTCAGACAAGACGAACATGCATAGCAACTCACATGAAATTCAACAATGAAAAGTTGATGGCATCCCCAGAAACATGGTTATCGCACAACAAGCAACTTAATAAGAGATAAAGTGCATAATTACATATTCAATACCACAATAGTTTTTAAGCTATTTGTCCCATGAGCTATATATTGCAAAGGTGAATGATGGAATTTTAAAGGTAGCACTCAAGCAATTTACTTTGGAATGGCGGAAAATACCATGTAGTAGGTAGGTATGGTGGACACAAATGGCATAGTGGTTGGCTCAAGTATTTTGGATGCATGAGAAGTATTCCCTCTCGATACAAGGTTTAGGCTAGCAAGGCTTATTTGAAACAAACACAAGGATGAACCGGTGCAGCAAAACTCACATAAAAGACATATTGAAAACATTATAAGACTCTACACCATCTTCCTTGTTGTTCAAACTCAATACTAGAAATTATCTAGACCTTAGAGAAACCAAATATGCAAACCAAATTTTAGCATGCTCTATGTATTTCTTCATTAATGGGTGCAAAGCATATGATGCAAGAGCTTAAACATGAGCACAACAATTGCCAAGTATCACATTACCCAAGACATTTATAGCAATTACTACATGTATCATTTTCCAATTCCAACCATATAACAATTTAACGAAGGAGAAACTTCGCCATGAATACTATGAGTAGAAACCAAGGACATACTTGTCCATATGCTACAGCGGAGCGTGTCTCTCTCCCATAAAGTGAATGCTAGGATCCATTTTATTCAAACAAAACAAAAACAAAAACAAACCGACGCTCCAAGAAAAAGCACATAAGATGTGATGGAATAAAAATATAGTTTCAGGGGAGGAACCTGATAATGTTGTCGATGAAGAAGGGGATGCCTTGGGCATCCCCAAGCTTAGACGCTTGAGTCTTCTTAATATATGCAGGGGTGAACCACCGGGGCATCCCCAAGCTTAGAGCTTTCACTCTCCTTGATCATGTTGCATCATACTCCTCTTTTGATCCTTGAAAACTTCCTCCACACCAAACTCGAAACAACTCATTAGAGGGTTAGTGCACAATATAAATTAACATATTCAGAGGTGACACAATCATTCTTAACACTTCTGGACATTGCATAATGCTACTGGACATTAGTGGATCAAAGAAATTCATCCAACATAGCAAAAGAGGCAATGCGAAATAAAAGGCAGAATCTGTCAAAACAGAACAGTTCGTATTGACGAATTTTAAAATGGCACCAGACTTGCTCAAATGAAAATGCTCAAATTGAATGAAAGTTGCATACATATCTGAGGATCATGCACGTAAATTGGCTTAATTTTCTGAGCTACCTACAGGGAGGTGGACCCAGATTCGTGACAGCAAAGAAATCTGGAACTGTGCAGTAATCCAAATCTAGTACTTACTTTTCTATCAACGGCTTAACTTGGTACAACAAAACACAAAACTAAGATAAGGAGAGGTTGCTACAGTAGTAAACAACTTCCAAGACACAAAATAAAAACAAAGTACTGTAGGTAAAAACATGGGTTGTCTCCCATAAGCGCTTTTCTTTAACGCCTTTCAGCTAGGCGCAGAAAGTGTGCATCAAGTATTATCGAAGGGTGGTGCATTCTCAGCGGGGTGTGGAGTTTTCTCAACTAGGCACAGTATATTGGATACATAAGTTTTAGCATCTCCCTTTTCATTAGTCTTAGGCGTGCTACCCTCATCAAACAAATTTTCAGGGACAAGCCAAGCATAGTTATTTTCTAGTGCCTCACACATTCCCAAGAGCTTGCAAGGTATTGATGTTTTAATATCCCCCTCATAATTAACTTCATTAGTGTACTTTTGTCTATCCTTTTCCATCTTCTCAAGGGTACTAGCAAAGTTGGTATAAGAGCCTAGCATATTATATTTAGTGAAGACTTTTCTAGCTTCTCTCGCTATTCCTCCAAATTCTTTAAGAAGGGTTTCTAATACAAAATCTTTCTTTTCTCCTTCTTCCATATCACTGAGTGTAAGAAACATATGTTGAATCACAGGATTAAGATTAACAAATCTAGCTTCTAACGGGTGTACTAAAGATGCAACAGCAATTTCATAAGTGGGGGCAAGTTCTACCAAGTGTCTGTCTTCAAAATCTTCGACCGTACTAATATGAGTGAAAAAATCTTCTATATTGTCTTTCCCAAGGATAGACCCTCGGCCTACCGGTACATCTTTAAGAACAAACTTCGGCGGAAACATGATGAAATAAGTAAGGTAAATGCAAGTAACTAATTTTTTTGTGTTTTTGATATAGCAAACAAGATAGCAAATAAAGTAAAACTAGCAACTAATTTTTTTGTATTTTGATTTAGTGCAGCAAACAAAGTAGTAAATAAAACTAAGCAAGACAAAAACAAAGTAAAGAGATTGAGAAGTGGAGACTCCCCTTGCAGCGTGTCTTGATCTCCCCGGCAACGGCGCCGAAATTTAGCTTGATGACGCGTAAAGCACACGCTCGTTGGGAACCCCAAGTGGAAGGTGTGATGCGTACAGCAAGTTTCCCTCAGTAAGAAACCACGGTTTATCGAACCAGTAGGAGCCAAGAAGCACGTTGAAGGTTGATGGCGGCGGGATGTAGTGCGGCGCAACAGGGATTCCGGCGCCAACGTGGAACCTGCACAACACAACCAAAGTACTTTGCCCACGAAACAGTGAGGTTGTCAATCTCACCGGCTTGCTGTAACAAAGGATTAACCGTATTGTGTGGAAGATGATTGTTTGCGAAAAAGTAGAACAAGTATTGCAGTAGATTGTATTTCAGTATAGAGAATTGGACCGGGGTCCACATTCACTAGAGGTGTCTCTCCCATAAGACAAACAGCATGTTGGGTGAACAAATTACAGTTGGGCAATTGACAAATAAAGAGAGCATGACCATGCACATACATATCATGATGAGTATTGTGAGATTTAATTGGGCATTACGACAAAGTACATAGACCGCCATCCAACTGCATCTATGCCTAAAAAGTCCACCTTCAGGTTATCATCCGAACCCCTTCCAGTATTAAGTTGCAAAGCAACAGACAATTGCATTAAGTATGGTGCGTAATGTAATCAACAACTACATCCTTAGACATAGCATCAATGTTTTATCCCTAGTGGCAACAGCACAACACAACCTTAGAACTTTCTGTCACTGTCCCAGGTGTCAATGCAGGCATGAACCCACTATCGAGCATAAGTACTCCCTCTTGGAGTTACAAGCATCTACTTGGCCGGAGCATCTACTAGTAACGGAAAGCATGCAAGATCATAAATAGCACATAGGTATAACTTTGATAATCAACATAACAAGTATTCTCTATTCATCGGATCCCAACAAACGCAACATATAGAATTACAGATAGATGATCTTGATCATGATAGGCAGCTCACAAGATCCGACAATGATAGCACAATGGGGAGAAAACAACCATCTAGCTACTGCTATGGACCCATAATCCAGGGGTAGACTACTCACACATCACACCGGAGGCGACCATGGCGGCGTAGAGTCCTCCGGGAGATGATTCCCCTCTCCGGCAGGGTGCCGGAGGCGATCTCCTGGATCCCCCGAGATGGGATCGGCGTTGGCGGCGTCTCTGGAAGGTTTTCCGTATCGTGGCTCTCGGTACGGGGGGTTTCGTCACGGAGGCTATTTGTAGGCGGAAGGGCAGGTCAAGAGGCGGCACGGGCCCCCACCACAGGCCGCGCGGCCAAGGGGGGCGCGCCGCCTAGGTGTGGCCCCCTCGTGGCCCCTCTTCGTCTCTCCTTCGGACTTGGAAGCTTCGTGGAAAAATAGGCCCCGGGCTTTGATTTCGTCCAATTCCGAGAATATTTCCTTACTAGGATTTCTGAAACCAAAAACAGCAGAAAACAACTGGCACTTCGGCATCTTGTTAATAGGTTAGTTCCGAAAATGCACGAATATGACATAAAGTGTGCATAAAACATGTAGATAACATCAATAATGTGGCATGGAACATAAGAAATTATCGATACGTCGGAGACGTATCAACCACCCCCAAGTGTACAGGTGACCAAACATTCTAATCATCGGCACTAAAACGGAAGAAAGACCAAAGTTAATGAAGAATGTTAACTCAAATACGAGCCAAGTGGTATCAACTAGATAGCATATGTCTCATACTTTGTTGGTCGAAACAAATATTAACATTCAGAGATGGGGTAAGTGAAGCCAAGTAGGATGCACAACATATTGATATTTGTGCCATCAAACCAGGTTCACTCACCCCACCCCAAAATGTAGTGATCGACCAAACATTCTAATCATCGGCAAGTGCAAATAAAATTAAAGACCAAATCCTTATGAACTTGCACCCAATTCATTTTAATTCAGTGTCAGTAATAGACCATCATATGAATTCAGTGTTATATATCCCGTTAGTTCTTAAGAAAACAACCACATGTCACGGGGAACAAATCCCATGCCATTTTATTGATCATACACTAATCAAGAACTCATCAATAGCATAAACAAAAACAGGGCAGCAAGTAAACCCAGTAGCATATGAAGATTCATGTTGGAGTTCTTAACCAAGAAGTTGATCAAACAATCAGTTAGAATAGTAAGGAATTTAGTCCAGCAGTAGGTATGGATAAAGAGATGATGTATAGCTCATACATTTGAACACCCATCTACGTTTCACATATAGTAGCAGATTCTAAGTAACCATGTACTTGAATAAGAAGATTGTCAGCTAGCGCTAATTAAGCATACACCTAACTAAACATTGCTCCCACTTTTCCAGAAGCATCACCAGTTCATTTTTATTGAACCATGTACATCAGCAGCTCACCTCCAATTCATTTTCAAAGTAGCAGTATATAAAAACCTACTACATTTTAGCATTTCATTCAAAGTAGCAGTATATAAAAACCTACTGCATTTTAGCATTTTATAAATTCCAGTGGCATCATACATTTTATCGAACCATGTACATCAACAGCTCACCCCCAATTCATTTTCATTCTCATTTCAGAGAGAAAATTTCACTAGCAATTTCATTAGTAATTTAGAAAGTTCATTTTTAGTAAACTTACCGCCGCCAAAATTTAATCAGATATCATTTTTATTCATTTTTTTTAGTAAACCTACTGCTAGTGAATTGTGTTCGTTTGGGAACTGTGTTTGTAAATTTATGATGCCTTGTGGTTTGCTATTGTGTTGCACACAGTTTTTTACACGTATAAAATAGTATAATGACCAAAGTCATACCATTGCAATACCTCAATTTCACCATCCAAACAACATTTGGCATTCAACCACAATATCAAGCATGGGTTCCAAATGTCTAAACATTCAAACAGAAATATTGACATTCAACATCAATATCAATATCAATATCAGGTTATTGACATTCAATCCAATACAATGCCAAGCCTCCCAATGCAATGTACAATGTCTTCTCGAGATACAATGCCAAACCTAAGAGCAATTTCAAAGAGCAAGTCCAGGTGGTATACCTGCGTTGGTGGATGTCGGTGCCGTGATGCGGCATCATCGTGGAGGAGGGGAGACGGCGGCCTCAGCGTGGAAGAGGAGGGGAGGCGGCGGCCTCGGCGTGGAGGAGGGGAGACGGCCGGCGCGCGGCTTCGGCGTGGAGGAGGGGAGACGGCCGGCGCACGACATCGGCATGGAGGAGGGGATACGGTGGTGGCGGCGTGGAGGAGGGGAGACGATGGCGGATGCATACTGGCGAGGGAGGGGTGAGATGATATACGGACGTCGATCGAAACCCCAATTATTGGTTCTATTTCTATGGCGCACAGAATGTCTTAATTCTGTGGCGCACGTTATCATGTGCGCCATAGAAATAGCGAAACCAATGATTGGGGTTGGTCGGGTGTAAAGGCCACCTTATTTCTGAGGTGCATCCGCGCCTGGTGAGCCACAAAAATACGCTATTTTCTGTGGCGCACCGTGTCTGGTGCGCCACAGAAACTGTGGCGCACGCAAAATTGGTGCGCCACATAATAGTATCCCACCTATAGCTACTTTCCTACTAGTGGTGGGGAAATCCAACTCGGCTCACGGATGCATATGAACTCATTGTGTGAAAATATATTTCGAAGTGTCAAAAAATTCTAAAATAAATTTTTGCATGTATATCCAATATTTTATGTTTGCACACAAGTTTTCAGAAAAAAGAATAGTTTTTGTGTCTCGTATAAAGAAGATAAATTTTGATGATCCAACACGACTACCTACAGGACATTTTTTTTTGTTTTTTCTTGTACATGCCACATAAAATGTTGTTTTCCCATAAAAACTTGTGTATCGAATGTCAGGATGTACACCAGAAATTTTATTTCAGAATTTTTTAAAATTTTAAAATTTGTTTTTTAATTATTTTTTATAACTAGTACAAATTCCCGTGCGCTGCCACGGGTACTCAAATTTTATTTCTCAATAGACATGTATAATTCACAACTCACTATGAAAATTCAAAACAAACTTAGCATCTTACAAGGTTTTAATCTTGTTGGCTTTTTCTGCCATTGAGAATTTATGATCACCTTTACTTGAAACAAGTAAAACTATAATTTCTCTATGAAAAGAGCAAGTACTTTATGGATTTCACATGTACAATCTAAATTAGATGCTTCTTATTATATGAATGGTATGTAACACATTTTTCATAAATATGCAATCCCTCGTCAAAGTGCATTACAGATTTAAGTGAAACATGCAGTTAATAAATACCTCTTCTCCCAATACTCAAGCATGGTTTCATACCAATACCAATACTCCAGAAGAAATACAAAATTTTCAAACCCCGACGCCCAATTTTCTAGTCTAGATACATACTTAGAGTAACACTTTCTGGATTGGATTGTAGTGCATGGTGGCCGCTGGCTGACGCTGCATCGACCACCTCTTCCCCCTCGATGAGATTTCACTGCACATACCTACAAAAAAAAAAAAAAAAAGCACAGACCACACAGGGTCACATCTCCTCAATAGGATTGACAACCTACAACAGTGAACAAACTTGGTATTATTAGTTGCAAGAAAAGTAGTATGCCTGATTTTCCTTCTCAACAATAGACTTGCAGCCTTTTTCTAATATTATTTTCTTGTGCAAAATATCGTACTCCCTCCGGTTTATATTAATTGACTCTAATATGGATGTATCTAGAACTAAAATATGTCTAGATACATCCATATTGAAGTCAATTAATATGAATCGGAGGGAGTACTAACTTGCAATCCACTACCAAAAGTCACAAAAAAAAATCTGGAAATTTTGGTACACGTCATTGTAATATCCAGCATAGCCTATGGTGTAATGGCCGCAGCTAGGATTCATGGCAAGGAGAATTCGGATTGAGTAGAGAAATAAAATGGAGGAAGAAAAAGACACGGACAGGATTGGAATTCAATTACTTCATCGGTCGTCCCAACAATCACTGGCCATTACATCGATGTCCACTCACACTCAGCATACAGGCCGCCAGCCCAGGCCCAAGGACCAATTGCTCCAGCGACACTGAAACACTACAGTTAGCTGAACATGTCGACAGGTACACATTCAGAGATGTACCAACCTTGTTGAATTTAAGGTGATGAAAATGGGCAATGTAGCACCATAACGAATGACTTACAATAACATTGTTGGTCTATCTTTGTGTACAAATTGCTGCTTGCTCGTGTGTGAAGGATTCTAACATTCTTGATGTACTAAAACCATGGTGCAAGTAAGCCTTAGGATAGCAGCGGGTATACTGGACATATCTTAGAAAAGAATTGCAAGTTAACTCTGGTGCCGAAAAGAAAGTCAGCCTCGATCATACGCGGTAACCTGAACCTCAGTATGATGTATGCACAAAGTTCAAAAGCAAAAAATAGAGATTGTTTCGATCGGTATTTAATCTAAACATTAATTAGTACATAAACTAAGAAATGACAATTTAGCAATGTATGCAGCTAGAACACAAACAGAAAAGAGATAGAAATATGAAAACTATGACTAACTTTTTTGCGGCGTTTGACTCTTAAACTAATTATACATAACAAGATATCTTTCAGAAAGCAAACAAATTCCTGTGAGAGGATTAGTTCCTACATATTAATAGCTAAATGCTTTTTACTAACATATAAATAGCAAGTACATAAGCTGCTTTTATATGACCTGGTGGCTGGTGTGACCACAAAATTTCAGCAAGGGTACATTCAGCAAGATCATGTAATTATATGCTGTCAAAACTGTAGATTAAATGACATGTATACCATCTTGCATGATACATAAAAATTCATAACTACATGAAAACAATATACTTCCCTGCAACTGAAGATCGCACAAATGATCTTCAACATTCAGAAATATATATACACCTTCATCACAGAACTATGGAATTACAATGATCTTTATTCAGTGTCATGGAGGATATATTACTGAACAACTCTAATGTCAAAGAGGCATTACTTGCAGTAAGAAATGAATTGGGTGACCGGAGACCATTATAGAAAAGCAAGAGGAAAAGTTGCATTCTTCAAGAAAAAAGCTGAATAAAGAAGTCCTTAAATAATAAACAGAAATTTGACTAAATACCTTGTTCAATAAAATCCAATCTCCATAAGCAACTTCTTCTACCACCTCATTCACAATCCACCTTGGTTTCACTTCATTTAAATGCCTCATGGCATGCTCACAGTCAACAAAAGTAACCACACGTCAAGTTTCGCCTATTTTGAGACCAATTCATTATAAAAGGTTCACAACAGTATTTAATGCACGGCCATATCTCTGTGATGTTTTGGTCTACTAATTTTTCAATCTCAGTATTGATGATGATTCCTTAATTATTATATATTTATCTACATTGACTCAGTACATTATAATGCTCCGAAAGTTTCTAACATGTAGCCACAATTTTCTGTGACCAATATGTCTGGTACACATCTCACTTGTGTTGCTCAGATCATCGGATGATAACCTCGTTATACTAAATCAGCTGTTAAAAATAATGATAATGGATCAGCAAACGTTACCAGTAATTTTGCAGTACAATTATGAGGACAAACCTACCAGGTTGGAGCTTTGCCATCCCAAAAGGACCAAATATTGTTATGTACGAAACTCTGGAAATAAAAAAAAGTGCATGGTCAATTCTCCTCTCCAGAATTTAGTAATAAAGTATAACTGGCCATATCCTACGCCCACTGTCAAACTATTATCACTAATGACTTAAGTAATCCATATGCACCCCTAACCGTAAAATTAGCAGACTGTAATTCATGCATGTTACTTACAGTCAACAGTTCCTCATTTTGGTTCATGACAAGTGGTAAGTACTTATCTCCAGTTTCCTGTTCATTATGACAGAATGGAGGTGGCTGCATGTACCCCTCTCAACATCCTAGGTTCCTGGCCACTTAACCTAGCATGGTTCTGATCAACTATAAGATTGCAAAAGCAAATGTTTCACCCACTGCCCAGTCAAATCCTTCCCCCAATCTCAATCATTTGGCGACACAGATAAAAATGAAGTCTGTGATATGTCTCAAGTCCATGATAAGTTTCTTGATAAATATTTTGTATAGATTGGATGTTTATGCACACAAAAAATGACCTTCCACTAAAAACTCTGAATTTCTGAGGAAGCTTAATGATCTGCTCAAATAAGATACAATGGAACATATAAAATACCTCAGTGATCTAGGACTGCCATGAGGGTGTAGGGGCTATGAGGAGTGGCATGAAAGATGAGGCTCGCTGCTCAAATCACTATATTTTCTACAAAATTCAGAGTACAGAACATTCAGATTGCACAATGCAGTGGTACGCTTGACTAAGCACAAAATAATTAGAAACCGTGATTCGATTCGTCTACATCTACTGACAAAAAAATTAGAAACAATGTTTCAATTCCTACTACTCACCTTTTACTTCTCAAATCTCACACACACGGGCTTTTAATCTGGGATAGTGTTGTGTTAATAGAAAAGGAAATGTGAGATAGTGTTGTCTGAATCAACCATAAACACGCGTTCAGTCAATCTCTGCCACAGACCCCAGAGAAACCAAAACCTGTATATACTGCCTCTCCCTGCCCTAATTCGCCCAAAAGTATTGATTCAGAAGAAAGACAGTAGGAGAGGATTAAAGATAGATTACCTTGATGGCGAGGGTAGGGCGAGAGAAGTGATACATACAGCAACGCATCCATCGTGCCAAGATCAACAAAGCTCGGCCCCTTATTCTCTCCGCCGCTTCCTGCTTGGGGTTGTCCCAGCCGCCGCGGTTAATGGGGGTGAGGGTGTGGCGTAGCGCCGTCGCCTTGCTCGTGCTCGTACTCTGTGACGCGGCCGTCGTGATGGCGGGCGGCGCGGGAAGAGGCACGACGGACGACAGCGCAGGTCTGTGTGGCAGGAGCGACGTGCGCCGGCCACATCTTCGCTGGAGCAGCACGAGCCAGTTGTTGGACCAAACCGTCCGGGAGCAGCGGTGGCGGCTGTGGAAGGGGCCGCTCTAGCATTTGATAGGCCCCCCTACATGTGTACGGTGGGGTACAGGTCCAGGATCCCGTTCATCCATGGCGGCGAAGAGATGGGATCCATGGGTGGGGGTGGGGGGGGGGAGGGAGCTCGGCCTGGATCCATGATGGCAGGCGGCGGGCGGCGCTGGGCTGCTAGAGGGAGGCGGCGGCGTCTGCAGGCTCGAGGAACCCTGCGCGACCGGGACGGGCGCTACGCGTGCGCATGCCCGAAAAATTAGCCTGGTGGGCGCGATGTTTGGCGATGGAGGTTGGACGAAGGAATGTTTTGGTGGGAGGGTAAATACTTTTGTGTTAATAGAAAAGGAAATGTGAGATAGTGTTGTCTGAATCAACCATAAACACGCGTTCAGTCAATCTCTGCCACAGACCCCAGAGAAACCAAAACCTGTATATACTGCCTCTCCCTGCCCTAATTCGCCCAAAAGTATTGATTCAGAAGAAAGACAGTAGGAGAGGATTAAAGATAGATTACCTTGATGGCGAGGGTAGGGCGAGAGAAGTGATACATACAGCAACGCATCCATCGTGCCAAGATCAACAAAGCTCGGCCCCTTATTCTCTCCGCCGCTTCCTGCTTGGGGTTGTCCCAGCCGCCGCGGTTAATGGGGGTGAGGGTGTGGCGTAGCGCCGTCGCCTTGCTCGTGCTCGTACTCTGTGACGCGGCCGTCGTGATGGCGGGCGGCGCGGGAAGAGGCACGACGGACGACAGCGCAGGTCTGTGTGGCAGGAGCGACGTGCGCCGGCCACATCTTCGCTGGAGCAGCACGAGCCAGTTGTTGGACCAAACCGTCCGGGAGCAGCGGTGGCGGCTGTGGAAGGGGCCGCTCTAGCATTTGATAGGCCCCCCTACATGTGTACGGTGGGGTACAGGTCCAGGATCCCGTTCATCCATGGCGGCGAAGAGATGGGATCCATGGGTGGGGGTGGGGGGGGGGAGGGAGCTCGGCCTGGATCCATGATGGCAGGCGGCGGGCGGCGCTGGGCTGCTAGAGGGAGGCGGCGGCGTCTGCAGGCTCGAGGAACCCTGCGCGACCGGGACGGGCGCTACGCGTGCGCATGCCCGAAAAATTAGCCTGGTGGGCGCGATGTTTGGCGATGGAGGTTGGACGAAGGAATGTTTTGGTGGGAGGGTAAAATAGTCTAGATAAAATATGCTTGACGAAATCTTTGACCGGAGGAAACAGAGGAAGTTCTTCCTTTTTAGATGGTAGAGATAGAGATAGAGATCTCTACTATTAAGAGCAAACTGGTGAATGCCTGGTGTCACATTTTTAGGATGGACAATAATACCCTCACGTCACAAACAAAACGCAACTAACAAAACAACTCCAGCCTCGAGCGGCATGGCACATCACATCTTAATCCATACTTCGCGCTAATTAAGCTACCTAACTACTAGCTCCCGTCCCTCACGCGGAAAAAGAAACAAAGTTCCAATCTGCTCCCGTATTATGTCAAAAAAAAAGCCGTCGATCTGTTCTCCACCACTCAGGATGCAAACGGACGCTTCCGTGAAATCCGTTGCATCTGCCAACTAAGCCGTGCAAGCTAATTTATTTGTTCGTGGAGTTCGCGTAACCACGTTCAGCTGCTCGCGGAGTCCGCTGGACAATACGGACAGCCGAGGCACACTAGCTAGCTTAATAGTTTGTCGCAGCTTTTCTTTGATCAAGAGCACGTATACACTGCTAGCTTAGGCGCTGCCCTGCACACTAGCTACATTGATCAACAGATTGCAGTACATACTTTATCTTATATACACGAAATGATTCACAATTTATACTTCAGTGTACATATTTTGGTACAGACTATGAAAATAAAATAAAATAAAGTCTTCCAAATATCTCCATTTTGTTGCACTTCACTCGTATTCTTAGTTGGTACGGTTGTTCAGAATCTGAACTTCAGATACATAACTTACAGTAGCTGCCCAAATGCAATCTAACCACCAGCTTCTTTAATCAAGTGCTAATCATCAGCTTGGTTGATCATCCATATTCTTCTTTGATGAAGCTACAAAATATAATTTGGCAAAGAGTCGGGCAGGCGTACCGCAAGCTCTCCTCTTGCAGTGTCGCCCCCGCTCGGGCTACACCGGAGGGCGCAAGCCGTAGCCCAATCTGGGCGTGTGCGGGGCCTCGGCTTCAGGGCGTGGTGGCGGTGCAGGGTGCAGCGGCTGTGGTGGTCGGCAGGTATGCTATGTGGGTGCAGCTGTCGTGGTGGTTGGCCGGCATGGGTGGCCTCCTCCCCCGAGCCCATGCTGGCTGCCGGCGAGGCCAGTCGCCGCCAGCACCCCTCTTCTTCGACCGTGAGGTCGACACTACTTCATGCCTCCCTGATGGTAGTTGAAGCCGGCAACTGCACCTGCATCCATCGTCCCCAAGTCACCCGACTCCGGCAACATTGGAGTCACAGGGAAGGACCGCAGCGTGTGTGCTTGTGTGTTAGCAAGAGATATGTGGGTGACCAATATCACCAAGAATATATTAATATTTATCGGATAATCATAAACCACGAGAGTGTTTGTCTGAAGTGCTTATAAACTTGTTGAATCCAGTGGGCCTGATTTTCTACATGGACCTTTCGCTTCATTACAGCAAGACGTGAATTATGGCTCCATCCATCGGTTTGGTGGCTACTGAATCAGATTGAGGGGGAATAAGTCCATGCATGTCAAAATCTGAAACCCCTTGAATGGGATTAACCGAATATGACATAAGAGAGAATATGAACTGCTGCAAGTTGCCTCTAGAGATGGTAAATGGAAAATAGATGTCAGGGTTTGTAACATAATCACAAGGTTCATGCACTTTCACATGTGTGTTTTATATTGAAAAATAAGTGTAAATATTTATTAATATTCCATCGCAACGAATGTTACTTTTAAGTGTTGAGCGTAATCGCACGGACAAAGTTGGAGTGAAATAATGCAAGGAGTCAAGCATCATCATAGGGTCAAATGTGGATGTAGAGTGGAGAGAAGAAAAAAGAGTATCAAATATTCAAAAATTAATTCTCCAAGGTAGGAGAAGGTACATGGAAAAGAGATGTAAAGGAGGATGGCAACATAGCGGAGAACAATAACAACAACATGCAAAAGGTAGAGTGTTGTGGGGCTACCTGGTGAGTTCACCGGTAGGGGCTTCAATCGCCGAGATTCAATGATTAGGAAAATGTACGTATATGGTGAAGAAATGATGCAATATACGATGTTGCTGGTTGGAAGTAAAAAAAAACATTGGCTTTATAGCCGATAAGAGAATAGATGGACATCCGAGAGGAGGAAGATACCTACATGGAAGAAAAATATATAATTTAAAAGGTTGTGATGCAGCAAAATTTGTGGGGAATTGATTATAGACTCATTGTTCGTGGTTTTAGTTACCATGTATGATGAATCAAGACGGGTTTATTAGCCTTTTCATATAAGTGGGACAGAGAGAGGGAGTAAATTGATTCTACGACGTGCCACTGTAGATCGGTGGCTGAATGAAGAAACAAGTCCGATACTTGTTTTGTACCATGTATGGATACCATATCAAATAAGGTAGCATTGTGAATCAAAACTTCTTTCCTACTGTATTTCTTTAATAAACATTTTTTTATTGATTTATAAACATTTTACAGAACGTGAGAAAAACAAGGAACTGTTGAGGTTGTACAACATAGCTCTAATAGGATATAATTCTTGAACTAAAATTTCATGCGATAAATTTTGTTCTACCAAATAGTTAAGTTTTTTGAGCCGTGGCGAAGTACGGGCATTCAACTAGTAGAGATAGAGATAGAGATAGGTGCATATGCACCTTTAAACCAAAACGCCACCTCCCTGTGAGGAAATCCAACTCGGCTAAAGGTTGCTCTTAATAATTCACCTCTTGAGAAAATATGTGCTCTATAACCTTGCAGTGGCATATATAGCGAAAATACGTAATGGAACCTAGGTCCTCATGAACCTCATAACTTGCCAGCCCTAGAATCCATATTTTCAAACTTTCAAAAATTCTAAATCAATTTTTTGCATGCAGAGGATGCACGCATGTATTTTTTTCGATAAAGGGAATATATTAATATCAAGAAGATACCAATTACACCCAGCCTCTGCAACAACGCACCACTCTAATGGCACTACGGATGCACACAGCCAAAAAAGGAAAAGAAAACTAAGAAACAAAAGTCCCGCTACAGCATCTCGGGCCTAACAACAGCAATACATCCACCACCATGACAACACCTGAATTACAGACTCTCCAAAAACGACGCCTTCAAGAAGGGAACAGTGCTCAAACACCGTCGTCCCGATCAAAGATCTTAGGTTTTCACCACGAAGATAGTCCCCACTCTCAAAACAATGCCTCCACCAAGGTCATTGGGCACAACCAGTTAAGGCAGACCTTGGGTTTTGAAAGGTAGGACTTTGCGCTTCACTGTGTTGCCCCCACTTCCAAACCGTTTGTGAAGCCGGGACACCAAGCAAGCCCCTCAACAGCGGAGACTTGAACCTCCCTTAGCTAGTCCTCCCCTCCGGCCTTCAAGAAATTCTCTTCTTCCGACTTTCATCATGGATCCATAGTCACTTGATGTCAACACAGAAAAGAGCTTCGCGCCGCTCCCTCCGAACCAAACGGTCGGAATAAACGCATGGGTGCGCACGACCGAATACCTCGGATCCAGCAAACTCCGTGCAAAGCATCACATTCGCCGGCGGAGCCCGGAACTCAACTCTCCGGCCAGATCACGAGTCTAGGCCTCCGGTAGGTCCTCCTCTTCACGCAAGAGAGGCCCTAGGACCGCCGCCTTTATTCAGGTCGGACCCCCACGTCGGCGACCATCCCGGGCTGGCCAACCCAACCCTCCACCGGCGACACCATCGCCGGCTTCCAAGACCTGACGCCCGCCACCTGCCACCAGGTCGACACCGTCACCGCCATCCAGGGCCGCCGCCCTTTGTGCCGTGATCCAGACCTTGAGGAGGAGCAGCACGAGATCCGCCCCCATCACCACCCGCCCGGCGATGCCGAGGCAAGGAAGGAAGGAGAGGATCGCGCCACCAGGATCCAGGGCCGCGCCACCGCCCCCAAACCGCCAGCCCGGCGAGTCCGCGGCGTGGAACGGAGGAGAGAGCCGCGCCGCCATGGTTCCACGGCCGCGCCGCCGCCCCCATCATCGCCCGCCCGGCGAGGCCGCGGCGAAGACGTGATGAGATGGTGATGACGCGTAAAGCACACGCTCGTTGGGAACCCCAAGTGGAAGGTGTGATGCGTACAGCAGCAAGTTTCCCTCAGTAAGAAACCAAGGTTTATCGAACCAGTAGGAGTCAAGAAGCACGTTGAAGGTTGATGGCGGCGGGATGTAGTGCGGCGCAACACCAGGGATTCCGGCGCCAACGTGGAACCTGCACAACACAACCAAAGTACTTTGCCCCAACGAAACAGTGAGGTTGTCAATCTCACCGGCTTGCTGTAACAAAGGATTAACCGTATTGTGTGGAAGATGATTGTTTGCGAAAACAGTAGAACAAGTATTGCAGTAGATTGTATTTCAGTAAAGAGAATTGGACCGGGGTCCACAGTTCACTAGAGGTGTCTCTCCCATAAGACAAACAACATGTTGGGTGAACAAATTACAGTTGGGCAATTGACAAATAAAGAGAGCATGACCATGCACATACATATCATGATGAGTATAGTGAGATTTAATTGGGCATTATGACAAAGTACATAGACCGCCATCCAGCATGCATCTATGCCTAAAAAGTCCACCTTCAGGTTATCATCCGAACCCCTTCCGTATTAAGTTGCTAACAACAGACAATTGCATTAAGTATTGCGCGTAATGTAACTAGTGACTACATCCTTGAACATAGCACCAATGTTTTATCCCTAGTGGCAACAACATCCATAACCTTAGAGGTTCTTGTCACCCCTCAGATTCACGGAGACATGAACCCACTATCGAGCATAAATACTCCCTCTTGGAGTTACAAGCATCTACTTGGCCAGAGCACTAGTAACGGAGAGCATGCAAGATCATAAACAACACATAAGTATAACTTTGATAATCAACATAACAAGTATTCTCTATTCATCGGATCCCAACAAACGCAACATATAGAATTACAGATAGATGATCTTGATCATGTTAGGCAGCTCACAAGATCCGACAATGATAGCACAATGGGGAGAAGACAACCATCTAGCTACTGCTATGGACCCATAGTCCAGGGGTAGACTACTCACACATCATACCGGAGGCGACCATGGCGGCGTAGAGTCCTCGGGAGATGATTCCCCTCTCCGCGGTGCCGGAGGTGATCTCTGGATCCCCGAGATGGGATCGGCGGCGGCGGTGTCTCGGAAGGTTTTCCGTATCATGGTTCTCGGTACTGGGGGTTTCGTCACGGAGGCTATTTGTAGGCGGAAGGGCAGGTCAAGAGGCGGCACGGGGGCCCCACACCACAGGGCCGCGCGGCCAAGGGGGCCGCGCCGCCCTAGGGTGTGGCCCCCTCGTGGCCCCTCTTCGTCTCTCCTTCGGACTTGGAAGCTTCGTGGAAAAATAGGCCCCTGGGCTTTGATTTCGTCCAATTCGAGAATATTTCCTTACTAGGATTTCTGAAACCAAAAAGCAGCAACGGCACTTCGGCATCTTGTTAATAGGTTAGTTCCGGAAAATGCACGAATATGACATAAAGTGTGCATAAAACATGTAGATAACATCAATAATGTGGCATGGAACATAAGAAATTATCGATACGTCGGAGACGTATCAGATGGCCGCGCCGCCATCAACCGCCGGGTTCCGGATCATCCCCCCGGCGCGGAGGCGTGCCTCCTACCGCCGCCCCAGGGACCGTGCGCGGTTCCCCGCCGCCCCCATCACCGACCGCGCCAGGCTTCGCCGGCGGCAGTCTCAGGGGACAGCGAGCAGGGAGGAGGAGGGGGTAGGGAAGGCGGCGGCGGTGGGTTAGGGTTCTGCCCCGAGTCGCCCTGGAGGGGACGACCCGAGCGGCAGGACTTGAATCGAGCCTATACCTGCTCGTCGCGAACCCTGCAACTTAGGTTCTAATGATAAGGGCATGTATGTGTGTGCCATTTCTCGTACCTAAATTTAAAATTATATGCAACTTAGGTTAAAATGATAAGGTTCTAATGAACTGAAGGAAACTTCCCCCCTCCTAAAATTTTGGTAACTTAGAGGTCGGATAACTATGGGGCAGGGTGTTTATGCACCCTTTATTTGAAATGTATTTTGAATATATTTTAAAAATATGAAACAAATACAAAAAAATGTTCCGTGTATGTCTTGGCATGTTATATGCTCACAAAGCTGTTTTAGCAAAAAAAAAACGACATGTTTTGTGCCTTGTGAAAAAAAAGACAAAAAAAAATGTCTTTTTACATAGGGCATAAAAATTGTCGATTTTATGTGAAACTTTAGGTGCACAAATAGAACATGTCCCTCGACATGCGAACTTTTTTCCTAAATATTTTAACTTTTCAAAATATGTTTTGTACAGACTAGGTGCATATGCACTCGGGATCCGATTTAAGTTTCCGATAACTATGTAACTTAATACCAGAGTAAGTTATACCGGGTCTAGAAAATTTTCTTTACATATGGCACGCCATTACGCGAAGATGGTGGTTTTGTCAATGCACTAGTTGGCAGCAACCACCAATTGTGCTAGGTAGGTTCTATAAACACCGCCGAAAAGAGGAGCTAGTAAAACGTTTTATGGCACATGCAATGATGCAATCATGAATTCACAGATCGGCCGAGCTCGTATCGCAACAGTATCATGGATGAGATCATGACGCATCAACAGGAGTACAGGACTCTTGGTATACATTGAAGAGGGAAGATCCGCCTGTCCTGGCCGTGACAGGCATGCAGGATGGAGTTAATACCTGGCTCCGATCCTCTCCCTTTTCGCGGCAAACACAAAGATTTTGTGCTTTACGCGCCCCGCACGTACACGCTTCATCAGGCACGTGTGGCGTGTGCATGGCTGCATGCGCATTGATCCTGGCCCCGGTCCGTATCGCGATCTCGTGGATCCACTCCGATATCTTCAAGTCACCCTGACCTTACCTTGACCCCTGCGTCTTCCTGGCTGTATATAAATGCACCACCATGGCGGCTCCTGCTGGTTGTGAGGACAGATCAACGATCGAGAGTCGAGAGAGACACACTTGCGCGCACAAATCGCCGCGTATCTTGTTCTGTTATCTGCTAGCGACCGATCTCCACGAAGCTTTTGGGATGTCGAGCGTCGCCGGAGGCGTCGTGGGGGCGGCGGCGGTGGTGCCGGTGGGCGGGGGCGCGTCGCCGCTGCACGTTCTCGCGGTGGACGACAGCTCCGTCGACCGCGCCGTCATCTCCGGCATCCTTCGCAGCTCTCGGTTCCGTGGTGAGTGAACTTGCTGACCAACTGGTTTCAGTTGCTCTTTTGCCGGCATGAGGATCGAGTGACCAAGTGCATATCCTGTTGCTTTCGTGCGTGCAGTGACGGCCGTGGATAGCGGGAAGAGGGCCTTGGAGCTGTTGGGATCGGTATGCCTTCCATCCGTACCTGCATTCGCTGTTATCTCTTGGCATTTTTAGTATGTGATGAATATTTTCTGATCTGCTTTTATGTTTGGGGATTCCGTATCCAGGAGAACAACGTCGGCATGATAATCACGGATTACTGGATGCCGGAGATGACGGGATACGAGCTCCTGAAGAAGGTCAAGGTATGTGGGGTCTGGCGTGCTATTTCTTCCCCAAGTTACAGCCCAAGCAGCTTCGATTTGGATATGGGAAAAGTGTGAGAGAGCACGTGCGCTCTACGCACCCTCACATTTTTTGACCTTATCTTTTTTATATCTCTCAAATTATGTATTTTTTTGGTTTGATTTTTTTGCAAGTCACTAAAAAAACAAATGGAATGGGACAAAAATAGTTCGGAAATTTTTTGTGCAATTTCAAATTTCAAATTATTTAAAATTCAAAATAAATTCTTGAAATATATATATACACAATAAAATAAAAAAAATCCAAAATATTTTTCGCACATTCCAATTGTTATGTTTAAGTAATCTGCACTTTTTTTTGTTCAACCAATGTGTGATGTGAGAGATACAAATATAAGAAATTATTTGAGAGGGGACCAAAAAAGAATTTGCACGAATCTTGATGCAATATACATGGTATAGATACGGGTGCTCACCAAACACCTGCTCCAAAAGATATGTGGGTATATATAGTTTAATTATGACGCAAAATTAAATCGTGCAGGAGTCATCCAGGCTGAAGCAGATCCCCGTGGTGATCATGTCCTCGGAAAACGTGCCGACAAGAATCAGCAGGTCTGAATTTTACCATGCCCTACAATTATGTTCTGATGTTCAAGTGCTCCTCTCTAGGAACTGGACGTTGATTAACCCTGGCTAAGAGCATCTCCAGTCGCGTCCCCCAAACCGTCCCCCAAACCGCGCCGGATCGAGCGTTTGGGGGACGTGTTTCGTTCGTGCCGCGTTTGGGGGACGTCGCTCCCCAGCCGCGTCCCCCAAACGCCGCCCCCAAACATTTAAAATAATTTTTCTGGCATTTTTATTTCAATTTCCACAAACTAATACATAATTGGGAACGTGGTTTACACGAAGACATAGTTTGGAACATGGTTTTCCACAAACTAATACATAGTTTGAACCATGGTGGACACAAATATAAAATATTGCAAAGAAACTAAACCTAACTAGGCCGTGCATCGAAGGTTTCGTGTGTTCGCTGCTAAGAAAGAACACTCGAGGGCACAACCAGTCACCTAAACTGGAAAATCCAGCGGGAGGATGGTGCCCTTGTTGGTTCTACCGATGAGGCGAACAGGCAGAAACCTCCGTGCACGTATTCGCTGCGAAGAAACAACACTCATTCAGTCGTCCTCCTCGTCGGTGCTGTCGTCGTGGGAGTCCCTGTCGACGTGGTAGTCCCGGAGGCAGCGCCTCTCGTCGAAGACCTTGACGCTCATGTCCCTGTTGCCGAAGTAGGAGAACACGAGGATGAAGCCGGCTTCGAGGCTGTGGTGGCGCGCGAACTTCTCCCAGCCGATGTTGAGGTACATCTTGCCGCGCGCGTCGTAGATCGCCTTGACGATCCACCGGCAGTAGCCGCACGAATGCTCCCGCAGATGCATCGTGCGCGGGCGTACGCCGCCGACGTACTCGGCGAAGGAGTCCGGCAGCCTTTGGATGCCGCGCGGGTCGCCCTTGAGGACGTGGACGAACTCGAACAGGACGTCCGGCTCCACGTCCATCTCCGACGATGAAGACGACGGCGTGGGAGGCGACGGCGAGCGTTCAGCTATGCCGCGGCCACGACCACGACCACGACCACGGCCGCGGCCGCGAGGTCGGCCTCCGCCTCTACGGACATAGCGTCGAGTCTTGTTGAGAGATGGTGGCGGCTAGGGTTTGGAGAGAAGCGCTAGGGTTTGTGTGTGAGAGGGACGATGAGAGGCGCCCATAGGCCGGAGGGAGGCGGAGGAGCGGTGGCGCTCATTAACGCCGGCACGCGAGCTAGGCGCGACGGGACGCGTCCTGCGCCCTCTGCGGGAGGCACACCGTCGCTGCGCGCAAACTTCCGTCGCGAGGTGGCGACGGTTGGGTTTAAATTAATTGTGCCGCTGACGGGTCGGCCCCGCCACTCCGCCTCGCTTTTCGTTGTGTCCGGCGTCCCCGGAGCGTCTCCTGTGGGACGGGGGCTCGGGCGGACACCGTATAGAAGCGCGCCGGACAAAAATAGGCTTTGGGGGACGCGGCTGGAACGCATTTTCTGTCCGGCGCGCCCCAAATCCCTTTGGGGGACGGTTTGGGGGACGCGACTGGAGATGCTCTAACAACCTGAATTCGTCTTGTCAATCAGGTGCTTGGAAGAAGGCGCGGAGGATTTCCTGGTGAAGCCCGTCAGGCGGTCTGACGTCTCCCGGGTGTTCAACCGCGTGCTCCCGTGAGAAAATCGGCGGCGGCGGCATTGGCGAATGCGGGTGAAACGATCTTGAATCATCTTTGTTGTCGTGTTTTGTACGGGTCAAGAAGATCTCCAATGAACCGCGATCAGTAGGGGCGCTCTTCGTTTTTTGGTTTCAGTTTCTTCAGTTTGTCCAGAAGCAGTAATCGTCTGGAAATTAGTTGGGCCGTGGCATGTTAATTTACGAGTACTTGGTCGGAGGAAAAGGAAGGCTGTAATGCATTTCTTTTAGGGAAATAGCAGGATTCGGTGAATGCGGCGAAACGATCTTGAATCATCTTTGTTGTCGTGTTTAGTTTGAGTCAAGAAGATCTTGAATCAACCGAGAATATCAAGGGTTCTTCGTTTTTGGATTCAGTTTCTTCAGTTTGTCCAGAAGCAGTAGTCGTCTAGAAATTAGTTGGGCCGTGGCATGTTAATTGAGGAAAATGAAGGCTGTAACGACGGATTTTTTTAGGGAAGCAGCTATGTTCACTTTATTGATAATCAAATACACTTACATTGTTAATAAAAAAAGTCAGAATAAAACTAAGGGATCATCATCGTCCCGGTAGGAACTAGAAGACTAAAAACTAAACTTAGCAAGTTCATGCGCCACCACATTTGTCTCTCTTGGACAGTACTTATAACTTTTTTTTAACGGTGGGCAGTACTCATAACTTACTTTTGCAAAACCAGATGATAAAATGTTTCTGAAACTGAGCTCATATGCTCCTGATTGATTTTTTAAAAAAAATAGCAAACAAGTTAAAAAAACTGAAAATTTTATACAGTGAACATAAACAAATGTTCTAACAGCACACCAAAAATCTACGCGAAAAGACATGTGGTCTATGCAAAAAAGACAAATCGGAGTTCTATAAAAAAGTAGCAAATCTAGATATTCCAAAAAAAACACCGCATTTTTACACAGATCACTACGTATGTCTTTTCTCCAAGATTTTGTCGTGCATTTAGAACACTTGTTCATATTCATTGTACAAAAGTTTCAGATTTCTTTTTGCTATTTTTCGAGTTTTTACTCAACCAGGAGCATATGAGTTTGGGTTCAAAACTAGTTTTTCGAAAACCACAAGCCAACAAATTGCAGTCATAAAATATCAGCAATGCAGCAGTAGCCGAGAAGCCTCCCTCTTTCATCGACTCCATCACCCCAATGTTATTAGATTGGATGGTAAAGCAGTTGCATCCCAAGTGATGAGCAAGAAGTAGCCCCTCACACATGGCATATTATCATCGCATCAGCGACAAACGACAGGTATTTGGCACAAACGTCAATGCACTTAGCCTTATAATCACGGATAATGACACCAACACTTCCCCAGTCTACATCAACACTATAAGTTGTGTCAACATTTATTTTCACCTCACCTTTGATTAGACACAGAGGCTTGCGAAATTGGATTCTTTCTAGCTTCCCAATAATTTGTTGCTAACGCTCCGATAGATAAAACTGATCGCTGGGGTGGTTGAATCTCCTCGCCATGGACAATCTGTCGTCTCTCCTACCAAAATGTGTCGGGCTCATATTAGGATGATCTCCACCAAACCAATACCACCTAGAGGGTCACAGGTCCCTTTTGTGCAGATTATATGCTCCAATACCACGCCTCGAGCTCTATCAATACTTATCGCTTCATCTGTCACTGACTGAACACCAACATTTTCCATATTTTCTTAGCACAAAGACAGGTAAATCGAGTGTGCATAATTTTTTCACGGCCCACTAAACAAACCGGACAACCACTATTAGTTGTTATGTGTCTATTTGCCAAACATCCCAAACATGGAATAATACCATAAAGGGCTCTCTACTCAAAAAAATTAACTTAAGATGGAATATTCAGCTTCCACTTCTTTTTCCAAACTGAGCTTATGTCTGCTCTTCCTACTCCTAAATCTCTTCTTTCATTCCGACCAAAAAGATAATCCCACTCAGCATGATAGGCCAATTGAACTGTAAAGATGCCATTATTTGTATGATGCCATGCTATGATGTCGTCCATAACTGGAGGTGCAATAGGGATCTCCATAATTCGATTAGCATCAACATCCCAAAAGGGACTTTGGAGAAGTTCTTCGTCTGACAATACTGTTATTGAACAAATAAGGTCTGCAGCCTTACTAAGAAGAATATTGCCTCGTGAAGTTGTCAGTTTACGTGTAGGACTAGTAGGGATCCAAGTGTCCTCCCATATGTTAACTTGTGTTCCATCTCCAATTCTCCAAATACACGCTCTTTTAAATGTTTCCAAACCTGCCTCCACGTCCTCAACCAGAGCTTCTACCTCTTCCTTGGCCTCTTCCTTCGTTAGCAAGGATAAAGTTCCCCCACTGCAAACTTTTATGGTCATGCTCACACGTGCCACATTCCTCAGCCCAATGTTCAATTATTCCTGCACCGTTTTATATTTGAGTTTGCTTCAAACAACCTTGCTAGCATAGCCTTGTATTGAGAGGGATTCTTCTCGTGCATCCAAATCCTTGAGCCAAAAACTATGCCACTTGTGTCCACCATACCTACCTACCACATAGTATTTCTCTGCCATTCCAAAGTACATTACTTGAGTGCTACCTTTAAACTTCTATTCTTTGCCTTTACAATACATAGCTCATGGGAAAATAGCCTTAAAAACTATTGTGGTGAAGAATATGTACTTATGTATCTTATTTCTTAATAAGTTGCTTGTTGAGCGGTAACCATGTTTCTGGGGACGCCATCAACTTTTACCTTTGTTGAATATCATGTGAGTTGCTATGCATGTTCGTCTTGTCTGAAGTAAGGGCGATTTTCATGATCAAATGGTTTGAGTATGCATATTGTTAGAGAAGAACATTGGGCCGCTAACTAAAGCCATGAATCATGGTGGAAGTTTCAGTTTGGATACAAATCCTCAATCTCTTATGAGAATATTATCTGTTGTTAAATGCTTAAGCATTAAAAGAGGAGTCCATTATCTGTTGTCTATGTTGTCCCGGTATGGGTGTCTAAGTTGAGAATGATCAAAAGCGAGAAATCCAATGCGAACTTTCTCCTTAGACCCTTGTACAGGCGGCTGATGACGCGTAAAGCACACGCTCGTTGGGAACCCCAAGTGGAAGGTGTGATGCGTACAGCAGCAAGTTTCCCTCAGTAAGAAACCACGGTTTATCGAACCAGTAGGAGCCAAGAAGCACGTTGAAGGTTGATGGCGGCGGGATATAGTGCGGCGCAACACCGGGATTCCGGCGCCAACGTGGAACCTGCACAACACAACCAAAGTACTTTGCCCCAACGAAAGGGTTGTCAATCTCACCGGCTTGCTGTAACAAAGGATTAACCGTATTGTGTGGAAGATGATTGTTTGAAGAAAACAGTAGAACGTATTGCAGTAGATTGTATTTCGGTATAGAGAATTGGACCGGGGTCCACATTCACTAGAGGTGTCTCTCCCATAAGACAAACGGCATGTTGGGTGAACAAATTACAGTTGGGCAATTGACAAATAGAGAGGGCATGACCATGCACATACATATCATGATGAGTATAGTGAGATTTGATTGGGCATTACGACAAAGTACATAGACCGCCATCCAACTGCATCTATGCCTAAAAAGTCCACCTTCAGGTTATCATCCGAACCCCCTCCAGTATTAAGTTACTAACAACAGACAATTGCATTAAGTATTGCGCGTAATGTAACTAGTGACTACATCCTTGAACATAGCACTAATGTTTTATCCCTAGTGGCAACAGCACATCCATAACCTTAGTGGTTCTTGTCACTCCTCCAGATTCACGGAGGCATGAACCCACTATCGAGCATAAATACTCCCTCTTGGAGTTACTAGCATCAACTTGGCCAGAGCATCTACTAATAACGGAGAGCATGCAAGATCATAAACATCACATAGATATAACTTTGATAATCAACATAACAAGTATTCTCTATTCATCGGATCCCAACAAACGCAACATATAGAATTACAGATAGATGATCTTGATCATGTTAGGCAGCTCACAAGATCCGATAGCACAATGGGGAGAAGACAACCATCTAGCTACTGCTATGGACCCATAGTCCAGGGGTAGACTACTCACACATCACACCGGAGGCGACCATGGCGGCGTAGAGTCCTCCGGGAGATGATTCCCCTCTCCGGCAGGGTGCCGGAGGCGATCTCCTGGATCCCCCGAGATGGGATCGGCGTTGGCGGCGTCTCGGAAGGTTTTCCGTATCGTGGCTCTCGGTCTGGGGGTTTCGTCACGGAGGCTATTTGTAGGCGGAAGGGCAGGTCAAGAGGCGGCACGGGGGCCCCACACCACAGGGCCGCGGCCAAGGGGGGGCCGCGCCGCCCTAGGGTGTGGCCCCTCGTGGCCCCTCTTCGTCTCTCCTTCGGACTTCTGGCTTCGTGGAAAAATAGGCCCCTGGGCTTTGATTTCGTCCAATTCCGAGAATATTTCCTTACTAGGATTTCTGAAACCAAAAACAGCAGAAAACATGGCACTTCGGCATCTTGTTAATAGGTTAGTTCCAGAAAATGCACGAATATGACATAAAGTGTGCATAAAACATGTAGATAACATCAATAATGTGGCATGGAACATAAGAAATTATCGATACGTCGGAGACGTATCAGCATCCCCAAGCTTAGTTCTGCTCGTCCCGAGCAGGTAAAACGATAACACAGATAATTTCGGAGTGACATGCCATCATAATCTTGATCATACTATTTGTAAAGCATATGTAGTGAATGCAGCGATCAAAACAATGTATATGACATGAGTAAACAAGTGAATCATATAGCAAAGACTTTTCATGAATAGCACTTCAAGACAAGCATCAATAAGTCTTGCATAAGAGTTAACTCATAAAGCAATAATTCAAAGTAAAGACATTGAAGCAACACAAAAGAAGATTAAGTTTCAGCGGTTGCTTTCAACTTGTAACATGTATATCTCATGGATATTGTCAACATAGAGTAATATAATAAGTGCAATACGCAAGTATGTAGGAATCAATGCACAGTTCACACAAGTGTTTGCTTCTTGAGGTGGAGAGAAATAGGTGAACTGACTCAACATTGAAAGTAAAAGAAAGGTCCTCATAGAGGAAAAGCATCGATTGCTATATTTGTGCTAGAGCTTTGATTTTGAAAACATGAAACAATTTTGTCAACGGTAGTAATAAAGCATATGCATCATGTAAATTATATCTTATAAGTTGCAAGCCTCATGCATAGTGTACCAATAGTGCCCGCACCTTGTCCTAATTAGCTTGGACTACCTGGATTATCACCGCAATACATATGCTTTAACCAAGTATCACAAAGGGGTACCTCTATGCCGCCTGTACAAAGGTCTAAGGAGAAAGCTCGCATTTGGATTTCTCGCTTTTGATTATTCTCAACTTAGACATCCATACCGGGACAACATAGACAACAGATAATGGACTCCTCTTTTAATGCTTTAAGCATTCAACAATAATTAATTCTTTTCTCATTAGAGATTTGAGGATGTTTGTCCAAAACTGAAACTTCCACCATGGATCATGGCTTTAGTTAGCGGCCCAATGTTCTTCTCTAACAATATGCATGCTCAAACCATTCAACTCAGTGTAGATCGCCCTTACTTCAGACAAGACGAACATGCATAGCAACTCACATGAAATTCAACAATGAAAAGTTGATGGCGTCCCCAGTAAACATGGTTATCGCACAACAAGCAACTTAATAAGAGATAAAGTGCATAATTACATATTCAATACCACAATAGTTTTTAAGCTATTTGTCCCATGAGCTATATATTGCAAAGGTGAATGATGGAATTTTAAAGGTAGCACTCAAGCAATTTACTTTGGAATGGCGAGAAAATACCATGTAGTAGGTAGGTATGGTGGACACAAATGGCATAGTGGTTGGCTCAAGTATTTTGGATGCATGAGAAGTATTCCCTCTCGATACAAGGTTTAGGCTAGCAAGGCTTATTTGAAACAAACACAAGGATGAACCGGTGCAGCAAAACTCACATAAAAGACATATTGAAAACATTATAAGACTCTACACCGTCTTCCTTGTTGTTCAAACTCAATACTAGAAATTATCTAGACCTTAGAGAAACCAAATATGCAAACCAAATTTTAGCATGCTCTATGTATTTCTTCATTAATGGGTGCAAAGCATACGATGCAAGAGCTTAAACATGAGCACAACAATTGCCAAGTATCACATTACCCAAGACATTATAGCAATTACTACATGTATCATTTTCCAATTCCAACCATATAACAATTTAACGAAGGAGAAACTTCGCCATGAATACTATGAGTAGAAACCAAGGACATACTTGTCCATATGCTACAGCGGAGCGTGTCTCTCTCCCATAAAGTGAATGCTAGGATCCATTTTATTCAAACAAAACAAAAAACAAAAACAAACCGACGCTCCAAGAAAAAGCACATAAGATGTGATGGAATAAAAATATAGTTTCAGGGGAGGAACCTGATAATGTTGTCGATGAAGAAGGGGATGCCTTGGGCATCCCCAAGCTTAGACGCTTGAGTCTTCTTAGAATATGCAGGGGTGAACCACCGGGGCATCCCCAAGCTTAGAGCTTTCACTCTCCTTGATCATGTTGCATCATACTCCTCTCTTGATCCTTGAAAACTTCCTTCACACCAAACTCGAAACAACTCATTAGAGGGTTAGTGCACAATATAAATTAACATATTCAGAGGTGACACAATCATTCTTAACACTTCTGGACATTGCATAATGCTACTGGACATTAGTGGATCAAAGAAATTCATCCAACATAGCAAAAGAGGCAATGCGAAATAAAAGGCAGAATCTGTCAAAACAGAACAGTTCGTATTGACGAATTTTAAAATGGCACCAGACTTGCTCAAATGAAAATGCCCAAATTAAATGAAAGTTGCGTACATATCTGAGGATCATGCACGTAAATTGGCTTAATTTTCTGAGCTACCTACAGGGAGGTGGACCCAGATTCGTGACAGCAATGAAATCTGGAACTGTGCAGTAATCCAAATCTAGTACTTACTTTTCTATCAACGGCTTAACTTGGCACAACAAAACACAAAACTAAGATAAGGAGAGGTTGCTACAGTAGTAAACAACTTCCAAGACACAAAATAAAAACAAAGTACTGTAGGTAAAAACATGGGTTGTCTCCCATAAGCGCTTTTCTTTAACGCCTTTCAGCTAGGCGCAGAAAGTGTGTATCAAGTATTATCAAGAGACGAAGTGTCAACATCATAATTTGTTCTCATAATAGAATCAAAAGGTACCTTCATTCTCTTTCTAGGGAAGTGTTCCATACCTTTCTTGAGAGGAAATTGATATTTTATATTACCTTCCTTCATATCAATAGTAGCACCAACAGTTCGAAGAAAAGGTCTTCCCAATATAATGGGACAAGATGCATTGCATTCAATATCCAAGACAACAAAATCAACGGGAACCAGGTTATTGTTAACGGTAATGCGTGATGCGCGTGGTTGACGTATTGTCTCTTCGTTCGACACGCGTCCGTTGGGAACCCCAAGAGGAAGGTGTGATGCGCACAGCAGCAAGTTTCCCTCAGTAAGAAACCAAGGTTTAATCGAACCAGTAGGAGTCAAGAAGCACGTTGAAGGTTGATGGCGGCGAGATGTAGTGCGGCGCAACACCGGTGATTCCGGTGCCAACGTGGAACCTGCACAACACAACCAAAGTACTTTGCCCCAACGAAGCAGTGAGGTTGTCAATCTCACCGGCTTGCTGTAACAAAGAGTTAACCGTATTGTGTGGAAGATGATTGTTTGCAGAAAACAGTAGAACAAGTATTGCAGTAGATTGTATTTCAGTATAGAGCATTGGACCGGGGTCCACAGTTCACTAGAGGTGTCTCTCCCATAAGACGAACAGCATGTTGGGTGAACAAATTACAGTTGGGCAATTGACAAATAAAGAGAGCATGACCATGCACATACATATCATGATGAGTATAGTGAGATTTAATTGGGCATTACGACAAAGTACATAGACCGTCATCCAACTGCATCTATGCCTAAAAAGTCCACCTTCAGGTTATCATTCGAACCCCCTCCAGTATTAAGTTGCTAACAACAGACAATTGCATTAAGTATGGTGCGTAATGTAACTAGTGACTACATCCTTGAACATAGCACTAATGTTTTATCCCTAGTGGCAATAGCACAACACAACCTTAGAACTTTCTGTCACTGTCCCAGGTGTCAATGAGGCATGAACCCACTATCGAGCATAAGTACTCCCTCTTGGAGTTACAAGCATCTACTTGGCCAGAGCATCTACTAGTAACGGAGAGCATGCAAGATCATAAACAACACATAGATATAACTTTGATAATCAACATAACAAGTATTCTCTATTCATCGGATCCCAACAAACGCAACATATAGAATTACGATAGATGATCTTGATCATGTTAGGCAGCTCACAAGATCCGACAATGATAGCACAATGGGAGAAGACAACCATCTAGCTACTGCTATGGACCCATAGTCCAGGGGTAGACTACTCACACATCACACCGGAGGCGACCATGGCGGCGTAGAGTCCTCCGGGAGATGATTCCCCTCTCCGGCAGGGTGCCGGAGGCGATCTCCTGGATCCCCCGAGATGGGATCGGCGGCGGCGTCTCTGGAAGGTTTTCCGTATCGTGGCTCTCGATACTGGGGGTTTCGTCACGGAGACTTTTTATAGGCGGAAGGGCAGGTCAAGAGGCGGCACGGGGGCCCCACACCACAGGGCCGCGCGGCCAAGGGGCCGCGCCGCCTATAGTGTGGCCCCTCCGTGGCCCCTCTTCGTCTCTCCTTCGGACTTCTGGAAGCTTCGTGAGAAAATAGGCCCCTGGCTTTGATTTCGTCCAATTACGAGAATATTTCCTTACTAGGATTTCTGAAACCAAAAACAGCAGAAAACAATGGCACTTCGGCATCTTGTTAATAGGTTAGTTCCAGAAAATGCACGAATATGACATAAAGTGTGCATAAAACATGTAGATAACATCAATAATGTGGCATGGAACATAAGAAATTATCGATACGTCGGAGACGTATCAGCATCCCCTTAGTTCTGCTCGTCCCGAGCAGGTAAAACGATAACACAGATAATTTCTGGAGTGACATGCCATCATAATCTTGATCATACTATTTGTAAAGCATATGTAGTGAATGCAGCGATCAAAACAATGTATATGACATGAGTAAACAAGTGAATCATAAAGCAAAGACTTTTCATGAATAGCACTTCAAGACAAGCATCAATGAGTCTTGCATAAGAGTTAACTCATAAAGCAATAATTCAAAGTAAAGGCATTGAAGCAACACAAAAGAAGATTAAGTTTCAGCGGTTGCTTTCAACTTGTAACATGTATATCTCATGGATATTGTCAACATAGAGTAATATAATAAGTGCAATAAGCAAGTATGTAGGAATCAATGCACAGTTCACACAAGTGTTTGCTTCTTGAGGTGGAGAGAAATAGGTGAACTGACTCAACATTGAAAGTAAAAGAATGGACCTCCATAGAGGAAAAGCATCGATTGTTATATTTGTGCTAGAGCTTTGATTTTGAAAACATATAGAGAGCAATAAAAGTAAAATTTTGAGAGGTGTTTGTTGTTGTCAACGAATGGTAATGGGTACACTAACTACCTCGCCAACCGGACTTACAAGAGCGGCTCCCATTTTATTTATTTTTGGGTGGCACTCCTTCCAACCTTTCTTTCACAAACCATGGCTAACCGAATCCTCGGGTGCCTGCCAACAATCTCATACCATGAAGGAGTGCCTTTTTATTTTAGTTTTATTATGATGATGACACTCCTCCCAACCTTTGCTTACACAAGCCATGGCTAACCGAATCCTTCGGGTGCCGTCCAACAATCACATACCATGGAGGAGTGTCTATTTTTGTTAATTAATTTGGGACTAGGAATCCCATTGCCAGCTCTTTTTGCAAAATTATTGGATAAGCGGATGAAGCCACTAGTCCATATGAGAGTCCGTCAAAAGTAAATGACAAGGTTGAAAGCTAAACACCACATACTTCCTCATGAGCTATAAAACATTAACACAAATCAGAGGTAATAAATTTTGAATTGTTTAAAGGTAGCACTCAAGCAATTTACTTTGGAATGGCGGAAAATACCATGTAGTATAGGTAGGTATGGTGGACACAAATGGCATAGTGGTTGGCTCAAGTATTTTGGATGCATGAGAAGTATTCCCTCTCGATACAAGGTTTAGGCTAGCAAGGCTTATTTGAAACAAACACAAGGATGAACCGGTGCAGCAAAACTCACATAAAAGACATATTGAAAACATTATAAGACTCTACACCGTCTTCCTTGTTGTTCAAACTCAATACTAGAAATTATCTAGATCTTAGAGAAACCAAATATGCAAACCAAATTTTAGCATGCTCTATGTATTTCTTCATTAATGGGTGCAAAGCATATGATGCAAGAGCTTAATCATGAGCACAACAATTGCCAAGTATCACATTACCCAAAACATTTATAGCAATTACTACATGTATCATTTTCCAATTCCAACCATATAACAATTTAACGAAGGAGAAACTTCGCCATGAATACTATGAGTAGAAACCAAGGACATACTTGTCCATATGCTACAGCGGAGCGTGTCTCTCTCCCATAAGGTGAATGCTAGGATCCATTTTATTCAAACAAAACAAAAACAATAACAAACCGACGCTCCAAGAAAAAGCACATAAGATGTGATGGAATAAAAATATAGTTTCAGGGGAGGAACCTGATAATGTTGTCGATGAAGAAGGGGTGCCTTGGGCATCCCCAAGCTTAGACGCTGAGTCTTCTTGATATATGCAGGGGTGAACCACCGGGCATCCCCAAGCTTAGAGCTTTCACTCTCCTTGATCATGTTGCATCATACTCCTCTCTTGATCCTTGAAAACTTCCTCCACACCAAACTCGAAACAACTCATTAGAGGGTTAGTGCACAATATAAATTGACATATTCAGAGGTGACACAATCATTCTTAACACTTCTGGACATTGCATAATGCTACTGGACATTAGTGGATCAAAGAAATTCATCCAACATAGCGAAAGAGGCAATGCGAAATAAAAGGCAGAATCTGTCAAAACAGAACAGTTCGTATTGACGAATTTTAAAATGGCACCAGACTTGCTCAAATTAAAATGCTCAAATTGAATGAAAGTTGCGTACATATCTGAGGATCATGCACGTAAATTGGCATAATTTTCTGAGTTACCTACAGGGAGGTGGACCCAGATTCGTGACAGCAAAGAAATCTGGAACTGTGCAGTAATCCAAATCTAGTACTTACTTTTCTATCAACGGCTTAACTTGGCACAACAAAACACAAAACTAAGATAAGGAGAGGTTGCTACAGTAGTAAACAACTTCCAAGACACAAAATAAAAACAAAGTACTGTAGGTAAAAACATGGGTTGTCTCCCATAAGCGCTTTTCTTTAACGCCTTTCAGCTAGGCGCAGAAAGTGTGTATCAAGTATTATCAAGAGACGAAGTGTCAACATCATAATTTGTTCTCATAATAGAATCAAAAGGTACCTTCATTCTCTTTCTAGGGAAGTGTTCCATACCTTTCTTGAGAGGAAATTTATATTTTATATTACCTTCCTTCATATCAATAATAGCACCAACAGTTCGAAGAAAAGGTCTTCCCAATATAATGGGACAAGATGCATTGCATTCAATATCCAAGACAACAAAATCAACGGGGACAAGGTTATTGTTAACGGTAATGCGAACATTATCAACTTTCCCCAAAGGTTTCTTTGTAGAATGATCAGCAAGATTAACATCCAAATAACAATTTTTCAGCGGTGGCAAGTCAAGCATATTATAAATTTTCTTAGGCATAACAGAAATACTTGCACCAAGATCACATAAAGCATTACAATCAAAATCCTTAACCTTCATCTTAATGATGGGCTCCCAACCATCCTCTAGCTTTTTAGGAATAGAGGCTTCACGCTCTAGTTTCTCTTCTCTAGCTTTTATGAGAGCATTTGTAATATGATGCGTGAAAGCCAAATTTATAGCACTAGCATTAGGACTTTTAGCAAGTTTTTGCAAGAACTTTATAACTTCAGAGATGTGGCAATCATCAAAATTCAAACCATTATAATCTAAAGCAATGGGATCATCATCCCCAATGTTGGAAAAAATTTCAGCAGCTTTATCACAGGCAGTTTCAGCAGTTTTAGCAGTTTCAGGCAGTTTTTCGCGCTTTGCATTAGAAGTGGAAACATTGCTAACACCAATTCTTTTATTAGTATGAGTAGGAGGTGCAGCAACATGTGTAGCATTAGCATTACTAGTGGTGGTAATAGTCCAAACTTTAGCTATATTCTTCTCTTTAGCTAGTTTTTCATTTTCTTCTCTATCCCACCTAGCACGCAGTTCAGCCATTAATCTTATATTCTCATTAATTCTAACTTGAATGGCATTTGCTGTAGTAGTAATTTTATTATGATGATTCTCATTAGGCAAAACTTTTGATTTCAAAAGATCAACATCAGCAGCAAGACTATCGACTTTAGAAGCAAGTATATCAATTTTCCCAAGCTTTTCTTCAACAGATTTGTTAAAAGCAGTTTGTGTACTAATAAATTCTTTAAGCATGGCTTCAAGTCCAGGGGGTGAACTCCTATTATTGTTGTAAGAATTCCCATAAGAATTACCATAACCGTTGCCATTATTATAAGGATATGGCCTATAGTTGTTACTAGAATTGTTCCGGTAAGCATTGTTGTTGAAATTATTATTTTTAATGAAGTTTACATCAACATGTTCTTCTTGTGCAACCAATGAAGCTAATGGAACATTATTAGGATCAATATTAGTCCTATCATTCACAAGCATAGACATAATAGCATCGATTTTATCACTCAAGGAAGAGGTTTCTTCGACAGAATTTACCTTCTTACCTTGTGGAGCTCTTTCCGTGTGCCATTCAGAGTAATTGATCATCATATTATCAAGAAGCTTTGTTGCTTCACCAAGAGTGATGGACATAAAGGTACCTCCAGCAGCTGAATCCAATAAATTCCGTGAAGAAAAATTTAGTCCTGCATAGAAGGTTTGGATGATCATCCAAGTAGTCAGTCCATGGGTTGGGCAATTTTTAACCAGAGATTTCATTCTTTCCCAAGCTTGAGCAACATGTTCAGTATCTAATTGTTTAAAATTCATTATGCTACTCCTCAAAGATATAATTTTAGCAGGGGATAATATCTACCAATAAAAGCATCCTTGCATTTAGTCCATGAATCAATACTATTCTTAGGCAGAGATAGCAACCAATCTTTAGCTCTTCCTCTTAATGAGAAAGGGAACAATTTTAATTTAATAATATCACCATCTACATCTTTATATTTTTGCATTTCACATAATTCAACAAAATTATTAAGATGGGCAGCAGCATCATCAGAACTAACACCAGAAAATTGCTCTCGCATAACAAGATTCAGTAAAGCAGGTTTAATTTCAAAGAATTCTGCTGTAGTAGCAGGTGGAGCAATAGGTGTGCATAAGAAATCATTATTATTTGTGGTTGTGAAGTCACACAACTTAGTATTTTCAGCGTTGGCCATTTTAGCAACAGTAAATAAAGCAAACTAGATAAAGTAAATGCAAGTAAACTAATTTTTTTGTGTTTTCGATATAGCAAACAAGATAGCAAGTAAAGTAAAACTAGCAACTAATTTTTTTGTATTTTGATTTAGTGCAGCAAATAAAGTAGTAAATAAAACTAAGCAAGACAAAAACAAAGTAAAGAGATTGAGAAGTGGAGACTCCCCTTGCAGCGTGTCTTGATCTCCCGGCAACGGCGCCAGAAATTTGCTTGATGCGCGTGGTTGACGTATTGTCTCTTCGTTCGACATGCGTCCGTTGGGAACCCCAAGAGGAAGGTGTGATGCGCACAGCGGCAAGTTTCCCTCAGTAAGAAACCAAGGTTTAATCGAATCAGTAGGAGTCAAGAAGCACGTTGAAGGTTGATGGCGGCGAGATGTAGTGCGGCGCAACACCAGGGATTCCGGCGCCAACGTGGAACCTGCACAACACAACCAAAGTACTTTGCCCCAACGAAACAGTGAGGTTGTCAATCTCACCGGCTTGCTGTAACAAAGAGTTAACCGTATTGTGTGGAAGATGATTGTTTGCAGAAAACAGTAGAACAAGTATTGCAGTAGATTGTATTTCAGTATAGAGCATTGGACCGGGGTCCACAGTTCACTAGAGGTGTCTCTCCCATAAGACGAACAGCATGTTGGGTGAACAAATTACAGTTGGGCAATTGACAAATAAAGAGAGCATGACCATGCACATACATATCATGATGAGTATAGTGAGATTTAATTGGGCATTACGACAAAGTACATAGACCGTCATCCAACTGCATCTATGCCTAAAAAGTCCACCTTCAGGTTATCATCCGAACCCCTCCAGTATTAAGTTGCTAACAACAGACAATTGCATTAAGTATGGTGCGTAATGTAACTAGTGACTACATCCTTGAACATAGCACTAATGTTTTATCCCTAGTGGCAACAGCACAACACAACCTTAGAACTTTCTGTCACTGTCCCAGGTGTCAATGCAGGCATGAACCCACTACCGAGCATAAGTACTCCCTCTTGGAGTTACAAGCATCTACTTGGCCAGAGCATCTACTAGTAACGGAGAGCATGCAAGATCATAAACAACACATAGATATAACTTTGATAATCAACATAACAAGTATTCTCTATTCATCGGATCCCAACAAACGCAACATATAGAATTACAGATAGATGATCTTGATCATGTTAGGCAGCTCACAAGATCCGACAATGATAGCACAATGGGGAGAAGACAACCATCTAGCTACTGCTATGGACCCATAGTCCAGGGGTAGACTACTCACACATCACACCGGAGGCGACCATGGCGGCGTAGAGTCCTCGGGAGATGATTCCCCTCTCGGCAGGGTGCCGGAGGCGATCTCCTGGATCCCCCGAGATGGGATCGGCGGCGGCGGCGTCTGGAAGGTTTTCCGTATCGTGGCTCTCGGTACTGGGGGTTTCGTCACGGAGACTTTTTATAGGCGGAAGGGCAGGTCAAGAGGCGGCACGGGGCCCCACACCACAGGCCGCGCGGCCAAGGGGGCCGCGCCGCCTATAGTGTGGCCCCTCGTGGCCCTCTTCGTCTCTCCTTCGGACTTCTGGAAGCTTCGTGAGAAAATAGGCCCCGGGCTTTGATTTCGTCCAATTCCGAGAATATTTCCTTACTAGGATTTCTGAAACCAAAAACAGCGAAAACAAGGGCACTTCGGCATCTTGTTAATAGGTTAGTTCCAGAAAATGCACGAATATGACATAAAGTGTGCATAAAACATGTAGATAACATCAATAATGTGGCATGGAACATAAGAAATTATCGATACGTCGGAGACGTATCAATGCGAACATTATCAACTTTACCCAAAGGTTTCTTTGTAGAATGATCAGCAAGATTAACATCCAAATAACAATTTTTCAGCGGTGGCAAGTCAAGCATATTATAAATTTTCTTAGGCATAACAGAAATACTTGCACCAAGATCACATAAAGCATTACAATCAAAATCTTTAACCTTCATCTTAATGATGGGCTCCCAACTATCTTCTAGCTTTTTAGGAATAGAGGCTTCGCGCTCTAGTTTCTCTTCTCTAGCTTTTATGAGCGCATTTTTAATATGATGTGTAAAGCCAAATTTATAGCACTAGCATTAGGACTTTTAGCAAGTTTTTGCAAGAACTTTATAACTTCAGAGATGTGGCAATCATCAAAATTCAAACCATTATAATCTAAAGCAATGGGATCATCATCCCCAATGTTGGAAAAATTTCAGCAGCTTTATCACAGGCAGTTTCAGCAGTTTTAGCAGTTTCAGGCAGTTTTTCGCGCTTTGCATTAGAAGTAGAAACATTGCTAACACCAATTCTTTTATTAGTATTAGTAGGAGGTGCAGCAACATGTGTAGCATTAGCATTACAAGTGGTGGTAATAGTCCAAACTTTAGCTACATTCTTCTCTTTAGCTAGTTTTTCATTTTCTTCTCTATCCCACCTAGCACGCAGTTCAGCCATTAATCTTATATTCTCATTAATTCTAACTTGGATGGCATTTGCTGTAGTAGTAATTTTATCATCTAAATCCTCAGGTTTAGCAGCCATTTTATTAATTAAAGAAGATTGTGATGCAGACATGTATGAAATTCGGTTTTCAGCATTAGCAAGTTTAGTTTGCAACCCCGAGATCTCCCTATTTAGATTTTCAAGTTGATTCCCTATATTCTTCAACAAGGTAGATTGCTCATTCAATGTTTTAGTAAACAATTTATTTTGCTCATATTGTGATTGCATAAAGCTCTTAGTGGATCTTTCAATTTCTAACATCTTCTCTTCATTAGGTGAAACATATCTACCATGAGAATTACCATTAGCAGGATATGGCCTAGAATCATTGTAATTGTTATTTTTAATGAAATTCAAATCAACATATTCTTTTTGAGCAGCCAATGACGCTAACGGAACATTATTATAATTAACATTAGGCCTACCATTCGCAAGCATAGACATAATAGCATCAATCTTATCACTCAAGGAAGAGGTTTCTTCACGAATTTACCTTCTTACCTTGTGGAGCTCTTTCCGTGTGCCATTCAGAGTAGTTGATCATCATATTATCAAGAAGCTTTGTTGCTTCACCAAGAGTGATGGACATAAAGGTACCTCCAGAATCCAATAAATTCCGTGAAGAAAAATTTAGTCCTGCATAGAAGGTTTGGATGATCATCCAAGTAGTCAGTCCATGGGTTGGGCAATTTTTAACCAGAGATTTCATTCTTTCCCAAGCTTGAGCAACATGTTCAGTATCTAATTGTTTAAAATTCATTATGCTACTCCTCAAAGATATAATTTTAGCAGGGGGATAATATCTACCAATAAAAGCATCCTTGCATTTAGTCCATGAATCAATACTATTCTTAGGCAGAGATAGCAACCAATCTTTAGCTCTTCCTCTTAATGAGAAAGGGAACAATTTTAGTTTAATAATATCACCATCTACATCTTTATATTTTTGCATTTCACATAGTTCAACAAAATTATTAAGATGGGCAGCAGCATCATCAGAACTAACACCAGAAAATTGCTCTCGCATAACAAGATTCAGTAAAAGTTTAATTTCAAAGAATTCTGCTGTAGTAGCAGGTGGAGCAATAGGTGTGCATAAGAAATCATTATTATTTGTGGTTGTGAAGTCACACAACTTAGTATTTTCAGCGTTGGCCATTTTAGCAACATAAATAAAACAAACTAGATAAAGTAAATGCAAGTAACTAATTTTTTTGTGTTTTTGATATAGCAAACAAGATAGCAAATAAAGTAAAACTAGCAACTAATTTTTTTGTATTTTGATTTAGTGCAGCAAACAAAGTAGTAAATAAAACTAAGCAAGACAAAAACAAAGTAAAGAGATTGAGAAGTGGAGACTCCCCTTGCAGCGTGTCTTGATCTCCCCGGCAACGGCGCCAGAAATTTAGCTTGATGACGCGTAAAGCACACGCTCGTTGGGAACCCCAAGTGGAAGGTGTGATGCGTACAGCACAAGTTTCCTCGAAGAAACCAAGGTTTATCGAACCAGTAGGAGCCAAGAAGCACGTTGAAGGTTGATGGCGGCGGGATGTAGTGCGGCGCAACACCGGGATTCCGGCAACGTGGAACCTGCACAACACAAAGTACTTTGCCCCAACGCAGTGAGGTTGTCAATCTCACCGCTTGCTGTAACAAAGGATTAACCGTATTGTGTGGAAGATGATTGTTTGCAAAAAAGAAACATTGCAGAGATTGTATTTCAGTATAGAATTGGACCGGGGTCCACAGTTCACTAGAGGTGTCTCTCCCATAAGACAAACACATGTTGGGTGAACAAATTACAGTTGGGCAATTGACAAATAGAGAGGGCATGACCATGCACATACATATCATGATGAGTATAGTGAGATTTGATTGGGCATTACGACAAAGTACATAGACCGCCATCCAACCGCATCTATGCCTAAAAAGTCCACCTTCAGGTTATCATCCGAACCCCCTCCAGTATTAAGTTGCTAACAACAGACAATTGCATTAAGTATTGCGCGTAATGTAACTAGTGACTACATCCTTGAACATAGCACTAATGTTTTATCCCTAGTGGCAACAGCACATCCATAACCTTAGTGGTTCTTGTCACTCCTCCAGATTCACGAGGCATGAACCCACTATCGAGCATAAATACTCCCTCTTGGAGTTACTAGCATCAACTTGGCCAAAGCATCTACTAATAACGGAGAGCATGCAAGATCATAAACATCACATAGATATAACTTTGATAATCAACATAACAAGTATTCTCTATTCATCGGATCCCAACAAACGCAACATATAGAATTACGATAGATGATCTTGATCATGTTAGGCAGCTCACAAGATCCGACAATGATAGCACAATGGGGAGAAGACAACCATCTAGCTACCGCTATGGACCCATAGTCCAGGGGTAGACTACTCACACATCACACCGGAGGCGACCATGGCGGCGTAGAGTCCTCCGGGAGATGATTCCCCTCTCCGGCTGCGGAGGCGATCTCCTGGATCCCCCGAGATGGGATCGGCGTTGGTGGCGTCTCTGGGTTTTCCGTATCGTGGCTCTCTCGGGGGTTTCGTCACGGAGACTATTTGTAGGCGGAAGGGCAGGTCAATTGGCGGCACGGGGGCCCCACACCACAGGGCGCGCGGCCAGGGGGCGTGCCGCCTAGGGTGTGGCCCTCGTGGCCCCTCTTCGTCTCTCCTTCGGACTTCGGAAGCTTCGTGGAAAAATAGGCCCCTGGGCTTTGATTTCGTCCAATTCCGAGAATATTTCCTTACTAGGATTTCTGAAACCAAAAACAGCAGAAAACAGAATGGCACTTCGGCATCTTGTTAATAGGTTAGTTCCGAAAATGCACGAATATGACATAAAGTGTGCATAAAACATGTAGATAACATCAATAATGTGGCATGGAACATAAGAAATTATCGATCAGAGACGTACAGGCGGCATAGAGGTACCCCTTTGTGACACTTGGTTGAAACATATGTTATGCAATGATAATCCGTGTTAATCCAAGCTAATTAGGACAAGGTGCGGGCACTATTAGTATTCTATGCATGAGGCTTGCAACTTATAAGATGTCTTATACATAACACATATAATTTATTACTACCGTTGACAAAATTGTTTCTATGTTTTCAAAATGAAAAGCTCTAGCACAAAAATAGTAATCCATGCTTCCCTCTGAAGGGCCATTCTTTTACTTTATTGTTGAGTCATTTACCTATTCTTTCTATCTTAGAAGCAAACACTTGTGTAAACTGTGTGCATTGATTCTTACATGTTTACCTATTGCACTTGTTATATTACTTTGTGTTGACAATTATCCATGAGATATACATGTTGAAGTTGAAAGCAACCGCTGAAACTTATATCTTCCTTTGTGTTGTTTCAAAGCTTTCTACTAAGAATTTAGTGCTTATGAGTTAACTGTTATGCAAGTCTTATTGATGCATGTCTTGAAAGTACTATTTATGAAAAGTCTTTGCTATATGATTCAGTTGTTTACTCATTGTCTTCATCATTGCTTCGAATCGCTGCATTCATCTCATGTGCTTTACAATAGTATTGGTCAAGATTATGATAGCATGTCACTTCAGAAATTATCCTTGTTATCGTTTACCTACTCGAGGGCGAGTAGGAACTAAGCTTGGGGATGCTTGATACGTCTCAAACGTATCTATAATTTCTTATGTTCCATGCTACTTTTATGATGATACTCACATGTTTTATATACATTATATGTCATTATTATGCATTTTCGGCACTAACCTATTGACGAGATGCCGAAGAGCCAGTTGTTGTTCTGCTGTTTTTGGTTTCAGAAATCCTACAAAGGAAATATTCTCGGAATTGGACGAAATCAACGCCCGGGGGCTTATTTTCCACGAAGCTTCCAAGACCGAGGAGAAACGAAGTGGCCACAGGCGCCGCCACACTAGGGCGGCGCGGCTAAAGGCCCGCGCGGCCCTAGCGTGTGAGGCCCCGTGACTCCTCCGACTCCGCCCTTCCGCCTACTTAAAGCCTTCGTCGCGAAACCCTCACGAGAGCCACGATACGGAAAACCTTCCGAGACGCAGCCGCCGCCAATCCCATCTCGGCGGATTCAGGAGATTGCCTCCGTCCCTGCCGGAGAGGGGAATCATCTCCGGAGGGCTCTTCATCGCCATGATCGCCTCCGGATCGATGTGTGAGTATTTCACCCCTGGACTATGGGTCCATAGCAGTAGCTAGATGGTGGTCTTCTCCTTATTGTGCTATCATGTTAGATCTTGTGAGCTGCCTATCATGATCAAGATCATCTATTTGTAATGCTACATGTTGTGTTTGTTGGGATCCGATGAATATTGAATACTATGTCAAGTTGATTATCAATCTATCATATATGTTGTTTATGTTCTTGCATGCTCTCCGTTGCTAGTAGAGGCTCTGGCCAAGTTGATACTTGTAACTCCAAGAGGGAGTATTTATGCTCGATAGTGGGTTCATGCCTCCATTGAATCTGGGACAGTGACAGAAAGTCTAAGGTTGTGGATGTGCTGTTGCCACTAGGGATAAAACATCGATGCTTTGTCTAAGGATATTTGTGTTGATTACATTACGCACCATACTTAATGCAATTGTCTGCTGCTTGCAACTTAATACCGGAAGGGGTTCGGATGATAACCTGAAAGTGGACTTTTTAGGCATAGATGCATGCGATAGCGGTCTATGTACTTTGTCGTAATGCCCTGATTAAATCTCATAGTACTCATCATGATATATGTAAGTGCATTGTTATGCCTTATTTATTTGTCAATTGCCCAACTGTAATTTGTTCACCCAACATGCTATTTATCTTATGGGAGAGACACCGCTAGTGAACTGTGGACCCGGTCCATTCTTTACATCTGAAATACAATCTGCAATTGTTCGTTACGTTCTTCGCAAACAAACATCATCATCCACACTATACATCTAATCCTTTGTTTACAAGCCGGTGGTGACAACCCTCACGTTACGTTGGGTTAAAGTACTTTGATTGTGTTGTGCAGGTTCCACGTTGGCGCCGGAATCCGGTGTTGCGCCGCACACACTTCGCCGCCATCAACCTTCAACGTGCTTCTTGGCTCCTGGTTCGATAAACCTTGGTTTCTTACTGAGGGAAAACTTGCTACTGTACGCATCACACCTTCCTCTTGGGGTTCCCAACGGACGTGTGTTAACTGCACGCATCAATGGGAAGTCTTTGTGATGAGACCCTAAAGGACCAACACACAAGAGCAGCACCCATCGCTGATGATGGGAAGCGTAGATTAGGAGGAACACCAACCAAATCCAGCGATATCCGTCGGATAAAAACCTCCACATGCACTCCAACAATGCTAGAAGCAGGACCTAGACGGGAGATAGACGGGGAGGACCTTATTCCATCTTCAGGGAGTCTCCACTGCCACACCTTTCTGAGTAGGACACAAATCCTAAACACACCAAGAAGAAAAAATTCAAAAAATAGAGCTCTCTTGTCGACAAGGACCGGGATCCACCACGCTTCCATGATTGTAAGGCCACGGAATGCTAGGCAGATTGGCGGCGCCACCAACGGGACTCATGAAGCCCTAATGGCTTGTCTCGCTCTAGTATCGGGAACAAAGGGGTATGCTTAGTGTTATGATTTCTTGCATACTCGCGAGTATTGAAAGACATGTCTTTCATATGTACAGGTTCTTCCCTTGTACGGTAAGGTTCGAGCATTCGAGAAGATTCTTTCGTACATGTGTGTGTAATCTTGACGGATATTGCGCATTTACGTTGCGAGCGACACACGACTTTGATTGAGAATTTCTCTAGTGATACATGCTTGATTTATACGATACAAAAATGAATTGTTAATAGATTTAGAATAAACATAATGATGCTACCAATTCCATGTTATCAAAATGACATTTTAACAAAAAATCCTTTCTCAAAGAATTATTTTAACATATTTCTTGCCAATTTTAGTGCTATTCTTTCTTGCATAAGCGAGTATATATAGCAAGATTGTCTTCCATATGTATAAGTTCTTCCCTCGTATGGTAAGTGCCTAGCATTCAAGAAGATTCATTTCTTACACATGTGTAGTCTTGACAATTATTACGCATTTACACACATACACGTATATTCGTTGATAAGCGCCGGTGCGAACGCCTTGCACTACGGTGAGGTGGATGAAGATCCTATTGCTTGGCGCGGCGTTGGGAGGATGCTCTTGGATCTCTTTGTTATACTTACAAGGATGAAGTGGGGTGGACGAGATCAAGCGCTACCTTCTCTAGAGGTGCGGTGGCGCAACTCTACTTTTACTCTTGGCTAACCGTGGTGGCGAGGGATAGGGAAGTGGTGTTGCGAGTGTTGTGGCGTCCTGGAGATGGAGGCGTGGACTTTGGAGGCGCTGGTTGCATATGAGAGGAGCATCATCTCGGCGGTAGCAACGCCGTTGATTATTTCAGCTCGAAGGCATTCACTCCTTCCGCTCGGTAGTTCTTCTTCAACAGCTCTTTGGACGACGTGACGTCGTCCAGCCGCTGAACTTCAAGGATGTAGGGCAGCCACTCCCTCCCTGGTTGACATGAACATAGAGAAATGTGATCTTCTTCTACGCATGGATGCCGATACATATGCCCTCTTGCTCCAAAGCAGTGTGCGCCCGCTGCTCCACCCTAAGTGCCATAGTCCTCGGTGGTGAAGCATATGGTCATGCTTGGTTGCATCGTCATTGTGGTGGAGCTGGAGCTAGACGAAGCACCGTTATTGATTGCTTTATCTTTTTTTAGATCAGGGTCTTCTATGCAAATTCTAGGGACCTAGTAGCATTTTCGTTCTTACTTGAGGTTATTTTTGTAAAATATGCTTCACCGATGTTATCTTTCTGCAACATCGGGGTCCTTTCAAACCCCTCTACCATTCAAAAAAAAAGGTGAATGAAGATGGGGCGAAGCGTCTATTGCATCAAGTTGGTTGTAGACTAAAATCATGGTGATCTTCACCTCACTAACTTTATTTTGAACTAGGCACCTCACTAACTTGACACGCCGGTGGTCTCACAATTCCCTAACCCAATCTACTGAAAATACGATTTTTATTTAAACTCCACACATAGATTGAGATCCCCACCATTTATACCTCCAACGAGACCGATCAAAGGAGGAGGAACCGACGTATGGTGGATGACTAGCTTCTTGAGAGGCGGCTGCAAGACGTTGGTAACCCTTTGCTAGCCCGTGCACTTATCTACTATATCGTTCTATAACACTACATTAAACTTTTTATTAAATTTTTTTGTTACCAAATTAGGCCTAAACGATGACTCAGCACAAACAAACGCAATGACGGCTATTGTATTTTTCTTTTTCCGTGCCTTTTCTCTTCGTCCTGTCCTGACAAGTCCTTACCTGAATCTTTCCCATAGTGTACCACCGTGCCCTACAGCTGCTGCCGTGCCGCACCTGGCGTCACCGCCGGCGCCTCAATCCCGCCCCGCCTCCGGCGCCTCAATCTCCCCGCCGGCGCCTCAATCCGGCTCTCCACTCCCCTCGCCTCCCCACCTCCGACAACGCCGCCTCTCACACGCGTCGCTGCCGTCGCCGTCGCCGTTCCCGTTCTTCCTCGTCGGGACACCGGGTCTCCACCCCGTCCGCAGTCTTTGGCCATTGAGTTTTGAGGTATGAGTCTGTTTTCATTCAGCGATTAGTTCAAAATCCTACGGACCTCCCCAACTTCTGGGTGCGCAAGTGCAGACCCGGCACACCATCTAGATCCGCCCCTGACTTTACCTGGTTGTATAGGTTGTAATAATATGGAGAACAGCCAGAGCGAGAACCTTACAGACACTAAGAAAGACGACGAGGCACGCCAAAGCAAACAGGAAGATGAGGTAATCCTTAGACACCACTGGTAGCAATATCTTAGCATATGGCTTGGTGATATTTACTGATGTTGAGAACCTGCAATTATATGAGCCATTCTGCAATGGTTGTTATTGGCTTTCTATTGCTTTGCCCACCCGACAGTATTGTCCCATGACTACTAAGGGCATGCCCAATGCACTGCCCTAGAGGTGCTGCTTCACACCTTTAGTTAGGTTCGGGTGGTCCAAAGTAGGTTCGGATGAGGAGGTAGCCTCCTCTTCAAGAAGTGGGATCTTCAGTCCTAAAAGCATGCTTTTTGGAAAGAGAAAGAGATACATAGTGTCATATTTGTGGGGTCCTTTCTCTCTCTTTTTTCTGACTAAAGTTGTAGCTTCCATTGTAGAGATAAAATTCACCATGTTGCTTCTTACAACTTTTTTACATGGAGCAGCTAGTTGTGTATGCCACCATTGCTCATGCCCTAATAGTAGTAATCTGTGTCCTAGAAAAACCAATAGCAGTGATCTACCCTAATATTACTCTATTGGCAAGCTTGACACTTATAGGGTGTGTTTGGTTTGAGCCCCAACAAGCCCTGTAGCAAGAAAAGGAAAGCACCAATTGCCTGGGACCCACCAAGGAGAAGCGGGCGCCAAAATTTTGGTGATGGATTTTCCCGCCCTCAGCTCGCCCTCGCACGGGTGAAAATCACACGGGCAGAGTGCGGCACACTTTGGCGAGCCAATTTGTGGGCGTCGGTCCAAACAATGACCAAATTTCATGGGCTTGCCAATTTTTTTGTATTGCATGCACCAGCTCTAAACCAAACACACCCATAGTGCTGTGATTCATTGAGGGAGAAGGTTAATGTTCTTAATGGTTATTGGTTCTAATTAGTTGGGCATTCAGTAGGCCTGCTATGATTAGCAAGTATTACTTCTGTTCCATAATATAGTACGTTTTGGCAAACTAAATTAGTACTGAGATTTAATGAGGTTCTTATCACCAACAGAACCTTTTCAGGCAGTGAAACACAGTCTGATTAACTTGACATAGAAATTTGTTCAGGCAGCTAGTACTACACAATAGTTTTGTCAAGGTTCTAAAAAGCACTAGGCGTTATTTCCTAGTTTTGCCTTTGCCTAGCGCCTCTGTCGCCTAAGCGCACGCATAGCACGATTAAGCGCTAGGTGTTTTGCTGTGGCCTATTGTCTGGGCACGCCTTTTTAAACTATGAGTTTTGCTACTCCTTGTTGGTTTCTAGTTCCTATTGGGCTATAACTCGAGGTAGTTTCTTCAAATTGGACTATTGAGTGTAGCTCAAGTGGTTTCATCATCTCTTCCTAGGGTTTTGTGACAGATCTTGTTTGAAGACTCATAACTCATTTGTGAATGTTTACATTGGCTCTCTGAGCTTTCTAATGCTGTATAAGTCAAGAATCCTTCTCGCTGATTCTAACTTCCAACTGTATGCAGGAGGCTCGTATTGAAGAATACAAAAGACTTATAGATCAAAAGACTGCCCTTCGCCGAAGCAACCAAAATCCTGAAAGACCAGGTAGTCATCTCTTATTAACATCGGTGTCCATTCCATAGAAGTTGGGATCGAAAGTTTGGTCTTATTTGAGTGCGAGAAATTCATTTGCTTAAAGTCATATGGATGTATAGCATGTGCACAATGTACAAACTGCACAAAAATAATTCAAAGAGTGTTACAACCATTCTTTTGTTCTTATTCATATAAGGAGCGCCAAATCCACATTATGCAACTTGGAGGGGGCCATTATGGCTAATTTGGGTCAATTTAGAGAAAAATTACACACAATATTTAAGTGTTTTCACAACAAAAACTCAGCATAGGGGGGGGGGGGCTATGGCCCAAGCCTGCAGCCCCTAGCTCCGTCCCTGTTGCATACAGTATGAGTTTCTTGTTATTGTCTCCATCTTTGCAATTCAAATGTATTTATTTATTTGATAGACCAGTGCTGTATAAACTTCAAGTATCAACTATATTTTGACCTGTGTGTCATAATGTTAGGACTAGTACAATAGACCCAAGGTTCCGTTTGAATTGTGATTTGATTTCCAGAAGCATTTATATATCTATTATACTTGATAAGAATTAATTTAAACTGCCCTCTTTTGGAACCACGATAGCAAAGCTTATCCCAGTCAGTAAATATTGGGATTCTACAACTAACTTGATTGCACAAGAGAGAACAGCACACAAACTAACTGCATACTGTTTATGAACCTTTTAGCTGAGAATTTTGGCCTTTAACATCTCGATTCATGTGCATGAAGAGGATGGGTGGAATGAGGTCGTTTCAATACAACTTCAAAGGCATATGAGCGAGGATGAACTGAGTGAATTCATGTCCACTATAAAGCAAGTATATAGGTATATTATAGGCGGTACATGAATAAAATTATGGAATATAACTGCATCTCAGCGGGAACTCAAAATAGAGGATGAGCTTCATGTAGCTCTTTATTTTGAAAAATTCAAAATGGTGAACAAAGCCTATGTTGTTACCTCTCTAGTTTAAGATGTACCTTGAAGTTCCTGATTTTTTCAGCCATAACTCTGACAACTGGTATAATTGATGTTCTCTATCTATTAGCTTAGTGCTCTTATTTTATTACATGTTAATCTTCTTGACTTCATAGTTCTAAGTTTCTTTACAACAAACGTTTCTGAACGAGCTTTTGTTGCGGACGAGGAATCAAACAATCTTAATTTATACACATATCTTTTTTAGTCGTAGCAATAAAAATAAGCTAGTACTCACTCATTGCTCCATTTCACTAGTTATTTTTCTTTTTTTACTTATCTTTATCCCTTTTATGTTTTTTTGTTCTTCTCTATTCAAATGAGGATTAATATTTATAATCTTGAGTAGACAATTTCTGATCTTGACAATTCATGCACATGTTTTTGTGGCATTGGTATGATCTGATGTTATTCACTAATTTCAGATGTAAACTACCTGAGGACTCTTGACTCAAGCATTAAACGAAATACAACAGTGATAAAGAAGCTCAAAACAATAAATGATGAGCAAAAGGATGTATTAATGGATGAGTTGAAAAGTGTGAACTTGAGCAAATTTGTCAGTGAAGCAGTTTCTTATATTTGTGAAGCTAAACTTCGCTCTGCTGATATACAAGCTGCAGTTCAGGTAATTGATCTTACTAATCTGTATTCACCACAGCACATAAGCAAAATAAATAAATCCCATGTGTCTTATAGCAGCTTCTGTGCGTTAGCAAGATATTTTGTTTGTTGGACTTGTCTATTTCAAGCTTCTTGGTTACAGAACAAAGCATGTTCCCTGCTTTGGTGTGATCCTTTACATAATGCTTCTATAGATAATGTTAGTTATTTCACTTGGACTTATTGGTTTAGATCGTGCCATTACATACATTTTTTGTGTGCTTATTGTCGTCGTGTTGTTGCATGGCTTCCTTGCGTCACTTTAGAGTTTGAGGTTTTGTTGATCATGATTATGTGAACCTCCAAATACTGAAATACATCACTTCTATGTGAATTTATGTAATGTAGGTTTGCTCATTGCTTCATCAAAGATACAAGGACTTCTCACCTTGTCTTATACAAGGTCTACTGAAGGTCTTCTTTCCTGGTAAATCTGGCGAGGATCTGGATCCAGACAAAAACTCGAGAGCTATGAAGAAAAGAAGCACCATGAAGCTTCTGGTTGAACTTTACTTTGTTGGAATTGTTGAAGATGCTAGTATCTTTGTAAACATTATGAAAGACCTTACATCACTGGAGCATTTGAAGGACCGGGAAGTAACTCAGACAAATCTGTCTCTTCTCTCTTCCTTTGTTCGTCAAGGGAGGTTATTTATAGGATTACAGTCTCATGGCCACGAGTCAAATGATGAGGTAAGAGTTTTAAGTAGTAACATAGTTTTATTGGGTATCAAATGGTCTCCGAACAAGATGATCATCACATTCGACTTCAACTATAATAGGTAGAGTAGCTGCTTTTTACTAAGTTTGAGGCACATCAGTGATCCCCAAAGTTACATCTTTTTTTGAATAAGTGCACAAGCTGTTTGCAACATTTCAAAATAACCGGGGAATACTGAAATTGATAAGGCTCCAACTAATGGCAAAGTTGGCACGAATCAAGCTTATAATAACAAGATGGCTGCCTTATATGAATGAAAGGGTTGGGAACTTCAGGAGCTGTAATTTACTCATTGATGTGCAGTTTGCACTTACACTAGAGCCTAAGCATGGGAGGGACCTGCATGCATGGAATTCTAATTATGATAATTGGGCCTGCTCTCACCATCCTATGCTATTTTATACACTATTCCCAAAGTCTACCAGTGCAGCATGTCTAATCTTATATGCCACCGCTTGGTCACAAGACAGATCTGTTTAAGTGTCCATACTGAGGTAACCTACCAATACTTTTTTTATTTGATGCAGTTCTTTAAGGACCTAAATGTTACTGCTGATCAGAAGAAGTTCTTCAAGAAAGTGTTGAATTCTTACTATGATGCTGTGTCTGAACTACTGCAATCAGAAAATGCGGTAACTACACCCTTTCTGTTTATAAGTTTGCACTCCTATTTTTCTGTGACTGCCATCTAATATCTTATTGCATGTACCCAACCATCCACTATATCCAGTCTCTTCGTCTGATGGAGGCAGAGAATGCAAAAGTTTTAAGTGCCAAAGGTGAACTAAGTGATGAGAACACAGCGTCATATGAGAAACTCCGGAAGTCTTTTGATCAGTTACTACGTGGTGTATCCTCGTGAGTATCTATTCGAGAATGTCATTTCCAATCTGTCTGTGTATTGACATATAGCAGCATAATCTGCGGTTTGTCCAGTTCTGTTATATGGGCTTGTGGCATATGATAACATTTTCAGGGGATCTATGGTTGTTGAATACAGCAGATAAGGCTGGTCCTTGTAATTTACTAGCTGTATTTGTTGTTACCACTCATGCTCTATCTCCTTAATAACGTAACAAAATAATCTGATCATATGAAAATATTGTATTTACTTCATACCCATTGCAACTAGGAGACAACATAAACTGTCTGCATAGGATCGGCTTCCCCATACCTCAAAATTTCAGCAGATAATTTCTTTTGATTCTGTAGTCTGGACTATTGCTTCTTTTATTTTTCAGATTCAAACAAATATTTTCTTCTTTGTTCATGTTTTCTACTAAGGGGAAGACCTGAAAACATGTATTAAAAGAGAACACATCATCTCAATTAATTTAAAGCTAATTATGTTTTACATTCAGCATTAAAAAAGACCATAAAATGTTCAGCTGTATCTTCTAGTATGTGTTAGAAAGGACAGAACAACTTTTCCCTTGACTTGAATAATTGTTAATGTTGTGCCTTCTAGCATGTCAACCATTTCATACAATTTTGTATATAAATATTTATGTATGATTAATGAGGATCTGCAACCTTTTCATTTACAGGTTAGCTGAAGCTATTGACTTGCAGCCTCCAGTGCTGCCAGATGATGGGAATACAACAAGGGTTACTACAGGAAGTGATGTCACCCCCTCTCCCGGAAAAGAACCATCTATACTCGAACCTATTTGGGATGATGATGATACCAAGACTTTTTATGAATCTTTACCTGATCTAAGGTTTCTCTTCATACCATCAATAATTCTCTAGCTTTGCCGTGAACTACAATAACTCTGTTATTTACTAGATTATTCTTCTGACTACATAACCTACTTTCTGAGCAGAGCATTTGTGCCCGCTGTGTTACTGGGAGAGGCTGAACAAAAGGCGAATGAGCAACACGCTAAGGGCCGTGAACAGTCTAGTGTAAGAATCTGATACCTTAAAAGCAGTACATTCTGCCAGTTCACTTGGTATTGTCTGAGAAGATTTTATAATACTACCTTTCTTTTGTAAACTGGATTTTTCTCGAAGTGGTGTAAACTGGATTGTTAGATGTCAATTTTTTTTCGTCTGTAAACATTTTTTTTACTGATATCCGGATTCACCTCTTGCTTTGTGTTGCTTATTTCTTTGGATAGCAAGTGTGAACAACATGTGGTTTGTTTTTAAGCGGTGTAAACGGAATTTCAATTTTCTCTCATTTAGCATTTCACTTTTGTTCGGGTTCAGCAGAAAATCATTTTTATGGATTTTGTTTTTGAAGGAGTCCATCACTGAACAAGAGACTGAAGTACATGACATTGCTCAAACTTCTTCTGCTGAAGATCAACTAGAGGGAAAGGCAGATGATGTACCGAAGGATAGTGAGGACAAAGACAAAGATAAAGGAAAAGAAGCAGAAAAATCCAAAGAGAAGGATTTAGACAGGAAAACTGAAAAAGATAAAGAGAAAGTAAGAGCCTTGGATGGTGGAAATTTGGATAACCTGCTACAGAGGCTGCCAGGATGTGTTAGCCGTGATCTCATTGATCAATTGACGGTATATACTCCTATTCCGTTGTCTGCCCTTTCTGTATTTAAGGTTCATTATCATTCTGAAGCTACTTGATTTCTCCAGGTTGAGTTTTGCTACCTAAATTCTAAAGCAAGTCGGAAGAAACTTGCGAGGGCCTTATTCAGTGTTCCAAGGACTTCTCTAGAGCTTTTACCTTACTATTCTCGGTTGGTTGCCACATTGTCATCATGTATGAAAGATGTCCCTAGTATGCTTCTTGCCATGCTCGAAGAGGAGTTCAACTTCTTAATAAATAAGAAGGTATGATTTTATTTACTCGGTAGTTCCATTGCTTCCTTTTGCTCATTGGTAATTCCTGGATCTTATTCATATCATTTTGTCTTCTCTATCCATGATAATATTTACGATTTAGAGTTAATTATGTAATCTGAGCTGAGCTAACATCAATATAAACAATAAATCATGGATCAAACATCTCCAGAACATCCCCCATATCCTTGAAGTTAGGAGGGACTTGGGACTTCAAATCCAGGGGAACAGGATATCCAGATTAACTTATGTACCATGACTAACTATTCTTGCTGTTCTGTTTCATTTTCAGGATCAAATCAACATTGAAACAAAAATAAAAAACATAAGATTTATTGGTGAGCTTTGCAAATTCAAAATTGCACCGGCAGCTCTTGTTTTTAGTTGTTTGAAGGTACCTGTCTTATGCATGGAGTAGTAATTTCTATGTTGTTTGACTTCTGCCTGTAGCTTAGAGAAATCTTATTGTTTAATTTTGTAGGCTTGTCTGGATGATTTCAGTCATCATAACATTGATGTGGCCTGCAACCTTCTCGAGACATGTGGACGTTTCTTATACCGTTCACCTGAAACTACTATTCGCATGGCTAACATGCTGGAGATACTGATGCGATTGAAAAATGTTAAGAATTTGGATCCGCGCCACAGTACACTTGTAGAAAATGCCTACTACCTTTGTAAACCTCCTGAAAGATCTGCCAGAGTTTCAAAAGTTCGTCCACCTCTGTATCAAGTAAGATTTGCACTGCTGCTCCGGCCCTTCCTGTTTCGCTAATCCTTCGCATTAAACTTATCTATAGAGTGCAATTGAATAATATGCCATCTTTTTCTTCCTCTGCAGTACATAAGAAAGTTGCTTTTCTCAGATCTTGACAAATCAAGTGTTGAGCATGTTCTTCGCCAGTTGCGCAAGCTACCTTGGGTAGAGTGTCAGCAATACCTTGTAAAGTGCTTTCTAAAGGTTCACAAAGGGAAGTACAGCCAAGTTCATCTAATTGCTCTTCTCACTGCTGGGCTTAGTCGTTATCATGACGACTTTGCTGTTGCAGTGGTAGATGAGGTTAGTTCCTTTAGTTGAAGCCTTAAACAAGTCTTTGATCCCAAGAGAATTTTCTAATTGCAATAATTTATTTCCATGGCTGGCAAAGTTAATCCTTGATTGATGAACATGGCTGTATTTAGCTTATTTTGGGGCAGGTGCAACCAGCTGGCATCTGATTGATTTATTTTATTTTCTAATTTGACTTAGGTCTTAGAAGAGATAAGGGTTGGGCTGGAGTTGAATGACTATGCGATGCAGCAAAGGCGACTTGCGCATATGAGATTTCTTGGAGAGCTGTACAGCTACAAGCATATTGACTCCTCAGTTGTATTTGAGACATTATACCTCATCATTGTGTTTGGTCATGGAACTAATGAAGTAAGCATTTACATCCTTTGGCGGAGATGTTGTTATCCTTAATTCCTTTTTCGGTGCTATTTCTTATCTCATAATTTGATTTAGATGCTGGCACGTAAAAGCTTATGCAACATCTGACAATAACACTAGATGTTAATAGAAATGTTATTTAGAATTATTGGGTTTTCTATAAGTTGGAAACATATCCTATGCAAGTCACCCTCCATTCCATGGCTTTTGGGTGGAGCACCAAAATCAGCACAGAAGTTCTCCAAAACAATTCTGGATGTGCTTCTCAAGTTACTCCATCTACATAATAATTTGAAGTTCAAATCCATTCTAATTTATATTTGGGGGTGCACATAATGAGAAAAATCTGACAGATGATAAATGAAAGTAAAGAAGCCAAATGCTACTATTCACAGCAAACCTTCATCCTTCCCCCATAACACATTTATATTTGCAGCTGTATTTTTCAGTAGTGCTTGAATACTAAAAGCGGCATCAATTCTTATTAGTAAATTTCATGCTGATTTGGTGTTCAAATTGATGTGCAGAGCATTGTTACACATGATATGGTGCACTGTATGTATGAGAATGATGTTGATTAAGCATATCCCTTTTCCTTCTTTTCCTGGTAGAGCTCAAGAGTCAATTGAGCAAAATGTTATTTGCTTTGTGTTCTTGACTTCGTGTACATGTTAGTTGTAAAAACTTTACCATCTGAAATTTTCAGCTATATAGAACCATCAAATTATTTCTTATGCGGGATAAGTATTCGCCTCCCAAAAAAGGACGACGTGAACCTTAATTTCCTTACTTTTATGTTTCATAGTACTTATTGCAAGCTTATGTTTGAGAAGGATTGTTAACTGTTTCATTTCTTTCTTGCACAGCAAGATGTGTTGGATCCACCAGAAGATTGCTTCAGGATCAGGTTGATCATAACACTTCTGCAGACTTGTGGCCACTATTTCACTAGGGGTTCATCCAAAAGAAAGCTTGACAAGTTCTTGTTACATTTTCAAAGATACATTATTATGAAAGGCCCCTTACCGCTTGACATAGAATTTGACATTCAGGTTAGTTTCTTTCTCATGTATCCAACTCCCAGCATGGATATATACTTCTGTTAGCTCCTTGTGTGAACAATTTGCCAACATACATAAATACATACTTAGTATGTGAGTTTCTCCATTATAAATGTTGGGCTGTAAAATAAAGAAATAACTAGTAGCTCTAAGACAGTTACCGTTAAATATAGTTAAATTCCCGATGTTGGTAGACAAGAATATTTGTCTAGTTGGTTCTGTATTCTGATTACGGGAAAAGAAAATTTTAACCCATGAGTCAAATGACTTCACCGTAGAAATAGTAGCATCCACATTTATAATAGTTATTAACCAAGGAATTCTGACGAGCTGCTGAAGATAGGCTGACTTAGTAATAGTCGAATACATTTCAAGTAAAATAAAATAAAATAGTCGAATACATTTTGTAAGGGCATCTGAAGATCATGGACTTATTCAGGACTTACATTCTTACAATCATAGTGAAACCTGACAGTCTCAACCCAGGTTAGCGCAGAACCATAGTCAACAAGCCTATCTCACCCTTAGTCGGCAACAGATAGCTCAAATGGTATAAGCAGGGAAAAATACCCCAAGTCCCATGAGGTCATTACACTTACATTCTAATGCAGAAACTCTGTCAAACTTAGAGAAGTTTGACTTAGGACAAACATAGAACTTCAATTATGTTGGAACGAAGGGATTATCTCACACTTGGTCGGTAAACGATAGCTCAAATGTTATAGAAATGAAAAATCAAATATCTTAGACCAACATTTTTTTTGCCAGGCAATAATGTTATTGCGAAGAATCATATTTTATTGCTGATTTTTTTTATCTTACAGAAGCAAAGGACAAGTCAACATGATAGTTCTGTAGTTTTGAATGCAGAATTAAATCTATTCCATAGCTTTACTTGCACATTTTCTTCAGCAAGCTCATCCATATGTTCTTTCAGGATTTGTTTGCTGATCTACGACCAAACATGACCAGATATTCATCAATAGATGAACTTAACTCCGCATTGGCCGAGCTTGAAGAACACGAGCGTGCAGCCTCAGTAGAGAAGCCTGAAAGTGAAAGGCACTCAGACAACGAATCTCAGAAGAAGCAGCCACATGATGCTGCTTCGAATGGAGCCCAGGGAAATGGAAAGGATCACAGAGAGGGTGCAGATAGTGAGAGCTATTCAGATGGTGGCAGCGTTGATGGTCATGAAGATGAGGAAGATCTTCTGTCTGAGGAGAAATCAAATGATGCATCAGAGAATGAAGGTGACGATGAGGACGATGGGATGCCTGTTGGTTCTGATGAAGATGAGGCTGTTGAGGTTAGACAAAAGGTGGTGCAGATTGATCTTAAGGAGCAAGAAGACTTTGACCGTGAGCTGAAAGCCCTTCTGCATGAGAGCTTGGAGTCACGTAAGTCGGAGGTGCGTTCCAGGTCCACTTTGAACATGAAGGTACCAATGAATGTGCTTGAAAGTTCAAAGGACCCGAGAGCCACGGAGTCTGAGAGTGGAGAAGAAACTGTGGATGAAGAGGGTGGTAATGCTGGTGGTGGCAGCAAGGTACGTGTTAAGGTGCTAATGAAGAAAGGGCACAAACAACAGACAAGGCAGATGTTCATCCCCAGTGACTCTGCTCTGGTACAGAGCACAAAGCAGCAAGAAGCTGCCGAGCTTGAGGAGAAGCAAAACATTAAGCGGAGGATCCTTGAATACAATGAGAGGGAGGAGGAAGAAATGAATGGCGGGTCGTCACAAATGGGGAACTGGGGCCAAGGAGGGAGCAACACCGGCAGCAGTATTAGATCAGGTGGGCGGGGCAATTGGGATGGTTGGATCAGAGGAGGTGCCCGCCGTGCTGGTGGTTTCTACCAGGGATATGGCAGGAGAAGATGAATTGCGGCGTGAATGCTAGTTGTCCTGGGGTTTTTGACAGGGCATTGGTCTGTTACTCCTGATGGAGAAGCGGATGCCTTGAAGGCGTCTGACAGGAGGTAAACCGGACGATAGAAAAACTTTCCACCTCTGAATATAAGCGGTGTGTCTGCTATAGTGCCGATCACACATGACAATAAGACAACACTTCCACCAACGAAGGACAAGACCGTCTGGAGGGGCTATTTTGCTCTGATGTTCTTTAGGAGCACATTGGCCTGGCTGTGAATGTGTACATATGGTTTTCGTTGATCCTCGAGTGATGATTTGCTTCAGCTGTAAACTTAGCGAGCGTGCATATTTACCCGAATGTAGATGTGGTTCTGTTATTTAATTACAGCGCCGAGCTTCCATGTGGCAGTAATGTTCCTCGGATGCCATTTGTAAGTCTGTAAACAAGAAATGAGAATAAACATTCTAAGTCTGTGACCACGGCCCATGCTCAGTTTGTGTCTTTATATGGAGCATTGATGATATTCCAGGATTATCCTGAAACCGGGAACACATGCCAATCATTTTATTTTGCATTACACCGCTCTTGTACGTACCAAATTGGTACTAGCAAACAGCCCGTGAATCGGGGAGGGACCGGAGAAACAAACTATGTCCATCCATAGTCGCTGGCTCGCCGGTGGCTAGCCGTGCAGGAGCTACCTCTCTTTTTTCCCAGTGATGCAGGAGCTAGCACTAGGAGAAAGCTACAAACAATGTACGGATGACATCCGGAATATCTCAGGTCGATCGCTAGCCGTCGGGCGTACGTATATATTCTGCCGGCCGGCCCGTGCTTCGTGTCGCCTCCCTTGTGGAGTTGTGGCGGCTCCGTGAAGAATCTCATGTGGGGGAAGAAAGGCGAACCTTTGACTCTTGTCACGGAGATCCCCGAGTACAATTAGTGCTAGATTCTGCATCATCGGCATCGCATTACCCGCCATCTTCTTTTTCGTTTCAGTGCGTGCACCTTCTTTCGGGTTCATGTGTTCGGTGCTTTCTGCTTCTGCTCCCGGCCGCTGGTACGTTTTGTAGTATGCTTCTCTCTAGTTGGATAGAGATGCATCTCCCTCTCACCGGCCTTTGATGTGAAAAGGCAAGGCTCTAGTACTAGCAGTGCCTTTCTTCGTGTGCAAGCTATCACCCGTATATGCATTCCCATATCTTTTACACAGGATTTTGTTTCAACATGTTATTCTCTCCTAGCATTCTTTTTACACATGTACATACTCCAATAATCCAAAGCATGACCGCGACAGGGATATATGTAAGCAAACCTTGCTTCTTTTTTCGGTGAGGAAAGCAAGATCTTGCTTCTTGCATGCATGGCGCTGGATAGTATCTAGAGAAGTTTCACATAACCACAACTGCAAGAATTCTACCACAACCGCAAGAACTCTAATCACAAAACCGCAAGTTTTGGGGTACGTTGTTTCAGATAACCTAAATCTCTTGATTTATTAAGTTTGACACCGCTTCTAACAACTTGGACCCACAACTTAGGTGCCACATGGACATGGCGCCTGACTTGTGTACCCAGGTTATTAAAATCCATGTCAAACTCCAAGATTTTGAATAATAGTGAAATAGACAGGTCAGTCTATACAACAGTAATAGAGGAGATTAAAACCTTATTAAAGGTTCGTCAAGCTTGTATTACTCCCTCCGTCCCGGTTCACAGGGCTCACAGGGCTCACATCATGTTAAGAGATGTCAGAATGTTAGTGGTAATTTCAAGGCAAATTATGCTAGAATTAATGCTCAGACGGCAGTGTGGCTTGCCTTGGGGTCTGTCAAGCGCATGTCATAGAGATTGTAACCCCTGATACTTTTGAGTAATACAAGAATGAGTCGCAATTTTTTTTGCGAGATTTGGGTTCTCTAAAACAATTTACCTCAAAGGTTTTGGTTTTCTGATTAAAAATCCTTTGGTTGTGGTTTGTGAAATCAACACCCCAATACTTGTGGTTTTGTGAAATTTGCTCTAGTATCTACATGTACCACTTACTGAATATCCTACCTCGCTATATAATTTTGTGTCCAAAATGGAAGAGCCTGTTGTGAAAAGCTAGCTCAAGTTTATGGTGGCAAACATTCTTTTGATGATTTATATGTCAGCTGAAAGTAGGGAATGCCAAAGATCTGTATCACGCACTTGGCGCTGCAGGGTGTGGCTCTTTTGCACGAGGGTATTTGATTTGATCCATCTATTCAGGTAGGGTCAAGCTCCCACCTAGCTTGAAGGGACTTAACAAACCTGCCTTTTCTTTCTTCTCCTTTTGTTCCAGTGATGTGCTTGCTTAGTGGCAACCACCGCTGAATTGCAATTCAGATGCAGCAGTGCCGCCCATGAGCTAGGTTGCGCCGCTGCCTGATAGAAAGCGAGGCTACAGTTTTGAACGATTGTTAAGGCAAAAGTGAATTGGTATTTGGTAAGAAACACTAGCACTGTAGTAGTAGCGCGTATCCATCTTTTTGGGTACAACAAAAATTCTCAAAACTTGCCCAATAGCACGTGGAAGTACTTTGAGGTGTCTGAATAAAAAAGGAAAAGTTATTACTACCTAAGTGTACCGACATAACTAGGACAGTAACCCAAAAGGCTTTGTTTCAGCATCCAAATCGACATATGCTGCTCGATAAAAAATACTGTGAAAACACGTCAGACTGACTAGGGAAGTCGGAAAATAAAGAACTTTTTTCACTCACATAAAATAGAAAGAAACAAAGTGCCGATTTAGTTTCAACACCTCTAGTGATGAACACGCAGATAGCTAGGGAGCAGCTAGACTAGGAATATGGTGACCAAGCATGACTGAACTTTAGACCGGAGGAAGAAGAACCACTGTTATAGTTTCAACCAGTACGTGCTGCAAAAGCAGCAAAGCACTAGATGCGTTGTACCTGCTATGCTTGGCTTTCGCACGGGTCATGTCGATCGATCGTCACAACTCATAAGGTATAAAGGTATCGTGAATTGTGATGACTAGATCGTTAGCGTCCACGCTCAAAATTGTAGATGCAAGTTACCAGTAGTTTATAACAAGGTGTTCTTTTTTCGCACGTTTAATTAGTTCGAAGTTGGTCGTCCAAGAAATGGTGCAGAAAGTTACCATGTCTTGATCATGATCGTCTCATATAGAGAAAATATCGGATGTAAATCAAGTTACCGTGGAAACCAGTGAATACCAAGTTTATGTTTCAAAGTTTATTAAAAATCTGAAAAAATATAGTGTGTCGGAAAGGTGGCGTTCTACAAACATCTATGATTTCAGGTTTAAAACGAATTCATCTCGGAGGTATTTAATATGTTCGTAGATTTTTTGAAAACATACAAACGTTGTTTACACAGAGTTTACATCGTAACTTGGTGTTGAGGGAATACTTTCTCCTAATACAAAGCTTTCTCACAAAAGCTTTATCTTCTGTGGCGAAAAAATTACAAAAACTACAATCAGGTAAACTAATTAAGGAAAATTAGTAAAACAACATGAAAAATGATAAATCAGAAATCGAAATAAAATGTTTATAAATATTCTAGGAACACTAGGGATTTTGAGAAATAGAGAGTATCCGTAAATTGTCTACTATTCCCTCCTTCCCAAAATAGGATGCTTATAGTTTTTTTTGTCAAAGTCAAACTTTTTTACAGTAATTCTTGGTCTTTTTAATTCCTTGATGTAGAGTACTTAAACCATTTACAATAATTCTTGTTTTTTTCAGTATTTTCTTGGAATATTTATTGATTCCCCAAATATATCTGTATCTTGAATACAATTTCAGGTTAATTTTTCAAATCCCATTTTCCCTAACATTCCTACAATTTTCTATTTTCTAACTTCTCATGGTGGATCATACATTATGTGCGCAGAACTACCACTGTTTTTGGGTGAAAAACAACCATTTCTCCCTCAGTTGTCTGAGTTTCGGTTTCATGAGTTGGCTTAGAAACTAGATAAATTTGTCATTTTAAACATATATTTGAGGTGTCACATATTTTTTTTTTATTGTGGGTGAGGGGTCACAACACATACATATGTGCATCTAAGAATTTGAAGTCCCACGGTCCACCTTGGAGGCCTGCGGCAGCCGACCCATACATTAGGAAACGATGCTTTATCATATTTTGTTTTAAGGGAAACGTTTGCGTACGATGGACTTGCTATTCTGATCAGCTGGCACGCGCGCATGAGACTAGGAAATGTGCAAAGTTTGCTCAGTTTGCGGTCATGCATGCTGACTCACCAGTCTCCGATTAACAAGTTCACAAGTCACAAGGCTAATACCTTTTACAAAAAGGCAATTAAACTTGTCTGGCCTAAACTGAGGCTGCCCCGTTCCTAGTAGCTCAGTCGGATGAGTCGGATAAGTCAGCTGAGAATTAGCTTAATTTTCCGCCAAATCCTCAATCATAGAATTGCACCTTGATTTATGCTAAGAGCAATTCCAATAGTGTAGCCTGCTGCTGTCTATAAGTGCCATAGTCAACTTAGAGCCAACATATACAATACAGTAGTGAGCTATAAAAATCTAGTACTTTAACAATGTATGGTCCACCTTTCACTCTCACAAAGTGACTAGAAGCACGTGCTAGAGCTGATTCTTGCATAAGAGTCCACTCTTCTTCACTCTCCTCCAACTAAGTAATACTAATATACTATTTTAATCCTTATACTGTAGCTAGCTGACTAGAACTTATTGTACTTGTTCTAAAGTGAGTTACAACTTATGTTGCAACTAAGATTTACAGTAGCTACTTACACATGGAGCTGCAACTTTTGGATTGCTTCATTTATGTGTCCTAGTCTTGAGTTGCAATATAAGCTGCAACTAGAAAATAAAACCATTAAATTGCTTCGTGCTAGTAATGTGTTGCAACGTGAAATGTCACATAGCGGGTCAGACGCGAATAAAGACGGACACCAAACTGGGAAGCCCCGTGCCCCATTTTTGGCGCTACCGCCGACCCGTTGCCAGCATCGTGCTCGCTTTCCACGCAACGGCAACAGCACGGTCATGGCGGGCCAGATCACTCCGTTTCTTCTCTATTTTCCTACTATTAGCTAGCTCGATCACGGCCAAGCTAGGTGATGGCTGATCTACCTGCTGTGGTGCGATGGTTGGTTGGTGCTTTCCGCCTGTGCCGTGCACTACACCCGGCGAGCGCAGGCTTCTTCCCCTTGGCCGCCTCCAAGAGCCAAGCATTTGCTGGGGCGTGTCAGCGTCACCCTGGCCGGGACGGCCTGCCGACGATTCAGATAGGGCACACCACGGCCTGGAATGGGAAGCCGCGAATTGGAAGAAATCGTCTAACCGGTCCAAACCCATGAATCTCCAAGGGGGAAATATCTTTGCACGGTATGGTTAGAGGAGAAAATTTTCAGAGCGAAAGCATGTGTGTTGGTTAAAACCCATTTACTTTGCATGCAACACCATAGAAACGGCATGCATCGGTCAAAACGGTGTGCATGAAAGATATATTGGCTATTTAATACTCGCTCCATACCAGTTTGTAGATTCATTACATGTTTTCATAAAAAATTTAACCATTATTTTGATCAACAAAATATGAGATGCGTATAAATGATAAAAGTAAAACTATCAAAAACTTCTTTTCAATATGAATCCGATGATATAATTTGTGTGGCATACAGAGCATATCTTATATTTTCTTAACAAATTAATGATCAAAGTTTTTTTTTCAAAATATGTGTTGGCCTAATAAACGGGTACGGAGGTAGTACAAAATTTAACACAATTTATCGGTATAGCTCCAAAAGTGCTTTTACCCCTATAATCCGGTATGGAGGTAGCAGTTTTTGTTATACGTCGGTCTGTCAAATTTTGGCTTTCTTTCACATGCAAAAGATATAAGATACCTTGGAAGATATAAGCCGGTTTCGTGGCATTATTAATTTAAAGCTTGGCTATGACCTTAAGTTTAAAAACAAACAAAAGATGTAAGATACCTTGTAAAATTAAAACTTCTTGGGCTCCAAGTGATTATTTCCAGCAAGATGTTAGATCTTGCGATATGGGCCTTCACTATTCAAGCATTTGTAAAATTACGGAGCTATACATGAAAAATCAAATGTTTAAGTTTTATGGACTTATAACAAATGCAGGCATAGCTCTTTTTTAAGAAGGGATAGGAGACATCCCACATTAATTTTTATTTTTGAAAGAATAATAGCCTAAATTTACACCCATGAGAAAATAAATGTGTATAACTGGGTTGTACTTTCACTTCTACCTAACCAAGCGAGATGGCTCACGAAAAATTAAGATGGCGAGTGCAAGTTTACTTTCCCTCTATCAAGAAAAATCATATTTGTAGCCAATGAGAACCTCAACATGCTGTGTGCATACATACGGAAAGTTAAGAAGCGAGCCTATCTCACTCGGTTAGGGTTGTGAATATATAACCCAACCATCCAGGTTTAAGTACTGATGAACACATTTTTTGGTTTTTATTATTTCAAAAGAGAGAAACAATTTAAGGGCTTCCCCTACTATATGTATTTCAAAAAAGATACATAAGGCGGTTGTACCATCTGTCCATCACAAGGATTGAGCTTTAGACTGGTCTTTAGTTATTTCATAAAGATACAATTTTCCTTTAGCGATGTACTCCCTCCGTTACTTCTCATATAAGGCGTAGTAGTTTTTGGAAAAGTCAAACGTAACTAATTTTGACTAAGTTTTTAGAATAATATATTAGTATTCGCAATACCGAATTAGTATAATCTGATTGGTGATAAAATATATTTTTCATATTTAATTTATTTAGTATCTAATATATTCATATTTTTGTTACAAACTTAGCCAAATATAGTAAAGTTTGACTTTTCATAAAAGGAATACACCATATAACGGAGAGAGTTAATTTCTTACAGAATGGCGCGAAAGTGAATATTAAGGAACATAATTAAATCTGTATTAACTTTGAAGCTGTAGCTTCCGTTCATATATATACTTGACTTTCTAGAATCCACATGACAAACTTTCCCGCAATAGACTAAAACTTATTTAAACTGACTATATGAGAAAATCATTAGGTAAAGTCATAAATCTTGAAGACGTTAAGGTGCAATAAATGTGAAATTCAAATATTTAAGAAAATATTTTTAAGAACCAGTCAAATATCTAAGACAGTTGGTTTTTCTCTAAAAATCATGCTAAATAATACTCCCTCCTGCCCATTTTATGTTGTGCATAATTTTCCGTGTAAGTCAAATTGTGCAAACTTTGACTAAGAATGTAGATAACAATACAAAGATGTACCATATCAAATGCATATAATATGAAAATATATTTCATAACAATTCTAAAAATATTATTATTTTGTTGTATATGTTTATATTTTTATCAATATAGATGATTAAATTTTACGAAGTTTGACTTTAACCAAAGCTTATATGCAACATATGTTGGGCAGGAGGGAGTATATAGTACATAGTTTTTTTTGGCATTGACACCGTAAATTGTAATGTACCAACTCCGTACCATAATTTTTTTGCCGTTGTTTTAGTTTGAATTAAAATCACAACAAGAATTATCAGCCGAAGAGAGTATATTATACTATTATTTAGGACGATGAGTCAGTCCATATTCCGCAAAGATGCTAATTGCTCTCCCTTTCGGCCTATCGTTTTCATCAAGTTCATTTAAATATAAACTTAGAAGGGGTAGTTCAGCTGACTGTTCATGCATGATGCATCTTTGTGCCGGTAAACAATTATTGTCTCCGTACCTTCACAGAAATGATGTTGGTAAACGGGTTGCCTGCTTGACTTGACACCTTGCATGGGTGACGCGTGGCCTGTGCGCTGTGCGCGTCAGGTGGACTGAGAGATCGAGCCAAGATATATGTATCAGGCGATCACGCGCAGTGGACCCGTTCCTCGCTGGCCAGTACTGGCATTCGTCCAGAGCTACCATCGGCATCATATGAAATTCCAGAAATTTTAAACCCCCTGTCGCATGCAGAATTTAATTTTTTTCGTTTAGTTTTTCTTTTAATTCCTTCTTCTAGTAAGAGAAATGTTTTGATTTCTGAAACAGCCAATAGACACTGGTGGAAAAACAGGCTTCGGGTGAGCCCCATAAGTCGCGATGCTGCAGGATCCGCGACAAATGGTACCTTTAGTCGCGGTTCGGGAGGAGAACCGCGACCAAAGGCCTGGAGGCGCTCGGTGGCCAGCGGTGCACGTGGGGGTGCTTTAGTTTGTGCCAACCGCGACTAAAAATTTCGCGATTGGCGAGCCAACGGGACTAAAGCCCTCCCTATATATACCCATCCAGGACCTTAGCATTTGGTGCCATTCTCTTCACAAGCTCACAAGTGGGTGTTAGGTTTGCTTTTGGTTCCTCTTATGCACATAAGGTGTTTGATGAAATGCCCCAAGAGCATGAAACAAACATGATATGAAGTGTTGGAGCCACACTTGAGCTTTCTCATTTATTTTTCCTCCTCGATCGCGGTTAGCAACTTGAACCTTTGATGTGTCGTTGATAAAATGTGCATGTGTGTGTAGTTCATTGTTTAATTTATATTGTTTGTAGCTAGTTAGTTTAACAAATGCATGATGGTTAATTATATATTTTATATTATAATAATGCAGATGAATCGACAATGGATGTACGGTAACCGACTCTCCGGCGAGTTCAGTGCGGGTTTGAAAGATTTCCTCGTAGTGGCTAATGCGAACAAGCGGGGGGGTTTTGTTATCTGTCCATGTGTTAAATGTAAGAATCAGGGTTACTCTTCCTCAAGAGATGTTCACATGCACCTTCGGCACGGTTTCATGCCAAGCTATAATTGTTGGACCAAGCATGGAGAAAGAGGGGTTATAATGGAAGAAGATGAAGAAGGGGATGATTTCATCGATGAAAGCTATCTTGCTCATTTCGGTGATACTTTCATGGAGGATGCGAAGGTGAAGGGGAAGGTGAAGGGGAAAGAAGAGGCACGTGATGATCCCGTTGATGATCTTGGTCGGACCATTGCTGATGCACGAGACGCGAAACTGAAAAAGAGAGGGAGAATTTGGATCGCATGTTAGAGGATCACGGGAAGGCGTACCGGATGCGATGATGGTCGAAAAAGCTGGGCTGCACACTGGATTTGCTGAGATGGAAGGCACGGTGTAGCTGACTCGGCATTTGAAAACTTGCTAAAATGTTGAAGAATATGTTTCCAAAGAATAACGAGTTGCCCTACGTACGAAGCAAAGAAGGTTGTCTGCCTCTAGGTTTAGAGGTTCGAAGATACATGCATGCATCAACGACTGCATCCTCTACCGCGGTGAATACGAGAATTTGAATGAATGCCCGGTATGCACCGCATTGCGTTATAGAGGCGATGACCCTGGTGACGATGTTGAGGGCCAGAAACCCAGGAAGAGGGTTCCCGCCAAGGTGATGTGGTATGCTCCTATAATACCACGGTTGAAACGTCTGTTCAGGAACAAAGAGCATGCCAAGTTGTTGCGATGGCACAAAGAGGACCGTAAGTCGGACGGGGAGACACGCAGATGGAACGCAATGGAGAAAGATCGACAGAGAGTTCAAAGATTTTGCAGACGCAAGGAACATAAGATTTGGTCTAAGTACGGATGGCATGAATCCTTTTGGCGAGAGCTCCAGCCATAGTACCTGGCCCGTGACTCTATGCATCTACAACCTTCCTCCTTGGTTGTGCATGAAGCGGAAGTTCATTATGATGCCGTGCTCATCCAAGAAGCAACCCGCAACGACATCGATGTGTACCTAAGGCCATTAGTTGATGAACTTTTACAGCTGTGGAGACCTGGTGTCCGTGTGTGGGATGAGCACAAAGAAGAGGAATTTGACCTACGAGCGTTGCTTTTCGTAACCATCAACGATTGGCCTGCTCTTAGTAACCTTTCGGGACTGTCAAATAAGGGATACAATGCATGCACGCACTGCTTACATGAGACTGAAAGTGTACATTTGCCAAATTGTAAGAAGAACGTGTACCTTGGGCATCGTCGATTTCTTCCGAAAGGTCATCCAAGAAAAGAAAGGCATTACAACGGCAAGGCAGATCACCGGCCGAAGCCTGCGGAACACTGGTGCTGAGGTATTTGATATGGTCAAGGGTTTGAAAGTCATCTTTGGAAAGGGTCCTGGCGGACAATCAGTTTCGAAGGGAGCTGACGGGCACGTAGCCATGTGGAAGAAGAAATCTATATTCTGGGAGCTAGAATATTGGAAAGTCCTAGAAGTCCGCTCTGCAATCGACGTGATGCACGTTACGAAGAATATTTGCGTGAACATCCTAAGCTTCTTGGGCGTGTATGGGAAGTCAAATGATACAAAGGAAGCACGGCAGGACCAGCAAAGTTTGAAAGACCACGATGACCGGCATCGGAACGGTTTCAAGGTCGTGCCGCTACGCTCGACCAAAGAAGAGAAGGTCATCTTTTTGAATGCCTGAGCAGTATGAAGGTCCCGTCTGGATTCTCGTCCAATATAAAGGGAATAATAAACATGGCGGAGAAAAAGTTCCAAAACCTGAAGTCTCACGACTGCCACGTGATTATGACGCAATTGCTTCCGATTGCTTTGAGGCTCTCCGGAAAATGTTCGACTGCCCATTGTGAAGCTATGTGCATTCCTCAATGCAATCTCTCGAAGGTAATCAATCCAGAAGTTCTACCACGTTACTGAACGATGTGATCCAATGTCTTGTCGGTTTCGAGTTGGTGTTCCCGCCATCCTTCTTCAATATTATGACGCACCTCTGGTTCACCTAGTCGATGAGATTTCCATTCTCGGTCCTGTATTTCTACACAATATGTTCCCCTTCGAGAGGTTCATGGGAGTATTAAAGAAATATGTTCGTAACCGTGCTAGGCCAGAAGGAAGCATCGCCAAGGGCTATGGAAATGAGGAGGTAATTGAGTTTTGTGTTGACTTTGTTCGACCTTAAGCCGATTGGTCTTCAATCGCGGCACGAGGGGAGACTAAGTGGAAAAGGCACGATCGGAAGGAAATCAATGATATGTATGGACGGCCATTCTCCACTGAAGCACACCACACAGTTCGACCAATTCCAGCTTGGTTGCTCCGTACTTTGAGAAACACAAGAATATTTTACGCTCGGACAACCCGGGAAGCCTGAATCCTGGATTAGGAAGGCCCACATGGAGACTTTCGGCTTGGTTGAGAAAACATTTAATGAGTGACAATAAGGTTGTAGATCAGCTGTACATGTTGGCCAAGACACCATCTTCGACTATAACGACTTTCCAAGGGTACGAGATAAATGGGAATACATTTTACACGATCGCCCAAGATAAAAGAGCACCAACCAAAACAGTGTGTGTCCGCTTTGATGCAGCAACCGAGAATGGGCAAAAGGTCACATATTATGGTTACATAGAGGAGATATGGGAACTTGACTATGGACCCTCCTTTAGGGTCCCTTTGTTCGGTGCAAATGGTTCAAGCTAACAGGAGGTGGGGTAAAGGTGGACCAGCAATACGGAATGACAATGGTGGATTTCAACAATCTTGGTTATCTTGACGAACCATTCGTCCTAGCGAAAGATGTCGCTCAGGTTTTCTATGTGAAGGACATGAGTAGCAAATCGAGGAAACGGAAAGATAAGAAAACGATCAGTACATCATGCGATGATCCAAAGCGCCACATTGTTCTTTCGGGGAAAAGAAACATCGTGGGAGTGGAGGACAAGACAGACATGTCAGAAGATTATAATATGTTTGCTGAAATTCCGCCCTTCAAAGTGAACACCGACCCAAGCATTAAGTTAAATGATGAGGATGCTCCATGGATACGGCACAATCGTAAGCAAGCAGGGACACAAGGGAAGAAATGATGTGTAATAATTTATTGTACCAAACTTTGTTGAATGAATCATGTGAATTATATTACCCGTGATGTGTTTGGTGTCCATTTTCGAATGATTCAATTGACTCGAGATAGCACTGATGATACATGAAATTTGGAGTGACTAAGTCATACTCCTGCATGCATACATGAAATTTGGAGTGACTAAGTCATACTCCTTCATACAGGAAATTTGGAGTGACTAAGTCATACTCCTGCATACATGAAATTTGGAGTGATTTAGTCATACTCCTGCCTAGGCGTATAATATGCATACTCGTAGTCTTCATAGCCGCCGCCGTTGTACCGGTAGTCGTCGCCTTCTAAGTTGCGGCATCGTCGTCGCTGTCGTCGCTGCGTCGGGCGGCGCTCGTGGCTCAAACGAGGGTAGCGCAGGCGGGGATATCGCCGGCCGTGATGTAGTCCATGACGCTCTGCAGTACCACCATAGCCGACGGCCGGCCTCGTGGAAGTTTCCGGAGGCGGACCGTCCTCATTGGCGAGCCTCTCACGCCGATTGATGAAGAAGGCGTCCCAAGTATGCTGGTTATCGGGATGCCAACGGGGATTCATCCGCTGCTCCGGCGTGAGGTCGAGGTAGTAGTGGTTCGTAATGGCCGCCCGGCGCACTCGAGGGACGGGAGGGACCGACGCCGCCGCAGCGCTCTCCGAGCGAGGCGGTAGCCCGAGGGCAAGGGTAGTTCGGCGCAAAGCTCCTCCACTGGTAGGTTAGAGTGGGTGCGGTGGAAGCCATGAGAGAGTGATGAGAGATTGTAGAGATGTGATGCTGGCCAAGCCGGGCTACCTATATGTGACAAATGGCGGGAAAAATGGGAGCGGGAAGACAGACGGGAAGAAAGAGGCGGGAGAAAGTGGCGGGAAGAAATTGGCGGGAAAAATTGGCGGGAAGAAAGAGGAAAAGTTGGCGGGAAACAATTGGCGGGAAGAAAGAGGCGGGAAGACGGGAAGAAATGGCGGGAAGACGAGGAGGGAAGAGGGGTCGGCGGAAAGAGAAGAGGGGTTTTTAAAATTTTGAATTGAATTAGTTTTATTTTAATTTTTTGATATATTATTTGTATTTTAAGATTTTGAATTGAATTAGTTTTATTTTTATGAATTTTTTGATATATTATTTGTATTTTTAAGATTTTGAATTGAATTAGTTTTATTTTTATGAATTTTTTGATATATTATATGTATTTTAAACATTTTGAATTGAATTAGTTTTATTTTTCTTAGTTTTTTGATATATTATTTGTATTTTTAACATATTGAAATGAATTAGTTTTATTTGAATTAGTTTTTTTTTCTGAATTTATTGATATATTATTTGTATTTTTAACATTTTGAATTGAATTAGTTTTATTTTTCTGAATTTATTGATATATTATATGTATTTTTAAAATTTTGAATTGAATTAGTTTTATTTTTATGAATTTTTTGATATATTATATGTATTTTTAAAATTTTGAATTGAATTAGTTTTATTTTTATGAATTTTTTGATATATTATATGTATTTTTAATATTTTGAAATGAATTAGTTTTATTTTTCTTAATTTTTTGATATATAATTTGTATTTTTAATATTTTGAATTGAATTAGTTTTATTTTTCTGAATTTATTGATGTATTATTTGTATTTTTAAAATTTTGAATTGAATTAGTTTTATTTTTATGAATTTTTTGATATATTATATGTATTCTAAACATTTCTGAAATGAAATAATTTCGAAAAAAACCTAGTCGCGGTTGGCCAACCGCGACTAAAGGTCATGCGAACCTCAAATGGGGCGAAAAAGGCTTTAGTCGCGGTTGGGGTCACCGCGACTAAGTTTAGTCGCGGTTGGTGACAACCGCGACTAAAGGTCATCCGCTATAAATATCGCGCGGCGGGCCGCCTTCTTCTTCCTCCGCCGTTCGTGTCGAGACGATCTGCCGCGCCTCGCAGCCGCCGCCTCCGCGCCGCCGCCGCCGCATCGCCGCCGCCACCCATCGACCGCCGCCACCGCGCGCCATCGACCGCCGCCACCAGCTCGCCGTAGCCCCCGTAAGGATCCAAACCGCCCCGCCGCCGCCCGCCCGCGCCGCGCCCGTGTCGCCGCAGCCGCCGCCGCGCACGTACCCCCGGCGCGCCGCCGCCAGAGAGAGAGGCGCGGGCCCCCGCGCGCGCCACCGCCAGAGAGAGGCGCGCCGCCGGCCAGAGAGAGGCGCGCCGGCCACAGTAGGGGCGCCGCGCGCGCGGCGCATACCGGCCGGCCCGGCCAATTTTTTTTCTTTTTTTTTAGTTTTAGTTTTTGTTAATTTCGAAATTAAAATTAACTAAAAATTGAGACTTATAATTTGAGACTTAAAAAACTACAAGAAGACATAAAATTTGAGACTTAAAAATTTGAGACTTAAAATTTTAGACTTAAAATTTGAGACTTAAAATTAACTAAATAATTGAGAGTTAAAATTTTGAGACTTAAAAAACTAAAAGAAGACTTGTAATTTGAGACTTAAAATTTTGACTTTTTTTGACTTAATAATTTTGACTTAAAATCTTGACTTAATAAAACGTACTAGATCTAGGGGGGAGACGGAGGCCCGAAGGCCGGCCGGGGGCGCGCGCCACACACACGCATTAGGACGGCGTGCCACACACACGCACTAGGGCGCCGAGGACACATAACTTAACCACCGCGCGAGGGTTATGTGTCCTCGCACCGCCCCTTCGCCACCGCCTCACCGCCACCGCGCGCGAGGGGCCTCGCCCCCCTCGCCGCCTCCCTCTCCGTGACGCCGTCGTCTACCGCCGTCTCGCGCTCTTCCGCGACACCCTCTCCCAACCCCTTCCGGCTCGCCGGCCCTCCTTTTGCCACCGCCCTTTTGCCACCGCCACCACCCTTCTTCACTTAATTAATTTGTTTTGACTACATGTTTTCGGACGACATATGGCGGACGATAGAGCTGACCCGATTCTGGACAACTATGATCCGGACGCTGAAGACCATATGTTCGGCATCATAAAAGGCGATATTCCATATGTGCCGACCGGAGAAGAAGAAGATGATATCTCTTCTTATCGAACCTTGAGTGTGAAGATGAAGGGCGCCGTCAGCAACAGATGATGCCGAAGAAACGTCGATAAACGACGATCTTCAATTGGAAGTAGCAACCACCTCCGGCGCCGAGGTATATATATATATATACATATTGAGCGTCTGGTGATACAACTAACTGATTTGAATAAATGTGTGTGTACTAACGCGCGCGACTCTCTTTCTTATTTTAGCCCTCGGCCGGATCGTCGAAAAATCGAGTCGTCGTCAGCGTGGCGCAACCAAGACGATGAAAGCAGGAGAAACATGCACCATCGATGTTGTCGACGAAGAAACCGGCAGGCCGCTGGAGCCCAAGAACGCCACCAAGTTTGTCGGCCAATGCGGAGCCGTTGTTAGAGACAACGTCTCGATCACCCGCCAGGAGTGGAATGAGCCAAAGAAGGCACGTGTTGGTTTCACTTTTGTCGATAAGAGAGAAAAAAGATTGCTTCAACAAGCTTATGGAACATTTCGTTCTACCTCCGGAATACCGCAAATACGATGAGGAGGGTAACAAGATTGCGGAAAACAAGAAGAGGCGCAAGCTAGTCAAACAGTTCGCTCTTTCTAGGATGGCCAACGCATTCCGGAAATACAAGCACAATCTAGCCCATGACTTTGTCAACCAGGGCAAGACTCCGGATTTCAAAGGACAATATGAGAAACTGCAACATGATTGGCCAGAATTTGTGAAGCAAAAGAAATCGGAGCAGTTCCTTGAACTATCGAAAAAATAAGGAAAATGCGGCCAAGAAGGAGTACAATCATAAAATGGGGCCAGGAGGGTATCGCTTTTGGCAGCCTAAGTGGGAGAAGATGGAGAACGAGCTGAGGGCGCGAGGAATCCGTCAGTGCGGAGGGATGGGACCCAAGGGCCAAAAGTGGTACGGGCATGGGGGATCGCGAACCCGGAGACAGGGGAGTGTGTTTATCAGGGCAAAATAATTACACCCACCCAAAAGCTTATTGAGGCAATGAGGGAGGCTCAAGAGGGGAGGATCAGGTTCAACGAGAGAACGACGCCCGACAAAGCCCTCGGGAATCCCGAACACGGAGGACGTATACGAGGCATGGGGCCCATTCCGTGGAAAATAGGGTTCCCAACGATGACCCGTACGGTTACAGAAGCCGTAAGAGAAAGATGGATCGGGATGCAGATGTTGTGGCGAAGTTGGTAACGGAAATGGATGTGATGAAGAAAACCGTGAGTGTACTAGTCGCCGAAAGAGATGCAGCTCGGGCGCATCAAGATCATCCAATGGATCTCGGAAGCCAGCAGAGAAGAGCGTGGCTTCCACGGAGGCCTCACCGGTTGGTGCACCGACGATAGAAATTACTGGAGCCTCGGTGGTCGAAATTACTGCACCGAGCCTCCTCGCTACCCCGTGGACGATATAAAGGAGATGAAAGCATGTCATCTGTTTATCCTATCGGGAACATGTCCATGAAGGTAGCCATCGGCAGTGCTTTACCATGGAGCACTCCACCACAACAACCCCATTCAAGATGGCTATGCTCGTGTGACGGTGGAGGAGATAGTCCAAGGGTTTGAGAACCTGGACATTGACATTGCTACACCTGAAGGGGTGAAAAGACTTGGAGATGTCAAGCGCCATTCATTCTATGGCGAAGAAATTTATCAAGTTTCCAGGCGAGGCGCCAACAAGTCCACCCCCGTACGGTGGTGGTGGTGGCGGTGGCGGTGACGGTGGCGGTGGCGGTGGCGGTGGCGGTGACGGTGGCGGTGGCGGTGACGGTGGCGGTGGTGCTTCACCTAATACACCTCATTCACGTCACCACGCCGCCGTCCTCGTCTGGGTGATCGGACACCGTGCGCCCCCAATCCACCTCCGTGAAGAGCGAAGAGTCTGGGTTATTAACCGGACCCTTACGTACCTAAGAAAACAAAGGTACGGAGGTATCAAAAGCCTCTCCACGAGGCCTTGGGAAAGTAGTGCCGAGGAAGTCGAGGCGGGCGCGGCTGCTGATTTAGAGAAATGGAAGGCGAGCGTCAAGAGGAAAATAGAGGGCGAGCCCAAGCCGTATATTCTGACAAGGAAAAGTGGGCTAAGTCATTTTTGAACACACCGTCCCAAGCCGCGAAGAATCTGCCTGACGACTATTTACGTGAACTTCGTAGGCAAGCACTCGCGTTCAAGAACAGGAAAGAGTTGGCGGAGAAGAAAGCCGTGAAGGACGAGGCCGAGTCAAAATTAGAAAGGGGGAAAGAAGTTGCCCAGCTCGGGGAACAAAGTAAACAATCGATCGCCCCGCTCATAGTGCAAGCCGCCGATCCGGATGCCCCCGATATCGTAGCAGCTGCGGGCATGGATTGGTAACGAGTGCCGGAGAACAAGCGGCCGAGTTAGGTATCACTCTTCGTGCACTGCTAGGCCTTGATGAGGCGCCAATGAAGGACGTAGTATTTACATATGTGAAGAATGGCCCTCTCGTCGAGCCTGCGCAGGAAGGGGATCTACCTCGACAAATGCTAGGTCTGCTAAATTGGTACAAGGGTTACATAAAACATAAAAACGCCAAAGACTATATCTATGCGGAAGTTAGATATGAGCATCACTTCAAACATTACTGGGTACAAATTCCTCAGTGAATTGTTCCAGCTGTTCAATCTGCGCGACCTCGACAAATCTATCATCGGTTGCTACGTTCTAAGTGATTTATTAATTTCTACCCCATCTCGTTCATTGCCTTGTCCTAACTATCTTGTTGTGTACGCTATTATGCAGAATGAAGAAGCGGGAAATGCGAATAAGGAACATCCATGATGTTGGGTTCATTGACCCACACATCGTTAATTCACATGTGTTAGAACACCACCCCGCCGACGTGGAGGATGACTGTGGCGGTTTATTAGAAAACAGCAACAGAAAGTGATATTCTATTTCCTTACCATTTTGGGTGAGTGTTTCTGTCTTGAGCACATTCTCTTTTGTTTACTCCATGCATGGTATGTGGCTAATCGATGAGTTATGCATGATGTGCATGTATCGTGTCCGCAGGTTCCACTGGATTCTTATGGTAATTAAAGTTCAGACCTCCTCAGTTCTCGTCCACGACTCTCTGAATATGGATCCGGCGCTTTGGGCGACATGAGAAAAATGTTGCAAAAGTAATTATTTTCATTCATTTGCGCTCTATATCGATCGGCCTATTTCGTTCATCATTTCCTAATATCAAGTAACTAATTAATAACTCTCTTGTTTATTTAATTTTCTTTGCCTCGTAGGGTTTGGAGACGGTTCGTAGATACCAAGGTCGGTGAATTCAAAAAGAGCTATCTTTTAAAATGGCAGTGCGGACGACTGGGGATACTCAGCCACCGGGGACCAATCTATGTGGATACTATGTTTGTGAGAGGATCCGGAGATACTGCAATGAGCGGGACCAGACGTGTGAGAACAACATCCTGAGGAATAACCTCCGGAAGACGCTTAGTCCAGAAGCTCGCTTCCGACCACTTCAAGAGGAACTAGCTGGATGGTTGGCGAGGGAAGTCATCGATCCTAGAGGAGAACACTATTACGATGACGTAGAACTTTATATGCACCAGAATTTGTAACTAACTTGTTCAAAATTGTATATGGTCATCCGATATTGAATATATATTGTATATGGTGATCCGATATTGAATATATATTGTATATTCCTCTTGAATTCTTTTTGGTTCTAATTTCAAATTTGTTTGAAATTGTACATTCATATGCATGTATGTATACAGTACCGTAGAATATGTGAAACTCCTTCAAAATTAAAACCCAAAAGAAATAAAATAATACAAATTAAAAAGAAACCAGATTTAGGGGGAGGGGGCTAAAACCCTAAACCTGCGGAGGCCTTTAGTCGCGGTTGGCCTAAATATGTGAAACTCCTTCAGAATTAAAACCCAAAAGAAATAAAATAATACAAATTAAAAAGAAACCAGATTTAGGGGGGGGGGCTAAACCCTAAACCTGCGGAGGCCTTTAGTCGCGGCTGGCCGAAGAACCGCGACTAAAGGTCCTCCGCTGGCGCTCGCACGTGGACGGGCCTTTAGTCGCGGTTCGTAAGGAGCGACTAAAAGCTAGTCGCGGCTTTGGTCGCGATTCGCCATGACGCAATAACTTGTGACCAAAGCCCTTTTTTCCACCAGTGAGAACTGCTTGCACGTTTCCACATCAATTATATGCTATCGAGCCTTGTGGTTCATGAGCTTGCTATTTTATACACGAGCACAAACAGGTGTCCGGGAGCTGGAATACTGCATTCAAAAGTCCACGGGCAGGCAATCATACAAAGTCAGACACGATTCAGATTTCTTATAGTAGTACTAAGCGCAGCTAATACTCCATGCAAAAAAAAAAAAAAAAAAAAATCTGATGTTGCCGTTTACATGGAAGTCTTGTGGTGATAATTCCATATAGTAACCCGGTACCCCCGTGTCACTCACGCCGACGACGAGGGGAACCCTAGCCGCTGCCAACTTCGGGCCTCTCCCACGCTCCTCCCTCTCCTCACTGCAGATGGATGGTGTCGCAGGCCGAAGGCCGACGCTGGTGGCGGGGCCTCCCTTCTCCCTTGCTCGAGGCTCTTGGCGCAGACTGATGGCCCTAGTTTTGGGTGCCACGTTCGACGAGGAGCGCGACAGCGTGGAGCTCCCGCGGTGGTGGGGTGTTTCGAGGTGGCGGTTCAAGCGGCGTCGATGGTGGCCGACGTTGCGCGATGAAAACCTATGTCTATTCATCGGTGTCGGCGCCGGAATGGACCTGCGAGGTCGACAGTGACATGGACCGTCTTCTTCTCTGCAGCCTACTAGCTCAGCCTGAATAAAGGTGGTTGGTCTTACTATTCTTAGGGCACGATATGCTTCATGTCAGTCTCCTCGATCTAGACGCCGACATGTTCTTGTCTTTCTCTCTGAGATCTCCACTGATTCGCGCATGGTGCCAATGGATATCTACATCGAAATCGATCTACTCGTGCGCATCCTTCCCTTCGGCCAGTGTGGCTTCATGAGGGTGTGACACGAAGGTTCACTTTCTTGTCAGTGCTATGGTACATGTCTTAATATAGATTTTCATGACACGGTGAGTGGTCAAGAAAGTGTTTGTGACTGTGCGATCAGAGGCTTGCAATGGCCCAGAGGGGTTTTGATTGGGCTGAAGACTTGCGGCACATGTTATGTATGTGTGTCGGGTATTGATGACTTGCAACACCAGCCTAGGTAAGTGGGGGCGGCATCATATGTGGACAACATTTTGGTGGTGCTCCTCGAGTACCGAGCCACGATTTCCAGTGCGAAACCCTAATATTTGTTCTTCATTGGTTGTACCTAGCAATAGCCTTACAGAAAACATTATTTTGGGAACTCAGTCTCCCTCTAGGGCGAAAACTCAAGATCTTTTATCAGGCGACGATAATATTTGTGCATTGCTTTCTTCTTGGAGGCATCACTTTTGGAGAACCTCTTTACTGGTTCGGTGTTCTATTTGGTAGAAGTTAGAGTGTTTCTGTTTTTTTTTTTGTGCGGGGAAGGTGTTGTTGTTGCGAGTGTTTCATCACCACGACAAGGTATTTGTTTTATACTTCTCTCTTTTTTACTTTTGTTCTTAGGTATGTGCATTTTAAGTCCTTTGACAACTTGTTGGTGCAGAGGGCATTTTCTGTTTATAGAAAAAACATGGAAGTCTTGTGTCGGAAGGCTGGCCGATCGAAGTGTGTTTCCAGCTAACCTAACTTGCCAATTCTCTCTCTCTCTCTTTTTTTTATAATGGAGGCAGTTGCTACACCAGTTCCAGTTCTAATTCAATACTAGTACAAAATAATTTAGGGGCTTGACCAATCAGAAATCATGGGCATCTAGAGGCACGTTGCTGGTCCAGGGCTTCTGTTATATTCAATCGAGTCACCTTAGAGTAGACATTCCTCTTCCCTAATTGTTTGTTAACGATCGTAATCACAGATTGTCGATCACACGATATTTATCGTCCATCACTTCACAGCGTCGACACGTACGGAATTACCCATCCACATATCCAGGTAGGACCAAGATAGCTGGTTAGAGATGCACCCACCACCTAGGATGCATGAGGATAAGGATTAAGGAAGAAGGGCCGAAAAGGTCTCCTAATTACTTACTGCCCACCCAGTTGACTAGCGACCACAACAGAAAATAGAGCATACTGATGTAACAGGAAAGAACATGCTAACAAACTAAGCAAGCATCATATTTTTCTTACTCCACGCTTGAAATGACTTCATCGATGGCGTAGAATTGTACGAAGAAAATTAAACATACCAATACAAACAAAAGTTCTTCTAACATAGCCAAAAGTTACCAAGGTGCTCTGAATTAGTCGTCCCGATCTCACCTTTTGCATCTCGACTTCTCGTGTTCAGTTTCGAGGCGCTACTCACAACTTGTGATGTCAAGTGACATCATAGGTTTTCTAAAATACCCATTTTTATTTTGAAATTTGTGCACCAATCTCTACAAGTTTAAGGCAATATAAAGCCTCCGACATCATATGCTCCGCGCCCAGCATGGCTAGTGCTCACATCCCTTTGGTGAAGAAACGACATCACTAGACCAAAATTATAGCAATGCCCGGGGGACCTTTACTATGTACGGGTCCTCCACCAACGCAACATTGCAATACAAAAAAACACAACATAACATGAAAAACACTTAATCTAAGATGCCCACTTAATGGTATGAAATTTATGCACCAATACCTACAAGTATAGTATATATAATGCTCCAACATCATAAGCTCCAACGCATAGCATCACCACCGTTCCCATCCCTTCGGTGAAGAAACATCACGAGATCAAAATGACGGTGATACCCAAGGAACCTTCACTATGTACTGTCACCTCTAGCTACCACCATAGCACATTAGCACCGGCATAGAAAAACACAACTTAACATGAAAAATACATAATCTACAAGTCACAATGTTTAGTCGGGTACCTTGCCTTTGACATCGCAACGACCACCGGATGCGAGGAGGACCAACCGAAACTTGTGCAGCGGCTAGGGTTTCATGTGTGGCTTATTGTTGCACCGATCATCGCTTATATGTTTTGTTTGATCGAACTACCCATACATACTCTGTCACAATTATTTGTATCATATAATACTGTCCAAAATTAAATAAGACTTCGGCCACAACAGCCTGGTCAAGATTTCTAGTCATTTTGTACTTGTACAAACTGCATTGCGGATGACTAGAATCTCTTTCTTTTTACAAATGGTGATGCACAGCATGGTGTAACCATTAAATCCTATACCTAACATGTGTGCTCGCATTACCTGAATTTATTTCAGGATTTAACCGACGATATTTTTGAAGACGTACTCCTACTTGGCGTTCCCATCAATCTCGTTTATTGGGAGCGTGCTCTGTGTTAAAAAAAACTAAGTACCTAGTGCTGATTCAGAAATAGTTACCACTGGGTTAACTAAGTACTATTGAAGAAGTAGTAGTTCTGAAAGTTGCTTTGGAAAAAAGAAACATGTAGTGTATGCCAAATGCTCGCGAGCAACTAGAACAAGTAATAAGGCAGCGACCACTGACCGTCGAAGCAAAGAAAAACGCAGGAAAAGGAATGGGCACTGGATTCTTTCCTCACGAGAAAAAGCGAAGCCAAAGCAGAGGAGAGGAGAGGAGAGGAGGGCAAGCTAGCACGAGGAGGGAGCACTAGTTAATAGCGGCAATAATTGTCTGGGCATCGGGAATCCCATCGCCGCAGCATTTTTCCATCTCCTGGCGCTGAATTCCAAGAGATCTCGTCTCTCTCCTCCGTTCTCCTTCTCCCCCGTCCCTTCTTCCTCCACCTTGCTAGCTGCCTCCATTTGGTGCGCCGCCGGCCGGGCGGGCGGGTGGTGCAAGTTGCAGCGGAATTGGAACACGGGGCTGCCTTTTTTCCAGAGAGAGAAGCAGCTTATTTCTTCTTCTTCCTTCTCCTTCTTCTCTCGGCTGCCTTTTGCGCTGCGGGGCCGCCGCTTTTCGGCCTCCTTTCTCCCCATTGGAGCGTACAAAGCTGGACGGCACCATTTAAAGGAGGAGCAGGAGGAGGAGGAGATCGAGCCAAACCCCAAAGAGAGACCACCACCTCCACCTCCACCTCACGCACCATCACTAGTGCTGCTGCACTGCACTCTCAACGCAATTCGGATCACGCCGCCTCTGCCTCTTGGCGGTTCCTTCCCGCCGGACCGACGGCCGGAAGAACGGAGGTGCGTTTCTTGACCCACTTGGTTGTTCTCCCAAGCTAGCATCTTTGGATTCGGTAGGATCCGATCAGCTCGCGTACAAAGGTGGTTTCTTGATCTGGGTAGCACCTCAAAGCGCTAATAGTCAGATGGTCAAGAAGGGCGAGGAGGGATTCTGGCTTCTGAGCCGCGTGCACTTCGATGCGGAAAGCGAGTCCTTGGGTGGGTGGGTTGGGTGCTCGGCACGCACTCCTATGCGCGCCGCCGTCTTTCGTGCAATCATCGTTGCTTGATTTGCCTTTCTTCCTTTCGCTTCAAGTCTTTATCTAGCTAGTATCATGCCTGCTTCTTCTCTTCCCCAGTGTACCAACAGCAGAGCAGATTAGCGTCTCCTCTCGTGCTGCCTGCAGGCCGTAGCTGAGCTCGCCTTCTGTTTTCTGTTTAGGAACTCTGTTGTCGCTGTACACGTAGTACGGATTTCTCCTCTGCCCCGAGCAGATTATCCCTGTACGGATTTGATTGGTATGCGTGCCTCTGAATTAATTGCTCTATTGGCTTGCTTGAGCCCTGCCAGAAACCTCTAGCCCTGTCTTGTTTCGCGAATTACTACTCCTTAACTGGGTTCTGCTAAGTGGTAAGCATGATTAAGGCTTGTTTAGTTTGATCCCGCTGCCAACTCATGTAGATGTACCAGTCCCATCGACTAGGCGGTGCAATCATTAATCTCTGCTGTGAGCTGCTGCTTAATCAGTGGGTTTAGATATTTGACCCCACCTACTAAAGTTTTCTACACGCTGCTTAAATATCAAAGAACATGATTAAATGGTACTCTCCAGGCTGATTGTTACTACTGTATTATCTTATTTCCCAAGCTCTTCAGTTCTGAATTTCTTGTGTGACCAATAGTAGCTGAAAGGTCATATTTTTTGTATTAAACTGCAAGCTTAATTTTGATTTGATTTGATTAGCTTAGCTGATTACAACATTGCAACCGATGTTGTGTTCTACTCTAACACTTTTATATTTTCTATAAGAAATGATAATAAGATTGCTTCCTTCATGTTTTTTTTTGCAGGAAGTGTAGCGTGCAAGATTCTCAAATCTGGGTAGTGGGTAGACTTTGATCTGGTTTTATTAAAGCTTTGGAAAATATCATTTATTTTGGATGGCATCCATGCTTACTTTGATGAGTTTGTGGAGCCCTGGATGCGAAATTCACCGAGGCTGTGCTTAAGTGGAAATGTAACTTGTGCTACACACCATTTGTTTCCTCACTGAAGAAGAAAGTTTCAGGAGGTAACAAAGCCAAGTGTTCTTCTGAAACTTGGTGATCGGTTTGTGAGGCTGAAGCCAGAGCAACAAATTTCATCTGGCATGCAGATGTCAAGAGATCCTAACCACTACGGCGTATTTCCGCAGTCATTCTACGGCCAGCATGTGGTTTCATTTCAGACAAGTGCAATTACCAACGGGCCAGGAGCTATGCCAGTCTGCCTGGACACTTCCAGTGGGATGAATGGTAATCTGGCGATGTTGAACACTACATCTTCGACGGTTGTATCCACTGGTTCACCCAACATGATTTCTGATTCTAGCCAGAGCCTCAAGTATGGAGGACCAATGGCTGTGGAGTGGTCATACCCCGAGTTACAGATGTTGAACGATGGCCTTCATAAGTATGTCTTCTGCCTTTTTTTATGTAAAATTACTGTTTTATCGCATTCATAAAAAAAGAGACATTTTATCACATGTATAGTGTGAACTTTATTCATGTAGCTTAACATTAAGAATTTAATATATAGTATACTTGGCAAGTGACACCGGAGGCCGAGATACTTATGTTGCCTATATTGTTTCAGAATAATGAGTGTTTATTATGTTAGTGTGCCAAGATAACCAGAAGTTGTTCATTGATCTTACTTATTAAGATGAATATATCAAGTTTGGTAGAGTACAATGGCATGCGTTTATTTGTTCGAAAGCATAGTTCACATCTCTTTATCTTCGAAACAAAAGGAGTTCACTTTGTTTGTGAGCTTATTGTAATAAGTTCTGTTTTCTTAATTGTTTGGCAATCAGTGATATTTCTAATCATGTATCGTTGTGTGCACTGGTGATGAAATTATCAGGTATGCAAGTGTACCGGGAATCATGAAGTATATCAAGATAGCAGCTATGTTGCCAGAGAAGACAGTAAGAGATGTTGCCATGAGATGCCAGTGGATGGCGGTTAGTACCCAATTCATCTGATCTACTCTGAAAGTATCTAAGTGATACTTTTTTCTTAAGATCCACTTATGCTTATCCATTATCTAATTAATGTTTTCGAGGTAAAGGAATATGTGGCCCTGTAACAACTTGTGGATGGGGGCTAACAGTAGTTTATACTTATTGGCTGTCAGGATGATGTCACTAAAATTCCACTAAAACAGTGCCGCATATGTGAGAGTAGATCATGCATAAATACACTTGTCCACATCGATATACTATAGTGGTCTATTATGGTCTATAAAGTTAGTGTGCTCTGAGCTGGTGCGCCTAAGTATCCTTTTGTGCTGCCATCCCACGGATTTACATTTGTATTAGTCTAGTGTGTACTAAAATATTATTAGTAGAGCTGTGCCTTTCACATTGCTAGCAATAGTTGTGTCTCTACTAACATCCTGAAAAGGCTATCTAATCAAAAGTTGGTCATCTTGTCTTTCTTGACAAAAGCACGTATAACTATTAGAAGTGTAATATATTTGGTCAGTGGGTATAACTGATACAGTATCAGATAAGATACGTTGATCAGTGACGAGTATCCAGCCATGCCAAATTTGATAGCGTTATGCCTTGAAAATAAGATAGCTGTCACGTAAAACATAAATAAATCATGAAGCACTCAAAAATCGTTTCACATTGTGTTGAAAAGTGGCAGAAGAACATAAGCATTGAGCTTTATGTCATTAAGTAATTATGTATCTATAATCATGTAATCATGTACTGAGAATGATGTTTACAAGAAATCGTTTCACAAGATCTTATTCTGCATGAACATGTAATCATGTACAGCAAATGATGTTTACCTTTTTCATTATCTGTAATAGTAATAATTGGATCTTTTTACAGGAAAAACAAAATACTAGAAGGCGGAGGACTGAAGAACATTATGTTGGAAGGAAGATTAAAGACAGAAAGGTATTAATCCTTAGCTGTTACATAAAATATTTGCCTTGCAGGAGGCAATTTCTGTACTGACTCCTGAGAGGCAAGTGCTACTTTTGGAAATACTTGTGAAAACCATGTTTTTGAGTGTCAAATATATTTAAAAAATCACTATATATATATTGCTAATGATGTGAGATGTTGCAAAGATGGTCTTTTCAAGAACTTCTGTCTATCGGTGGTTTTTAATTAGCTAGGACGTAAATGCGAAATAGGATTTCCTTTAAAATTGAAGATGACAAGTGTTTTTATGAATCTTCTGTCTGGTGCTCATCAAGGCTATATCTCAGGACAAAATGGTGGAGTCCTCATTGCGGACTATGAACCGCCCTGTTCAGATAGACCCCAGAGGTTCTTCCTTTGCAGCAGGTAATACCAGTTGATAACTGATTTTTGTAGATACAGTGTGATTGATTGCATTATATTTTTATCCTTTAGGTGCATTATCATGTTATGTTGATTATGTGTTGAGGTCTGAAGTATTCCAAGTAACTTTAGGCCTTTGAAAAACAATTCATGCATTTTGTTGCAACATACGCATGACTCTGAGACATTCGTTATGGTTTCTGGTATTCCCATTCTCAGTGAGCTAAGGATGCTTTCTGACTTGTAATGGTTAACATATTAGCCACTTACCAAAGCTTTGATGCAATTATTACCTTCATTGATTACTAGTATGTTGCTGGAACTACTTAATTCCAATATTTGAACTTTTTCCACTTCTCAATAGAAGCATATACAGTTATCCACCGTTGACCAACATGATCTAATGATAGGCCGTATTCTGCCCTCTAGTTTATCTAAAAAAATATAATAATCCGTTCCATCCTCTGAGCATGTGTCTGTTTTTTCTCTGCAGCCTCTGACATTGACCGTGCTATGCTAAATGTATTGGAAGAAAATGCTCAACTTCTCAATCAAATAGAAGCAAATATTTTAACGTCACAGGTTGGTATTTTTTATGTATGATTAGAGTAATCTTCGTGTCCCCCCTTGATTTCTTGTGCACGGGAGCATTGTTTATGCAGGAATAAAATTCATTTTCAATATTAATGATCCCTTGCAGGCTCAGAACAACATTGATCTTTTCAACCGTACAAGAAGAAACATCAATGATCTTCTACAAAGGTATAATAGGTCTCTTAAAAGGCACAGATCTAGAGCTGTGGAATTAGTACCCATGATATTCTAATAAGATGCTTTCTATGAACAGCATGAGCCAAATACCTGGAATAATGAGCAAGATGCCTAGGTTGCCTGTTTCAGTGGATGAAAAGCTTGCTAGTTACCTTCTCCCTGGTGTTAATTTGGTAAATTTTCTACTGGACCTACGATAACTCTCTGCAGTTCAGACCGCTAAGTTTGAGCAACCAATATCTTATAGCTTCTGAAGTACTAGAATTACGAATCTAAATATCTAGGGGGAAATCTAGTGTATTGTTAGCTTAAAATGCTTCCAAAGAATTTAGCAGACATTGGCATCACACTGAAAACATATATCCAAATACTCACAGATGGGAATAATTACTTGGGTGATGACAGTAGGGTTGTTACCAATCCTTAATCCAAAATAGTTCGTGTCAAGTATACAAAGCTAAAGTGACTGGTTCTTTCTATGACTACTAAGTGTTTTTCAATGAGATAAAGACATAAGCAAAAGAATAAACTTGTTAAGTATTGTACTCCCCTTCCTAGCAGATAGTATACTGAAAATTCCCACTCCTGATGTCCTTATTATTTTCATTGAAGGGCCAAGTTTTTGGCAGCTACCTGAAAGAGGAGCCAAGAGGATGGTAACTGGTAAAGCCCTGCAAGGTGTCTGCTCAATTCTCAGAAATATATGAAATATTCGGGGGAGCCATTTACCTCGGTTTCTGCGTGGAAAAGCAAGAGGTGAAAGAAGCATCCTTCTTTTCCTACCTGAAATCTGGAGGAAGTAATGGGAGCCATACTGCGCTGGGTGCCTTCAAGTACAACGTTCAAGTGAAAAGTATATATAATATTAGTGATTGAAAGTAGTGAGGGTTTTCGCAATTGCAGTTTTCCTCATGCTGTTGCACATATTTGATTCTTTTTGGTTTTATCCAATGGTGTCTTTGGCTCCACAGCTAGTGATGATCTTAACAGAGGTTTAGTACAGAGACTTGATATGAATAATTAGCAGGAAAAGCCTTTTTGCCACTTACAAGGTAAACCCTTCTGTGTGTGATGCAAGCTCCCGTGTTAATCTTCACTGGATGTGCCGAGTATGATGAAAACAGCAAAACTGATGCAGAAACCTCGTATGATACTGGAGAACCTCGGAAGATAAAGCACACCATTCAGCGTCAGCCTAGATTTCTGAAATGCTTCGACGTCATTCACTCACTGCAAGGCCATTCTCCATAGTATGAGTTAGGATTTGAGCATCTTTTCACGGTTGAGTTCGGCATGATTACTATTTTATCATTGAGGCATACTGAAAATCTGTTGAACTGCATGAGACATGAATACAACTGAACTGCTGCGGTGTAGACTTGGGTTATTGCCTGTACTTTTTTTTTTTTGGTTCTCCTGTTGTTTTTCTAGGCTTGTTCGGTCAAATGACAAGAATATGGTCTATATGCAATGTGAATATGTGATATATGAAGTAGGAGTACCAGAAAGGTGAAATCTTGAAGCAGTCTGATCGATTGGTCGTATAGGTCCGAGTGAGACATCTAGTAGTACCTTCTTGGTCGTTAAGATAAAAATCGTAAGGATAGAACACTTAGAATCTAACTTTTTGATTCAACAGAACTTTGTTTTTTTCTTTTTGAGAAGGGGATATCCCTAGAACTTTTTTATACTGATCGTTTTGAATGTCAGTGGATCAAAAAATTTCGCTTCAGATCCCCTTCTCGAAAAGAATCCTGACAATATACACTTCAAGCATTTAAATTCGCAATGCAACATACTATGTATTCTGGACTCAGTAAATTACAATTGTGACAATTTCTTGAAGTTTCGAGATTTTGCACTGTTCATTTTTGTCATCTTTTGCTGACACTCCGTACTAGAATACAGGGTCTTTTGAATTTGCACTTTTGTCATCTTTTGCTGAGACCAGAATACGAGGTTTTCTGTATTCAAAATTTGCACACAGGTAAAATACATCATTGATACATCCTGTTTATTTTCGGGATATTTTTGAAACTTCAAAACCGAGATTCCAAATTTTCTAAAAAGGGCTACCTGTCGCCTGTGCTCTAGAACGCAGATGTCGTTTCTCCTAGAGCGCAATAGTCAAAGATGGTGAATTGACCGAACTAGTACTGTAGTACGAACTGGAGCTACCTGCCACTGCCATAGATCTCACGACAACAAATTATTATATCTGCTACAACTCAATTCCATATAATACAAATTAAGAAGAAAACTTGCATTTTTTTTCTGGGGACATAACACGGTAGCTCGTATTTCTCTTGCTTTGCTTCAGCCATAGAGGTACTCGCCTCATGTATGTACACAGGTGCTCTCGCTACTGCTCAGATGGAGAATGGGAAATGCCCATGCGAGCTTCAGGCACATCGATTCCTTACATGACAGTCACGACATACTCATCCTTTTGCAAGAGTTTCAAGCACGCATCCATCCTTTCCTTCCGTAGGATGTTACAATGTTATCCCTGCTTCATAAACATGGTAGTGCAGCGCAATGCATCGGGGCAGGGGCATATGGAACGAGGACTATGAACCAATCATGCTACTGTGGCGGAGCAAGAGCTGCGACCACCTCCCGGAGAGCCTCGGCGGTGTCGTTGTAGCACATCTTCATGACAGAGATGCTTCTGCTGGTCACCGCATCGCCTAGCTGCCATTTGTCCAGGAGCAGTTTTATGTCAAAGCATCAAACACGTCCACAAAGTAAACAAACTGAGCTGACCACGTTTGTGTCTTCACCGGTTTAGTTTAGTGTGCACAACAAGGACTCAACTACGAAAGCTTGAGATTTTCATGTTTGACCATGACTAGTCTGCTGCATTGCTAGTCAAGTAATGAGAATAAAATGCATTGGACAATGGACATGTATTTATTGGGTGATCTGTGTCAAGAACCATAGCAACTTCCTAAAGGGGCAGAAGCATTGATCTACAATCTAGAGACGTCCAGAAGATCTGATTAGTCTTTATTTTACCAGATGATGTGGTAAACCGAGGCTGAGAAGGTTCTCAAATCTCAGGAGTACTATTCTCAGGTACTATACTGACAGCTGAAACTTACTAACAGTGGAACTCTCAAGGAGCAATTTGAAGTGGAGTTAACTTTCCATGGATACTGGTTATGATAGTTCAGGAACACCACATTAAGAAGTTGCTACATAATATGAAGGCAATTCTCAAACAATGAACAACACTAATTGATCACTACCATGTGTGTGGTGGAAACTAGATATGGTATTTCTTTCTAAGATTGAATCGTAGGTTTTCAATATTAAACCTAATATAATAAATTTTACGCGCACACATGTCAGGTGCCTTGGTAAGAATTTTGTACAATAATTGACATGTGCTGTCTTTCCGTTACAGGTAAATCATCTTGTTTTCTTGCAAGAAATCTAGTAATGATTTAGGAGAAGCAAACGATCGATCACCTCATCCATGCAGTAGAAGAATTTGTTGGCGAGGAGGGTGAGCGCCTTCCTGCGCTCATCGTTCTCGCTTCGGGAGATCACACGGCTCAGATCAATATACAGGAAGGTGGCCTTCAGCCGGATGTCCCTCAAGACCAAGTCCCAAGAGTCATCGTCTAGATCAGTCACCAGATCCTCCTCCATCGACAGAAGTTGGCCGGCGCAGTTCTTGATCCGGCAGACGCACCCCTTCAGCTCCATCCCTCCATCCATTCCTGCCCCTGTGCTGTGTAGTTCCCTTCCCCCTGCTTGCATATGAAAAAATATCAGAGCCAATGATGTGGATGTATTTATGGAAAGGCAAAAAGAAACTGATTCTTGGAGCATGTCTAGAAGCAACAGATGTCAGCATGTGCATCAGGGGAAAGAGGCCGTGTAATGCAGCAAGGGGCAAAGTGGTCAGTGCAGAACACTACAAGGTTGGTTAAGGATGAGACCTTTCTGAATGCTGCTGGGCATATTAAGACAAAGTGAAGAGAAGAAAAAGGAAAGCCGAAGTTGGCTACCTTGCCCCCCTCTTCAGATATCAAGAAGGTGGCAGCAGAAGAAGCTAGCACGAATTCTCCAAAAAAAAAATAGACTACAGAAACAAAACAAACTTCAAATTATAAAGGCAACCAATGATATGCAAATAATAGGTGGTAATAGCAGGCTTCTCCATTTAAAATTCCAAGATGATTCTTAATTTGTGCGCTTATTAAGAAATTCGCATGTGTCATATTTACAATCAAGTTATCAATGCTTATTGTACTCTGGACAAAGTTGTATGGAACAATGTTTGTCCAATCTTCAATCTTTGACTGATACTTAAATGCCGACAGGTTTGAACGAGGTCCACCATAGGATTTTGCAATTCGATACTACTTTTTTGTTAATATTTGTATAAAAAAATACGTAAAACTCCACAAAGTTTAGATGGGTTGGCCCCATAGGGTTCCTCATGAGAATGACAGTTTCACCTGCTTATCAAATGTGGAATATGGGCGGAAAGCACAATCTTTACTCATAAAGTAGTACTAGTTCGCATGAACTGACGGTAACAATCACCTAGAAAGATGTGAAGACCAAAACGTTTCAAATGCTCAGGTCATCATTGACCCATAAACAGAACTTATGTTGAGAACGTCAATGAGAGGGGCCACAGCAAGGTAAAGTGATCTAGCTGCTAGAAACAGGCAATGTAACATAGAAAGGCAGGGTACGAGGATCAGATATTCAGATTAAAGTGGAACCGAAGGATCAATCTGATTTAAATAAGGCAGATGGTTACGAGGATCAGATATTGAGATTAAGTGTTGTCTAACGACTCTACATTCAGTTCATGCCTCCAGATTTATTCTGAGCCTCGCGCAATCTCCCAATTTCCTCACCAAGAGCAAAACATCTTGACCCAACTGAATCCTCTCGGGAACGCTTAGTTGACTAACGGCAGCTCGAGATTGGTACGACCACGTTGAGCACGAAGGATGATTCGTAAATAAGAACAGCAACAAGACAAAAAGGCAGCTGGGTAAGCGCAGAAAACTAAAGCGTGCTTTACGCAATGAAGAAACGAGCATTTCCTCCCGATTCTAGAAAAGAAGCGTTTCTCACTTGAAAACTGAACCCAATCGAGTCTTGATCAGACGGGATGGCCCGATCGGAATCGGCTGGTTCCAGATCACGACGATAGAGAAACCACCGACATTAGAATCGAACCAAGACAGATTCCCCCTAACATTGGTTATTATTCCACTGCACTTACCACGAATCAAATCAGGCTCTTCTCAGCCCCCTTCATCCTTCCCCGGTAGAAGCCAAGAAACGGGGCCAAGAATCTATCGGCGGGAGCCGTGGCCCCACAGGAAAGACAAAGGATCTTGAAAAGATGGGAAACGAGGGGAAATTATCTCGAAAAGATCTTCAACGACGAAGGGGAAACAAAGCGAGGAAGCTCTCGCTGTTCTTCAGGCCTGAAAAGTATTTTGTTTTTTGGCCCCCTTATTTATTTTTCCTTAATTAAAAGGCCAGGAAACGGCTATTCCAGCTTAGAGCAATCAAAGTTTACTGTTAATACTGTTAACCTAAAAGAATCGGGTACAACGGGGAATAGTACGAACAAGCAAGCAGCAGGGAATACAGGGAGGATGAGTGTGCGTTTCTCTGCAGCGTACCTGACGACGATACCTCGACGGCGTCGGTAAAAGAGGAGGAGTCGGAGGAGAGGGATGGTGCTGTGTTTCTTGCGCGGTCTCCTAGGTACGGATGGTGCTGATCTACCCTTTACCCCGGCCGAGCCTAGGCTGCCTCTGCCTGGGCGTGAGTTTTATATGCTCCTACTAGTCTGTAGACGCCGCCAACCTATCTCAAACACGGAAAAGGTCTCTAGATTATGTATCGGAGAGGCGGCGATGCAATTGCAAAGCCTTCCTGTTTGATTGTCTGTGCATCTAGTGATCTAGATTTGGTGCTTGAGTTGATGGGGACTGGGCTGACGCGTCCTGGTCGATTGTGGAATCCGTTTGGGTCGATTTCGGGTGCCTGTTCCTGTTCCAGTCAATTCAGGTCATCTCTAATTCGACGTCGAGAGCTAGGATTTGATTTTAGAGCGGGTAGGACTGGGATCCACATGTAAACTAGAACCAAACAACGTTTGGATCGTCGGGAAAGAAACCCAGATGACAAATCTTGGCGAACCCCCAAATGCAATACTACAGTAGCAGGGAATAATTGTGGCCAGCCACCGAACATCTGGCGCGACGAGGAGGGGAATCGTCGGACGCGGTGTCGAGGCCGGACCATGCCACGCCACCTGGGACTGGGAGGGACGAACCCTTGACCAGCCCCGTCAGCTACGTCTTCTGCTTAAACCAGATTCAGAGGCTGTCTGTCACGGTCGCCTAGTCTGCATGGCGAAATCTCACTCCATGCCACTGCTAATCTCATCGGGGCTCGGCCTGAAACAATCTCCCCGTCTTGTATTCTTCTTCGTAGAATCAATCAAAGTCATATCGGGTACTTGGACTCGGCCAACGGAGAAAAGTACAGCGGTCTATTAACCTGTCGCTGATTCGCCACATACATACAGTCCGGTGCTGCACGGCCAACCGTCAGAGGAGGCCGTGCCAAACAAGCTGAGTCTGCTCATCTGATGGCATGCCACCATACCCTCCACAGCTAGGAAGTGCCAGAAAACTGCCACGCGTAAGAAGATTATTACTCCATTGGCAACAAAGATGAAAACATCGCTAGAATGCTGTGCTTAGGAAGAATGCGTTACTCGGAGGAAACGAAATGCTATCAAGGTTACACACATGATGATGATGATGATGATAACTGTCAAAATTTCCCCATCTTCCCAGTTCCAAGTCTCCGTCCGAACTACTGCATACAAATATGGGTACAATAGAAGCATCGACCAATATCTATGTTTTACACCACCACCATTTTTTTTCAACGTTTACCAACTCCAACTCACCTGTTTGCCTCCATCTCATGGGTCAAACCTCATCTTATCAGGTAGAAGTCTCCGGCTGCAAACAAAACTCGTCCACTCAAGGATAGACGCTGGCTAAAAAATTATTGTACTGGGTTGCTGTGGATCATACACTCGCTATTTCATAATTTACAACAGTGATATATCTGCGGCTCGGACCAGTTCAAACAAATCTGAACTAATTTCACATAGATCGGCTGTAATAGTGCGGGCCATCAACTTGCCTCCACTTCCTGCTTCTCTGCATGTTCTTCCTTTGGTGATTCCTGCGCTGCAGCCATCTTAATCAATTCACTTTCCACTACTGAGCTGGTAGCAGATATTCCATCAGCAGGAGCTACTGGGGTCGAATGGCCTGAGCTGGAGCCTGAGTATTGCCCCGCAGAGTGCTTTGATGCGTTTAGTGCGTTGCAATGTGGGCAATAGTATGTAATGTGTGGGTAATCTTCCTTCCGGGCCAAGCCTGCACGTCAGCATGTTATTATTAGTAGGTAACACATCCATTATTTCTAGGATCTTCTTACTAATGCACAAGCTTACCATTATGCATATGGCAATTGCCACAGATCAAAGCGTACGACTGTGATGGGTCCTCCCCCACAAGTAAGGCGGCGATTTTTGCGATCCATCCACCATCGCTTGCCCCTGAGCCTTGATAATGTTCTACAACCCTTGGAGGCTGTGCGTTCTCCAGGCCAGCACCAAGATTTGCACTAGATTCAGCCCCTTGTGACGTTGTGGTTCCAGTCCTGCTGCCTCTCACATTGGGTTGCTTCCTGTTTCTCAGCCCATCTGATGGCAATATCTCAGCATTCTTGCTCATAACCACTGCTGCATCCAAATTTGGTTCTTCCCCAAGATGTATTTTTAAGCCAGAATCCGCCCCAAGCTTAGATGCCAAAACTGAAGCGGCAGCAGCTTTTGCAGCTGGATCGAGATCATATTTCTGCACATGTTCAAGTTATTCAGTGTGGCAATGCCATGATAAAACGCTATTTCAAATAATAGTGAACTCAATAGCTTGAGTAATGTCCACTGACCTGGATAAGTTGTTGAGTAAGGTAATAATTTGTCCGCTCTTTCAGCTCATCAATCTTGGATTTCCTCTCAGCTCTCAACTTTTCAAGTGTTTTCTCGTCTTTCCGCTCAACTGCAAACACAGGGAAGTAATTCAATGATACTAACAAGGTGTACTGATAAGATGCTAAATCGATAAGAAGACAATATTACTACATATAGCAAGATACTGTAGTTGTAAAGATCCTTCCTGGCAAAAAGAATGTAATCCAAATCTCCAACATAAAACATGTCAAGCAATTATGCAACTATCATTATTTGTTGACCCCTTCCTCTTTTGACAGCTTATTGATCCTTTGTTGGTGATACAATAGTTCTGGTGCTAAGAACTTGGCAAATTTATCTTGTCATTGTAGTTGTACAACATAATATAAGATGATTAACTTGCTAAGACTTCAATAAACTTGGCAATAAAGATAAGGAATAACTCGCCCTTACATTTCCCCCCTTCATAATGTTTTTGGATAAAACTGACCATGAAGCTGGTTATAGCAAAAAACTTCAATAAAATTGGCAATAAATCCTAGGAATAAAGGTTTCACGCTTTCTCGAAAAAAACACCATGAAGCTGGTTATAACACAAACTAGTATTTCCATTTTGGATAAATAGGAACCAGGGGAGCAGTAAACTCCTTTGTGGCTTATTTACACTAATCTAAGTCCCAAGCAATTCAAAACACACTTTAACTGACATCAAATTTCAGAATGTCAATAGAAAATAGTAAACAAATCAGCATGACAGACAAATTCCGAACTCCATTTTATAAAGTATAAACATAAATGCTTGAAATATCAGTAACGTATTACAACCTCTGAGGTCAGACCCCAGAACAATCCTTTACTGCAGGGCAAACATTCTAGGAAAGTCCGGTAAAATAAAAGTAACCCTAACATCTATGAGCCTCTGATAAGATTGCATAGAAGCAAAAGTGCGAAGACTATATTGCTGCAGTCAACCAGAAACACCACATATACAAAAGATGTGCAAAAGGTGAAAAACATAACTGTGTTGCCAGTGTATACATATATTGTGGATTGCTTTATGCGGCAAACTTATCAGAAATGAAAAAAAAATGGATGCTCGCTGAATTACTATAAACTGAAGCCAGAAACTTATCAATAATACTGGCCCCAGCATCCAGGGATTGGTACAATTCGGGACACACTCTGACCGCCATCAAATTTTCAGAATGTCAATAGAAATAACAAAAAAAAAAATCAGCATCCCAAACAAATTGGAAACTCCATATTATAAAGTATAAACATAAATTCCTGAAAAAATCAGCTACATATTACAATCACTTAAGTCAGACCCCAGCACAATCCTTTTTACTGCAGGGCAGAAATTCTAGGAAAGTCAGGTAAAATAAAAGTAAACTTAACAGCTCCGAGGCTCTGATAAGATCGCATAAAAGCAAAACATGCACAGGTTGGTACTGCAGGAGTCAAACTAGAACCACCACAAATACAAAATATGTTTAGAAGAGTAGAAAAAACTGTGTTGCCAGTGTATAAATATATTTTGGATTGCTTTGTGCAGTGTACATGTCAGAAATGAAAAGAATGGATGGTCGCTGAATAATTTTAAACTGAAGCCAGAAACTTAACAATAAAATTGGCCCCAGCATGCAACGATTAGTACGATTCTCTGACGAATATGAGCATGTTGTTGAATGGTAGAATGAAGCTAACATAGTGCCTCATACTTAACAAAATTGAAGGCAAATATATTGTTTAAAAATAATAGCAATGCATGACTCGGTAAAAATAATTAAAAAATTAAAAGAAACATTCAAATATTTGGGTTACTAAATATGAAATGTTCTGAGAGGAGTTTGAAGATACTTACGCATCCTTGTGAAGTTTACAACTGCCAAATACAGCATAGAAGATACGGCAGGCAAAACAAACATAGGCAGAACTCGAATTGCCCTGGTTTGCCAAGTTAGATCCTCATTTCTTGTCATCATGATAGCATAAGCAACAGCCACAACCTGAGAAGAGGACCGAACTATTAATCTCATGCACAAATTGCCTGCTGGGTATATGTAGTGCCAAAAAGGAACTTGAGTTGTAAGATGATTGTAACCTGCAAAGTGCATAACTCAATAATTCACATAGGTAGAGGAACATAGAGGTAAACAGGGAATCCTCTAAAGGGCCCCAAAGCAGGATCTCAGAACAGCTTAATTGGAAACCAATGTTTTCCTTTTACTAGGTAGCTACTTGAAAATCAATAAATAAACCTTCAGCCATCCAACTTAAAAAAAAAACCTTCAACTATGCTACTACATAAAGTTCTTTCAATCAAAATCTCAGATACACAAAGGTTCAGCTAGAGTATAGCATAACGTTGTTCCTGTAAACACACACGCACAGGTTTCCAAAATAGTGGTACCTGCTTCTTATATGCATTAATTAAGAATTTAAGCATTGAATTAAGCATACATTAATTTGTACTTTGGAAATCAGCAACACCCGGCCGAAACTTTAGCGCAAGTGCAGAAAAGGCTCACAGAACCTTGGCAAAAATTCAGCAGACGCGAGATAGAAATTACAAGAGGAATTCACAAGTAGCATTGTATACTGATCATGTAAATCTGAGGGAACAAACAGTTAGAGCACACATTTATTTATGCATCTATTTCCAGTGAGAAGACTAACTCTAGAGTCAAGGACTGGAAAATGCAGTGTAAACACCTTTGTTCACTTCATTCCAATAAAGTCGTTTCCCTTTTAGCCTCCGTGGAAAATAAAACAGTACCATATCATGCTGGCGCACAAACAAGCACACGCACGGATACACGGGGAGAGAAAAAGGAAACTGCCTGCAAAGGTTTGATGGAAACTAGGCAGAAACAGCGAAATCTGGTAGCGTCAACAGATGGAATCTGCACGAAATCCAGGCACAGGCACATATCTACAGACGCTACAGCAGATCATCTCGGGAGCATCTGCGCAGTAATAATTTCAATTTCGTGAAGGAAAAGGAGAGGGAGGGGGGGATTTTGCGGGCAGCAGGCAGGTACCTCAGCGAGCACGGACAGGACGATGATGTTCCGCACGGTTCGGCGGGAGAACTGCGTCCGTCGCCGCATCCTGGCGTGCACGGAGGCCTCCTCCTTGGAGAGGTACTGCAGGCGCTTCTCGTAGTCCTCGCGGCCGCCGAAGAGGCCGCGCCACATCCGGCCCAGCACCCCTCCTCCCTTCTTCGCCGTGGTGGTGGTGGTGGTGGTGGTGGGCTTGTCCTCCTCCTTCCCCGCCCCCTCGGCCGCCGGGGAGGCCATTGGGCGTGGATCTGCGCTGCGCGGCGCGGGGCGGGGCGCGGGATCCGGTGGGGCGGGCGCCACGCGACGGGGGACGGGGGACCGACGGGACGGGACGGGACTGTCCTCCTCGCTGGCTCTCGGGAGAAGTCTTGTTGGTGATGATTCGGCGTGCGTCCGACTGGGGGCAAGATGGAAGGAAACGCGTCCAACCCACTGGAAAGAACTCGTACCCTGCGTGTGCGTGTGCGTGTGCCCGTTACGGATTCGCCGGACCGGCCCCTCCCTCTCGAGTCTCGGGTCGGCGAAATCAACGGTGCGGATCGAGCGCGACCGGATGGCACCAAAGTTTCGCACGGTCGGGAAGCAAAGCTCTGCATCTTTGGGTAGCTTGCTTTGTGCATCGTCGTGGCTGCCTGCCTTTGGACCGAGGGCACGAACCAGTCAACACGCGCACGGTAAGGAAGCCACCTGCTACGAGCTACCCGCACCGGAGGACTGGGATCTGTTTGGAGGCTTCCCCCCATCATGACTCCATGTTCATCCATCGACGTTGCCGGCGCGCGCATTAAAAAACCAAGCCAAGGACCGCTGGAAAATCCAACTGCCGCTGTACCCTACATAGTTTTCATGTGCTCTTGTGCTACTACATCACTTTTGCGCGTCAGATTCAGTTCCGTTACCCAGCACAGCTTAGAGCATCTCCAGTCGCGTCCCCCAAAACGTTTCCCAAACCGCGCCGGATTGAGCGTTTGGGGGACGTGTTTTATTCGTGCCGCTTTTGGGGGACGTCGCTCCCAGCCGCGTCCCCCAAACGTCGCCCCCAAACATTTAAATTACTTTTTTAACACATAAACCATTTATCAAATGTATCATATGAATAAAAATATTTGCGAGGATTGTTTTCAAATTAAATTACAACAAACAATAAAACAAGTAATCAAATACTCCCTCCGTCCCAAAATATAAGGCGTCTAAGGATTGGTCAAAAGTCAAATCTTACAAACTTTGACCAAATATTTAGAAAAAAATATTTACATCTACAATATCAAATTGACATATTAAGAAAATAGAATCTATTGATAATGATTTAGTATTGTAAAATATTTATATTTTTGTGTATAAACTTGGTCAAACTTTAAAAACATTGACTTTTAATCCTTAGACGCCTTATATTTTGGGACGGAGGAGTATAATAAATAGGGCTAGATGCTACATCAAGGTGCCGGATATTTCCTTTGATCCTCCACAAATGCTCAACGAGATCAGCAGAAGTTGCTCATGCACATTCTTTCACGGATCTCTGCGTGCATGGCGAGAAAATCGCAAAATCAGGCAACTCATGATCAACCTCCGAGGAGGCCTTGACACTCATAGGGACCAACATGTGACCTAACATGATTCTTGCGGTCATCCTCGATGATCATGTTGTGCATGATCACACAAGCCCGCATCACCTCCCACATTTGGTCGTGAGACCGGCCAGAGCGGGTGGGACAATGGCAAATTGTGCTTGAAGCACACCAAATGCCCGCTCGACATCCTTCCAAGCCTCCTGTCGTGTAGCAAAGTGGGAATTCTTCGGACTGATGGATTCGAGATTGTTTTGACAAAAGTGGCCCATTTTGGATATATACCATCGGCTAGATAATAGCCTTTGGTATATTAGTGGCCATTGATCTCATAGTTGCATGGTGGAGCATGCCCTTCCACTAGTCTGCTGAACACCGGAGACCGCTGCAACACGTTGATGTCATTGTGTGATTCCGCCATGCCAAAGAAAGAATGCCAAATCCACAGGTCATAATCTACCACGACTTCAAGCACCACTTTGCAATATCCATGATGACCTTTGTATATACCTTGCCAAGCAACGGGCAGTTCTTCCATGCCAGTGCATGCAATCGATGCTTCCAAGCATTCCAGGAAATCCTCTGGCAGCATTTTGTGCCATGATCCTTGCAGTCTCTTCCTCAGTTGGCCCTCTCAAGTAGTATTTGTCAAACTTTCCCACCACAGCTCGGCAAAACTTGTACATGCACTCAATGGTAGACTCACTCATGCGAAGGTAGTCGTCCGTGTATTGGCAGGTGCTCCGTATGCAAGCATCCTCATGGGCGGTGCACTTCGAATCGACGAGAACCCGAGACGCCTACGGCGTCGAGCTTGAGCTGAAGTAGGGGTCGAACTCTCGAACGCCGTGGAGGATATTCATGAACAGCCCCTTGCTCATCCGTACCGGCGCCGAAAATTGTCGGCCGTGTTGCGTCGTCGGCGAAGTAGTCGTTGTGCAGCATGGCATGCCCCTCCATCCTCTGCCGGGCTTCGACTTCCTTCTTCCCGGCCTTGATCCTCCGCGGCGCCTCTTCCTCTTCTCCGCCTCGGCGTCAAGCATGTCCTGGAGGGACGCGATGATCGGCAAATGATCCCGCACGTCGTCGTCGAAGGCTTGCTCGTCCTCCGGCAGCAGGGCAACCATCTCATCGTCGCTGTCCATGGCTAAAGCAAAATCAATGGTTAAAGTGCGGCCGAGGCGACGACGGAACAAACCGGCCAATCGCGCCTACACAGCAAGTCGTCGAGCACTTTACGTGCGCGGAGGTGGGCGGATTGACGCGCGTTCGGGACGCGCGCGGCGCGGCGGCGCCACGGCAGGAGAGCCCCGCGACAACGGTGCCGACTCTCAGCGATCGACGCCCAAACGGCCGGAAATCCAGCGGCGGCGGTGGGGGTGGGGGCGCGGGAAGGAAGGAGCGATGTGAAAAGAGGCGTGAACCAACGGTTTATGCAAATAGTCGCCGACATGTGGGAGCCCGCCTCGCTTGTTGTGTCGGCGTCCTGCGTCCCCGTGGGACGGGACGGGCTCGGGCGCCGGACACCGTATCGGGCGCGCCGGACAAAAATGGGCTTTGTGGGACGCGGCTGGAACGCATTTTCTGTTCGCGCGCCCCAAATCCCTTTGGGGGACGCTTTGGGGGACGCGACTGGAGATGCTCTTATTCATCCATGATGATGATTTCCATGCCCTTTTTTCGTTTGGAGGTAATTTAGAGAAAATGAGATGATCGGACCGGTGGTTTCATTCGTGTATCCATCGCATCGTGTGTGAACCATCCAAATCATCTTGAAGACGAGTACGAGTTCTCCAGTCATGAATTTCGTGACCACGGGGAGAAAATCTTGGAACGGTGCCGGCGATGGCGCGCGGGAAAGAATAGTCGGTCGGTCACCATCGGTGGAGAAAATATAAATTCTCGTTTTTCCTCTAGGACGGATGCGCGCGGCGATTTACATCAAAGACATCGGCTGCCCCCGCTTCGAAGGTCTCCGATACCGGCTTCGTCACCCTCTCGTCTCTGGCTTTCAATGGCCCTTTCCATCCTCAACCATGGCTGTAAGCACCTATACCCCCATCCCGCACCCACCGTTAGCTCCTAAGCTCGTTGGTTTCATCTTATGGCCGATTCCGCACTAACTTATGTAGAATCGATTTAATTGGGATAAACGTATGAACCTTTTCATTCAGGCAGCTCACCTCGTAGTTGTGATTCAAGCCTGGATGCTTTCGATCCACCAGAGAGAGAAGTTCGTCGCAATTAGAGGCCTGCCTCACATATGCTCCATGTTCGAACGAGATATAGCGATGATGGTAAATCTGAACTACATCTACAACAACAATGACGGTGCAGATGCTATCAACATACTTTGGATGAGAAGATCCCCTTTTATTAACCACCTTGTGATCACATTTAGGGTTAGGGGCTGCTTCAAGCTAGCATCCACACCTGTATCGAAGAGAAAATAGCAATGTTCTTTCAAGTTTTTGGGCATAACCATAGATTTTGAGTGATTCACAACAAACTGAAGAGATCCATCAAGGCAATATCTCGGTACTTCGAGAAAGCCATGCATGATATTGGAGAGCTCATAGGAGGTATGCTCAAGCCACCACTTGCTAAAACTCCAACGAAGATCCATGAAATCTAGCTACTAATGGTTCCTATATTTCGGTAAGCAATTGTACCTTGTGGTTCACGACATGATTGTGTTGCACCTAAGCCTAACACTTTGTTCATGTCATGGTTGTATTGGGGGCAGTGCTCATGTGATTGTTAGAGTGCCTAGAGCCAGATCCTACATACAGTGGGAGAAAGCACTACACGGAGAACATTTAGGGTTAAGGGTTGCTTCATGGAAGTCTCACACCTATCATTTCATCGTGCTCATCCTCTTCAATCATGTTGTGGTTGCTTATGCAAGCAGTAATCACCTTCTAGATTGTTTCGAGACGAGCGCCCTTATCAAGCGCTTCCACTCAAAGATGCGTTGGCAGGCACAAAGAGAGAAATGATGCGTGCAGGGGAGCAAGTGCAGTGATGATGGGAGCCCAAAAAAAACTGGCACTGTCATTTGCCGCAAAATGTAGCCTCATCACCCATCGAGAAAAAAATCCATCCTCATTTCTCCTCTCGGGCGGCACTACCGGGTTCGTCACCCTCTCGTCTCTAGCTTTGGCAGGTCCTTGCCATCTCCGACCATGGCCTTATAAGCACATATACCCCCTGTTTTTAGCTCGTTGGTTTCATCATATGGTTGATTTCACGCTTACCTACGCAACATCGATTTAATTAGGACGAAGCGATGCTTTTCATTCAGTCAGCTGCCCTAGTAGCTGTGATTCAAGCATGGATGCTTTGATCCACCATATAGCAATTCGTCGCAATTATAGGTTGTCCTCACATATGCTACCATATTCGAACGCGGCCAAGAGATGATGATAAATCTGAACTACATATACATGCTTTGAATGAGAAGATCCCCATTTAACCACCTCGTGAGCACATTTAGGGTTAGGGTTGCTTCAAGACAGCATCCACACTTGTATCAAAGATAAAATTGCAATGTTCCTTAATTTTGTTGGACGTAACCATAGTTTTTGAGTGATCCACAACAAATAGAAGAGATCCATCGAGACAATATTTCAGTACTTCAAGAAGTCATGCATGCTATTGGACAGCTCAGAGGAGATACAATGAAGCCACCACTTGCTAAGACTCCAACAAAGATTCAAGAAAGCTAGCTATTGATAGTTTCCATATCTCAAGGTGTTGTGGGTATACTTTATGGGTATATCAATGCCATGGCCTAGATCCAGCAAGCCTAGGTGGCCCATAGACGATGATGTGGTATGTGGCCCATCGGGCGGCCCAGTTGTTGTAGATCAAGATGGATGAAGTCTAGCCTAGGAGCAAGGAGCCGGATCTCAACCGACCTACGAAGGAGGCCAGATCCGTGAAGGCCAATGAAGTATCCCGATCCAGTATGGCCTTGATGGAAGGCGGATCCTTGACGTACACGGCAAGATATTGTACCATAGTTAGGTAATTTGTATTCCGGCTAGGACTCTCCAATGTAAACCCTAGATCCGTGTGCCTTTATAAGCCGGATCCTAGGAGCCCTAGAGGCACAACCACAACTCATTGTAACATGCGAAAGCACCCAGATAATACCAGACAAGCAGCAGTAAGCCCTGTCTTCGAGTAGGTGTTCCGAAGCTGGGTAAATCGCGTACCACCGTCCCGAGGACTCTCCGCCCTATGGCCCCTACTTCTTATCCCTCATGAGGATCCTCCTCAGTACCGTCGATTAGGCTACCGGTTGGCGCCCACCGTGGGGCTGCGGCGTCAGGAAAACCGGGAGGGTTCCGCCATGGAAAGCTACGACGAATCCATCGCGTGGGGTGTGTTCTTTACGGGAACTTTCCGATCATCCCGCGAGACGAGTGCTGGATTCGCTCGACTAACCCCATCAAGCTCTCCATCATCCCAATTGGCGGCATTCACGTCTTCATCGAGGCAAGTCGATTCGGCGAGCGCAGTAAGTAATCGACGCGGCGCCGCGGGCAGACGCGGTCGCGAAGATCCGATCGAGGCTGCAGAGCTTCCCAGGGAAGATTCGCCTTAGATCTGAAAATTCAAAGCCCACCCAATCCGCCCTGAGCGGGAATACGGTGGAAGACCAACGGATCCGCCTGGGTCTCCAGTGTTAGAGAAGCAAAGGTGCCACTTCGCGCACTTCCTCGCACATGCAGGACCGCCCCTCCTCCGGAGGGAGCTGGACCCATGCAGGTTGAAGCTACCGGAGACAGCGTGCCCCGGCAGAGGTTGCCGGAGAAAGCGAAGCCCCGGAACAGCAAGAGGATGCCAGAGATATAGAAGAATCAATCCTGGGCAACCTAAGTCCAACTTCCGACGACGTTTCAACCATGAACACGGAGGAATTCAACAAAGCTCTGAAGGAGTTAAGGGTGAAGAGGAAGCCGCGGCGGAATCCGCTCCGCCTAAGCAGGTCCTAGCGACCATAATTGGGCTAGAGCAGGATGCTGACGAAGAAGAGACTCCGATAGGCGTCGCGCTCCTGGGACCATCTACTTCAGAGACTCCGTCCGCGCGACCTCGTCGCCGCGCTGTGCCGGACTCGGGAGAAGAAAACGATTCCGGAAGCCAGCACTACCTAACTCCGGAAGAGCTCTTCGAACAGGCAGGCCAAGGTGCCATCGCACACTCAGAAATCCTCAACAAGCCAATAACTCCGGACGACGCTGATCCTGAAGCTCTAGAAGCAGCAAGAAAGGAGATGTTGAGCACCGCCAAAGAATTGCCAACACTGCAGCAGCAATGCTGGACGAAAGGCAAGAAGCAAGCGAAGTAATGGAAAATTTGCTCAAGAGGGAACGCGAAGCCACTAAATGCTTGGAAGAGGCTAAGAAACTTTGGGCACACTGGGAAACCATGATGGCATGCGCTGATAAAGAGGCAGATAGAATCCGACGGGAGGCTAATCCCCCTTGAAAGATCAACTTCGCAACCCCCTCAAACCAGCAGCCACTTGGCACTCCCCAAGGACAACATGAAGAAGGCTGTGGAACTCTTGGCGAAAAAAGACAAAGAAGTTGACATTGCACACCTCCGCACTCTAGTAGCATCAGCAATGAAGCAACAGAGCAAGGTAGACACTTCGTGCCGGTTGGAATCCAACCCGGAACACTGTGTATCCATAGTGCAGAAGGACGCCTCCGGAAGGACTCACCGTGATGATGAATCGCGCACCGGATCTTCGGAGAGCAGAAGGAAAACCAGAGAACATCCAAATCCAATACCGGTTCCCTCGAAGACGCCTCCGGAAGGACTCACCGTGACGATGAATCGCGCACCGGATCTTCGGAGAGCAGAAGGAAAACCAGAGAACATCCAAATCCAATACCGGTTCCCTCGAAGACACCTCCGACGGACCCAAGGAAGGGAAATGACCTGATGTACACTAGAAGGGACAAGTACCGGAACCCATCACCTCCGCGGCGGCCCCAGCCGCCTCCTCCACCTCCTCGCCGTCGTAGTCCAGTCGGAAACACTAGGCCCCATGGTCCTGGTGGAATCAACATCTGCAACGATGTGGCAACTCAGAGGAACATGAATACGGAGCGCGAGCCGGAGCCCCGCCGGAGTCGGAACGAAGAGCGCGAGCCGGAACCCCGCAGGAGCCGGAATGACGGCGGCGACCGCCACCATGGTGAAGGCAACCACCGAAGCTGGAGCCAGCACCGGGAAGGGCGTGGAGAATCCGAAGGCGGAAGCAAAAGGTCTAACAGGCCCCCTCGCAGATCTCCCTCCCCACCACCTAGTGGAGGAGGTGGAGGTGGAGGCGGAGGCCGGAGGTCTCGTTCTCGCTCAAAATCCCACCGCAATGGCTCACGCGACGCAAGGGAACGTCTCAACGAGTACATATCCGAATACATTGGCTCAAAATGCTTTGGCAGGATGATCCGAGAGGAGCCTTATCCAAAGGGCTTGAACCTTAAGCTACCCGGAAATCTGAAGCACTATGATGGCAGTGAAAGACCCGATACCTGGATCGAGGATTACTTCAATGTAGTAAGCTTCGCCGGAGGGAACCAAAGAATAGCCTGCCGCATGCTTCAGTTGTACCTTATTGGTCCAACTCGTACCTGGCTTGGTGACCTCCCGGAGAACACCATCTTTTGCTGGTTCGACTTGAAGATTGCCTTCGAGAAGCACTTCAGGGGTACCTATGAAAGATCGAGATGTCGCCTAGAGGGGGGTGAATAGGCAATTAAAAACTCTTATGGATTTGTCTTGTAAGAATGCGGAATTAAACTAATGTTTAGTTTACAAGCAAAAACCCTAAATATGCTAAGCTCAACTAAGTGTAACAATAACAACTAGAGCTAAGCAAGATAGGCACAAGATATATGTAGCACAAGTGATAGCAAGATATATGTACTTCAAGCACGATGGCTATTGATACGTCTCCAACGTATCTATAATTTCTGATGTTCCATGCTTATATTATACCAATTGCTACATGTTTTATATACACTTTATATCATTTTTATGCATTTTCGGGACTAACCTATTAACAAGATGCCGAAGTGCCGTTCCTGTTTTCTGCTGTTTTTGGTTTCAGAAATTCTACACAGGAAATATTCTCGAAATTGGACCCCACGAAGACAGAAGTTAATATTTTGCCGAGACGGACCCAGAGAGTCAGTGAAGGGCCAGAGGGGGCCAAGGGGCCCCCACACCATGCCATGGCGCGGGCCCACCCCTGGCCGCGCCGCCAGGTGGTGTGGCACCCTGGGGCCCCTCCGAGGCCGCCTTTCCGCCTATATATTCTCCCAGAAGTAAAAACCCTAGGTTCCCCGGCCTTCCTCCACAAAAAGTTACGTAGCCGCCGCCATCGCGAAGCCAAGTTCGGGGGACAAAAGTCTCTGTTCCGGCACGCCGCCGGACGGGAAGTGCCCCGAATCCATCTCCATCGCCATCTTCATCACCGTTCTTTGTCTCCCATGATGAGGAGGGAGTAGTTCTCCCCCGAGGCTGAGGGCTCTACCGGTATCTATGTGGTTCATCTCTCTCTCCCATGGTGTGATCTTTATGTGATCATGAGCTTTGTAATTTAGTTGAATATGTAGATGTTACTCTTGTATATTATGCACTCTAGAGGTTACTTTAATATGAACTCCGGAGTCACTCTCCACGGTGTGATGGTGACAGTGTGCGCATCGTGTGTGATTCCTTTATGACGTTGTGGAGCTTGTTTACTCCGGCTTGAGGTGTGCTTTTGCAGCCCTACACAATGAATGGTGTTTGCTATCCAACAAGAGAGTGTTTGAGAGTAGCATTTATTTATTCAATTATGTGATCATTGTTGAGAGTGTCCACTAGTGAAAGTATGATCCCTAGGCCTTGTTTCTAAGCATTGAAACACCGTTTCCAACAAGTTCTGCTACATGTTCGCTTGCTGCCATTTTTATTTCAGATTGCAATTACTACTTATAATCATCCATATTACTTGTATTTCACTATCTCTTCGCCGAACTAGTGCACTTATACATCTGACAAGTGTATTAGGTGTGTTGGGGACACAAGAGACTTCTTGTATCTTAATTGCAGGGTTGCTTGAGAGGGATATCTTTGACCTCTACCTCCCTGAGTTCGATAAACCTTGGGTGATTCACTTAAGGGAAACTTGCTGTTGTTCTACGAACCTCTGCTCTTGGAGGCCCAACACTGTCTACAGGAATAGAAGCGTGCGTAGACATCAAGCTCTTTTCTGGCGCCGTTGCCGGGGAGGTAAGGTAAAAGGTATTCACATCCTTGGGTGCGGGTGCTCGAAGTTATTTCCTTTAGATTGTGCAATTGCATATATTTTTTTTCTTGTTTTTATTTTTTCACTAGTTAGGCATAATGGAAAACAACAAAAAAATTAGTGAGCTTTTTAATCTTTTTCGTGAGTTAAGACATGAATTGTTTGATGCGAAAATTAAAAAACCTATGGAACCTTATTTGCATGCTAGTAGCAATGTTATTAGTATGAACGCAATTACTGCTAATGCTATGGAAAAGTCTAAGCTTGGGGAAACTAGTTTTTATGATCTTTTTAGCTTCCCAGCTTTAGGGGAGAAAATTTGCTCTGATAATACTTTATCTCCCATATGCGATAACTCTAATGATGCTTGTGATATTTTAAATCCACCTACTGAAAGTATTCCTTTCAAGATACCTACGAAAATTGTTAAACTTGCTATGAACAATTGCTATTTTGGAGATGGGACTGTCCATCCTAGTGATCATTTACTCTTTATACATGAATTATGCGAGTTGTTCGAGAGTGCAGGTATTTCAAAGGACCAAGTTAAGAGGAAGCTATTCTCTATATCTCTGAAGGGCAGAGCTGCGGAATGGTATAAGATGCTGAAGAATGGTCGATCTATTGGTTGGGAGGAAATTGTACCTCTCTTTTATTCTAAATTTTATCCTCCTCATGAAGTTCATGTTGATAGGAATTACATTTATAACTTTTTTCCTCGTGATGGAGAGAGTATTTCCCAAGCATGGGGAGATTGAAGTCACTAATGCTCAAATGTCCCCTTCATGAGCTCTCCCGTAATGTTATTATTAATAATTTTTATGCAAGGCTTTCAGGACACCACAAGGACTATCTAGATGCCTGTTTGGAGGGATCTTTCACAAGCAAGGAGATTGAAGCTAAGTGGAATCTTCTCAAAGAAATTCAAAGGAATACTGAAAATTGGGATAATGACAAAGGTAAAGAATCAGGTATAAACTACGAGTATGATTGCATTAAGTCTTTCGCTCAAACTGCTGATTTTCAAGAGCTTAGTGCTAAATATGGTCTTGATCCTCAAATTATGGTCGATTGCTATAGAGCCTTTGCTTCTCATATTAATGTTCCTAAAGAAAATTGGTACATGTATCATGAACCTTTTAAAGACATCAGCATGAAGGATGAAACTGTTATTAATGATTGCAATGAACATGCTCAAACTTCTGAAAATGCTATTTCCTATAAGCATGTTAATTTTTGTGGAGTTCATAGACCTTGTGAAAAGAATGAAATTGAAGAAGAATATTGTATCCATCACAGGAATGAAAAAACTAGAAAGTGGTCTAGGGCTCTAGATGATCTTGGTGAAAAAGTTTGTGCCCTCTATCCCTTTCTTTGTGAACTTTGCCATAGAGTGGGTCATTTTAATTTTCAATGCTCCTCCAATGATAATTCGAACCTCATGAGTGCTGCAAATTTGTATTGTGATGATGAAATCACTCCTAATCAGCATGATGAACTTACATTATTTTTGGAGTGTGAAGAGTTATTGAGAAAAACTTCTTTGGTGGATATGAGTGCTCTTGATATTAATAGTGTCCTGCATGGTGATACGTCTCCAACGTATCGATAATTTCTTATGTTCCATGCTACTTTATTGATGATACCTACATGTTTTATGCATACTTTATGCCATATTTATGCATTTTCCGGCACTAACCTATTAACGAGATGCCGAAGAGCCAGTTGTTGTTTTTCGTTGTTTTTGGTTTCGAAATCCTAGTAAGGAAATATTCTCGGGTTGGACGAAATCAACGCCAGGATCTTATTTTTCCACGAAGCTTCGGAAGTCCGAGAGGAAATGAAGTGGGGCGACGAGGCGACGCCACACCAGGGCGGCGCGGCCCAGGCCCTGGCCGCGCCGGCCTGTGGTGTCGGCCCCTTGTGGCGCCCCCTGACCTACCCTTCCGCATACTTAAGCCGTCGTCGAGAATAACTCCGTACGAGAGCCACGATATGGAAAACCTTCCCGAGACGCCGCCGCTGTAATCCCATCTCGGGGGATTCGGGAGATCGCCTCCGGCACCGAGGAGGGGAATCATCTCCCGGAGGACTCTTCACCGCCATGGTCGCCTCGGAGTGATGAGTGAGTAGTTCACCCTGGACTATGGGTCCATAGCAGTAGCTAGATGGTCGTCTTCTCCTAATTGTGCTATCATTGTTGGATCTTGTGAGCTGCCTAACATGATCAAGATCATCTATCTGTAATGCTACATGTTGCGTTTGTTGGGATCCGATGAATAAGTGAATGCTATGATATGTTGATTATCAATATCATCTATGTGTTGTTTATGATCTTGCATGCTCTCCGTTGCTAGTAGAGGCTCTGGCCAAGTTTTGCTTGTAACTCCAAGAGGGAGTATTTATGCTCGATAGTGGGTACATGTCTCCATTAAATCTGGGAGTGACAGAACCTCTAAGGTTGTGGATGTGCTGTTGCCACTAGGGATAAAACATCAATGCTATGTCTAAGGATATATTTGTTGATTACATTACGCACCATACTTAATGCAATTGTCTGTTGTTTGCAACTTAATACTGGAGGGGGTTCGGATGATAACGAAGGTGGACTTTTTAGGCATAGATGCATGTTGGATAGCGGTCTATGTACTTTGTCGTAATGCCCAATTAAATCTCACAATACTCATCATAACATGTATGTGCATGGTCATGCCCTCTTTATTTGTCAATTGCCCAACTGTAATTTGTTCACCCAACATGCTTATTCTTATCGGAGAGACACCACTAGTGACTGTGGACCCCGGTCCATTCTTTTACATAGAATACAATCAACTGCAATACTCGTTCTCTGTTCTGCAAACATCATCATCCACACTATACATCTAATCCTTTGTTACAAGCCGGTGAGATTGACAACCTCACTGTTACGTTGGGACAAAGTACTTTGGTTGTGTTGTGCGGGTTCCACGTTGGCGCCGGAATCCCTGGTGTGCCGCACTACACTCCGCCGCCATCAACCTTCAACGTGCTTCTTGGCTCCTACTGGTTCGATAAACCTTAGTTTCTTACTGAGGGAAAACTTGCCGCTGTACGCATCACACCTTCCTCTTGGGGTTCCCAACGGACGCGTGTTGTACGCGTATCACATGGGTGTATTTCTTATTGCATTGATAATTGCCACACAAATACTTACATACAAAATATTATAGAAGATGACACTTTGCCAAAATATGATAGGACCGCTGTGTGTTTTGAACTTATTAATGAAAAGGAGGAATCCTCCCAAGTTTCTTCTATTGTTTCTGGAAATAAATCAGGTTATGTGGAGAAGCTTCCTTTCAAGCCTCTTCCTCCTAAAGGAGGGAACGAGGAGAAGGAGACGAAGAGGAGGAGGAGGAGGAGGAACAAGAAGAAGAAGAAGAAGAAGAAGAAGAAGAAGAAGAAGAGGGGGAATAAAAAGAAAGAGGTAACGGCATATCCCCGCGTGTATGAGATAACGATAGGTAACCGTAAGTATGTTGCTCCTAATGATTATTATGATAATGAATCTGAGTACAATGATCTTCCTATGCCCTTTACCTATATTAGTGATCATGATTTGGAAGAGCACACTACTTTTGATACTGAAAATCTCTTTGGTACCGATTATGAAAGTAATGATGTTAGCACTATCCATGTTCCCTCAAACGATGATATTGAAAGCTCTAAGCTTGGGGATGTTGTGCTTGAAGATCCTATATTTGAGACCTTTACTTTTAGTGAAAATGATGATATTATATCTTCGGGCTTAGATAATCGTTATAGAGATGGCTATGACATAGGTTATAATTATCCTTATGAAACTTGTCATAGTTATGATGGGATTGCCAAAAACCATCCCTTAGTATGCAACTTGTTTACCATGTTCAAATTCTTGATAATGATCCTGCTCCAATTACTATTAATGAGAAGAGTTTTTCTTATGCCAAAAATAATGATACTTTTATGCATATGAACAATGATAAGAATGTTTTAAGTGATGGTTATATTGTGGATTTCATCAATGATGCTACTGAAAGTTATTATGAGAGAGGGAAACATGGTTATATGCATCTTAATAATATTAAGTTTCCCCTCTTTATGTTGAGAATCTTGAAGTTGCGCTTGTGTTGCCTTTCTATGCTTGTTGCTTTGTGCTTTCAGTACTTGTTTTCTTACAAGATTCGTTTGCATAGAAAGTGGGTTAGACTTAAATGTGTGTGGTATTTGCTTTTTGATGCTCTCTTATATTCAACTCTCATCTTTATAAGAGCATCTTGAAAATTATCATGCCTAGCTAAAAGGCTTTAAAGAAAAGCGCTCTTGGGAGACAACCCATTGTTTTATTTCTGCAATTTTCGTTTTATTTTTTGTGTCAAGGTACTGCCTACTACTGTAGCAATATCTTTGTATCTTTATTTTCTTGCATTGTTGTGCCAAGTAAAGTCTTTGATAGAAAGTTGATACTAGATTTGGATTTCTGCGCAGAAACAGATTTTTAGCTGTCACGGTTTTGAGTTGTTCTCTCTGTAGAAAAATCTTAAAATCTTGAAACAATTCATGAGTAATCCTCAGATATGTATGCAACTTTCATTCAACTGGAGCTTTTCCATCTGAGCATGTTAAGTGCCTCGAAAAAATCCGTCTTTACGGTTTCTATTTGTGATTCTGCCTTTTATTTCGCATTGCCTCTTTTACTGTGTTTGTGTTATCACCAGAATTTGACCGAGTCAGAAGTGGGCCGCGATCAAGATGGACTTGAAGATATATATATAGAAGAAATACGTGAATCGGCCTTACATGCAAAGTTTGGGCTCGTTTGCCCTTGTATCTGTAAAATATTAGATTACGTGTCGGTTTAGAAGTTAGAGTTTTACCCGTGCACGGTTAGGTGCACGCTTGGATTAGAAAGTCCCTTGGACTATAAATATGTATCTAGGGTTTTTGGAATAAACAACAACTCACGTTTAACCAAACAAACCAATCTCGGCGCATCGCCAACTCCTTCGTCTCGAGGGTTTCTATCCGGTAAGCGACATGATGCCGATCTAGGCAGCACAAGCTCCACGTTGTTCATGCGTTGCTCGTACTGAAGCCTTGTTGATGGCGAGCAACGTAGTTATCATAGATGTGTTAGGGTTAGCATAGTGCTTCGTATAACATGCTTACGTAGTGCAACCCATGTCTAGCCGCCCTCACACCTATCTTAGGTGTGGGGGCGGCACCCCGCTTGATCTTTATTTAGTAGATCGATCCGTTACGATTGCTCCTTGTTCTACAAGGATTAGTTTAATATCTGCAATAGTTAGGCCTTACAAAGGGGGGAGGATCCAGCGGCACGTAGGGTGGCGTTCGCAAGTCCTAAACAGGATGTTCCGAGGATCAACTTCGTGTTGGTTTTTAGGCCTTGTTTAGGATCGGCGAGCACCGTGCGTGGCCGCGAGGCCCAACCTGGAGTAGGATGATCCGATTATGCGGTGAAAACCCTAAATCGTCGTAGATCTCATTAGCTTTATCTTGATCAAGCAGGACCACCATATATTCGTGCACCCCGTACGAATCATGGGTGGATCGGCTCCTTGAGCCGATTCACGGATAACGAGCCGATCGAGGCTCGTATTTAATGTTTACGTGTATGCCATGCAGGAAATTAAGCGAGGCATCTCCATCACCTTCTGGCCGGGTATAGGTCAGGTGGCACGCCCTGCACCCAGCATCGGACGTGTGACCAGTGCTTTGCGGGCCGTCGCTCGGAGGGGTCTCAGCCAGCGCAGCTCTAGGCTCTTCCCGGCTCTACGGTGTTGACCGTCGCTGCCCGTCGGTGGGTTTCGACGTCAACACATTCTGCACGCCCGGTGGGACAATCTTCTACATCAACCACATCGCCATCTACATCCGAGATGGCGGACGGCACGCCAGTCACCTACGAGGAGCTGCCTGACGAGCTCAAGAAGAGATATGACGAGATCAAGGCCACCCTCGAAGCCGACCTCATCGGCTCATATCACGAGAACCCGTTCACATGGCGTCAGGCGGAAGGGGTTCTCACCGGAAGGCGCACTCGATGGGGTGGACCTATCTGTCCCGTCGGAGGAACGCACCAGGGCCGTGCGCCAGGAGATTAGTGGCATGGTGACTCACTCGTTGCGTCTCCATTCTGAGAGCCTGGTGAATACTCTGGAGCATGTCGCCGTTCGGATGATCAAGGAGGTCATGAAGAATCAGCACTCTCTATTGGAACCAGCTCTCGGGACCTACCGAGGAAAAGTGCCACTTCAGTCCCGTCTACCGTCGTCATTCACATCGGCGGCACCAGTAGTGCCTAATTCACCGTCGTGCGCCGTTGATTGTGGGTTAACGACACTTACCCAGGGAAGTGCCAGCCAGGATACTCGTTCAACATCAACATGATAGAACTGGGGCACCACCTGATGAAAAGCGAGGGCAACTGCTCTCGTAGCAAAGATAAGGAAGAGGCTGCTCCATGCGATCGGCCCCGACACGCCAAAACATCTTGGTGATGATCAAGGTAGTAGCCGATGCTAGTAATCGGCCCGTAGTATCCGTATCTGCTCTCCCAGTATGTGGCGTCGACCTCACAGGTGACGGAAAGCTAGGGTATGGGTTTACATCAGCTGATGAGCTAGAAGAAGTCGACATCGGTCCTGGGGATAAGCGCGACCGACTTTTATCAGCAAGAAGTTAGATCCACATCTCAGGGGACGGATGATAGCCCTGTTGAAGGAATACCCAGATTGCTTTGCATGGGATTACACGGAGATGCCTGGTTGGACAGGAGCATCATTGAGCATCGGCTCCCTAAGAAAGGATTTCGGCCGTTCCAACAACGAGCACGTCAGATGAGGGCCGAAATTCTGGAAGAAGTCAAGAAAGAAATCGAGAAAATGTTGGATCAGGCCATGCGGTATCTTGAGTGGATCTCCAGTATCGTTCCTGTGGAAAAGAAGGACGGCCGATGGCGCGTGGCCATCGATTTCGAGATCTTAACAGAGCCACTCCAAAGGACGAATATCCAATGCCCGTGGCAGAAACGTTGATAACGCCGCTGGCGGCCACAAGGTGTTGAGCTTCATGGATGGCAACGCCGGTTATAACCAGATTTTCATGGCTCCGGAAGATATACACAAGACCGCATTCAGAGTACCAGGGGCAGTAGGCTTTTGAATACGTGGTCATGACCTTTGGGTTGAAGAATGCTGGTGCAACGTACCAACGAGCCATGAATTATATATTTCATGATCTGATCGGCAAGTTGGTGGAGATCTATATCGACGACGTGGTGGTCAAATCGGTCTCCATGGAGGGGCACTTGGACGATCTACGGCGCGTCCTAGACCGAACTCGGAAACGGGCTGAGAATGAATCCGAAGAAGTGTGCCTTTGGCGTGACGGCTGGTCAATTCCTAGGTTTTCTGGTTCATGAACGGGGAATTGAGATCGGCCTGAAAAGTCAGGAGGCGGTGCGTACCATGCAGCCGCCAACCACGAAAAAGGAGCTCCAACGCTTCATCGGCAAGATCAATTTTGTCCGGCGGTTCATCTCTAATCTGTCAGGACGAATCGAGCCGTTCATGGCGCTGGTGAAGACTAAATCTGACGACGAGTTTCACTGGGGGGCAGAACAGCAACAGGCGTTTGATGAGATTAAGCGATATCTGACGAGCGCCTGTGCTAGTTCCGCCCCAGCAAGACAGGCCGTTCTACATCTACCTGTCAGTAGCTGACACGTCCATCGCTTCGGTGGTGGTGCAACTCTACGATGGCGTTGAGAAAGTCGTTTTCTACCTCAGCAGAAGGATGCTGGACGCGGAGACAAGATATCCTGAGGTCGAGAAACTTTGCCTCTGCCTGTTCTTTACCTGCACCAAGCTTCATCACATCCTTTTGACGGCAGAGATCATCGTCATCGCAAATCAGACGTTGTCAAGCACATGTTGTCGGCCCCTGTTTTGAAAGGCCGACTCGGTAAGTGGATGTTTGCGCTATCGAATTTGATCTCCGGTACCAGCCTGCGAAGCAGTCAAGGGCCAAGCGTTGGCCGATCTTATCGCTGAACGGATCAGTACCAATATAGCAGCACTATCTATACGTGCATGGGCTATGTTCTTCGATGGATCGGTTTGTGACGATGGTTGTGGCATCGGCATTCTGCTCGTGTCGCCTCGGGGGGCAGAATACTCCTTCTCCATCAGATTATCTACCCCTTGCACCAACAACGTAGCAGAATATGAGGCAATACGTAAGGGAATGGAGTTGCTATTGGAAGCCGGAGCGGAAGCTGTAGAGCTCTTTGGAGACTCAAAGTTGGTGATTAACCAGCTCACGGATGAATATAATTGCGAAAGTGAATCGCTTTTCCCATATTGGGTGGAATGCCGTGAGTTGATGACACAGTTTCGGTACATCAACTTTAATTGGATCCCAAGATCCCAAAATACCGAGGCCAACAATCTCGCACAAATGGCGTCAGGCTACATAGATACTGACGGATCAAGTTCAGATACAATTCCTGGAACAGGATGATTGGAGAGCCGAGATCTTCGATTATTTAAAAGATTCGGCTCGGGGGGCACCTAAACGGGTAAGATACAAAGCCATGAAGTATGTCCTTATAGGAGACGACATGTTCTACAGGACATTGGAAGGGTTGCTACTCAAGTGCCTAGGACCGACTGAGTCTAATCGGCTCTTACATGAGGTGCATGAAGGCGCCTGTGGAACTCATCATCGGCTCATAAGATGAAGTGGTTGATCAGGCGATCAGGGTTTTATTGGCCCACTATGCTTGAAGATTGCTTCAATTATTACAAGGGGTGCCAAGCGTGTCAGATGTTTGGAAAGATTCAGATGGTGCCAGCATCAGCGATGAACCCTATCATCAAGCCTTGGCCGTTTCGGGGTGGGGCATGGATATGATCGGCAAAATCCATCCGGCGTCAAGTAAAAAACATGAATGGATTTTGGTTATCACAGATTACTTCACCAAGTGGGTGGAAGCCGTCCCTATGAAAAAGGTGAAATCAGAAGATGTGATCAAGTTTGTGAAAGAACACGTCATTCATAGGTTCGGGATTCCCCAAACTATCACGACCGATGGAGGTTCGGTCTTTACTTCTAAAGAATTCAGGAAGTTCTGCGATGACTGGGATTAAATTGATCCGATCATCCCCGTACTATGCTCAAGCTAACGGGCAGGCTGAGGCGTCCAATCGAGTCTGATCAAGCTGATCAAGAGAAAAATTGACGAGAACCCTAAGGATTGGCATGAGAAGTTATCAGAAGCATTATGGGCCTACCGCATGTCGTGCCATGGAGCTATAAAGACTTCGCCGTACCAGCTTGTCTATGGACAGGAAGCCGTATTGCCTTGGGAAATTACGGCTGGATCAAGACGTGTCACGTTTCAGAATGATCTGACAGCTGAAGAATATGCAGCTTTGATGAGCGACACTATTGAGGACGCAACAGAACTTAGGCTTTGGTCGTTGGAGAAGATTAAGGAGAACAAAGCCAGGGTGGCTCGTGCCTACAATAAAAAGGTTAGACCAAAGGAGTTCCAAGTTGGTGATCTAGTATGGGAAGCTGTGTTGCCATTGGGAACCAGGGATAAGGCATATGGTAAATGGTCTCCTAATTGGCACGGTCCGTACAAAGTTGTCCAGGCCTTGAAGGGTAATGCATACATGCTTGGAGGAGTTGAGCGGCGAAAAGTTCCCAGTGGCTGTCAATGGTCAACACCTCAAGAAATATTTCCCAAGCATGTGGGACGACGACGAGATGTGACGAAGCGATAAGATGTGGGGGCCGATTTAAAAATCGGCCAGTAAAAAATAAAAATCATCACAGCCGATGCGCAGACATCGACTTGAGAAATGTATGGAGATAACAGTATGCAAATACAGCCGATGCACGGGCATCGACTTCAGAAAAACAAAGCCGATACACTGATATCGACTCTAGAGGAATAAGCTCAGATTAACAAGTTAACGGAATCGGTTCAGACCAGAAATCGTGATATGAGATACGAATCTTCTAATGGTTGCCGAGGGATTCAATCTGGTGGTTTGGACGAGAATTAGGCCTGTTGAGGTGTTTAGGCAACAGCTTGGCCTCGGACAGCAATGTGAGCCGATGATCTGCTATCGGCTCCCTGTATGACAACGCCATTCGACAATCGGCAAGGTTAACAAGGAAGCGAAGTTAATTAAGGGATTTTTTCTGCATTAATAAGGGGATTCCTTACAAAGAAAGAGCCGATTGCTCAAGGTAGAAAAGGGCAAAAGCCAGCTACTACTACGGTCCCTAATCTAGGGGCCGTGGCTGCCCTCGTCGTCGTCGCTGCCTCGGCGCAGCTGCTGAGAGGCTCCTCATCGGAGCTCCCGCAGCCTTCTACGGGAGCCTCATCTTCTCGTCGTCATCCTCGCGTCGTCATCCCACCAGTGCGGAGGCGCTTCGCTGGTGGGTAGCCTTCAAGGGAGTCGTCATCGTCATCGTCTTCCTCCGCCTCTTCCTCGGAGGAGGTGAGGTCATCCCAGGAGAAGCGGTCATCTTCGCTCTCTGCCGCCTCTTCCCCTTCGATGAGGAATTGAAGGTCGCCCTCGCCGTCGGTCAGGGATTTGTCATCCTCGGACCAGATGGAGGAATCGTGTTCCTCCTTGTCCCACGTCGTTGGGGCGAGGATGTCGTGCGCCGCCAACGAACCCCATTCCGGCGTCGGCTCGCGGGAGGGGGAGGAATCATGAAAGACCGACGAGGGAGAAGAGGAAGAGGAAGACATTGCTACAGGAGGAGAGGGATTTTTGGGTGCCATGGAACAGAGGATGAAGAGGGCTAATCGATCAGCACGGTTAAATAATGGAAGCTTGGTGGAAATTTAACGCCATTACAGTTTCCAAGGAGGCAGTGCCCAAGGACAACGGTCAAATCACGTAGAACAGTTGAGAAGACAGGGCATCATGATGAAGAATGCTGCGACGGTTCTGCTCTGCCACGACATGACCCGACGATAGAAAGCGTAATGATTTTGGAAATGTCATTTCCAAAACCAGGGGGGCATGTGTTATCACCAGAATTTGACCGAGTCAGAGGTGGGCCGCGATCAAGATGGACTTGAAGATATATATATAGAAGAAATACGTGAATCGGCCTTACATGCAAAGTTTGGGCTCGTTTGCCCTTGTATCTATAAAATATTAGATTACGTGTCGGTTTAGAAGTTAGAGTTTTACCCGTGCACGGTTAGGTGCACGCCTTGGATTAGAAAGTCCCTTGGACTATAAATATGTATCTAGGGTTTTGGAATAAACAACAACTCACGTTCAACCAAACAAACCAATCTCGGCGCATCGCCAACTCCTTCGTCTCGAGGGTTTCTATCCGGTAAGCGACATGCTGCCTAGATCGCATCTTGCGATCTAGGCAGCACAAGCTCCACGTTGTTCATGCGTTGCTCGTACTGAAGCCTTGTTGATGGCGAGCAACGTAGTTATCATAGATGTGTTAGGGTTAGCATAGTGCTTCGTATAACATGCTTACGTAGTGCAACCCTTGCATGTCTAGCCGCCCTCACACCTATCTTAGGTGTGGGGGCGGCACCCCGCTTGATCTTTATTTAGTAGATCTGATCCGTTACGATTGCTCCTTGTTCTACAAGGATTAGTTTAATATCTGCAATAGTTAGGCCTTACAAAGGGGGGAGGATCCAGCGGCACGTAGGGTGGCGTTCGCAAGTCCTAAACAGGATGTTCCGGGATCAACTTCGTGTTGGTTTTTAGGCCTTGTTTAGGATCGGCTTACGAGCACCGTGCGTGGCCGCGAGGCCCAACCTGGAGTAGGATGATCCGATTATGCGGTGAAAACCCTAAATCGTCGTAGATCTCATTAGCTTTATCTTGATCAAGCAGGACCACCATATATTCGTGCACCCCGTACGAATCATGGGTGGATCGGCTCCTTGAGCCGATTCACAGGATAACCTGAGAGCCGATCGAGGCTCGTATTTAATGTTTACGTGTATGCCATGCAGGAAATTAAGCGAGGCATCTCCATCACCTTCCTGGCCAGGTATAGGTCAGGTGGCACGCCCTCCCAGCATCGGACGTGTGACCAGAAGTGCTTTGCGGGCCGTCGCTCGGAGGGGTCTCAGCCAGCCGCAGCTCTAGGCTCTTCCCGGCTCTACGGTGTTGACCCGTCGCTGCCCGTCGGTGGGTTTCTGACGTCAACAGTTTGAGTGGGTTTCTTTGCTCCATTAAATTTCAGTAACCTTGGGTAATGTCCAGAAGTGTTGGGAATGATTGTGTCCTTGCTGAGCATGTGAATTTTTGATTATGCACTAACCCTATAATGAGATTGCTTTGAGTTTGGTGTGAAGGAAGTTTTCAAGGATCAAGAGAGGAGGATGATATAATATGATCAAGAAGGGTGAAAAGTCTAAGCTTGGAGATGCCCCCGTGGTTCATCCCTGCATATTTCGAGAAGACTCAAGCGTCTAAGCTTGGGGATGCCCAAGGCATCCCCTTCTTCATCAATAACTTATCAGGTCACCTCTAGTGAAACTATATTTTAATTCCGTCATCTTATGTGCTTTACTTGGAGCGTCTGTGTGCTTTTATTTTCGTTTTGTTATCTTAGTTCTCTGAATAAATCAGATCCTAGCAATCCTTGTGTGGGAGAGAGACACGCTCCGCTTTTTCATATGAACACTTGTGTGCTTCGTTTTATTTTTAATGTTCATGGCAAAAGCTGAAAGCCGCATCATTTATTGCTATTTGGTTGGACACAGAAAATGCTTCATGTGGTAGTTGGTATATTGTCTTGAATAATTTGATACTTGGCAATTGTTTTGAGCTCTCAAGTAGATCATGTTTAAGCTCTTGCATCATGTATTTTAAACCTATTAGTGGAGAACTACCGTAGAGCTTGTTGAAATTTGGTTTGCATGATTGGTCTCTCTAAGGTCTAGATATTTTCTGGTAAAAGTGTTTGAGCAACAAGGAAGACGTGTAGAGTCTTATAATGCTTGCAATATGTTCTTATGTAAGTTTTGTTGTACCGGTTTATACTTGTGTTTGCTTCAAACAACCTTGCTAGCCAAAGCCTTGTACTGAGAGGGAATGCTTCTCGTGCATCTAAAACCTTGAGCCAAAACCTATGCCATTTGTGTCCACCATAACTACCTACTATGTGGTATTTTTCTGCCATTCCAAGTAAATACTTCATGTGCTACCTTTAAACAATTCAAAACTTTTACTCCTTATTTGTGTCAATGTTTTATAGCTCATGAGGAAGTATGTGGTGTTTTATCTTTCAATCTTGTTGGGCGGACTTTCACCAATGGACTAGTGGCACATCCGCTTATCCAATAATTTTGCAAAAAGAGCTGGCAACGGGGTTCCCAGCCCCAATTAATTAACTTTCATTAATAATTCTCTTCACATGTTTTGCCCTGATTTATCAGTAAGCAACTTAATTTTGCAATAGACACTCCTCCATGGTATGTGAAATGTTGGAAGGCACCCGAGATTCGGTTAGCCATGGCTTGTGAAAGCAAAGGTTGGGAGGAGTGTCATCTATAAATAGAACTAAAATACATGTGTAAACAAAAGAGAAGAGGGATGATCTACCTTGCTGGTAGAGATAACGTCCTTCATGGGAGCCGCTCTTTGAAAGTCTGTTTGACAAGGGGTTAGAGTGCCCACTACCATTCGTTGACAACAACAAACACCTCTCAAAACTTTACTTTTATGCTCTCTTTATGATTTCAAAACTTAAAAAGCTCTAGCACATGATTTAATCCCTGCTTCCCTCTGCGAAGGGCCTATCTTTTACTTTATGTTGAGTCAGTTTACCTACTTCTTTCTATCTTAGAAGCAAACACTTGTGTCAACTTTGTGTGCATCATTTCTTATGTGCTTGCTTATTGCACTCATCATATTACTTTGTGTTGACAATTATCCATGACATATACATGTTAAAAGTTGAAAGCAATTGCTGAAACTTAAATCTTCCTTTGTGTTGCTTCAAAACCTTTTATTAAGAATCTATTGCTTTATGAGTTAATTCTTATGCAAGACTTTTTGATGCTTGTCTTGAAAGTACTATTCATGAAAAGTTTTTTCTATATGATTCAGTTGTTTAGTCATTATCTATTTGTTAGCAAACTATAGACCATTGCTTTGAGTCACTTCATTCATCTCATATGCTTTACAATAGTATTGATCAAGATTATGTTGGTAGCATGTCACTTCAGAAATTATTCTTTTTATCATTTACCTACTCGAGGGCGAGTAGGAACTAAGCTTGGGGATGCTTGATACGTCTCCAACGTATCTATAATTTCTGATGTTCCATGCTTATATTATACCAATTGCTACATGTTTTATATACACTTTATATCATTTTTATGCATTTTCGGGACTAACCTATTAACAAGATGCTGAAGTGTCAGTTTTTTTTTTTTGGTTTCAGAAATTCTACACAGGAAATATTCTCGGAATTGGACCCCACAAGGGAAGTCAATATTTTGCCGAGACGGACCCAGAGCGAGAGAGGCAGGGGGGCCAAGGGGCCCCACACCATGCCATGGCGCGGGCCCACCTGGCGCCGCCGCGGTGGTGTGGGCACCACAGGGCCCCTCCGAGGCCGCCTTTCCGCCTATATATTCTCCCGAAGTAAAACCCTAGGTTCCCCGGCCTTCCTCCACAAAAAGTTACGTAGCCGCCGCCATCGAAGCCAAGTTCGGGGACGAAGTCTGTTCGGCACGCCGCCGGACGGGGTGACCCGGAATCCATCTCCATCGACTCCATCGCCATCTTCATCGCCGTTGCTATCTCCCATGATGAGGAGGGAGTAATTCTCCCCCGAGGATGAGGGCTCTACCGGTATCTATGTGGTTCATCTCTCTCTCCCATGGTGTGATCTTTATGTGATCATGAGCTTTGTAATCTAGTTGAATATGTAGATGTTACTCTTGTCTATTATGCACTCTAGAGGTTACTTTAATATGAACTCCGGAGTCACTCTCCACGGTGTGATGGTGACAGTGTGCGCATCGTGTGTGATTCCTTTATGACGTTGTGGAGCTTGTTTACTCCGGCTTGAGGTGTGCTTTTGCAGCCCTACACAATGAATGGTGTTTGTTATCCAACAAGAGAGTGTTTGAGAGTAGCATTTATTTATTCAATTATGTGATCATTGTTGAGAGTGTCCACTAGTGAAAGTATGATCCCTAGGACTTGTTTCTAAGCATTGAAACACCGTTTCCAACAAGTTCTGCTACATGTTCGCTTGCTGCCATTTTTATTTCAGATTGCAATTACTACTTATAATCATCCATATTACTTGTAGTTCACTATCTCTTCGCCGAACTAGTGCACCTATACATCTGACAAGTGTATTAGGTGTGTTGGGGACACAAGAGACTTCTTGTATCTTAATTGTAGGGTTGCTTGAGAGGGATATCTTTGACCTCTACCTCCCTGAGTTCGATAAACCTTGGGTGATTCACTTAAGGGAAACTTGCTGCTGTTCTACGAACCTCTGCTCTTGGAGGCCCAACACTGTCTACAGGAATAGAAGCGTGCGTAGACATCAGCTATCACAAGGAAAGAGAGCTCGGGTATAGAAATAACCGAGGCACGCGGAGACGAGGATGTATTCCCGTGTTCCCTTCCTTTGCAAGAAGGTATGTCACGTTTGGAGGAGTGGAGGTCCCACGAAGGATTCCCCGCGCCACGAAGGCTCACCCTATTCTCCGAACCACACCCACGAAGGATAATGGCCCTTTCCTTATGGTTAGCTTTTCCTCCGCTCCGGAGATGGCAAGCTCCACAACCACTTCACAAGCTCCACGAAGGAGAAGCCCGGGCCTCTTCACAATCTTCTTGAAGAGATCACCGGAGCACCAACCGCCAAGCCAACTAGGAGGTCTCCCTCCAAGAGTAACAAGCTCACGGTCTCTCACTCGAACTAATCGTGGTGGAGAGCTCAACACTATGCAATGATGCAAAGCAAGAACACTAGAGGTGTTCAAATCCTTCACTCTCAAATCCCACCCAAACAACAAATGCTAGGATGAGATTGGAGAGGAAGAACAATGGGGAAAGTCAACAAAAGACTCCAAGATCTAGATCCCAAGAGTTCCCCTCACTTAGAGGAGAAATGGATTGGTGGAAGTGTAGATCTAGATCTCCTCTCTTAGATCCCTCAAGAATGAGCAAGAATCATGGGGGAGACAAGAGAGAGAGCAAGTTCTTCAAAGGCAACAATGGAGGTGGGAGAATAGAAGAACTAGTTATCTCAAGGGGGAAGAAAGGGCTATTTATAGCCCAAGAGCATATACCCGTTGGGGAAAAAGACGAGAAAACAGCGAGAAAATCGGGCAGAAAAAGTGGCCCGGCCGCTGCCAGTCGGCCGACCGGTTTGGGTGCTGAGGAGGGTGGTGGCCGTCCGGTCGGGCCGGCCCAGCAACCGGGCGGGGCAGGCGCAGCACGGCGGATAGCCGGGCGGAGCAGCGCGAGGTGGGCCGCGCGCGGGCGGTGAGGCCGGCAGGATGTGTGCCCGGTTGGGCCGGCGCGCGGGCGGCCCGGTAGGCTGCCGGCTCCTGGGCCGGATGGATCACGGCCCACGGGATCCCGCCGGCTAGCACGAGCGCTCGGGCCGGTTTCGGCCGGGTGGGCCGTCCTATGGCCCGGCAGGCCGGTCGGCCGGCCGGCTGCCCCTCCCCTTTTCTTCTTTTTCTTTTTATTCTTTTCTCCTTTTTCCTTTTTCTTTGATAACGAATGCTCCCGAACTCCGATTCGAATGAAACCAATTTTGTTTGGAAGATAACAACAAATGCTATCCAATAGAAAGTGAAACCACACAAATCTGTAGGAGGGGATTTTATCATGAATATAAAAGGTAGAACCTTATATCATGAATAGCCGGTAAAATCACCCAACCTCGAAAATGCAATAGAAGATGCATGCGAACTCCGTTTTCGATGAACTTGGGCTTGTTGTAAAGCTAGCAACAAGCTCAAGAACCTCACAAAAGAAACACCAAGAAGTAATAAGGATATGCAAAGTATGCAAAGGATTGAGCTCCCTAAGATGATGTGATCAAGTTACTCAACCGAAAGCCCCTCTTGATAGTGCGGCTATCTATCCTATAATCCGGTCTCCCAACAACCACCTTGAGACCGGTAAAAGGAAAACCTATCAAGGCCATACCTTTGCCTTGCGCATCCCGCTTGATCTTGATGATAACTCTTCAAGCTCTACACAAGCCGGAATGCCTCACTTGATCAATGTTGCTTCGTGAAGACTCACAAATACTCCCCCATACACTATGATGGGAAAGCTCCATTGATGCACATCTTCACATGTCCATTATCACCAAATGGACGGCAAGCTTCAAGCATGTGATCCACTTGAGATGCTCATCTTGAACTTGCCCAACTCAACCTTGTATCTTCTCATACTCACTTAAGATAGAGCATGGCTAATATTGAGTTCCACATAAGAACTCCATCTTCATTTCTTCTTCTTGATCATATCACATATATATCTTCAAACCGATGATCTTGATGCCAATACACAAGATGTATCTTTATTTACATGGCATCCATACTTGAATCCAACACATGGAATACAAGTAGAACCTATGGAATATTCCTTCATATAAACTCAATGAAAACATTAGTCCATAGGAGTTGTCATTAATTACCAAAACCACACATAGGGGCAATGTACCCTTACAACCTACAAGAGGCATGCCACAACAAGCGACCTGCAAGCATGTATTCAGAAGAAAGGCGAAACATCGCGAAACTTCCTCGCACGAAGGTTGGCAACCAGGAACGAGTGCGAAAACGTGGATAATCGCAAAGCTATGCACGCTTTCATCGGTGGACTGCAGAGAGGAGGATTGCTCCGGCACAAGCTCACCTGCCTGATCAATGAAAACAATTTTACGTTGGATGACATGATCGGCATCACAGTAATCACACCGCCGACGACGACGCAAGTGGAGAACTTGCCGCTACAACCATACCCCTTCATCAGCAGAGAAAAGCTGCGATAATGGCGGCACCAGCCAAAAGCAACAAGCGGAAGAACCACCCCGAAGACCGAAGAGCGGCGGATCCGACACGGTCGTTGTAGCGTTCCAACGCGGAGGTCAAGGAGGCGGAAGAGGCCGCAGACGAGGGCGAAGCCGGCAAGGGCCAGCAGCGCGCCGAGGTCACACTGCTGGGTTCCGCGCTCCCAAACCTACGAAGAATACAGGGGACATGCCGTGCCCGGCCCATATGGATCCGGCTATCGGCAAATCCTCACACACCAAACGCAACTGCAAGTGGGTCAACGATCTGAAGGTCGACCCGGAAGCAGGTTACAAGCGGGCCCGGAAGCACCGCCCACGCGGCAAAGGAGGCAAGGGCAAGAATAAGGAAAAGGTCGAGGACAGTTCCGAGGCGATGGACGAGGATGACGCTTCGCCGGATCCCAAGGAGGGTTCCGTAGCTAACAAATCCAATCTCTTCGTAAAAAGAGTGCTGGTGCATACCACACCTTCCTCGGAACCCCGACAGTCCGCGCCAGCAAATCAGTGCTCCAGATCCTAAACGCCACAGTTCCGGCTGTGCCGCAGTATGTCAGGTGGTCGGAAACTCCGTGTACGTTTGATAGGTCGGATCACCCCACCATCATTCCGAAAGAGTGCTATGCTTTGGTTGTAAGTCCCTGCATCGACGGGTATGATTTCTCCAATTGCCTTATGGACGGCGGAGCTAGCTTGAACATCATGTACCTGGAGACTCTGAAGAGGATACAGCTTACCAAGGAACAGCTCAAGCACAGCAACACCGAGTTCCACGGCGTGGTTCCGGGTAAAAAAGCAAACTCCCTGGGCAGCATCAGACTTCCCGTGGCCTTCTGCGATGTTAATAATTTCCGCGAAGAGATGATCACGTTTGAGGTCGTGCCCTTCAAGAGCTACTACCACGTCATCTTATAGGATCATTCGTAGTGGCCAGCCCAGGTACATTTCCTATTTTTTCATTATCTTTTTTCGTTTTTTATTTCCTTTTCCTTTCGTTTTCCTTTTCTTGTATCCTTTTTCTATTTTTTTTAGTTTATTTTATTTTTATTTTCCTTTTCTTTTACAGATTTCTTGATATGGGCATGGAGACCTATGTGGAGGCCAATTTCAGGACTCCACCAAGCTAGGTGGTACGCCATCGAGGATTCAGGAGTGACATGCTAGGACGACCTATGCTATGTAATAATTAAGTCTAAGGTTGTGTCATTCATTCTATGTTAGGAAATAATGTAGCCAGGTCATGTGGTGGGCCAATTAGGATTAAATTAGTGTTGCGTTTGGTTTTGGGCCTGTCCAAACCAAACCAGGGTAGGCCCATAGTGGGGTGCCCCAGCCCAGCAAGGACTGGCCGGCCACCTTTCCCCTCATATAAGGAGGTGGGGAGGCTAGGGTTAGAGATAAACAAGTTTAGGCTAAATATTAGGGTTTACCCCATTGCGTGTGATCACGTGTATCATCCCTCCGGGGGTACGGCGCTGCCGTTTATCTATTATATCCGCTGCGAAGGTTCTTGTGTTCATCAAGGATTATCTAGCTCAAGGTTTGAGGCGTATCGTTCATCGATCCGTTGCTTGCTGGATTCGTTCCCTCTTCTCCAGGCTGCGTTCATTGCGTTGTTGGGAGGATTTACTACCCCGTGTTCTCGCTGTGAAAGATCGGGCATCAATCCCCCTTATCATGTGGTATCAGCTTTCTGGGTTGCTCATGGCGAGGTGTTGTTGATCGATCTCTTTGATCGGTTTGCATCGGAGAAGATTGGTTCTAGATTGGAGGAGTTTGGCTCTCGGTCGAAGGAGGTTGGTTGGAGGAAGTTTGGAGTTGTTTGGGGCAGTTTGGAGGTCATCCATGGCTGTTTCGGAGGTCAAAATCGCGAAAAATCGCGACCAGAATCGGGAAGAAGAGGAAAATTCGCGACCGCTCCGGCAAAAGGGTCGGCCAACCGGACCAGGACCGGCCGGGCCGGTTCTCTAGCCGGTCAACAGGGCTCTAGACCGGACCCAGCCGGCCTAGACCGGGCCCCGGGCTGATGCCGACCGGGCATGATGCTAAGGCTCCGGGCCAACCAGCCGGTGACCAGGTGATGTCTACGTTCCCCCTCCTTTTCCTGTAGACAGTGTTGGGCCTCCAAGAGCAGAGGTTTGTAGAACAGCAACAAGTTTTCCCTTAAGTGGATACCCAAGGTTTATCGAACTCAGGGAGGAAGAGGTCAAAGATATCCCTCTCATGCAACCCTGCAACCACAAAGCAAGAAGTCTCTTGTGTCCCCAACACACCTAATAGGTGCACTAGTTCGGCGAAGAGATAGTGAAATACAGGTGGTATGAATATATATGAGCAGTAGCAACGGTGCCAGAAAATAGCTTGATGGTGTGTAGTTGATGGTGGTAGAATTGCAGCAGTAGTAACACAGTAAAACAGTAAACAAGCAGTAGTAACTCAGCAGTATTTAGGAACAAGGCCTAGGGATTACACTTTCACTAGTGGACACTCTCAACATTGATCACATAACAGAATAGATATATGCATACTCTACACTTTTGTTGGATGATGAACACATTGCGTAGGATTACACGAACCCTCAATGCCGGAGTTAACAAGCTCCACAATAATGCTCATGTTTAAGTAACCTTTAGTGTAAGATAGATCAACAGACTAAACCAAGTACTAGCATAGCATGCACACTGTCACCTTCATGCATATGTAGGAGGAATAGATCACATCAATAATATCATAGCAATAGTTAACTCCATAATCTACAAGAGATCATGATCATAGCACAAACCAAGTACTAACACGGTGCACACACTGTCACCTTTACACACGTGCAGGAGGAATAGAACTACTTTAATAACACATCGCTAGAGTAGCACATAGATAGTAGTGATACAAAACTCAGATGAATCTCAATCATGTAAAGCAGCTCATGAGATCATTGTATTGAAGTACATGGAGAGATATGAACCACATAGCTACCGGTACAGCCCGAGCCTCGATGGAGAACTACTCCCTCCTCATGGGAGCACAGCGGTGATGAAGATGGCGGTGGAGATGGCAGCGGTGTCGATGGAGAAGCCTTCCGGGGCACTTCCCCGCTCCGGCGGGTGAGAGAGATCCTGTCCCCGGATCTTGGCTTCGCGATGGCGGCTCTGGAAGGTTTCGTGGGTTTCGTCAATCGGTGTAGGGTTTTCGATCCAGGGGCTTTTTATAGGCGAGAGGCGCGCAGAAGGTCGAAGGGGGCCCACACCCTAGGGCGCGCCCTCCCTAGGCCGCGCCGGGGTGTGGTGTGGTGGCCCTGCCTTCTCTGGCGGTTCTCGTGTGTTCTGGATGCTTCCGGGTAAAATAGGAACCTGGGCGTTGATTTCGTCCGATTCCGAGAATATTTCGTTACTAGGATTTCTGAAACCAAAAGCAGCAGAAAACAGGAACTGGCACTTCGGCATCTTGTTAATAGGTTAGTTCCAGAAAATGCACGAATATGACATAAAGTGTGCATAAAACATGTAGATAACATCAATAATGTGGCATGGAACATAAGAAATTATCGATACGTCGGAGACGTATCAGCATCCCCAAGCTTAGTTCTGCTCGTCCCGAGCAGGTAAAACGATAACACAGATAATTTCTGGAGTGACATGCCATCATAATCTTGATCATACTATTTGTAAAGCATATGTAGTGAATGCAGCGATCAAAACAATGTGTATGACATGAGTAAACAAGTGAATCATATAGCAAAGACTTTTCATGAATAGCACTTCAAGACAAGCATCAATAAGTCTTGCATAAGAGTTAACTCATAAAGCAATAATTCAAAGTAAAGGTATTGAAGCAACACAAAAGAAGATTAAGTTTCAGCGGTTGCTTTCAACTTGTAACATGTATATCTCATGGATATTGTCAACATAGAGTAATATAATAAGTGCAATAAGCAAATATGTAGGAATCAATGCACAGTTCACACAAGTGTTTGCTTCTTGAGGTGGAGAGAAATAGGTGAACTGACTCAACATTGAAAGTAAAAGAATGGTCCTTCATAGAGGAAAAGCATCGATTGCTATATTTGTGCTAGAGCTTTGATTTTGAAAACATGAAACAATTTTGTCAACGGTAGTAATAAAGCATATGCATCATGTAAATTATATCTTATAAGTTGCAAGCCTCATGCATAGTGTACCAATAGTGCCCGCACCTTGTCCTAATTAGCTTGGACTACCTGGATTATCACCGCAATACATATGCTTTAACCAAGTATCACAAAGGGGTACCTCTATGCCGCCTGTACAAAGGTCTAAGGAGAAAGCTCGCATTTGGATTTCTCGCTATTGATTATTCTCAACTTAGACATCCATACCGGGACAACATAGACAACAGATAATGGACTCCTCTTTTAATGCTTAAAGCATTCAACAACAATTAATTCTTTTCTCATTAGAGATTTGAGGATGTTTGTCCAAAACTGAAACTTCCACCATGGAACATGGCTTCGGTTAGCGGCCCAATGTTCTTCTCTCACAATATGCATGCTCAAACCATTCAACTCAGTGTAGATCGCCCTTACTTCAGACAAGACGAACATGCATAGCAACTCACATGAAATTCAACAATGAATAGTTGATGGCGTTCCCCAGTAAACATGGTTATCGCACAACAAGCAACTTAATAAGAGATAAAGTGCATAATTACATATTCAATACCACAATAGTTTTTAAGCTATTTGTCCCATGAGCTATATATTGCAAAGGTGAATGATGGAATTTTAAAGGTAGCACTCAAGCAATTTACTTTGGAATGGCGGAAATACCATGTAGTAGGTAGGTATGGTGGACACAAATGGCATAGTGGTTGGCTCAAGTATTTTGGATGCATGAGAAGTATTCCCTCTCGATACAAGGTTTAGGCTAGCAAGGTTGTTTGAAGCAAACACAAGCATGAACTAGTACAGCAAAACTCACATAAAAGACATATTACAAGCATTATAAAACTATACATCGTCTTCCTTGTTGTTCAAACATCTTACTAGAAAATATCTAGACTCTAGAGAAACCACTCATGCAAACCAAATTTTAGCATGCTCTATGTATTTCTTCATTAATGGGTGCAAAGCATATGATGCAAGAGCTTAATCATGAGCACAACAATTGCCAAGTATCACATTACCCAAGACATTTATAGCAATTACTACATGTATCATTTTCCAATTCCAACCATATAACAATTTAACGAAGAGGAAACTTCGCCATGAATATTATGAGCTAAGAACACATATGTTCATACGAACCAGCGGAGCGTGTCTCTCTCCCACACAAGCATTTATTCAAACAAAAACAAAAATAGAAACAAACAAACAGACGCTCCAAGTAAAGCACATAAGATGTGATGGAATAAAAATATAGTTTCAGGGGAGGAACCTGATAATGTTGTCGATGAAGAAGGGGATGCCTTGGGCATCCCCAAGCTTAGACGCTTGAGTCTTCTTGATATATGCAGGGGTGAACCACCGGGTGCATCCCCAAGCTTAGAGCTTTCACTCTCCTTGATCATGTTGCATCATACTCCTCTCTTGACCCTTGAAAACTTCCTCCACACCAAACTCGAAACAACTCATTAGAGGGTTAGTGCACATTATAAATTGACATATTCAGAGGTGACACAATCATTCTTAACACTTCTGGACATTGCATAATGCTACTGGACATTAATGGATCAAAGAAATTCATCCAACATAGCAAAAGAGGCAATGCGAAATAAAAGGCAGAATCTGTCAAAACAGAACAGTTCGTATTGACGAATTTTAAAATGGCACCAGACTTGCTCAAATGAAAATGCTCAAATTGAATGAAAGTTGCGTACATATCTGAGGATCATGCACGTAAATTGGCTTAATTTTCTGAGCTACCTACAGGGAGGTGGACCCAGATTCGTGACAGCAAAGAAATCTGGAACTGCGCAGTAATCCAAATCTAGTACTTACTTTTCTATCAACGGCTTTACTTGGCACAACAAAACACAAAACTAAGATAAGGAGAGGTTGCTACAGTAGTAAACAACTTCCAAGACACAAAATAAAAAAAAGTACTATAGGTAAAAACATGGGTTATCTCCCAAGAAGTTCTTTTCTTTATAGCCATTAAGATGGGCTCAGCAGTTTTAATGATGCACTCGCAAGAAATAGTATTTGAAGCAAAAGAGGGCATCAAGAGGCAAATACAAAACACATTTAAGTCTAACATGCTTCCTATGCATAGGAATCTTGTAAATAAACAAGTTCATGAAGAGCAAAGTAACAAGCATAGGAAGATAAAACAAATGTAGCTTCAAAAAATTCAGCACATAGAGAGGTGTTTTAGTAACATGAAAATTTCTACAACCATATTTTCCTCTCTCATAATAACTTTCAGTAGCATCATGAAACTCAACAATATAACTATCACATGAAACATTCTTATCATGAGTCTCATGCATAAAATTATTACTCTCCACATAAGCATAGTTATTCTTATTAATTGTAGTAGGAGCAAATTCAACAAAGTAGCTATCATTATTATTCTCATCAAGTGTTGGAGGCATAGTATAATCACAACAAAATTTACTCTCCATAGTAGGTGGCACCAAAAGACCACTATCATTATAATCATCATATATGGGAGGCAAAGTATCATCAAAGAAAATTTTCTCCTCAATGCTTGGGGGACTAAAAAGATCATGAAAACCAGCTTCCCCAAGCTTAGAATTTTCCATATCATTAGCAACAATGGTATTCAAAGTGTTCATATTAATATGTTCCATGGGTTTTTTAATTTTCTCATCAAACCATCCATGTTTTAAATCAGGAAATAGAATAAAAAGCTCATTGTTGTCCATTATGCCAAACTAGTGTAAACAAGAAACAAAAAGATGCAATTGCAGGATCTAAAGGAAATAGCTTTGAGTACTTACGGTGCCGAAAAATAGCTTGGTAGCCGAGGTCCGGAGTGTGAGTACCTTTACCTTTCCTCCCAACGGCGCCAGAAAATAGCTTGATGTCTACGTTCCCCTCCTTTTCTGTAGACAGTGTTGGGCCTCCAAGAGCAGAGGTTTGTAGAACAGCAGCAAGTTTTCCTTAAGTGGATACCCAAGGTTTATCGAACTCAGGGAGGAAGAGGTCAAAGATATCCCTCTCATGCAACCCTGCAACCACAAAGCAAGAAGTCTCTTGTGTCCCCAACACACCTAATAGGTGCACTAGTTCGGCGAAGAGATAGTGAAATACAGGTGGTATGAATATATATGAGCAGTAGCGGTGCCAGAAAATAGCTTGATGGTGTGTAGTTGATGGTGGTAGAATTGCAGCAGTAGTAACACAGTAAAACAGTAAACAAGCAGTAGTAACTCAGTATTTAGGAACAAGGCCTAGGGATTACACTTTCACTAGTGGACACTCTCAACATTGATCACATAACAGAATAGATAAATGCATACTCTACACTTTTGTTGGATGATGAACACATTGCGTAGGATTACACGAACCCTCAATGCCGGAGTTAACAAGCTCCACAATAATGCTCATGTTTAAGTAACCTTTAGTGTAAGATAGATCAACAGACTAAACCGTACTAGCATAGCATGCACACTGTCACCTTCATGCATATGTAGGAGGAATAGATCACATCAATAATATCATAGCAATAGTTAACTCCATAATCTACAAGAGATCATGATCATAGCACAAACCAAGTACTAACACGGTGCACACACTGTCACCTTTACACACGTGCAGGAGGAATAGAACTACTTTAATAACACATCGCTAGAGTAGCACATAGATAGTAGTGATACAAAACTCAGATGAATCTCAATCATGTAAAGCAGCTCATGAGATCATTGTATTGAAGTACATGGAGAGATATGAACCACATAGCTACCGGTACAGCCCCGAGCTCGATGGAGAACTACTCCTCCTCATGGGAGCAGCGGTGATGAAGATGGCGGTGGAGATGGCAGCGGTGTCGATGGAGAAGCCTTCCGGGGCACTTCCCCGCTCGGCAGTGCCGGAACAGAGATCCCGTCCCCGGATCTTGGCTTCGCGATGGCGGCGCTCTGGAAGGTTTTCGTGGGTTTCGTCAATCGGTGTAGGGTTTTCGATCCAGGGGCTTTTATAGGCGGAGAGGCGGCGCGGGAAGGTCGAAGGGGCCCACACCCTAGGGGCGCGCCCCCCCCGCGCCGGGGTGTGGTGTGGTGGCCCTGCCTCCCTTCTCTGGCGGTTCTCGTGTGTTCTGATGCTTCCGGGTAAAATAGGAACCTGGGCGTTGATTTCGTCCGATTCCGAGAATATTTCGTTACTAGGATTTAAAACCAAAAACAGCAGAAACAGGCACTTCGGCATCTTGTTAATAGGTTAGTTCCGAAAATGCACGAATATGACATAAAGTGTGCATAAAACATGTAGATAACATCAATAATGTGGCATGGAACATAAGAAATTATCGATACGTCGAGACGTATCACCAGCAATCAACCGGCGTGCAGGCTGGTCACACCGGGCACTGGGCCGGGCAGGCTGCTACGATGATGTTGTTTTTCGTTCAGCGCAATCGTCCGGACTTACAATTCCGCATTCTTCCGGGGTGCTGTCATTTCCTGGTGATTTTCATGGGAAGCAGTGTGTTTCCGGCAAAAGGTCTCGAGATGTTTTCAATGATTTTCTTGATATATTAGCCGATGTGTCATTTATTGAGGATAAGGTCAAGTGGAAACTTCATCATTATGCATCAGTTTCGGATTATGAGTTGTGGGAAAGTCATATACACCAGGGTTTGCAAAGGTGTGGTATTTATGAGTTCTTGGATGGTTCTACACGGTTGGCACTTGCTGTTCGTCGTGTGGATGAAGAAATACACAATTGGTGGAACAAGGAGATGCGTGTGAAGGGCATTATGGCTGCAACTTGGTTTGATTTTCGGGAATTCTTACGTGCGTGTTTTGTGTTTGGTAACAAGCCTACAATGCATGTGAAGACCCTCAAACAGTCACTTCGGGTTGTGTCACCGACGGTTGAGGTTGGCACGAGGTCGTAGCTATGTTCCAAGGAAGCTATGGCTATGTCTATTCCATCTCCTACAAAGGAGGTGGTGTGCTCTAACACTAACGTGGAGGAGGTTGTTCCAGTACCGACAGTCACTGAGGAGAGGAAACCTGGCTCTGATACCAAGAGCACTACTATGACTGTTGAGGAGGATGTACCATTGAGCGGGCTGAATATGCAACTCAAGAAGGTACAAGATGATGCTTGCAAGACAGTTGACAAGGTTCAGCGGTGGAGTTTGTTTCAGACTCAGTGCATTATCAAGGGCAAGGCTTGCAAGTTGATGATTGATGGTGGTAGCTGTACTAATGGCATTAGCAAGGCGATGGTGGCAGCATTGGGGTTGTCTACATGGCGTCTTCCTGAACCTAAACATCTTGAGTGGTTGAATAGCTGTGGTATGCTGAAGATTACTCACAAGGTGCGTGTGCCATTTACAGTTGATGATTATGTTGATGAGATAGAGTGCGATGTGTTGCCATTGGAGGTGTGTGGATTGCTACTTGGGCGTCCTTGGCAGTATGATCGTAATGTGACACATGCTGGGAGAGCAAATACATATTCTTTTATGCATGGTGGCAAACAGCGGACTTTGAAGCCTTTGGGTGATGATCATATCAAGTCCGATGTGGAGTTAGTGGTGCGTAAGGAGAAGTTGCACAAGCCTAAAGTGCAGCAAGAGGTGCATGATGTTCCGAGCATTGATGTTGGTGATGTTTCAGCCATGCCTGTAGATGACAAGCCAGTTCTTGTTGGTGACAAGCCGGATGAAGCTACACTTGTTGTTGATGTGGATGTTGCAGCATGTGCTACAGTTCCAGTTTGTGTTGATGCCAGTATACAGACTGATGATGTTTGTGCTGATGGTGTTTCAGTACATATGGCGCAGATGCGCGTGGGAGGAGTGGGAGGCGAGCGCGTCAGTGGAGACAGTGGGCAGCGGCACTACCGTGCTAGGAGTACTGCAGTCCAGTTTTCCGCGACACCGCGGATGCATCGAGGCAAGGATGGACGTGTGAGACATTTATGTGGCCCAGGAATTACACATCTTGTGCAGGGTCATGTGCAGCGACACAAGGGTCCATCAAAACCTCGCAAGAAGAAGGTATTGGCGCCGAAGTCCAAGCTCATGTGGAGAAGAAAGGAGGCGCCAAGTGTTGTATCAAGTCAAGCAGGCCGCGAGGGAGGATGTGGTGTGGAAGGCAAGCAAGACTTGAGGACGGCGAGGACGTGTCATGTTCATATCACGTCACCTTTTCCAGAAGACCCTCACGCGTTGGGGACAACGCTTCTTGAAGGGGGGAGGATGATATGGGCATGGAGGCCTATGTGGAGCCCAATTTCAGGACTCCACCAAGCTAGGTGGTACGCCATCGAGGATTCAGGAGTGACACGCTAGGACGACCTACGCTATGTAATAATTAAGTCTAAGGTTGTGTCATTCATTCTATGTTAGGAAATAATGTAGCCAGGTCATGTGGTAAGCCATTTAGGATTAAATTAGTGTGACCGAGTATGTCATGGTCAATTGCTCTTTTAGAGCATCTCTAGCAGAGCCCTGATACGCGTACAACACGCGTCCGTTGGGAACCCCAAGAGGAAGGTGTGATGCGTACAACGGCAAGTTTTCCCTCAGTAAGAAACCAAGGTTTATCGAACCAGTAGGAGCCAAGAAGCACGTTGAAGGTTGATGGCGGCGAGATGTAGTGCGGCGCAACACCTTCCGGCGCCAACGTGGAACCTGCACAACACAACCAAAGTACTTTGCCCCAACGAAACAGTGAGGTTGTCAATCTCACCGGCTTGCTGTAACAAAGGATTAGATGTATAGTGTGGATGATGATTGTTTGCAGAAAACAGTAGAACAAGTATTGCAGTAGATTGTATTCGATGTAAAAGAATGGACCGGGGTCCACAGCTCACTAGTGGTGTCTCTCCCATAAGATAAATAGCATGTTGGGTGAACAAATTACAGTTGTGCAATTGACAAATAGAGAGGGCATGACCATGCACATACATGATATGATGAGTATAGTGAGATTTAATTGGGCATTACGACAAAGTACATAGACCGCTATCCAGCATGCATCTATGCCTAAAAAGTCCACCTTCAGGTTATCATCCGAACCCCTTCCAGTATTAAGTTGCAAACAACAGACAATTGCATTAAGTATGGTGCGTAATGTAATCAATAACTACATCCTCGGACATAGCATCAATGTTTTATCCCTAGTGGCAACAGCACATCCACAACCTTAGAACTTTCTGTCACTGTCCCAGATTTAATGGAGGCATGAACCCACTATCGAGCATAAATACTCCCTCTTGGAGTTACTAGCAAAAACTTGGCCAGAGCCTCTACTAACAACGGAGAGCATGCAAGATCATAAACAACACATAGGTATAAATTGATAATCAACATAACATAGTATTCTCTATCCATCGGATCCCAACAAACACAACATATAGCATTACAGATAGATGATCTTGATCATGTTAGGTAGCTCACAAGACCCGACAATGAAGCACAATGAGGAGAAGACAACCATCTAGCTACTGCTATGGACCCATAGTCCAGGGGTGAACTACACTCATCACTCCGGAGGCGACCATGGCGGTGAAGAGTCCTCCGGGAGAGGATTCCCCTCTCCGCAGGTGCCGAGGCGATCTCTGAATCCCCCGAGATGGGATTGGCGGCGGCGGCGTCTCTGGAAGGTTTTCCGTATCGTGGCTCTCGGTACTGGGGGTTTCGCGACGAAGACTATTTGTAGGCGGAAGGGCAGGTCAGGGGGCCGCACGAGGGCCCCACACCACAGGCCGGCGCGGCCAAGGGCTGGGCCGCGCCGCCCTGGTGTTTGGCCACCTCGTGGCCCCACTTTGTCTCCTCTTCGGTCTTCTGGAAGCTTCGTGTGAAAATAGGCCCCTGGGCGTTGATTTCGTCCAATTCGAGAATATTTCCTTACTAGGATTTCTGAAACCAAAAACAAGAAAAAGCAACGGCTCTTTGGCATCTCGTTAATAGGTTAGTGCCGGAAAATGCATAAATATGACATAAAGTATGCATAAAACATGTAGATATCATCAATAATGTGGCATGGAACATAAGAAATTATCGATACGTCGGAGACGTATCAGCATCCCCAAGCTTAGTTCTGCTCGTCCCGAGCAGGTAAACGATAACAAAGATAATTTCTGGAGTGACATGCCATCATAACCTTGATCATACTATTGTAAGCATATGTAATGAATGCAGCGATCAAAACAATGTAAATGACATGAGTAAACAAATGAATCATAAAGCAAAGACTTTTCATGAACAGTACTTCAAGATAAACATCAATAAGTCTTGCATAAGAGTTAACTCATAAAGCAATAATTCAAAGTAAAGGTATTGAAGCAACACAAAGGAAGATTAAGTTTCAGCGGTTGCTTTCAACTTGTAACATGTATATCTCATGGATAGTTGTCAATGTAAAGTAATATAACAAGTGCAATATGCAAGTATGTAGGAATTAATGCACAGTTCACACAAGTGTTTGCTTCTTGAGGTGGAGAGAAATAGGTGAACTGACTCAACATAAAAGTAAAAGAAAGGCCCTTCGCAGAGGGAAGCATTGATTGCTATATTTGTGCTAGAGCTTTGGTTTTGAAAACAAGAAACAATTTTGTCAATGGTAGTAATAAAGCATATGTATCATGTAAATTATATCTTACAAGTTGCAAGCCTCATGCATAGTATACTAATAGTGCCCGCACCTTGTCCTAATTAGCTCGGATTACCGGATTATCATTGCAATGCACATGTTTTAACCAAGTGTCACAAAGGGGTACCTCTATGCCGCCTGTACAAAGGTCTAAGGAGAAAGCTCGCATTGGATTTCTCGCTTTTGGTTATTCTCAACTTAGACATCCATACCGGGACAACATAGACAACAGATAATGGACTCCTCTTTAATGCATAAGCATGTAGCAACAATTAATTTTCTCATATGAGATTGAGGATATATGTCCAAAACTGAAACTTCCACCATGATTCATGGCTTTAGTTAGCGGCCCAATGTTCTTCTCTAACAATATGCATGCTCTAACCATTAAATGAGTGGTAAATCTCCCTTACTTCAGACAAGACGGACATGCATAGCAACTCACATGATATTCAACAATGAGTAGTTGATGGCGTCCCCAGGAACATGGTTATCGCACAACAAGCAACTTAATAAGAGATAAAGTGCATAAGTACATATTCAATACCACAATAGTTTTTAGGCTATTTGTCCCATGAGCTATATATTGCAAAGGTAGAGGATAGAAATTTAAAGGTAGCACTCAAGCAATTTACTTTGGAATGGCGGAAAAATACCATGTAGTAGGTAGGTATGGTGGACACAAATGGCATAGTGGTTGGCTCAAGGATTTTGGATGCATGAGAAGTATTCCCTCTCGATACAAGGTTTAGGCTAGCAAGGTTATTTGAAACAAACACAAGGATGAACCGGTGCAGCAAAACTCACATAAAAGACATATTGTAAACATTATAAGACTCTACACCGTCTTCCTTGTTGTTCAAACTCAATACTAGAAATTATCTAGACTTTAGAGAGACCAATTATGCAAACCAAATTTTAGCAAGCTCTATGTACTTCTTCATTAATAGGTGCAAAGTATATGATGCAAGAGCTTAAACATGAGCACAACAATTGCCAAGTATCAAGTTATCCAAGACATTTTAGCAATTACTACATGTATCATTTCCCGATTCCAACCATATAACAATTTAACGAAGAAGATTCAACCTTCGCCATGAATACTATGAGTAAAGCCTAAGGACATATTTGTCCATATGCAACAACGGAGCGTGTCTCTCTCCCACACAAAGAATGCTAGGATCCATTTTATTCAAACAAAACATAAAATAAAAACAAATAGACGCTCCAAGCAAAGCACATAAGATGTGATGGAATAAAAATATAGTTTCAGGGGAGGAACCTGATAATGTTGTCGATGAAGAAGGGGATGCCTTGGGCATTGATGGCGTGTATTTCACACGTTCGTTGGGCAACCCCAAGAGGAAGGTATGATGCGCACAGCAGCAAGTTTTCCCTCAGAAAGAAACCAAGGTTTATCGAACCAGGAGGAGCCAAGAAGCACGTTGAAGGTTGATGGCGGCGGGATGTAGTGCGGCGCAACACCAGAGATTCCGGCGCCAACGTGGAACCTGCACAACACAACAAAGTACCTTGCCCCAACGAAACAGTGAGGTTGTCAATCTCACCGGCTTGCTGTAACAAAGGATTAACCGTATTGTGTGGAAGATGATTGTTTGCAGAAAACAGTAAAACATGTTGCATAGATGTATTTCGGTAAAGAGAATTGGACCGGGGTCCACAGTTCACTAGAGGTGTCTCTCCCATAAGACGAACAGCATGTTGGGTGAACAAATTACAGTTGGGCAATTGACAAATAAAGAGAGCATGACCATGCACATACATATCATGATGAGTATAGTGAGATTTAATTGGGCATTACGACAAAGTACATAGACCGTCATCCAACTGCATCTATGCCTAAAAAGTCCACCTTCAGGTTATCATCCGAACCCCCTCCAGTATTAAGTTGCTAACAACAGACAATTGCATTAAGTATTGCGCGTAATGTAACTAGTGACTACATCCTTGAACATAGCACTAATGTTTTATCCCTAGTGGCAACAGCACATCCATAACCTTAGTGGTTCTTGTCACTCCTCCAGATTCACGGAGGCATGAACCCACTATCGAGCATAAATACTCCCTCTTGGAGTTACTAGCATCAACTTGGCCAGAGCATCTACTAATAACGGAGAGCATGCAAGATCATAAACAACACATAAGCATAGCTTTGATAATCAACATAACAAGTATTCTCTATTCATCGGATCCCAACAAACGCAACATATAGAATTACAGATAGATGATCTTGATCATGTTAGGCAGCTCACAAGATCCGACAATGATAGCACAATGGGGAGAAGACAACCATCTAGCTACTGCTATGGACCCATAGTCCAGGGGTAGACTACTCACACATCACACCGGAGGCGACCATGGCGGCGTAGAGTCCTCCGGGAGATGATTCCCCTCTCCGGCAGGGTGCCGGAGGCGATCTCCTGGATCCCCCGAGATGGGATCGGCGGCGGCGGCGTCTCGGAAGGTTTTCCGTATCGTGGTTCTCGGTACTGGGGTTTCGTCACGGAGACTTTTTATAGGCGAAAGGGCAGGTCAAGAGGCGGCACGGGGGCCCCACACCACAGGGCCGCGCGGCCAAGGGGGCCGCGCCGCCCTAGGGTGTGGCCCCTCCGTGGCCCCTCTTCGTCTCTCCTTCGGACTTCTGGAAGCTTCGTGAGAAAATAGGCCCCTGGGCTTTGATTTCGTCCAATTCCGAGAATATTTCCTTACTAGGATTTCTGAAACCAAAAACAGCAGAAAAGCGCACTTCGGCATCTTGTTAATAGGTTAGTTCCAGAAAATGCACGAATATGACATAAAGTGTGCATAAAACATGTAGATAACATCAATAATGTGGCATGGAACATAAGAAATTATCGATACATCGGAGACGTATCAGCATCCCCAAGCTTAGTTCTGCTCGTCCCGAGCAGGTAAAACGATAACACAGATAATTTCTGGAGTGACATGCCATCATAATCTTGATCATACTATTTGTAAAGCATATGTAGTGAATGCAGCGATCAAAACAATGTATATGACATGAGTAAACAAGTGAATCATATAGCAAAGACTTTTCATGAATAGCACTTCAAGACAAGCATCAATAAGTCTTGCATAAGAGTTAACTCATAAAGCAATAATTCAAAGTAAAGGTATTGAAGCAACACAAAAGAAGATTAAGTTTCAGCGGTTGCTTTCAACTTGTAACATGTATATCTTATGGATATTGTCAACATAGAGTAATATAATAAGTGCAATAAGCAAGTATGTAGGAATCAATGCATAGTTCACACAAGTGTTTGCTTCTTGAGGTGGAGAGAAATAGGTGAACTGACTCAACATTGAAAGTAAAAGAATGGTCCTCCATAGAGGAAAAGCATCGATTGCTATATTTGTGCTAGAGCTTTGATTTTGAAAACATGAAACAATTTTGTCAACGGTAGTAATAAAGCATATGTATCATGTAAATTATATCTTACAAGTTGCAAGCCTCATGCATAGTATACTAATAGTGCCCGCACCTTGTCCTAATTAGCTTGGACTACCGGATCATCACAATGCATTGTTTTTACCAAGTGTCACAAAGGGGTACCTCTATGCCGCCTGTACAAAGGTCTAAGGAGAAAGCTCGCATTGGATTTCTCGCTATTGATTATTCTTCAACTTAGACATCCATACCGGGACAACATAGACAACAGATAATGGACTCCTCTTTTATGCATAAGCATATAACAACAATTAATAATTTTCTCATTTGAGATTTGAGGATTGTTGTCCAAAACTGAAACTTCCACCATGGAACATGGCTTTAGTTAGCGGCCCAATGTTCTTCTCTAACATATGCATGCTTAACCCTATGGTGGTAGATCTCTCTTACTTCAGACAAGACGAACATGCATAGCAACTCACATGAAATTCAACAAAGAGTAGTTGATGGCGTCCCCAACATGGTTATCGCACAACAAGCAACTTAATAAGAGATAAAGTGCATAATTACATATTCAATACCACAATAGTTTAAAGCTATTTGTCCCATGAGCTATATATTGCAAAGGTGAATGATGGAATTTTAAAGGTAGCACTCAAGCAATTTACTTTGGAATGGCGGAAAATACCATGTAGTAGGTAGGTATGGTGGACACAAATGGCATAGTGGTTGGCTCAAGTATTTTGGATGCATGAGAAGTATTCCCTCTCGATACAAGGTTTAGGCTAGCAAGGCTTATTTGAAACAAACACAAGGATGAACCGGTGCAGCAAAACTCACATAAAAGACATATTGAAAACATTATAAGACTCTACACCGTCTTCCTTGTTGTTCAAACTCAATACTAGAAATTATCTAGACCTTAGAGAAACCAAATATGCAAACCAAATTTTAGCATGCTCTATGTATTTCTTCATTAATGGGTGCAAAGCATATGATGCAAGAGCTTAATCATGAGCACAACAATTGCCAAGTATCACATTACCCAAGACATTTATAGCAATTACTACATGTATCATTTTCCAATTCCAACCATATAACAATTTAACGAAGGAGAAACTTCGCCATGAATACTATGAGTAGAAACCAAGGACATACTTGTCCATATGCTACAGCGGAGCGTGTATCTCTCCCATAAAGTGAATGCTAGGATCCATTTTATTCAAACAAAACAAAAAAACAAACCGACGCTCCAAGAAAAAGCACATAAGATGTGATGGAATAAAAATATAGTTTCAGGGGAGGAACCTGATAATGTTGTCGATGAAGAAGGGGATGCCTTGGGCATCCCCAAGCTTAGACGCTTGAGTCTTCTTGATATATGCAGGGGTGAACCACCGGGTGCATCCCCAAGCTTAGAGCTTTCACTCTCCTTGATCATGTTGCATCATACTCCTCTCTTGATCCTTGAAAACTTCCTCCACACCAAACTCGAAACAACTCATTAGAGGGTTAGTGCACATTATAAATTGACATATTCAGAGGTGACACAATCATTCTTAACACTTCTGGACATTGCATAATGCTACTGGACATTAGTGGATCAAAGAAATTCATCCAACATAGCGAAAGAGGCAATGCGAAATAAAAGGCAGAATCTGTCAAAACAGAACAGTTCGTATTGACGAATTTTAAAATGGCACCAGACTTGCTCAAATGAAAATGCTCAAATTGAATGAAAGTTGCGTACATATCTGAGGATCATGCACGTAAATTGGCTTAATTTTCTGAGTTACCTACAGGGAGGTGGACCCAGATTCGTGACAGCAAAGAAATCTGGAACTGTGCAGTAATCCAAATCTAGTACTTACTTTTCTATCAACGGCTTAACTTGGCACAACAAAACACAAAACTAAGATAAGGAGAGGTTGCTACAGTAGTAAACAACTTCCAAGATACAAAATAAAAACAAAGTACTGTAGGTAAAAACATGGGTTGTCTCCCATAAGCGCTTTTCTTTAACGCCTTTCAGCTAGGCGCAGAAAGTGTGTATCAAGTATTATCAAGAGACGGTGCATTGTTATCATGAGCTCCCCCATCCATAGTGGTACTAAGGGCTTTGTCAATTTTAGGCCTATAATAATACTTCTTTGGTTTAGGCACTTTAGAGACATACATAAACTTTTGCTCCTTACCCACATAAGCTTTCTCCTTATATTTAAGAGAAGAAAATGTTGAACCCAAGGTTCCCATAGCTTTTTCAAGTTCGTCAATCCTATTGATTTGATCATCATGGACAGCATTAGTTCCTAGGACACTAATTCTTTCATCAATTCCTCCTAAGGATTTATCAAGTTCATCAGTTTTATCAAGTAATATTTCCAATTTAGCTTCAATACTTGGAAAATTTTTCTCTATGGTTTCCAATTTTTTCATAACATCTTCAAGAGAGATTTCAGTTTTAACTTTATCAACAGGGGGTATTCCAAATAAGCTCTCAATAATGCAACTAGCTTCTAATGCAGGAGTACTTAGGAAGTCACCTTTTGCGAGACTATCAAGAACATATCTATTCCAGCTAGAGATACCAACATAAAAATTCCTGAGTAAAATAATGGTGGAGTGCTTCTTAGTGCATCTATTATGAGCATCGCTAATTCTATACCAAGCATCTCTCAAACATTCTCCCCCTCGTTGCTTAAACGTGCGAACTTCAACTTCAGGATTACTCATTTTAGTAGTAGTAAATAAAGCAAACTAGATAAAGTAGATGCAAGTAAACTAATTTTTTTGTGTTTTCGATATAGCAAACAAGATGGCAAATAAAGTAAAACTAGCAACTAATTTTTTTGTATTTTAATTTAGTGCAGCAAACAAAGTAATAAATAAAACTAAGCAAGACAAAAACAAAGTAAAGAGATTGAGAAGTGGAGACTCCCCTTGCAGCGTGTCTTGATCTCCCAACGGCGCCAGAAAATATGCTTGATGGCGTGTATTTCACACGTTCGTTGGGCAACCCCAAGAGGAAGGTATGATGCGCACAGCAGCAAGTTTTCAGAAAGAAACCAAGGTTTATCGAACCAGGAGGAGCCAAGAAGCACGTTGAAGGTTGATGGCGGCGGGATGTAGTGCGGCGCAACACCGAGAAACCAACGTGGAACCTGCACAACACAACCAAAGTACCTTGCCCCAACGAAACAGTGAGGTTGTCAATCTCACCGGCTTGCTGTAACAAAGGATTAACCGTATTGTGTGGAAGATGATTGTTTGCGAAAACAGTGAAAGATACGATTTGTATTTCATAAAGAAGTGGACCGGGGTCCACAGTTCACTAGAGGTGTCTCTCCCATAAGACGAACAGCATGTTGGGTGAACAAATTACAGTTGGGCAATTGACAAATAAAGAGAGCATGACCATGCACATACATATCATGATGAGTATAGTGAGATTTAATTGGGCATTACGACAAAGTACATAGACCGTCATCCAACTGCATCTATGCCTAAAAAGTCCACCTTCAGGTTATCATCCGAACCCCCTCCAGTATTAAGTTGCTAACAACAGACAATTGCATTAAGTATTGCGCGTAATGTAACTAGTGACTACATCCTTGAACATAGCACTAATGTTTTATCCCTAGTGGCAACAGCACATCCATAACCTTAGTGGTTCTTGTCACTCCTCCAGATTCACAGAGGCATGAACCCACTATCGAGCATAAATACTCCCTCTTGGAGTTACTAGCATCAACTTGGCCAGAGCATCTACTAATAACGGAGAGCATGCAAGATCATAAACAACACATAAGCATAGCTTTGATAATCAACATAACAAGTATTCTCTATTCATCGGATCCCAACAAACGCAACATATAGAATTACAGATAGATGATCTTGATCATGTTAGGCAGCTCACAAGATCCGACAATGATAGCACAATGGGGAGAAGACAACCATCTAGCTACTGCTATGGACCCATAGTCCAGGGGTAGACTACTCACACATCACACCGGAGGCGACCATGGCGGCGTAGAGTCCTCCGGGAGATGATTCCCCTCTCCGGCAGGGTGCCGGAGGCGATCTCCTGGATCCCCCGAGATGGGATCGGCGGCGGCGGCGTCTGGAAGGTTTTCCGTATCGTGGTTCTCGGTACTGGGGTTTCGTCACGGAGACTTTTTATAGGCGAAAGGGCAGGTCAAGAGGCGGCACGGGGCCCCACACCACAGGGCCGCGCGCCAAGGGGGGCCGCGCCGCCCTAGGGTGTGGCCCCTCCGTGGCCCCTCTTCGTCTCTCCTTCGGACTTCTGGAAGCTTCGTGAGAAAATAGGCCCCTGGGCTTTGATTTCGTCCAATTCCGAGAATATTTCCTTACTAGGATTTCTGAAACCAAAAACAGCAGAAAACAGCAACTGGCACTTCGGCATCTTGTTAATAGGTTAGTTCCAGAAAATGCACGAATATGACATAAAGTGTGCATAAAACATGTAGATAACATCAATAATGTGGCATGGAACATAAGAAATTATCGATACGTCGGAGACGTATCAGGCATCCCCAAGCTTAGACGCTTGAGTCTTCTTAAAATATGCAGGGGTGAACCACCGGGGCATCCCCAAGCTTAGAGCTTTCACTCTCCTTGATCATATTGTATCATCCTCCTCTCTTGATCCTTCAAAACTTCCTCCACACCAAACTCAAAACAACTCATTAGAGGGTTAGTGCACAATCAAAATTTACATGTTCAGAGGTGACATAATCATTCTTAACACTTCTGGACATTGCACAAAGCTACTGAAAGTTAATGGAATAGAAAAATCCATCAAGCATAGCAAAACAGGCAATGCGAAATAAAAGGCAGAATCTATCAAAACAGAACAGTTCGTAAAGAAGAATTTCTAAGAGGCACCAGACTTGCTCAAACGAAAATGCTCAAATTGAATGAAAGTTGCGTACATATCTGAGGATCACTCACGTAAATTGGCATAATTTTCTGAGTTATCTACAGAGAATTAGGCCCAGATTCGTGACAGCAAAGAAATCTGTTTCTGCGCAGTAATCTAAATCTAGTATGAACCTTACTATCAACGACTTTACTTGGCACAACAATGCACAAAACTAAGATAAGGAGAGGTTGCTACAGTAGTAACAACTTCCAAGACTCAAATATAAAATAAAGGTACTGTAGTAAAATCATGGGTTGTCTCCCATAAGCGCTTTTCTTTAACGCCTTTCAGCTAGGCGCAGAAAGTGTATATCAAGTATTATCAAGAGACGAAGTGTCAACATCATAATTTGTTCTAATAATAGAATCAAAAGGTAACTTCATTCTCTTTCTAGGGAAGTGTTCCATACTTTTCTTGAGAGGAAATTGATATTTAATATTACCTTCCTTCATATCAATGATAGTACCAACAGTTCGAAGAAAAGGTCTTCCCAATATAATGGGACAAGATGCATTGCATTCAATATCCAAGACAACAAAATCAACGCGGACAAGATTATTGTTAACGGTAATGCGAACATTATCAACTCCCCCCAAAGGTTTCTTTGTAGAGTTATCAGCAAGATTAACATCCAAATAACAATTTTTCAATGGTGGCAAGTCAAGCATATTATAAATTTTCTTAGGCATAACGGAAATACTTGCACCAAGATCACATAAAGCATTACAATCAAAGTCATTGACCTTCATATTAATGATGGGCTCCCAACCATCCTCTAGCTTCCTAGGAATAGAAGCTTCGCGTTCTAATTTCTCTTCTCTAGCTTTTATGAGAGCATTTGTAATATGTTTCGTGAAAGCCAAGTTTATAGCACTAGCATTAGGACTCTTAGCAAGTTTTTGTAAGAACTTTATAACTTCAGAGATATGGCAATCATCAAAATCCAAACCATTATAATCTAAAGCAATGGGATCATCATCCCCAATGTTGGAAAAAATTTCAGCAGTTTTATCACAGGCAGTTTCAGTTTTAGCATTTTCGGGCTGTTTTTCGCGCTTTGCATTAGAAATGGAAACATTGCCAACACCAATTCTTTTACCATTATTAGTAGGAGGTGCAACAACATGTGAAGCATTAGCATTGCTAGTGGTGGTAATAGTCCAAACTTTAGCTATATTATCTTCTTTTTCATTTTCTTCTCTTTCCCACCTAGCACGCAATTCGGCCATCAATCTTATATTCTCATTAATTCTAACTTGGATGGCATTTGCTGTAGTAACAATTTTATTATTATGATTTTCATTAGGCATAACTTTCGATTTCAAAAGATCAACATCAGCAGCAAGACTATCGACTTTAGAAGCAAGTATATCAATTTTCCCAAGCTTTTCTTCAACAGATTTGTTAAAGGCAGTTTGTGTACTAATAAATTCCTTAAGCATGGCTTCAAGTCCAGGGGGTGTGTTCCTATTATTGTTGTAAGAATTCCCATAAGAATTACCATAGCCGTTGCCATTATTATAAGGATATGGCCTATAGTTGTTACTAGAATTGTTCCGGTAAGCATTGTTGTTGAAATTGTTATTTTTAATGAAGTTTACATCAACATGTTCTTCTTGAGCAACCAATGAAGCTAACGGAACATTATTAGGATCAACATTAGTCCTATCATTCACAAGCATAGACATAATAGCATCAATCTTATCACTCAAGGAAGAGGTTTCTTCAACAGAATTTACCTTCTTACCTTGTGGAGCTCTTTCCGTGTGCCATTCAGAGTAATTAATCATCATATTATCAAGAAGCTTTGTTGCCTCGCCAAGAGTGATGGACATAAAGGTACCTCCAGCAGCTGAATCCAATAGGTTCCGCGAAGAAAAATTCAGTCCTGCATAAAAGGTTTGGATGATCATCCAAGTAGTCAGTCCATGGGTTGGGCAATTTTTAACCAAAGATTTCATTCTTTCCCAAGCTTGTGCAACATGCTCATTATCCAATTGTTTAAAATTCATTATGCTACTCCTCAAAGATATAATTTTAGCAGGGGATAATATCTACCAATAAAAGCATCCTTGCATTTAGTCCATGAATCAATACTATTCTTAGGCAGAGATAGCAACCAATCTTTAGCTCTTCCTCTTAATGAGAAAGGGAACAATTTTAATTTAATAATGTCACCATCTACATCTTTATACTTTTGCATTTCACATAATTCAACAAAATTATTGAGATGGGCAGCAACATCATCAGAACTAACACCAGAAAATTGCTCTCGCATAACAAGATTCAGTAAAGCAGGTTTAATTTCAAAGAATTCTGCTGTAGTAGCAGGTGGAGCAATAGGTGTGCATAAGAAATCATTATTATTTGTGGCTGTGAAGTCACACAACTTAGTATTTTCAGGAGTACACATTTTAGCAATAGTAAATAAAGCAAACTAGATAAAGTAAATGCAAGTAACTAATTTTTTGTGTTTTTGATATAGCAAACAAGATAGCAAATAAAGTAAAACTAGCAACTAATTTTTTTTGTATTTTGATTTAGTGCAGCAAACAAAGTAGTAAATAAAATAAAGCAAGACAAAAACAAAGTAAAGAGATTGGATTGTGGAGACTCCCCTTGCAGCGTGTCTTGATCTCCCCGGCAACGGCGCCAGAAAAAGATTGATGGCGTGTAGTTGACGTGGGAGTCAGAGATCTTTGTGATGTAACTTTTCTTCAGATCCCCGGCAACGGCGCCGAGCTTGATCTTGATACGCGTACAGCACGCGACCGTTGGGAACCCCAAGAGGAAGGTGTGATGCGTACAGCGGCAAGTTTTCCCTCAGTAAGAAACCAAGGTTTATCGAACCCGGAGCCAAGAAGCACGTTGAAGGTTGATGGCGGCGAGATGTAGTGCGGCACAACACCGGGATTCCGGCGCAACGTGGAACCTGCACAACACACCAAAGTACTTTGCCCCAACGAAACAGTGAGGTTGTCAATCTCACCGGCTTGTTGTAACAAAGGATTAGATGTATAGTGTGGATGATGATTGTTTGCAGAAAACAGTAGAACAAGTATTGCATAGATTGTATTCGATGTAAAAGAATGGACCGGGGTCCACAGTTCACTAGTGGTGTCTCTCCCATAAGATAAATAGCATGTTGGGTGAACAAATTACAGTTGGGCAATTGACAAATAGAGAGGGCATGACCATGCACATACATGATATGATGAGTATAGTGAGATTTAATTGGGCATTACGACAAAGTACATAGACCGCTATCCAGCATGCATCTATGCCTAAAAAGTCCACCTTCAGGTTATCATCCGAACCCCTTCCGTATTAAGTTGCAAACAACAGACAATTGCATTAAGTATGGTGCGTAATGTAATCAATAACTACATCCTCGGACATAGCATCAATGTTTTATCCCTAGTGGCAACAGCACATCCACAACCTTAGAACTTTCTGTCACTGTCCCAGATTTAATGGAGGCATGAACCCACTATCGAGCATAAATACTCCCTCTTGGAGTTACTAGCAAAAACTTGGCCAGAGCCTCTACTAACAACGGAGAGCATGCAAGATCATAAACAACACATAGGTATAAATTGATAATCAACATAACATAGTATTCTCTATCCATCGGATCCCAACAAACACAACATATAGCATTACAGATAGATGATCTTGATCATATTAGGTAGCTCACAAGACCCGACAATGAAGCACAATGAGGAGAAGACAACCATCTAGCTACTGCTATGGACCCATAGTCCAGGGGTGAACTACTCACTCATCACTCCGGAGGCGACCATGATGAAGGAGATATGCCCTAGAGGCAATAATAAAGTGGTTATTATTTATATCTTTATGTTTATGATAAATGTTTATATATCATGCTAGAATTGTATTAACCGAAACATTAGTACATGTGTGATATGTAGACAAACAAGAAGTCCCTAGTATGCCTCTTAAACTAGCTTGTTGATTAATGAATGATTAGTTTCATAATCATGAACATTGGATGTTATTAATAACAAGGTTATGTCATTATGTGAATGATGTAATGGACACACCCAATTAAGCGTAGCATAAGATCTCGTCATTAAGTTATTTGCTATAAGCTTTCGATACATAGTTACCTAGTCCTTATGACCATGAGATCATGTAAATCACTTATACCGGAAAGGTACTTTGATTACACCAAACACCACTGCGTAAATGGGTGGCTATAAAGGTGGGATTAAGTATCCGGAAAGTATGAGTTGAGGCATATGGATCAAGTGGGATTTGTCCATCCCGATGACGGATAGATATACTCTGGGCCCTCTCGGTGGAATGTCGTCTAATGTCTTGCAAGCATATGAATGAGTTCATAAGAGACCACATACCACGGTACGAGTAAAGAGTACTTGTCAGGAGACGAGGTTGAACAAGGTATAGAGTGATACCGAAGATCAAACCTCGGACAAGTAAAATATCGCGAGACAAAGGGAATTGGTAATATATGTGAATGGTTCATTCGATCACTAAAGTCATCGTTGAATATGTGGGAGCCATTATGGATCTCCAGATCCCGCTATTGGTTATTGGTCGGAGTGAGTACTCAACCATGTCCACATAGTTCTCGAACCGTAGGGTGACACACTTAAAGTTGGATGTTGAAATGGTAGTACTTGAATTATGGAATGGAGTTCGAATATTTGTTCGGAGTCCCGGATGAGATCCCGGACATCACGAGGAGTTCCGGAATGGTCCGGAGAATAAGATTCATATATAGGATGTCATTTTATGTGAAATAAAATGTCGCGGAAGGTTCTATGGAAGGTTCTAGAAGGTTCTAGAAAAGTCCGGAAGAAACCACCAAGGAAGGTGGAGTCCACAAGGGACTCCACCTCCATGGCCGGCCAGCTAGTGGGGGTGGAGTCCCAAGTGGACTCCACCATAGGGGGCCGGCCACCCCCATGGGAGGTGGGAATCCCACCTTTGGGTGGGAGTCCTAGTTGGGCTAGGTTTCCCCCTCCTATGGAAGGTTTTGGTTTCGGGTCTTATTCGAAGACTTGGACACCAACACTTGGGATCCACCTATATAATGAGGGGCCAAGGGAGGGGGCCGGCCACCCCAAGACCATAGCTTGGCCGCCCCCCTTGAGTGGCCGGCCACCCCCTCCCAAACCCTAGCTTTGCTCCTCCACTTCATATTGCCCGTGTAGCTTAGCGAAGCTCCGCCGGACTTCTACACCGCACCGACACCACGCCGTCGTGCTGTCGGATTCAAGAGGAGCTACTACTTCCGCTGCCCGCTGGAACGGGGAGGTGGACGTCGTCTTCATCAACAACCGAACGTGTGACCGAGTACGGAGGTGCTGCCCGTTCGTGGCGCCGGAACCGATCGTGATCAACTTCTACGCGCTTTTGCAAGCGGCAAGTGATCGTCTACCGCAGCAACAAGAGCCTCATCTTGTAGGCTTTGGAATCTCTTCAAGGGTGAGACTCGATACCCCCTCGTTGCTACCGTCTTCTAGATTGCATCTTGGCTTGGATTGCGTGTTCGCGGTAGGAAATTTTTTGTTTTCTATGCAACGTTATCCTACAGTGGTATCAGAGCCGTGTCTATGCATAGATGGTTGCACGAGTAGAACACAATGGTTTGTGGGCGTTGATGCTCTTGTTATCTTTAGTTTGAGTACTTTGCATCTTTATGGCATAGTGGGATGAAGCGGCTCGGACTAACTTTACATGACCGCGTTCATGAGACTTGTTCCTCGTTCGACATGCAACTTGTATTGCATAAGAGGCTTTGCGGGTGTCTGTCTCTCCTACTATAGTAAAGATTCAATTTACTCTTCTATTGACAACATTAGTATCAACGTTGTGGTTCATGTTCGTAGGTAGATTAGATCTATATCGAAAACCCTAAACCACGTAAAATATGCAAACCAAATTAGAGAGCGTCTAACTTGTTTTTGCAGGGTTTGGTGATGTGATATGGCCATAATGTGATGATGAATATGTATGAGATGATCATTATTGTATTGTGGCAACCGGCAGGAGCCTTATGGTTGTCTTTAAATTTCATGTTGAGTAGTATTTCAAAGTAGTTGTAATAGTTGCTACATGGAGGACAATCATGAAGACGGTGCCATTGACCTTGGTGCTTCGCCGACGATGATGGAGATCATGCCCGAAGATGATGGAGATCATGTCCGTGCTTTGGAGATGAAGATCAAAGGCGCAAAGACAAAAGGGCCATATCATATCACATATGAACTGCATGTGATGTTAATCCTTTTATGCATCTTATTTTGCTTAGATCGCGACGGTAGCATTATAAGATGATCCCTCACTAAAATCTCAAGATAATAAAGTGTTCATCCTTAGTAGCACCGTTATCAAGTCTTATCGTTTCGAAGCATCTCGTGATGATCGGATGTGATAGATTCGATAAGTACATACAACGGGTGCAAGACAGTTTTGCACATGCGGATACTAAGGTGGCCTTGACGAGCCTAGCATGTACAGACATGGTCTCGGAACATGTGATACCGAAAGGTAGAGCATGAATCATATGGTTGATATGATGAACACTTTGAGTGTTCGCCATTGAAATCACACCTTTTCTCGTGATGATCGGGTTTAGGTGCGGTGGATTTGGTTCGTGTGATCACTAAGACAATGCGAGGGATATTGTTTTGAGTGGGAGTTCACTTAGGTTTTTAATTATGTTGAATTAAAATTTGAACTCAATTTGTCATAAACTTAGTCTAAACTATTGCAAATATATGTTGTAGAGATGGCGTCCCCAATCAATTTTAATCAGTTCCTAGAGAAAGAGAAACTTAAGAGCAACGGTAGCAACTTCACCGACTGGTTCCGTCATGTGAGGATCTTCCTCTCTGGCGGAAATCTGCAATTTGTGCTTGATGCACCGCTAGGTGACCCTCCTGCAGAAGATGAATCCGATGAAGTAAAAGCTGTTTACGCGACTCGGAAAACTCGGTACTCTCAAGTTCAGTGTGCCATCCTGTGCAGTCTGGAATCCGATCTTCAAAAACGTTTTGAGCACCATGATCCTCATGAGTTGATGAATGAGCTGAAAGCTATATTCGAGACTCATGCGGCAGTGGAATGCTATGAAGCATCGAAACATTTCTTCAGCTGTATGATGGAAGAAGGCAGCTCCGTTAGTGAGCACATGCTCGCCATGACCGGGCATGCGAAGAAACTCAGTGACTTGGGAATAGTGATTCCTAACAGACTGGGGATTAATCGTGTCCTTCAATCACTGCCACCAAGTTACAAGAACTTTGTGATGAACTACAATATGCAGAACATGAACAAGGAGTTACCTGAACTCTTTGGCATGCTAAAAGCTGCTGAGATTGAGATCAAGAAAGAGCACCAAGTGTTGATGGTCAACAAGACCACCAGTTTCAAGAAACAGGGCAAGTCTAAGGGAAAATTCAAGAAGGGTGGCAAGAAAGCTGCCACGCCTCCTATGAAACCTAAGAACGGCCCTAAGCCTGATGCTGAGTGCTATTACTGCAAGGAGAAGGGACACTGGAAGCGTAATTGCTCCAAGTATCTGGCTGATCTGAAGAGCGGCCTTGTCAAGAAGAAGAAAGAAGGTATATCTGATATACATGTTATAGATGTTTATCTCACTAGTTCTCGTTCTAGTACCTGGGTATTTGATACTGGTTCGGTTGCTCATATTTGTAACTCGAAACAGGAACTAAAGAATAAACGACAACTGCTGAAAGATGAAGTGACGATGCGCGTTGGAAATGGATCCAAGGTCAATGTGATCGCAGTCGGCACACTTCCTCTACATCTACCTTCGGGATTAGTTTTAAGCCTAAATAATTGCTATTATGTACCTGCGTTGAGCATGAACATTATATCTGGATCTTGTTTAATGCAAGACGGTTATTCATTCAAGTCTGAGAATAATGGTTGTTCTATTTTTATGAATAATATCTTTTATGGTCAAGCACCACAAAAGAATGGCTTATTTCTGTTAGATCTCGATAGTAGTGATACGCATATACATAACATTGATGCTAAGCGAATTAAACTTAATGATAATTCTACTTATATGTGGCACTGTCGTCTTGGTCATATTGGAGTGAAACGCATGAAGAAACTCCATACCGATGGATTACTTGAATCACTTGACTTTGAGTCACTTGATAGATGCGAAGCATGTCTAATGGGAAAAATGACAAAGACTCCATTTTCTGGTATGATGGAGCGAGCTACTGACTTATTGGAAATCATACATACCGATGTATGTGGACCAATGAGCGTAGCATCGCGCGGTGGTTATCGTTATGTTCTAACCTTCACGAGATGATCTGAGTAGATATGGGTATATCTATTTCATGAAACATAAATCCGAAACTTTCGAGAAGTTTAAGGAATTTCAAAGTGAAGTAGAAAATCAACGTAACAAGAAGATCAAATTTCTACGATCTGATCGTGGAGGTGAATATCTGAGTTATGAGTTTGGCATGCATTTAAAGAAATGCGGAATACTTTCACAATTGACACCGCCGGGAACACCTCAACGAAACGGTGTGTCCGAACGTCGTAATCGAACTCTCTTAGATATGGTTCGTAGTATGATGTCTCTTACTGATTTGCCGTTATCATTTTGGAGTTATGCATTAGAGACAGCCGCATTCACTTTAAATAGAGCACCATCAAAATCCGTAGAAACGACACCGTATGAATTATGGTTTAATAAGAAACCTAAGCTGTCGTTCCTGAAAGTTTGGGGTTGCGAAGCCTATGTAAAGAAGTTACAACCGGACAAGCTAGAACCCAAAGCGGAGAAATGCGTCTTCATAGGTTACCCTAAGGAAACTATAGGGTACACTTTCTATCACAGATCCGAAGGCAAAATCTTTGTTGCTAAGAACGGAACCTTTCTTGAGAAAGAATTTCTCACTAAAGAAGTGACTGGAAGAAAAGTAGAACTCGATGAGATTGATGAATCTATACTCGTTGATCAGAGTAGCGCAGTACCGGAAATTGTACCTGTACCGCCTACACCGGCAACAGAGGAAGCTAATGATAATGATCATGAAACTTCGAACGAGGAAACTACTGAACCTCGCAGATCGACAAGGGAACGTGCCACTCCTGATTGGTATGATCCTTGTCTAAATGTCATGATTGTAGATAACAATGATGAGGACCCTGCGACATATGAAGAAGCGATGATGAGCCCAGATTCCAACAAATGGCAAGAAGCCATGAAATCCGAAATGGGATCCATGTATGATAACAAAGTATGGACTTTGGTAGACTTACCTGATAGCCGAAAGGCTGTCGAGAATAAATGGATCTTCAAGAGAAAAACAGATGCTGATGGTAATATTACTGTCTATAAAGCTCGACTTGTCGCAAAGGGTTTCCGACAAATTCAAGGTGTTGACTACGATGAGACTTTCTCACCTGTAGCGAAGCTAAAATCTGTGAGGATTTTGTTAGCAATAGCTGCATTTTTCGATTATGAGATTTGGCAGATGGATGTCAAAACGGCGTTCCTTAATGGAGACATTGAGGAAGAGTTGTATATGGTACAACCCAAAGGTTTTGTCGATCCTAAAAATGCTGACAAAGTATGCAAACTTCAGCGTTCAATCTATGGACTGAAGCAAGCATCAAGAAGTTGGAACCGACGCTTTGATAAGGTGATCAAAGACTTCGGGTTTATACAGTGTCATGGAGAGGCCTGTATTTACAAGAAAGTGAGTGGGAGCTCTGTAGCATTCCTGATATTATATGTAGATGACATATTATTGATCGGGAATGATATAGAACTATTAAGCAGTGTTAAGGGTTATTTGAATAATAGTTTTTCAATGAAAGACCTTGGTGAAGCATCGTATATATTAGGCATCAAGATTTATAGAGATAGATCAAGACGCCTAATAGGGCTATCACAGAGTACATATCTGGACAAGATTCTAAAGAAGTTTAGAATGGACGAAAGTAAGAAAGGGTTCTTACCTATGTTACCAGGCAAGGTATTGAGTAAAACTCAAGGACCGGCTACGGCAGAAGAAAGAGAAAGGATGAGTAACATCCCCTATGCCTCGGCAGTAGGATCTATCATGTATGCCATGCTATGTACAAGACCGGATATAGCACATGCTGTTAGTTTGACTAGCAGATATCAAAGTGATCCAGGAATGGAACACTGGACAGCGGTCAAGAATATCCTGAAGTACTTGAAAAGAACTAAGGATATGTTTCTTTGTTATGGAGGTGACCAAGAGCTCGTTGTAACAAGTTACACCGATGCAAGTTGGAACACTGATCCTGATGACTCTAAGTCACAATCTGGGTACGTGTTTATATTGAATGGTGCTGCAGTAAGCTGGGCAAGCTCGAAGCAGTGCACGGTGGCGAAGTCTTCAACAGAATCGGAGTACATAGCGGCTTCAGAGGCTTCATCAGAAGCGGTATGGATGAAGAGGTTCATTGTAGAGCTCGGTGTGGTTCCTAGTGCATTGGACCCATTAATCATTTACTGTGATAACATGGGTGCCATCGCCAATGCACAAGAGCCAAGGTCACACAAGAGGCTGAAGCATATCAAGCTGCGTTACCACTCGATTCGCGAGTACATCGAAGATGGAGAAGTAAAGATTTGCAAAGTACACACTGATCTGAATGTAGCAGATCCGTTGACTAAAGCTCTCCCTAGGGCAAAGCATGACCAACACCAAAATGCCATGGGTGTTAGGTATATTACAATGTAATCTAGATTATTGACTCTAGTGCAAGTGGGAGACTGAAGGAGATATGCCCTAGAGGCAATAATAAAGTGGTTATTATTTATATCTTTATGTTTATGATAAATGTTTATATATCATGCTAGAATTGTATTAACCGAAACATTAGTACATGTGTGATATGTAGACAAACAAGAAGTCCCTAGTATGCCTCTTAAACTAGCTTGTTGATTAATGAATGATTAGTTTCATAATCATGAACATTGGATGTTATTAATAACAAGGTTATGTCATTATGTGAATGATGTAATGGACACACCCAATTAAGCGTAGCATAAGATCTCGTCATTAAGTTATTTGCTATAAGCTTTCGATACATAGTTACCTAGTCCTTATGACCATGAGATCATGTAAATCACTTATACCGGAAAGGTACTTTGATTACACCAAACACCACTGCGTAAATGGGTGGCTATAAAGGTGGGATTAAGTATCCGGAAAGTATGAGTTGAGGCATATGGATCAACAGTGGGATTTGTCCATCCCGATGACGGATAGATATACTCTGGGCCCTCTCGGTGGAATGTCGTCTAATGTCTTGCAAGCATATGAATGAGTTCATAAGAGACCACATACCACGGTACGAGTAAAGAGTACTTGTCAGGAGACGAGGTTGAACAAGGTATAGAGTGATACCGAAGATCAAACCTCGGACAAGTAAAATATCGCGAGACAAAGGGAATTGGTAATATATGTGAATGGTTCATTCGATCACTAAAGTCATCGTTGAATATGTGGGAGCCATTATGGATCTCCAGATCCCGCTATTGGTTATTGGTCGGAGTGAGTACTCAACCATGTCCACATAGTTCTCGAACCGTAGGGTGACACACTTAAAGTTGGATGTTGAAATGGTAGTACTTGAATTATGGAATGGAGTTCGAATATTTGTTCGGAGTCCCGGATGAGATCCCGGACATCACGAGGAGTTCCGGAATGGTCCGGAGAATAAGATTCATATATAGGATGTCATTTTATGTGAAATAAAATGTCGCGGAAGGTTCTATGGAAGGTTCTAGAAGGTTCTAGAAAAGTCCGGAAGAAACCACCAAGGAAGGTGGAGTCCACAAGGGACTCCACCTCCATGGCCGGCCAGCCCTAGTGGGGGTGGAGTCCCAAGTGGACTCCACCATAGGGGGCCGGCCACCCCCCACATGGGAGGTGGGAATCCCACCTTTGGGTGGGAGTCCTAGTTGGGCTAGGTTTCCCCCTCCTATGGAAGGTTTTGGTTTCGGGTCTTATTCGAAGACTTGGACACCAACACTTGGGATCCACCTATATAATGAGGGGCCAAGGGAGGGGGCCGGCCACCCCAAGACCATAGCTTGGCCGCCCCCCTTGAGTGGCCGGCCACCCCCTCCCAAACCCTAGCTTTGCTCCTCCACTTCATATTGCCCGCGAGCGCCGGACTTCTACACCGCCACCGACACCACGCCGTCGTGCTGTCGGATTCAAGAGGAGCTACTACTTCCGCTGCCCGCTGGAACGGGGAGGTGGACGTCGTCTTCATCAACAACCGAACGTGTGACCGAGTACGGAGGTGCTGCCCGTTCGTGGCGCCGGAACCGATCGTGATCAAGATCTTCTACGCGCTTTTGCAAGCGGCAAGTGATCGTCTACCGCAGCAACAAGAGCCTCATCTTGTAGGCTTTGGAATCTCTTCAAGGGTGAGACTCGATACCCCCTCGTTGCTACCGTCTTCTAGATTGCATCTTGGCTTGGATTGCGTGTTCGCGGTAGGAAAATTTTTGTTTTCTATGCAACGTTATCCTACATGACGGTGAAGAGTCCTCCGGGAGATGATTCCCCTCTCCGGCAGGGTGCCGGAGGCGATCTCCTGAATCCCCCAAGATGGGATTGGCGGCGGCATCTCTGGAATTTTTTCCGTATCGTGGCTCTCGGTACTGGGGGTTTCGCGACGAAGACTATTTGTAGGCGGAAGGGCAGGTCAGGGGGCCACACGAGGGCCCCACACCACAGGCCGGCGCGGCCAAGGGCTGGGCCGCGCCGCCCTGGTGTTTGGCCACCTCGTGGCCCCACTTCGTCTCCTCTTCGGTCTTCTGGAAGCTTCGTGTGAAAATAGGCCCCTGGGCGTTGATTTCGTCCAATTCCGAGAATATTTCCTTACTAGGATTTCTGAAACCAAAAAAAGCAGAATGGCTCTTCGGCATCTCGTTAATAGGTTAGTGCCGGAAAATGCATAAATATGACATAAAGTATGCATAAAACATGTAGATATCATCAATAATGTGGCATGGAACATAAGAAATTATCGATACGTCGGAGACGTATCAAGCCCGTAAAAACGCGAACTGAAAAAGGCAAGTTCCATTCACCGAACTCGCGTATTCGGGTCGTAAAATGGCTGGCGCAGCAGAACCAATTGTAAAACAAAATACTGTTTTTTTGGTTTAGCGTTTGGCTTTACGGGCTGCGCCAGCGGCATCCGAACCCGTAAAACCAAGGTTTATGATTTTTTTTTTGCATACGATCGAACAAATGGTTACAATAAAATGCAAACAATTCATGCATAGTTCATAGTGCAGACATCAAATGACATAATCAAATGACACAGTTCATAGTTCCCCATCTCCTCTCACCGCCGACATCAAACCGAGGTTGGCCCGCCGTCAGCACCATCGCCACCACCTCCTAGAGTCACATCGGCACCACCTCGTGGAGTCACATCGGTAGCACCAGTTGCCTCTTGACGAGCTGCTCTTCGTCTTGCCGTGATCTCCGCCGAGGCCTCTGATGTCTACGCACGCTTCTATTCCTGTAGATAGTGTTGGGCCTCCAAGAGCAGAGGTTTGTAGAACAGCAGCAAGTTTCCCTTAAGTGGATCACCCAAGGTTTATCGAACTCGGGGAGGTAGAGGTCAAAGATATCCCTCTCAAGCAACCCTGCAATTAAGATACAAGAAGTCTCTTGTGTCCCCAACACACCTAATACACTTGTCAGATGTATAGGTGCACTAGTTCGACGAAGAGATAGTGAAATACAAGTAATATGGATGATTGTAAGTAGTAATTGCAATCTGAAATAAAGATGACAGCAAGCAAACATGTAGCAGAACTTGTTGGAAACGGTGTTTCAATGCTTAGAAATAAGGCCTAGGGATCATACTTTCACTAGTGGACACTCTCAACAATGATCACATAATTGAATAAATAAATGCTACTCTCAAACACTCTCTTGTTGGATAACAAACACCATTCATTGTGTAGGGCTACAAAAGCACACCTCAAGCCGGAGTAAACAAGCTCCACAACTTCATAAAGGAATCACACACGATGCGCACACTGTCACCATCACACCGTGGAGAGTGAATCCGGAGTTCATATTAAAGTAACCTCTAGAGTGCATAATAGACCGTTGCAATTTAGACCGAGTACTAACATAGCATACACACTGTCACCAATAGCTATGAAAGGGGAATAGATCACATCAATACTATCATAGTAATAGTTAACTTCATAATCTACAAGAGATTATAATCATAACCTACGCCAAGTACTACATGATGCACACATTGTCAACTTTACATCATGGAGGAGGAATAGACTACTTTAATAACATCACTACAGTAGTGATGACCCACAAGTATAGGGGATCGCAACAGTCTTTGAGGGAAGTAAAACCCAATTTATTGATTCGACACAAGGGGAGCCAAAGAATATTTGTAAGCCTTAATGGAGTTGTCAATTCAGCTGCACCTGGAAACAGACTTGCTCGCAAGAGTTTATCGGTAGCAACAGTTTTATAGCAGTAGCAGTAGTGAAATATAAGCAACAGTATAATAAAGACAGCAGTAGTGATTATAGTAAACAACAGGATTAAAATACTGTAGGCACAGTGATGGATGAACGGGCGCTGCATAGATAAGAGAACTCATGTAACAATCAAGGCAGGGCATTTGCAGATAGTAATAAAGCAGTATCCATGTACTAAACAACCATAGGCATGTGTTCCGTATATAGTCGTACGTGCTCGCAATGAGAAACTTGCACAACATCTTTTGTCCTACCAGCCGGTGGCAGCCGGGCCTCTAGGGAAACTACTGGTAATTAAGGTACTCCTTTTAATAGAGTACCGGAGCAAAGCATTAACACTCCGTGAACACATGTGATCCTCATATCACCGCCTTCCCCTCCGGTTGTCCCAATTTCTGTCACTTTGGGGCCTCGGGTTCCGGATAACAATATGTGTATACAACTTGCAGGTAAGATCATAAAACAATGAATATCATCATGAATCAATAACATGTTCAGATCTGAAATCATGGCACTCGGGCCCTAGTGACAAGCATTAAGCATGACAAGTTGCAACAATATCATAAAAGTACCAACAACGGATACTAGGCATTATGCCCTAACAATCTTATGCTATTACATGAACAATCTCATCCAATCCCTACCACCCCCTTCAGCCTACAGCGGGGGAATTACTCACACATGGATGGGGGAAGCATGGATGGTTGATGGAGAGGCGTCGGTGGTGATGATGGCGATGATCTCCTCCAATTCCCCGTCCCGGCAGGGTGCCAGAACGGAGTTTCTGGTCCCGAGATGGAGTTTCGCGATGGCGGCGGAGTTCTGGATGTCTTCTCGCAATTTCGTCGAACCCCCCTGATACGTCCAATTTGCATCACTATTTTGTATCATAATTTGCTGTTATTCATTGATATATTTCATATTTGGACACAATACTTATGTTATTTCATCTATTTTGCATGTTTCATCATTATTGGAGGATCAAGCACCGGAGCCAGGATTCTGCTGGAAAAAGCACCGTCAGAACGCAATATTTCGGAAGATCAACTGTGGAAGGAAATTATACCAAAAATCCTATTTTTCAAGATGACGAAGGAAGCCAGAAGGAGGAGCTGAGAAGGCCCAAGGAGGGGCCAGACCACGGCCGGCGCGGCCCATGGCCTGGCCGCGCCACCTTGTGGTGTGGGGGCCCCACAGCCCCTTTCGCCTCCTTTTCTTCGCGAAACTCTTCGTCCCGAAGACCTAAGCCACAGAGGATACCTCACGAAGAGTTACAGCCACCTCTGCGGGGCGGAGAACACCAGAGAGAAAAGAGCTCTCCGGCGGGCTGAGATCCGCCGGGGAATTCCCTGGGAAATCGACGCCATCGTCACCGTCATCGAGCTGGACATCATCTCCATCACCATCGTCATCATCTCCACCATCATCACCGCCGTCTCCACCGCTGGACATCGTCACCGCTGTAGCAATTTGGGTTTGATCTTGATTGTTTGATAGGGGAAACTCTCCCGGTATCGATTTCTACTTGTTGTTGATGCTATTGAGTGAAACCATTGAACCAAGGTTTATGTTCAGATTGTTATTCATCATCATATCACCTCTGATCATGTTCCATATGATGTCTCGTGAGTAGTTCGTTTAGTTCTTGAGGACATGGGTGAAGTCTAAATGCTAGTAGTGAACTATGGTTGAGTAATATTCAATGTTATGATATTTAAGTTGTGGTGTTATTCTTCTAGTGGTGTCATGTGAACGTCGACTACATGACACTTCACCTTTATGGGCCTAGGGGAATGCATCTTGTACTCGTTTGCCAATTGCGGGGTTGCCGGAGTGACAGAAACCTAAACCCCCGTTGGTATATCGATGCGGGAGGGATAGCAGGATCTCGAGTTTAAGGCTGTGGTTAGATTTATTCTTAATTACTTTCTTGTAGTTGCGGATGCTTGCAAGGGGTATAATCACAAGTATGTATTAGTCCTAGGAAGGGCGGTACATTAGCATAGGTTCACCCACACAACACTTATCATAACAATGAAGATTATTTAGCCGTATGTAGCGAAAGCACTAGACTAAAATCCCGTGTGTCCTCGAGAACGTTTGGTCATTATAAGTAAACAAACCGGCTTGTCCTTTGTGCTAAAAAGGATTGGGCCACTCGCTGCAATTGTTACTCTCGCACTTTACTTACTCGTACTTTATTCTGTTACATCAAAACCCCCTGAATACTTGTCTGTGAGCATTTACAGTGAATCCTTCATCGAAACTGCTTGTCAACACCTTCTGCTCCTCGTTGGGATCGACATTCTTACTTATCAAAAATACTACGATACACCCCCTATACTTGTGGGTCATCAAGACTATTTTATGGCGCCGTTGCCGGGGAGTGAAGCGCTATTGGTAAGTGAAATTGGTAAGGAATCTACTGTTTGTGCTGATTTTATTTCTGCCTGCTGCCATAATTCATTATGGAGAGATCTTCTCTCGAATGTTTATTTGGAAAATCTGCTACTACTGCAAAGGTAGTGGATGAGGCGCCAGGTAAAGAAGAGATACCATACAAAATACCTATGAAAATTATTGAACGCGTAGTGGATAACCGTTATACAGGGGATGGAACTGTCCACCCTGGAGATCATTTACTGTTCTTACATGAATTATGCGGTTTATTCAAGTGTGCAGGTATTGCTATGGATGAAGTGAGGAAGAAACTATTCTCTATATCGCTGTCTGGTAAAGCGGCGCATTGGTATAAATTACTGGATAATGGGGATTCTCTTGAATGGAATGATATTGTGCCCCGGTTTTATTCTAAGTTCTATCCTCCAAGTGAAATTCACAAGGATCGGAATCGCATATATAATTTTTGGCCTCATGATGGAGAGAGTATTGCCCAAGCTTGGGGAGATTGAAGTCTTTAATGCTCAAATGCCCCATTCATGAGCTTCCTGGTAATGTTATTATTGATAATTTCTATGCAAGACTTTCTTTTGAAGACAAGACCTTGCTGGATACTTCTTGTTCTGGATCATTCACGCGCAATAAGGAAGAGTTTAAAAGGGACCTTCTTAATCGGATCCAGGAAAATACTGAAGGATGGGAGATCGACAAAGATAGAGAATCAGGTATAAATTATGATTATAAATGCATTGAAGCTTTTATGGATACTGATAAATTTCGTAATATGAGTGCTACTTATGGTCTTGATTCTCAAGTTGCTGCAAATCTTTATAAAGCTTTTGCCTCTCATTATGAATTGCCTAAGAAGAATTTTGATAAGTATCATGAACCGTATAAAGATAAAATTGATTCATCTATTAATAAATGCGTTGTAGTTGAAACTGTTGATCATGTTATTCCTGAAGCTTATATTGAAAAAACTCCTTTCCCTACTAAAATGAAGGAGTACTCTGTTATAAATAGTGCGGTTCATAAAAGTGAAAAGAAACCTATAGAACCTGAAGAACAAATAAAAGTTGAACCTGCTTGTTGCAATAGTTAAAGATCTTGTGACTGAAAATTTGGAGGAAGGTCATATTATTTTCTGTGAAGATGCTTCTAATATTGTTTCACATCCTAATAAACCCAAGCAAGCTAGTGTTCCTATGCTATCTGTTAGAATTGGTGATCATTGCTATTATGGTTTATGTGATATTGGTGCAAGTATTAGTGCTATTCCTTATGAACTTTACACGGAGATTATGCACGAAATTGGTTCTTGTGAACTTGAAGATATTGATGTGGTTATTCAGCTGGCTAATAGAGAAACTATCTCTCCAATTGGTATTGTTCGAGATGTGGAAGTTCTATGTGGTAAGATTAAATATCCTGCTGACTTTTTGGTACTTGGTTCTGCTGCTAGTGATTATTGTCCTATTATTTTTGGTAGACCTTTTCTAAATACTTGTGGAGCTATTATAGATTGCAAGAAAGAGAAAATTTTGACTAAATTTGCTGGTGAATCTTATGAGTTTAACTTCTCTAAATTTACCAAAACTCCTTATAAAGCTGATTTGCCTAGTAATGATTTTAAAATGGAGCAGTGTGCATCTATTGTTCTTGTTCCTACTAATCCTTTGCAGCAACATTTGGAGAATAGCGAGAGTGAAGTTTTCAGGAAAGAAAGAGATGAGCTTGAGGAAATTTTTCTTCGCCAACCTATTCTCAAGCATGATTTACCGGTGGAAGATCTGGGTACAACACCGCCACCAAAGGAAGATCCTGTTTTTGATTTAAAGCCTTTGCCTGATAATCTTAAATATGCTCATATTGATGATAAGAAAATATATCCTGTTATTATTAGTTCTAAGCTTACAGAGTTTGAAGAAGAAAGGCTATTGGAAATATTGAAGAAACACCGAGGTGCTATTGGCTACACTCTTGATGATTTGAAGGGGATTTCTCCCTCTATATGCCAACACGCCATCAATATGGAAGATGATGCGAAGCCTGTTGTTGAACCTCAGCGTCGTCTAATTCCTAAAATGAAGGATGTGGTAAGAAATGAGGTATTACGACTTCTTGAAGCTGGTATTATATATCCTATTGCTGATAGTAGATGGGTTAGTCCTGTGCATTGTGTTCCTAAGAAAGGAGGAATGACTGTTGTGCCTAATGATAATGATGAGCTCATACCTCAAAGAGTAGTTGTAGGATATAGAATGTGCATTGATTATCGAAAAGTTAATAAAGTTACTAAAAAAGATCATTACCCTTTGCCTTTTATTGATCAAATGTTAGAAAGGTTATCTAAAAATACTCATTTTTGTTTTCTTGATGGTTATTCTGGGTTTTCACAAATTGCTGTTAAAACTAAAGATCAAGAGAAAACCACTTTCACTTGTCCCTATGGAACTTATGCTTATAGACGTATGCCTTTTGGTTTATGTAATGCTCCTGCTACTTTTCAAAGATGCATGTCTGCTATTTTTCATGGTTTTTGCGAGAGTATTGTAGAGGTATTCATGGATGATTTTTCTGTCTATGGGAATTCTTTTGATAATTGCTTGCGAAACCTTGATAAAGTTTTGCAGAGATGTGAAGAAACTAACCTTGTTCTTAATTGGGAGAAATGCCACTTTATGGTTAATGAAGGAATTGTATTGGGACATAAAATTTCGAGAGAGGTATTGAAGTTGATAGAGCTAAAGTTGAAGCAATTGAGAAGATGCCCTATCCTAGGGATGTTAAAGGTATTCGTAGTGTTCTTGGTCATGCTGGGTTTTATAGGAGGTTTATTAAAGATTTCTCCAAGATTTCAAAGCCTCTTACTAATCTTCTTCAAAAAGATGTACCTTTTGTTTTTGATGATGATTGTAAGGAAGCTTTTGAAACTCTTAAGAAAGCCTTAACAACTGCTCCTATAGTTGAACCTCCTGATTGGAACTTACCATTTGAAATTATGTGTGATGCTAGTGATTTTGCTGTAGGCGCTGTTCTTGGACAGCGGGTAAATAAAAAACTGAATGTTATTCATTATGCTAGTAAAACTCTTGATGCTGCTCAAAGAAATTATGCTACTACTGAAAAGGAATTGTTAGCTGTAGTTTTTGCTTGTGATAAGTTTAGATCTTATATTGTTGATTCAAAAGTTACTATTCATACTGATCATGCTGCAATCAGATACCTTATGCAAAAGAAAGATGCTAAGCCTAGGCTTATTAGATGGGTACTTCTGTTGCAAGAATTTGATTTACATATTGTAGATAGGAAAGGTGCTGATAATCCTGTTGCTGATAATTTGTCTAGATTGGAAAATATTGCTTATGATCATGTTCTTGTTAATGATAGTTTTCCAAATGAACAATTGGCTGCAATAAAGGTGAGCTCACGAGACAGTCCTTGGTATGCTGATTATGCTAACTTTATTGTTTCCAAGTACTTGCCTCCAACCTTTTCAGCTCAGCAAAGGAGGAAATTCTTTTATGACTTGAGGCATTATTTCTGGGATGACCCACACTTATATAAAGAAGGAGTGGATGGTATTATGCGAAGATGTGTTCCCGAATATGAACAACAGGAGATATTGAGTAAATGCCATGGTAGTGCTTATGGAGGACATCACGCCGGAGAAAGAACCGCGCAAAAGGTTCTACAATCAGGTTTTTATTGGCCAACTCTCTTCAAAGATGCAAGGAAGTTTATTTTATCTTGTGATGAATGTCAAAGGGTTGGTAATATCTCTAGACGCAATGAAATGCCGATGAATTATACTCTTGTTATTGAACCGTTTGATTGTTGGGGATTTGACTTCATGGGACCTTTTCCCTCTTCAGAAGGTAACACTCATATACTTGTTGCTGTTGATTATGTTACTAAATGGGTGGAAGCCATACCTACAAAAAGTGCTGATGGTGAGACCTCTTTAAGAATGCTTTTAGATATTATTTTTCCTAGATTTGGAGTTCCTAGATATATTATAACTGATGGAGGTTCTCATTTTATTCATGGTGGTTTTAGAAAGACTCTTGCTAGATATGGTATTAATCATAGAATTGCTTCCGCTTATCATCCTCAAACTAGTGGGCAAGTAGAATTATCAAATAGAGAGATTAAATCTATCTTGGGAAAGACTGTTAATAAAACTAGAAAGAATTGGGCTAGTAAATTGAAGGATGCACTTTGGGCTTATAGAACTGCTTATAAAAACCCCATGGGAATGTCACCTTATAAAATGGTTTATGGGAAAGCTTGTCATTTACCTTTAGAACTAGAGCACAAAGCTTATTGGGCTGTTAGAGAATTAAATAAAGATCCTAAACTTGCCGGTAATAAGAGGTTGTTGCAATTAAGTTCTCTAGATGAATGGAGAAGTGAAGCTTACGAAAATGCTAAACTCTTTAAAGAGAAAGTTAAAAAATGGCATGATAGAAGGATTATCAAAAGAGAATTTAATATTGGAGATAAAGTCCTATTGTATCGGTCTCGTCTCAGATTCTTTGCAGGGAAATTACTCTCGAAATGGGAAGGACCATATGTTGTCGAGGAGGTGTATCGTTCAGGAGCAATCAAAATTAGCTCTCTCCAAGGCAATGCCACGCAAGTGGTAAATGGACAAAGACTCAAGCATTATATCTCAGGTGATTCCTATAATGTTGATGTTGATATTATTCGAGTGGAAACACCGGAGGCTTTCATCAAAGGGCAAATTGACAGTCCGCCAGAACTCGACTTTGAATAGGTAACAGTACTGGTAATGAAAAGTACGCAATTTACTTTCCGAACAATATTTTTGTTGTTTTTGGAAAATATGAAAAATTACGAGATCGAAACGGAGTGGAAAAGACGCACGAGGGCGTGCCACCATAGGCCGGCGCCGCGCCGCCTATGGTCTGGCCGCCTCGTCGCCCCTTTCCTCTCTACTTCCTTTTGTCGTGAAATTTTTTGCTATATAATCCCCCGGACCCCTGGAGTTCCGTATATCGTTTTCTTGACGTGTTTTGTTTCGAGCTGTTTCTGCCAGGATTTGTTTCGGATCTAGAGCCATCATGTCTTCGTCGGAAACTCCGAAGGACAGCTCCTGCGAGGATGTTGGCAACTTGTACATGGAGGAGCTGAGGATGCACCCAAAGGAGTTGATGCTCGTCGAGGGAAAACTGCAGATCAAGGATGTTCAGGGTCCTAAAGGAGAAGGAAGCTTGGAAGACAGGATGGAGAAGCTAGAACAAGAGGTCTTCAAATACAAGAAGATGGCTGAGCGTGAGGTGGATATCTTCCACAAGATTGTGTCTGAACTCATTGCTGAACACGAGAAGGAAACTGCAAAGCTTTGGGGCGACATCCTCTCACTTCACGACACCACCAACAAGCTCCAAGCACAACTCTATGACGTTCAGAATCAGAACTGTGAGTATGAAAACAGGTTTAAATACATAAGCCGTGCTGCTAGTTTCAGGATCCCCGAGACCAAGATGTCGTTTCTTGATGGAGAACCTCTTCCTTGGAAGTTTGATGACGGGAGTTCATCACCACCATCACCGAAGAGTAATTCATCATCGGTATTGGCATCCCCTTGGTTTGTTCCAAGCTTGGGGGAGTGCCGCGGTATCACATCATCACTACCTTTTACTTTTTATTGTCAAGTAGTGTCATATCATGAGTAGGGAAGTTATCATATAAGATGGGTTGCAGTTTGGAAGTATCTCTCCTTTAGTTGGTTGTCTATGTATCCCTTGGTGTGAGTTATCGTTATGGAATATTAATGAGAAGTCTTATCATTTACATATTGCACATCTTATTTTAGTTTGCAATCTCTATTATATGATTTACCTTGTTGTTAGTATTGGTATCACTTTGGGAGCATTGAATAAATCTATTTGGTTTTGGCAAACTTAGCATTGGTCAATAGCAACAACACTTTGAGGTTTAAGTAGAAAAGAGAAATACATGTAGTTGTTTCATTGTCTTTCTTTCTTGTTAGCTCATAGCTTATTATTCTGAAGTTAAAATTGTTTGTGCTTACAAGGAAGATGCATGATTGCTTCTATCACATGTATATTTGTTTGTTTCCCTCGACTCATATGCTTGCTAATTAACCTTGCTAGCCAAAGACCTGTACTGAGAGGGAATACTTCTCGTACATCCAAACCTTAGCCCAAAACTATGCCATTTGTGTCCACCATATCTACCTACTACATGGTATTTTCTGCCATTCCAAGTAAATACTTCGTGTGCTACCTTTAAACAATTCAAAACTTATTATCTCTTATTCGTGTCAATGTTTTATAGCTCATGAGGAAGTATGTGGTGTTTTATCTTTCAATCTTGTTGGGCAACTTTCACCAATGGACTAGTGGCTTCATCCGCTTATCCAATAAATTTGCAAAAAGAGCTGGCAATGGGATTCCCAGTCCCAATTAATTAATCTAAATAGACACTCCTCCATGGTATGTGATTGATGGACGGCACCCGAAGGATTCGGTTAGCCATGGCTTGTGTAAGCAAAGGTTGGGGGAGTGTCATCATAATAAAACTAAAATAAAAAGGCACTCCTTCATGGTATGAGATTGTTGGCAGGCACCCGAAGATTCGGTTAGCCATGGTTTGTGAAAGAAAGGTTGGAAGGAGTGCCACACAAAATAAAAATAAAATGGGAGCCGCTCTTTGGAGGTTGTCTGGCAAGGGGGTTAGAGTACCCGCTACCAGTCGTTGACAACAACATACACCTCTCAAAATGTTACTTTTATCATCTCTATATGATTTCACAACTGAAAAGCTCTAGCACATGATTTAATCCCTGCTTCCCTCTGCGAAGGGCCTGTCTTTTACTTTATGTTGAGTCAGTAAACCTATTTCCCTCCATCTCAAGCAAGCATTTGAGTAGTTGTGATCAAACCATTATATTGTGATTTGCTTTATCATGTCTTTTATTCTTCCTTGTTTAGTACAAGTTTTATCTGAATGAATATAGCTTTGCAAGTTATCAATGATCATGAGGAGACCATTATGATTGAGTATGCAAGTTGTGCCATATAAACTTTAACATGAGAGCGCTGCTCAATGAGATAAGTATAATCTGTTAATTGTTCTCTGACCAAGAACGAAGTTTGCCATCACCAACTATGATTTCTTATGCACCTTTATTTGTGATTACTTTATACTTGTTTCAAGTTGAGTTATATGAGGAAGTTGTTTACTAGAATGTCTTGTGTGAATGAATATGATGCTTCTTGTCCGTATTTTATTTATCGACTCTTCACTCCATAAACATGTGGTCCTGTTTATGAGTTCAGTTTCGCTTGGGGACAAGCGAAGTCTAAGCTTGGGGGGAGTTGATACGTCCAATTTGCATCACTATTTTGTATCATAATTTGCTGTTATTCATTGATATATTTCATATTTGGACACAATACTTATGTTATTTCATCTATTTTGCATGTTTCATCATTATTGGAGGATCAAGCACCGGAGCCAGGATTCTGCTGGAAAAAGCACCGTTAGAATGCAATATTTCGGAAGATCAACTGTGGAAGGAAATTATACCAAAAATCCTATTTTTCAAGATGACGAAGGAAGCCAGAAGGAGGAGCTGAGAAGGCCCAAGGTGGGGCCAGACCACAGGCCGGCGCGGCCCATGGCCTGGCCGCGCCACCTTGTGGTGTGGGGGCCCCACAACCCCTTTCGCCTCCTTTTCTTCGCGAAACCCTTCGTCCCGAAGACCTAAGCCACAGAGGATACCTCACGAAGAGTTACAGCCGCCTCTGCGGGGCGGAGAACACCAGAGAGAAAAGAGCTCTCCGGCGGGCTGAGATCCGCCGGGGAAATTCCCTCCCGGAGGGGGAAATCGACGCCATCATCACCGTCATCGAGCTGGACATCATCTCCATCACCATCGTCATCATCTCCACCATCATCACCGCCATCTCCACCGCTGGACATCGTCATCGCCGTAGCAATTTGGGTTTGATCTTGATTGTTTGATAGGGGAAACTCTCCCGGTATTGATTTCTACTTGTTGTTGATGCTATTGAGTGAAACCATTGAACCAAGGTTTATGTTCAGATTGTTATTCATCATCATATCACCTCTGATCATGTTCCATATGATGTCTCGTGAGTAGTTCGTTTAGTTCTTGAGGACATGGGTGAAGTCTAAATGCTAGTAGTGAACTATGGTTGAGTAATATTCAATGTTATGATATTTAAGTTGTGGTGTTATTCTTCTAGTGGTGTCATGTGAACGTCGACTACATGACACTTCACCTTTATGGGCCTAGGGGAATGCATCTTGTACTCGTTTGCCAATTGCGGGGTTGCCGGAGTGACAGAAACCTAAACCCCCGTTGGTATATCGATGCAGGAGGGATAGTAGGATCTCAGAGTTTAAGGCCGTGGTTAGATTTATTCTTAATTACTTTCTTGTAGTTGCGGATGCTTGCAAGGGGTATAATCACAAGTATGTATTAGTCCTAGGAAGGGCGGTACATTAGCATAGGTTCACCCACACAACACTTATCATAACAATGAAGATTATTTAGCCGTATGTAGCGAAAGCACTAGACTAAAATCCCGTGTGTCCTCGAGAACGTTTGGTCATTATAAGTAAACAAACCGGCTTGTCCTTTGTGCTAAAAAGGATTGGGCCACTCGCTGCAATTGTTACTCTCGCACTTTACTTACTCGTACTTTATTCACCTGTTACATCAAAACCCCCTGAATACTTGTCTGTGAGCATTTACAGTGAATCCTTCATCGAAACTGCTTGTCAACACCTTCTGCTCCTCGTTGGGATCGACATTCTTACTTATCGAAAATACTACGATACACCCCCTATACTTGTGGGTCATCACCCCCCCGTGTTTTTAGGTCAGAGGCCTTAAGTAGTCCAGAGGGGAGCGTCGGGGGCTGCCCGAGGCGACGCTACCATAGGGCGGCATGGCCCAGGGGGCCACCGCACCGGCTGGTGGTGTGGGTGCCTCGTGGCCCCCATCCATCTCGTCTTCTGGCTCCGTCAATCTTCTGTGAAAATAGGCCCATTGCGATTATTTCCTGGGATTTTCCTGAAAGTTGATTTTCTGCACAAAAATAAGACACCAGGGCAATTCTGCTGAAAACGTTAGTCCGTGTTAGTTGTATCCAAAATACACAAATTAGAGGCAAAACAATAGCAAAAGTGTTCGGGAAAGTAGATACGTTTTGGACGTATCAACTCCCCCCAAGCTTAGCTTATTGCTTGTCCTCAAGCAATTCAGTTAACAACTGAGTGCGATAAAAGAACTTTCACGAACACATTTGTTCATATGATGTAAATATTCTCATGATATGGACAAGTACTTAGGCAATTCATAATAAGATACATGCAAATAAAGTCATCTAATAGTTATGTCAATCATGAAAAAGATACCAACAAATTAATAATAAGCATCATGAATCATGTCTATCAGCAGGATTGCAATGTTCATAAAAAGACATAAATGCCCAGGCACCTCTGAAATTCATGGAAAGACTAGAAGTAGAGATTATCAAAGATAAAAGCATCAAAGTTATACTACATCTAATCATATTTTGGGACAAGCATATTATACTAAGAATGATAATTATGCTCTCAAGGAGGTGCTCAAAGAAAGGATGGTGACTCAAAATAAAAATTAAAAGATTGGCCCTTCGCAGAGGGAAGCAGGGATTAACATGTGCTAGAGCTTTTCATTTTTAAAACAGAAGTAAAATTGTTTTGAGAGGTGTTTGTTGTTATCAACGAATGGTAGTGGACACTCTAACTACCTCGTCAACCAGACTTTCAAGAGCAGCTTCCATGAAGGACGTTATCTCTACCAGCAAGATAAATCATCCCTCTTCTCTTTTGTTTACACATGTACTTTAGTTTCATTATGGATGACACTCCCCCAACCTTTGCTTACACAAGCCATGGCTAACCGAATCCTCGGGTGCCTTCCAACATTCACATACCATGGAGGAGTTTCTATTTGCAAATTAAGTTGCTTACTGATAAATCAGGGCAAAACATGTGAAGAGAATTATTGATGAAAGTTAATTAATTGGGGCTGGGCACCCCGTTGCCAGCTCTTTTTGCAAAATTATTGGATAAGTGGATGTGCCACTAGTCCATTGATGAAAGTCTATCAGGAGTAAATGACAATGTTGAAAGATAAAACACCACATACTTCCTCATGAGCTATAAAACATCGACACAAATTGAGAAGTATTTTGAAGGTTTAAAGGTAGCACATGAGAATTTACTTGGAATGGTTTGAAATGCCATGCATAGGTATTTATGGTGGACACTTTGGAATAACTTGGTTTTCAGGGATTTGGAAGCACGAGCAGCATTCCCGCTCAGTACAAGTGAAGGCTAGCAATAGACTGGGAAGCGACAATCAAGAGAGCAATAACTGTCATAATCATGCTTGCAACAAAATAAATTAACGGAGGCATAAAAGTGATACAAGAACTCTGAGGCAAAGTAAATCATCGAGGCTTAATTGACTTTTGTTCAGTCATATGCATGCGTGAGCATGTGCCAAATCGATTCAAATGAATTATTCAGAGGAGGATACCACAATATCATACCTATCTATGAATAAAACAATGCAAGCAAATATTTGTGACATGTTACTCATATTAATAAATTGGAGCTAAGCATGAGAGATCATGAACTACTAGACTTTCATTAAATGACATATACCTCACATGAACTAACTAAGAATGCTCACATGGATGAGTATATGTACAAAAATGAAAACAAATAGAGTTCATACCAGCCTCTCACCACAGTCGAGTTGTCGTAGATCGTCATTATTGCCTTTCACTTGTGTAGCTTGAATAATATGAAATGAAAACCACGCTCCAACCACCGGAGACGCTGAAATCCATAATAAAATTTACAAAACCAAAGAAGAACAACAAATATTTTTGGTGTTTTCGAATTGGAAACAAAAACGAAAGGAAACAGGCAAACAAAGCAAAATCTTTTTGGATTTTCTCATAGCAAACTAGCAATAGTAAATAAAGCAAAATAGGAACAAGAAACCAAATAAACAAATGGTAAAGAGAAACAACAGAAATATTTTTGGTCTTTTTGTGTTTTAGGAAAGAAACAAAGCAAAAACAAGAAAATGAAAACTAAAAGAGTCACATAAACACAAAGTAGCAGAAATCCGTCAAACTTGACAGCAGTACAGTAATCATTTTTTACGAAAATCTTCCGCTGTTCAACTCGAAAAGTGCTCAACTAATGAAAGTTAGATAATAATCTGGGGAACATGCACAAAAATTGGCTTCTCAAAATAACGTTCTGGATGTTTTTAGGAATTTTTTTAGTATCAGTCCAGAATCTGTTTTTAGACAGCACTTCCCCAAATATCATCTTCCTCATATTAGAGGCAACCTTAAGAAGCGAAACAAGTATGTACAAGTATCCGGCAATTGTAATATGCAATGAATGAGTGATGCCGGCATACCTCCCCCCAAGCTTAGGCTTTTAGCCTAAGTGGAGATCAACCCCAGCGAGGGTCAGGGTTCCACGCCGGTGGATCATACATGGCGTGGTCATAATAAGGTCCCTGTGCAGAAGAAAAGGATGAAGGCTCCACATGCCCAAAATGCTGATGTGAAGAACTTGCTGCGTCGGATGACAAGTCGAGGGGTTCCTCGGCCTCCTCCATGCCGTCCCCTGCATGATGGCCGCTCCTCTCTATGTATGCATCAAGTTCATCTTCTGTGACCGACCAACTTTCCCTGGAATCAAGGTTAAACAAAGCAGGTGCAGGCAATCCAACTAGCCTTTCAGATTTAGTTACTCTCCACTTTTTCTTGAAAAAGGTTATCTCATAGGACAGGTTATTCAAATTAGACCAATTAGAAACAAAGTCATGTTTTATCATGGAAACAATATCAAGTTTCTCTATAGAGAGCTGAACATCAAGAGGGTGAGGTTCTACACCATGCATAGCTAGCAAACGAGAGGCGATGAGACCTCCACAAATTCCTCCTTTATCACGGTTAGTAGCAAGCCTAAAAGCTATCAAAGCACCCAAATTATAAGTCCTATCACGTTGCAATGCAGCAGCTAAGAAAACCAAATCATGGATGGATAACTTATTTGCATTCTTTCTAGCAAGTACGCACTTGGTGATAAAGTAAGCAAAATAGCGAATAGATGGGAGTTGAATACTACGAATTTTACCACTCTCATCTGAGAAGCTTCTCCCTTGACAGATCATCTTGTATAGACTCAAGAGTTCCTGCGGCAGTCCCCTAACCTTCTCACATAATCCCCATTGTGGCACTTTAATAGCTGCACAAAAATCATCAAAGGGCAAGTTGATAGTTTTATTGTAGATTTTATATCGAACCATGGGGTTAGGTTGGGACCAATGGAATTCAAAATCCTGCACCACTGACATGGTTAGTTTTGCATATTGGTAAGGTTCACCAACAACAAAATCTTCTAACCCTGCATTAGAAATTAGATTTTGAACATCCTGAAAAATTCCTGCACTCTTCATGAAATCGGTGCATGGGTAGTAGGAGGGGTATACTCCCTCTTCGCGGTGGACTCTCATAACTTCATGCACCTCCAATTCATGTTGGTTGAGTTGGTGTCTATTCCACTCCATTTTCTGAAATTTTTCAACAATCATTATAAAAGTTGGTTTTGAGACATATAAATGAGGGCAACTACTATAGGAACTTGATAGAGTACTAAACATGCATCAAAACTAATTTTTACAACTTAGAACAAGCATGCAAGCTCACTTAACATGTCACCTACAGCAGTAAAATACTCAAGATATACTCAACCAAACAAAATTCTATTTGGATAATCGGAGGAGTCACATACCGGAGAGCAAATGAGCCAAATTTCAGACAAAAATCTGGGCTGAGCAAAGAGATCAAAAAATCCTGAGCTCTTGGGCGAAAACGCGAGTGAGAACAAACTGGTACGAGTTTTTTCGGGAGAGAGAGTGGAGTGAGTGGAAGGGATGACTAAGTGGGGCCAGGAGGGGCCCTCACCACAGGGTGGCGCGCCCCCCTCCTTGGCCGCGCCGGCACATGGGGGCAGCCCTGGGGTGCCCCACTGGTCAGCCCCAGGCACTCCCAGGTTGCATTTTGAAAAATAGGACCAACGGTATAATTTTTGTAAACTTTTGAAAACTTCAAAAAATGCACATTTCTGGGTGTTAAAATTACTATTACAGGGCAGAAAAAGATTTTCAAACCTCTAAACAACTAAAGCATCTTGCAAAACAAATAGTACTACAGAAAGTAAACAAGTGTGGAGAAAGAAAGAAATGTTGTTTAGCTCTTCTATGCATATAAAATGTACTTGTTAACAAGGTTGATCAAGTCTTGCCACCAAATAAATTTTACATGACATAAGAAGAAATAAACCTCAAATCAATCATGTTACCTTATATTGTATTGATATGGATCCAATCATAATATTTTGATATCCTTGTTTAGGCTCATATATAGGACAATCAATAACTCCCACTTTGATAGTTCTCAAATTAGAAATTGTATTAACTCCATATACTTTATCAATCCTCTTGGGAAAATAAACAGTATGCTCCTTGTCATCAACATTGAAAGTAACTTTTCCTTTATTGCAATCAATAACAACCCCTGCAGTGTTAAGAAAAGGTCTTCCAAGAATAATAGACATATTATCATCTTCAGGCATTTCCAACACAACAAAATCAGTTAATATTAAGCAATTATTAGTAACTTGAACAGGAACATCCTCACATATACCAACAGGAATAGCAGTAGATTTATCAGCCATTTGCAAAGATATATCAGTTGGTATCAACTTATCTAAATAAAGTCTCTTGTAAAGAGAAAAAGGCATAACACTAACTCCTGCTCCCAAATCACATAGAGCAGTTCTAACATAATTATTCTTGATGGAACAAGGGATAGTCGGTATACCTGGGTCTCCCAGCTTCTTTGGAACTTTGCCATTGAAAGAGTAATTAGCAAGCATAGTGGAAATCTCCTCATTAGGAATTTTCCTTTTGTTAGAGACAATATCTTTCATATACTTTGAATAAGGAGGCAATTTAATAGCATCAGTCAAAGGGATTTGCAAGAACAAAGGTTTCATCCAATCACAAAATTTATTATAGTGTTCTTCCTCCTTTGATTTTAGTTTCTTAGCAGGAAAAGGCATTTGCTTTTGAACCCAAGGTTCTCTTTCATTACCATGTTTCTTAGCAATAAAATCTTCTTTAGTATACTTTTTATTTTTAGCATGCTTTTCAGGTTCATCTTCAACCTCTTCTTTATCAGAAGCATCATTCTTATCATTATCTTTATCATGTTCATTACCACTTTCAGTTTCAGCATCAGAAATAGAAATACTATTAGGATCATTAACAGGCTCAGAGGATTCTACAACAGTTTTATGTTTCTTCTTCTTTTTCTTAGAAGGAGCTAATTTCTTTAGTTTGTTGAGAATCTTGTTCAACTCTTTTGGGATGCCCCTCAGGATATAGAGGATCCTGAGTAGAAACACCGCCTCTAGTTGTTACTTCATAAGCATGTTTTTCTTTAGAAGTATTTTTTAACAAGTCATTTTGCACTTTAGTGAGTTGATCAATTTGAGTTTGAACCATATGAAAATGTTTAACAAGCATCTTAACATCATTGGAGGTTCTCTCCACAATATCATGCAATTTACTAATAGCGTGAGAATTTTCCATTAAATGATTCTCTACTCTCATATTAAAATTATCTTGCTTAACAACATAATTATCAAACTCATCTAAACATTGATCAGGAGGTTTTGAGTAAGGAATATCTTCTTTATCAAAGCGTTGAAGAGAATGTACCTCAATCGTGGATGAAGGGGGAGTTATCTTACATAAATCTTCTATGGGAGGTAAATTCTTCACATCTTCAGATTTAATACCTTTCTCTTTAAGAGATTTCTTAGCTTCCCTCATATCTTCATCATTTAATTTAATCATACCCCTCTTCTTCAATATTGGTGTTGGGGTTGGTTCAGGTGTAGTCCAATCATCATGATTTCGGCTTATTCTAGCCATTAATTCTTCAGCTTCGTCTGGAGTTCTTTTCCTGAAAACACAACCAGCACAACTATCCAGGTATGCCCTAGACTCAATTGTTAGTCCACTATAAAATATATCAAGTAAATCATGCTTTTCCAAATCATGTCCAGGCCGAGCTCTGATAAGAGAGCAAAACCTTGCCCAAGCTTCAGGCAATTTCTCTCCATCTTCCTGGTCAAAACTATAAATTTTCTGCAAAGCAATATGTTGAGCACTAGCAGGAAAGTATTTTCGAAAGAAAACATTAAGCAAACCAGTTGGACTATCAATAGAATCAGGTGGCAAACTATTATACCAAATTTTAGCATCATCCTTTAATGAGAAAGGAAAAAATTTAGCAACAAAATAAGTACGCTTCTTGATATCATCAGAAAACAAGCTACTCAAAGTAGAAAGCTCATTCATGTGTTCTACAGCACTTTCTTTTTCAGTACCACAAAAAGGTGTTTTCTCAACAATAGATATATGAGATAAATCAAGAGAAAAATCATAATCCTTATCCTTAATGTTTATAGGAGATGTAGCAAATTTAGGATCAGGAGACAGTTTATATCTAACAGCACGTTGTGCAAGAAGCTTTTTAATGTTACTTGCATCAGTAGTAGCATTACATTTATCAATAAAATCATCATCAAGTTCCACATAATCTTCATCAAGATCATCACTAGAGTATTCAACAGACTCAGGTGAATTAACAGGTGTAACAATATTTTCATTAGGAATTTTAGTATTTTCAGTTTTTCTAGACCTAGCAATTGTAGCATCTAGAAAAGGACCTAATGAACCATTATCATCAAGCACAGTAGAAGAATCATCAAAATTATAAGAGGAATTTTCAGATTCAGCAGAAGTACCAGCAGTGGTTGTGGTGGTGAAGGACTCACAGATGGTGAGACAAGACTGACACACACCCCCAATAAAAAGAAAGTTAGAGAATTCCAGAAAAGCAAAATTTCAAACCAACAAAAACTTTTCTTTTGCATATAGTACCATGCATAGGACTTGTGCATTTGAGTGATATGCCATGATGATTGCTTTTACTTGTATTTGATATGCTCTAAAACCCTAGTGTGATCATATGAAGATCACCAACCAAATAAAACAAAGAGGATAAAAATCCATAAAATGCAAAACCCTAAAAACCCTCACATATGCTCTATGGCATTTTTATAAATTTTGACCCTAGACCTATTTGGTCTTCACCATTAGTTGAATAATGTTATTAAACACTTATTACAACTTTTGGAACCAAAGTTTCACAATTCAAATGAAATTCAAACACAATTCCCACTCACATATGATAATGGCCAAAACTGAAATTTATAGTCTGATCACCACTTTGAGCCCCTGCAATTCAATTTTCCCAAACCAATTCTTGCTAACTCTTTGCACCATTTCAAAGTCAACATCAAGGTGAACAACTTTGATGAAGATCACCCTGCCAAATTCATCTTTGATCATTAGCTATGCTCATCCAAAGTTGCAACATTTTAACAAGTGGAACAATCTCACACTTGTCAATTTTTGCAATTCTTGAATTCTACTTTTTCCACCACCACCTCAAATCACCTCTGGTCATTTACAACTAATACCAACACTCACATTTCAAAAACTTTCACCTTTTGAATTAATTCAAATTTGGACAAATTTGCCATTTTCCAAATATGGCACTATTTGCACTATTTGCAAATAGTGAATCTACTCAACCCCATCTACCCTAACCTACCCCATTTGGTTCCCTGGTCCCCTTAAACCCTAATTGGTGTATAGTAAGGCTAAGGAGAGGAGGAGAGCAACTAGGGCATGGCCATGCCGGCCATGTCCCGAGCCCGACCACCTCCACCTCTCTCCCTTCTCTCTCTGCCCTGGCCACCGTGCCATTGATCGCCACCGCACCTCCCTAGTGCCGCCTAGCACCGCCCTGGTCGAGGAGGAGCTCGACAACGCCCGGACGACGCGCGCCCAAACCTGCCCTGGATGCCGCTCGCGTCGCGACCATGCGCGCCATGGACGCGCACTGGCCACGCGCCGCGCAGCCACCTCGCGCACGCCCTGGACCCCCTTTCTTCACCAAGCACACCGCCGTGACACCTCAGCCGCGCCAGACACGCGCCCAGCCCCAACCCGTGACCGCCGGCGCCGGAGACGATGACTTGTTCCCGTACGCGCCGCGGCCGTCGTGGAAGAAATGCGACCAATCCAGGAGCCGCCCGACCAAGCCAACACCACCCCTAGCTTCGCCTGGAAGAGGAGAACCCGACCGCACCCTCGCCTAGCCCAACCGCTCGCCGGAATCGCCGCGAGCATGTCGACCTCGCCGCAGCCCTCACGGTCACTCGCTCGCCTATAAAAGGAGAGCTCCGTTCGTCGAATTGAGCACACCAGCACACTCCCCTCTTCTCACTCGACCGCCTGAGCCACTCCACCATCAACATTCGCCGCCGTAGCCACCCAATCGCCACCTCACTGCCGACGGACGCCGCGGAAGCTCGCCGCCGATTGAAGCCGATCCAGGAGTTGCCGCCGGTACCAGTCGACTCGCCGTCGTCCACACCTTCACCGCGCACACTGCCAACCCTAGCTGGAGCCGCGGTGAGCTCTCCGACCCCCTACCCTCGCCGCCAACCTCTCTGCCTCTCGCCGGAGAAGACGACGCACCAGCGCCGTCCGATCCCGATCTAATCCTACGTCCCACGTTGAAACTTACCGTTTCGGGTTTTAAGAGAGACTGACGGGTGGCCCCCACCCTGTCAGCAGGCCCGCGCGCACTGGATGCGTTGCTGGGCCGTTTCTCCATTTTTCAAACCGTTTCGGCCCAGTTAGTTTCCCGCCGGCCTTTTTAATTCAAACAGAGTTTCATTAATTCAAATGAATTTCAATACTGCCCAAACTTTGAAATTAAATAGTTTCAAATTGGCTAAACCAAATTTAGTGAATTTTATGTTGTTAGAAAGCCACTGAAATTCTCTACAACATGCCACTGGCCCCATGGTCAGATTCTTTGTAGAATAAATATGATAAAAATAACAAGACAGGGACTTTTCCCTATTCAAATAATTCTTAAAAATCAACCAAAATAGATATTAAGTTAATTCCAACTCTAATAGCTCACATTTGACTTACACTAATTGTTTATGCAACAAAATGGTGTGGTCACTTTGTAGGATCATGCCATAGTTTAATGAATGGATATTATGGCTAGTTTAACTAGTTGATATTATCCAAAACTATTAAAACAAATTGTGTGAAGTCTTACACTTCACTTAAACTTGTCTCATATGGATTCATGGGATGTTTGGACCCCTGGTTCCAAACTCTCTTATATGAATTACTTGAGATTTAAATCAAATATAGTGTTATTTAAATAGTATGAGGGATCTACCTCATTTAAATCATTTTCCCAAATGATGATGATGAACATTTGACTTAGGTCAATATGAGTTCATCCATGATTGTTGGAGAAATTAAATCTTAAGAATATTTCAATGAGAGGAAATTATTTCTCAAGAACCCTATGGAAACTATCATTTACATATGAAATACCAAGAAGTGAATTCTATTTAAATCCCACAACCCATGCACTCTAGTTAATTTATTTGTGTGCATAGAATAGTTTGTGTGTTGTATGTGATGTATGGAATAGCCATTGAATTAGTGAGTAATTATACTCGTATTCCAATTTAGACGGTAGCACCGGAGAGTACGCCGAAGAAGAAGTTTGCTACCAAGAGGAGGAGGAGGAACAGTTTGAGAACTACCAAGGCAAGCTATTACCAATGCAAGCTAATATTCTTGCAAAGTGCAAAGCCCCTTGGGGCAAGGCACCATGTTTCTTATCTTTTCTTATATGAACCCATCCCAAGTTTTTACTTTACAAGTTTTTACTTGTTTTCTAAATGAGTTACTTTTATAGTTAACTTTGGTCAAAGTACAAGTTGGTTACTAGAGTAGTGAGTTAGTCTCTTCCAAGCAAAGCAAGATAGCACCCCTCATGAATTAGAGCTAGTGCTAATGAACTAAACTTGACTACTCTAGATGGGAACAATGTGATTTTGAAATGAATTTGAAACCTTGGAATGATGATGCATTCCATTGAATGATTTTTGAAGGTGAATATGACCAAGAGAAGATGGTGATTTTTGATAAAACATGATGTTGGTTTGAATGCGATACCTTTCCAATTATTAAGTACCCCCACAATACCTGATTATGGGTAGGGCTTAACTGGAAGTTTATGCGTCTTAGTATGGGTTCCCTCTAAACAAGCGTCATCGGGGTTATGCCGAAAGCTGCCTCTACCACAAAAGAAATGATATGATATGATGCGAAATGAGGTGAATGTCCGGCCCAAGCCCTGTGCAGTTCCCAGGTTGACAGTTGGTCTTCACTGGGAGGCCAAGCTCATGGGGAGAGGTGCTCATACTAGGATTTGTAAGTGAAAGGTTATGGTTGATGATCCGCGTACTGTGTTACGATGATTCGGGGAAATCCCGACGGATGAAATCAAATGTTGTGGCACAAGTGTGCAACCTCTGCAGAGTGTAAACCTATTCGAATAGCCGCGTCCACGGTTACGGACGGTTGGAAAGGCCATACAGTTTCCGATGTCATATCTTTGAAAATGATGTTGAAAGATGATGGTGAAATGACTTGTGGTGGATTGAATTGAAATCACCACTTGAATGGTGGGAATGACACTAATGTTCCCACTTGAGTTAGTTAGCACTTGAACAAGCTTTTCTCAAACTTTGTGAACTAAAACTAGCTTTATGCAAATAAACTAGAGCTTAGCAAACCATACTAGAATGTCTAGCACTTACATTAGTATTAGTTTGCGAGTACTCAACGTACTCACGGCTTTGTCCCTGGCTATTCAAATGGCCAGAGTATGAAGATGACCAAGGAGATGACCAGCAGGACGCCTACGACAACTAAGCGCCTTCCGACGTCAAGCGTTGGCCTGTGGACTAGAGAGTCCTTGTATCTTACGCTTCCGCTATGTTGAACTATGAACTTGTGTTTGTTCGTTGATCGATAGATCAACTATTCGTGTAATATGGATCATGTGATTCCAATTTGTAAGACTTATGGTTTGTAATGAATGATGACTGTGATACTTAACTATTATGCCTCGCAACAACAATATTCCTGGGATTGCGATGTATGACATAATAGGCATTCGGACTTAAAAATCCGGGTGTTGACAAGTTGGTATCAGAGCCATTGTTTGACCTTAGAAGACCTTAGTTAGAATGGGCGTTCTGAAAAACTTAACTTTGAAATCAAATGAAAGAAACTATTTGTGAAAAATTTCTACACTCTTGTCTTGGAGACTTTGCCAAAATTTGATGAATCATGTTCTATCTTATTTGAATCAACTTAAAATTTTGCCACACTTTGCACTCTCTAACTTACTCATCCAATTCTCTTTCAGATGGAGCCGAATGAACCCATCAACACCAAGTTTTACCAGCTTGGGAACGGAGGAAGCTTGATCTTCGAGCACGACCTCAACGCCGTCTCTGACTTCCTTGGGCGCCCACACCCCGAGTTTCACGGGGTTCAGCTGGACGACACGCCCGGAGGAGAGTTGCAGTGGGTGATCACTGCCGACTTGAGGGGCAAGATGGAGCCTCCCACTTCTGAGAGGATCCTCTTCTCCTTCCGCGAGAGCAACTGGCTCGACGGACTCGCACGTGGCCTACAGGAGGCACTTGCGCGCCTCTGTGGACAGAACGTGGTGCGCATCCTCGCCTCTCGCTACGCCCACCTTGTGAGGCGTGATGCTGCGGGAGTGCCCATGGAGCTGCAGCCGCACCCGGAGTTGAGGCACCATGCTGAGCACCTGGACTTCATGCTCTACCAGACTCAGAAGGACCTCGACGCCTCTCGCGCTTACGCGAACCAGACCCATGCTCACATCACCGAGCAGGGTGAGGCGATCAAGCTACTCAACAACGACCGCAGGAGCCTTCGCCAGCAGCGTGCCAAGAAGGACGCTACGATTCGTCGCCTTCGCGCCCGGATCGCGTCACTTGAGGCCACTGTCAAGGCCCAGGAGGATCAGATTCGTCAGCTGGAGGATGACGATGGAGGCATCGACATTCAGGGAGGAGACGCCTTCCTGAGCGACGACAACGACTTTGAGGAGGACGAGAACACCGAGGAGGAGGACTACGAGTTCCTGGAGGCAGGACCCGACGACTACGTCCCGATCGATATCGATGATGAGGAGTAGTTGCACTAGTTCCACTTATAGTAGGTGTGAGTTGTATCCCGTCCCTTGTATCGTAGCATGAGAATGGTTCTTAAAACCATTGGAGTATGTGTGTAGTTTGTACTATGTGTTGCATGAATGAATGAATGATATGTTTGTCATGAAAAGATTACAAGTTTTCAAATGTTTTTCAAACTTAACCAAAATGAACCATAGAATGTTCCCTCTTATCTCATGATCTTCTATATCTTCAGATGGCCCCTCCAAATCGCACCAACGACGCGATGCTGCAACTGCTGCAAACCATGCTTGCAGACCGGGAAACCGAAAGAGCCGAACGCCAAGCCAACCTCATCGCCTTGCAGAACATCGCCAACCAAGGCCATGGAAATCATGACCACCCCGGATCCAAGCTCAAGAACTTCCAAAACACCAACCCTCCGGTATTTAGCAAGACCGAAGAACCCCTCGATGCCGACGATTGGCTCCAGACTATGGAGAACAATCTGGAGGTAGCCGGAGTGGAAGCCAACGAGAAAGTCTTGTTCGCCACTCACTATCTCGCTGGACCAGCCCGCGCTTGGTGGACAAGCACCCGTGCCATGAACGGAGGTCAATTCATGACTTGGGAGGATTTCAAACTCAAGTTCAGCAAGTACCATGTACCCCCGGGTCTTATCAAGAAGATGAGGGATGAATTCCGTGAGCTGAAACAAGGTCGCATGACGGTGGTTGAATACCGCGACAAGTTTCTCACTTTGTCAAGGTATGCCCCTGATGAGACCGACACCGTTGAGAAGAGGAAGGAGAGATTCCTGAACGGACTGCATGATGAGATGCAGACTGTCCTCGTCAACATCCCCTTCGCCGACCTCGAAGCCCTTGTTGACTCCGCCATCCAGATGGAGGGCAAGTTAAACCAAGCCAATGAGAACCGCAAGCGCCGCATGGCGAATCAAAGTGGATCAAGCCACCCCCAAAAGTTTCGCCCTAGCTCAAGCGGAGGTTTCACTCCGAGAAACAACAAGCCACAGATGCAGAACTCTCGCCCCGGTTATCAGAACCGGAGTGGAGGAAACTCCAAGCCAGGAGGCTACAACAACAACTACAACAACAACAACTACTACAACCGCGCTCCACCCCGAGCCCCTAACAACAACAACACCAACACCAACACCGCTCCCAGAACCGGAAGCAATGCCGTTCCCGTTGCGAACAAGCAGGACAAGACCACTATCACTTGTTATGAGTGTGGTGTAGTGGGGCACTACTCCAACGAGTGTCCCAAGCGTCTTGCCAAGCTCGCCGGCAACACCGCTGCACCTGCTCAGCAGCAACGCCGTGTCTCCACCGGCAAGAAGTTCGCCCCCAACAACCCCAACAACCGCAACGGCCGCCTCTACCACATGAACGCCGAAGAAGCCCAGGAAGCACCAGATGTTGTACTGGGTATGTTTTCTGTCAACCACATCCCTGCCAGAGTGTTGTTTGATTCCGGAGCATCTCATTCCTTTGTCACCGAAGACTTTGCATCAACAAGTAAAATTCAACCCCTCAGTTTGAAGCATGTTATGATAGTTCAAATCCCCGGATCAACCACCAAAGCCAGAAAATTTTGCAAAAATGTGCCAATCAAAATCCATGATGTAGATTTCTTTGCAAATCTAATCATACTTGGAACCAAAGGTTTGGAAGTTGTCCTAGGAATGGACTGGATGTCCAAGCACAATGGATTGATAGACTGCGCCAAGAAAGCCATAACCATGACTAGCAGCACCGGTATCGTAGTTGAGCACGTCTCTGAAAAACTACCCAGAAAATTTACCTGCAACCAAAGTGTATCCAAGCCAACTCTGGATCAAATCAGGGTCGTTTGTCGCTACCCTGATGTGTTTCCGGATGATCTACCCGGTATGCCCCCGGATCGGGATATCGAGTTTATCATCGAGTTAATCCCCGGAACTGGACCCATCGCCCAGAGAGCCTACAGCATGAACGCAACCGAGCTTGTGGAGCTGAAGAAGCAAATAGATGACATGTTAGCCAAAGGTTTGATTAGACCAAGTGCATCCCCCTGGAGATCCCCCGTCTTGTTTGTCGACAAGAAAGATGGTGCAAATCGTTTATGCACGGACTATCGTAAGCTTAACGATGTCACCATCAAAAACAAATACCCCTTACCCAAGATCGAAGACTTGTTTGACCAACTCACCGGATCCCGAGTTTTCTCCAAGATTGATCTTAGAACTGGATACCATCAACTGAAGATCCGAGCCACCGACATTCCAAAAACTGCCTTTACCACCAGATATGGGTTGTATGAGTACAACGTCATGTCGTTTGGATTGACCAATGCCCCCGCTTATTTCATGAATCTCATGAATAAGATCTTCATATACTTTTTGGACAAATTTGTCGTTGTTTTCATCGATGACATTCTGGTCTACTCCAAGTCCGAAGAGGAACATGAACAACATTTGGAGATTGTCCTAGAAACCCTTAGACAGCACAAGTTGTATGCCAAGTTTAGCAAGTGTGAGTTTTGGCTGGAAGAAGTTGGATTCCTGGGACACATCTTGTCTGCAGGAGGAATTGCCGTAGATCCCGCCAAAATCAAAACTGTTATGGAATGGCAAGCCCCAACCACACAAACCGAGGTCCGCGCTTTTCTTGGATTAGCCGGATACTACCGCAGATTTGTAGAAGGTTTTTCGAGCATCGCTCGACCAATGACCCAACTGCTGAAAAAGGACAGAAAGTTTGAGTGGACCGACAAATGCGAAGAGAGCTTTCAACAGCTCAAGAGTAGATTGACAACAGCCCCAATCCTGATCATGCCAGATATCGCAAAGCCCTTTGACGTATATTGCGACGCCTCCAAGACTGGACTTGGATGCGTGCTTATGCAAGAAGGCAAGGTTGTATCCTACCTTTCAAGACAACTCAAGCAACATGAACAGAACTACCCAACCCATGACCTCGAGCTTGCAGCCGTGGTCTTAGCCTTGAAAGTTTGGCGTCATTACCTCATGGGTAATCGATGCGAGATCTACTCCGACCACAAAAGCCTCAAATACATTTTCACCCAGAAGGAGCTGAACATGAGACAACGCCGATGGATCGAATTGATCAAGGATTACGACATGGAGATTCACTACCACCCCGGCAAGGCCAATGTGGTAGCGGATGCTTTGAGTCGACTGCCGTGCCAGTTGAACTCCATGCTCGCAACCGAACAGCCCAGCTTGCATCAAGAGTTTGAACAGTTCAGACTTGAACTTGTTAGTGAAGGATTCCTAGCCAGCATAGAACTGCAACCCACCTTGGTTGGTCAGATCAAGGAAGCCCAGAAAGACAACGCTAGCATTGACGGAATCAAGAAACAGATAGCCGCAGGAAAAGCCCCCGGATTCACCGTAGACGAAGCCGGAGTGCTTTGGTACAAAGAACGTCTCTGCGTACCATCGGACTCTGACTTGAAACAAGTCATCCTGCAAGAAGCCCATGACACCCTTTACTCAATCCACCCCGGAGGTACCAAGATGTACCAGGACCTGAAAGAACAATTTTGGTGGCACGGAATGAAGAGAGAGATCGGTAGCTATATCGCTAAGTGTGACATCTGTCAGAGAGTCAAGGCAGAACACCAACGACCCGCCGGACTGTTACAACCCCTTCAGATTCCAGAATGGAAATGGGACTCCGTAGGAATGGACTTTATCACCGGACTGCCCAAATCCAGCAAAGGCAATGATTCCATATGGGTAGTGGTCGATAGATTGACCAAAGTCGCCCATTTCATCGCCGTCAAAACCACCTATCAAGGCCCAAAGTTAGCTGAACTTTACATCTCCAGAATAGTCGCTCTGCACGGAACCCCCAAATCGATAGTGTCAGATAGAGGATCACAGTTCACCTCAAGGTTCTGGCAGAAAGTGCATGAAGGACTAGGCACTCGCCTAAATTTCAGCACCGCCTATCACCCTCAGACCGACGGACAGACTGAGAGAGTAAACCAGATACTGGAAGACATGCTTAGAGCATGCGTACTGGAATACGGATCCAAGTGGGAAGACTGCCTACCTTACGCAGAATTCTCCTACAACAATAGTTACCAAGCCAGCCTACAGATGGCCCCCTTTGAAGCCTTGTACGGAAGGAAGTGCCGTACCCCCCTGAACTGGTCAGAAGTCGGAGAGAGCCAAGTTTTTGGCCCAGACGTTCTTCGTGAAGCCGAAGAGAAAGTCCACAAGATCCGAGAGTACCTCAAAACGGCGCAATCCAGACAGAAGAGCTACGCCGACAAGAGACGTCGGGAGATGACCTTTGAGATCGGAGATTTCGTCTATCTCAAAGTATCCCCCTTGAAAGGAATGCAAAGGTTTCAGCTGAAAGGAAAGCTTGCACCTCGCTATGTAGGACCTTTCCAAGTCCTCAGCCGCCGAGGTGAAGTATCTTATCAACTGGAGTTGCCTGAAGAAATGTCGGCTGTGCACGACGTGTTTCACATCTCACTTCTCCGGAAATGCCTTGAAGTCCCGGAGAAGACCGAAGTGTTCAAGAACATCGATCACCGATCGGTGGATATCAACAAGGATCTGACTTACCGCGAAGTGCCGATTCGCATCCTGGAAGAAGCTTACCGAACCACCCGCACCCGAAGCATCAAGTTTCTGAAGATCCAATGGAGCAATCATACCGAGGATGAAGCCACATGGGAACGCGAAGACTTCATGAAGAAGGAGTACCCAGATCTCTTTAGTACCTAACTTTCTTTTCGATCTCGGGACGAGATCTTTTGTAAGGGGGAAGGGTTTGTAACACCCCAAATTTCAATAAAAAGAAAGTTAGAGAATTCCAGAAAAGCAAAATTTCAAACCAACAAAAACTTTTCTTTTTGCATATAGTACCATGCATAGGACTTGTGCATTTGAGTGATATGCCATGATGATTGCTTTTACTTGTATTTGATATGCTCTAAAACCCTAGTGTGATCATATGAAGATCACCAACCAAATAAAACAAAGAGGATAAAAATCCATAAAATGCAAAACCCTAAAAACCCTCACATATGCTCTATGGCATTTTTATAAATTTTGACCCTAGACCTATTTGGTCTTCACCATTAGTTGAATAATGTTATTAAACACTTATTACAACTTTTGGAACCAAAGTTTCACAATTCAAATGAAATTCAAACACAATTCCCACTCACATATGATAATGGCCAAAACTGAAATTTATAGTCTGATCACCACTTTGAGCCCCTGCAATTCAATTTTCCCAAACCAATTCTTGCTAACTCTTTGCACCATTTCAAAGTCAACATCAAGGTGAACAACTTTGATGAAGATCACCCTGCCAAATTCATCTTTGATCATTAGCTATGCTCATCCAAAGTTGCAACATTTTAACAAGTGGAACAATCTCACACTTGTCAATTTTTGCAATTCTTGAATTCTACTTTTTCCACCACCACCTCAAATCACCTCTGGTCATTTACAACTAATACCAACACTCACATTTCAAAAACTTTCACCTTTTGAATTAATTCAAATTTGGACAAATTTGCCATTTTCCAAATATGGCACTATTTGCACTATTTGCAAATAGTGAATCTACTCAACCCCATCTACCCTAACCTACCCCATTTGGTTCCCTGGTCCCCTTAAACCCTAATTGGTGTATAGTAAGGCTAAGGAGAGGAGGAGAGCAACTAGGGCATGGCCATGCCGGCCATGTCCCGAGCCCGACCACCTCCACCTCTCTCCCTTCTCTCTCTGCCCTGGCCACCGTGCCATTGATCGCCACCGCACCTCCCTAGTGCCGCCTAGCACCGCCCTGGTCGAGGAGGAGCTCGACAACGCCCGGACGACGCGCGCCCAAACCTGCCCTGGATGCCGCTCGCGTCGCGACCATGCGCGCCATGGACGCGCACTGGCCACGCGCCGCGCAGCCACCTCGCGCACGCCCTGGACCCCCTTTCTTCACCAAGCACACCGCCGTGACACCTCAGCCGCGCCAGACACGCGCCCAGCCCCAACCCGTGACCGCCGGCGCCGGAGACGATGACTTGTTCCCGTACGCGCCGCGGCCGTCGTGGAAGAAATGCGACCAATCCAGGAGCCGCCCGACCAAGCCAACACCACCCCTAGCTTCGCCTGGAAGAGGAGAACCCGACCGCACCCTCGCCTAGCCCAACCGCTCGCCGGAATCGCCGCGAGCATGTCGACCTCGCCGCAGCCCTCACGGTCACTCGCTCGCCTATAAAAGGAGAGCTCCGTTCGTCGAATTGAGCACACCAGCACACTCCCCTCTTCTCACTCGACCGCCTGAGCCACTCCACCATCCACATTCGCCGCCGTAGCCACCCAATCGCCACCTCACTGCCGACGGACGCCGCGGAAGCTCGCCGCCGATTGAAGCCGATCCAGGAGTTGCCGCCGGTACCAGTCGACTCGCCGTCGTCCACACCTTCACCGCGCACACTGCCAACCCTAGCTGGAGCCGCGGTGAGCTCTCCGACCCCCTACCCTCGCCGCCAACCTCTCTGCCTCTCGCCGGAGAAGACGACGCACCAGCGCCGTCCGATCTGATCTAATCCTACGCCCCACGTTGAACCATACCGTTTCGGGTTTTAAGAGAGACTGACGGGTGGCCCCCACCCTGTCAGCAGGCCCGCGCGCACTGGATGCGTTGCTGGGCCGTTTCTCCATTTTTCAAACCGTTTCGGCCCAGTTAGTTTCCCGCCGGCCTTTTTAATTCAAACAGAGTTTCATTAATTCAAATGAATTTCAATACTGCCCAAACTTTGAAATTAAATAGTTTCAAATTGGCTAAACCAAATTTAGTGAATTTTATGTTGTTAGAAAGCCACTGAAATTCTCTACAACATGCCACTGGCCCCATGGTCAGATTCTTTGTAGAATAAATATGATAAAAATAACAAGACAGGGACTTTTCCCTATTCAAATAATTCTTAAAAATCAACCAAAATAGATATTAAGTTAATTCCAACTCTAATAGCTCACATTTGACTTACACTAATTGTTTATGCAACAAAATGGTGTGGTCACTTTGTAGGATCATGCCATAGTTAAGGAATGGATATTATGGCTAGTTTAACTAGTTGATATTATCCAAAACTATTAAAACAAATTATGTGGAGTCTTACACTTCACTTAAACTTGTCTCATATGGATTCATGGGATGTTTGGACCCCTGGTTCCAAACTCTCTTATATGAATTACTTGAGATTTAAATCAAATATAGTGTTATTTAAATAGTATGAGGGATCTACCTCATTTAAATCATTTTCCCAAATGATGATGATGAACATTTGACTTAGGTCAATATGAGTTCATCCATGATTGTTGGAGAAATTAAATCTTAAGAAGATTTCAATGAGAGGAAATTATTTCTCAAGAACCCTATGGAAACTATCATTTACATATGAAATACCAAGAAGTGAATTCTATTTAAATCCCACAACCCATGCACTCTAGTTAATTTATTTGTGTGCATAGAATAGTTTGTGTGTTGTATGTGATGTATGGAATAGCCATTGAATTAGTGAGTAATTATACTCGTATTCAAATTTAGACGGTAGCACCGGAGAGTACGCCGAAGAAGAAGGTTGCTACCAAGAGGAGGAGGAGGAACAGTTTGAGAACTACCAAGGCAAGCTATTACCAATGCAAGCTAATATTCTTGCAAAGTGCAAAGCCCCTTGGGGCAAGGCACCATGTTTCTTATCTTTTCTTATATGAACCCATCCCAAGTTTTTACTTTACAAGTTTTTACTTGTTTTCTAAATGAGTTACTTTTATAGTTAACTTTGGTCAAAGTACAAGTTGGTTACTAGAGTAGTGAGTTAGTCTCTTCCAAGCAAAGCAAGATAGCACCCCTCATGAATTAGAGCTAGTGCTAATGAACTAAACTTGACTACTCTAGATGGGAACAATGTGATTTTGAAATGAATTTGAAACCTTGGAATGATGATGCATTCCATTGAATGATTTTTGAAGGTGAATATGACCAAGAGAAGATGGTGATTTTTGATAAAACATGATGTTGGTTTGAATGCGATACCTTTCCAATTATTAAGTACCCCCACAATACCTGATTATGGGTAGGGCTTAACTGGAAGTTTATGCGTCTTAGTATGGGTTCCCTCTAAACAAGCGTCATCGGGGTTATGCCGAAAGCTGCCTCTACCACAAAAGAAATGATATGATATGATGCGAAATGAGGTGAATGTCCGGCCCAAGCCCTGTGCAGTTCCCAGGTTGACAGTTGGTCTTCACTGGGAGGCCAAGCTCATGGGGAGAGGTGCTCATACTAGGATTTGTAAGTGAAAGGTTATGGTTGATGATCCGCGTACTGTGTTACGATGATTCGGGGAAATCCCGACGGATGAAATCAAATGTTGTGGCACAAGTGTGCAACCTCTGCAGAGTGTAAACCTATTCGAATAGCCGCATCCACGGTTACGGACGGTTGGAAAGGCCATACAGTTTCTGATGTCATATCTTTGAAAATGATGTTGAAAGATGATGGTGAAATGACTTGTGGTGGATTGAATTGAAATCACCACTTGAATGGTGGGGATGACACTAATGTTCCCACTTGAGTTAGTTAGCACTTGAACAGGCTTTTCTCAAACTTTGTGAACTAAAACTAGCTTTATGCAAATAAACTAGAGCTTAGCAAACCATACTAGAATGTCTAGCACTTACATTAGTATTAGTTTGCGAGTACTCAACGTACTCACGGCTTTGTCCCTGGCTATTCAAATGGCCAGAGTATGAAGATGACCAAGGAGATGACCAGCAGGACGCCTACGACAACTAAGCGCCTTCCGACGTCAAGCGTTGGCCTGTGGACTAGAGAGTCCTTGTATCTTACGCTTCCGCTATGTTGAACTATGAACTTGTGTTTGTTCGTTGATCGATAGATCAACTATTCGTGTAATATGGATCATGTGATTCCAATTTGTAAGACTTATGGTTTGTAATGAATGATGACTGTGATACTTAACTATTATGCCTCGCAACAACAATATTCCTGGGATTGCGATGTATGACATAATAGGCATTCGGACTTAAAAATCCGGGTGTTGACACAGTGTTGGGCCTCCAAGAGCAGAGGTTTGTAGAACAGCAGCAAGTTTCCCTTAAGTGAATCACCCAAGGTTTATCGAACTCAGGGAGGAAGAGGTCAAAGATATCCCTCTCAAGCAACCCTGCAATTACGATACAAGAAGTCTCTTGTGTCCCCAACACACCTAATACACTTGTCAGATGTATAGGTGCACTAGTTCGGCAAAGAGATAGTGAAATACAAGTAATATGGATGATTGTAAGTAGTAATTGCAATCTGAAATAAAGATGGCAGCAAGTAAACATGTAGCAGAACTTGTTGGAAACGGTGTTTCAATGCTTAGACAAGGCATAGGGATCATACTTTCACTAGTGGACACTCTCAACATTGATCACATAACTGAATAAATAAATGCTACTTTCTCTACACTCTCTTGTTGGATGACAAACACCATTCATTGTGTAGGGCTACAAGAGCTCCCTCAAGCCGGAGTTAACAAGCTCCACAACATTCGGTGTTCATATTTAAGTAACCTTAGAGTGCATAATAGACCATTGCAATTATACCGAGTACTAACATAGCATGCACACTGTCACCGTCAGGCTATGAAAGGGGGAATAGATCGCATCAATACTATCATAGTAATAGTTAACTCCATAATCTACAAGAGATTACAATCATAACCTATGCCAAGTACTACATGATGCACACACTGTCAACATTACATCATGGAGGAGGAATAGAATACTTTAATAACATCACTAGAGTAGCACATAGATTGATAGTGATACAAAGCTCATCATATGGATCTCAATCATGTAAGGCAGCTCATGAGATCATTGTATTGAAGTACATGGGAGAGAGATTAACCACATAGCTACCGATACAACCCTTAGCCTCGAGGGAGAACTACTCCCTCCTCATCATGGGAGACAGCAGCGGCGATGAAGATGGCGGTGGTGTCGATGGAGACGCATTCCAGGGGCAATTCCCCGTCCGGCGGCGTGCCGGAACAGAGACTTCTGTCCCCCGAATCTTGGCTTCGCGATGGCGGCGGCTCTGGAACTTTTCTCGTATCGTGGCTTATTCGTCTCGAAGTTTTAGGTCACCAGGGCTTAAATAGGCGAAGAGGCGGAATCGGAGAGGCCTGGGGGGCCCACACAGTAGGGGGCGCGCCCCCCTTGGCCGTGCCGCCATGTGGAGTGGGGCCCCTTGGCTCCCCTCTGGCCCCTCTTCGGTGCTCTGGAAGCTTCCGGGAAAAATAAGATGCTGGGCGTTGATTTCGTCCAATTCGAGAATATTTCCTTTGTAGGATTTCTGAAACCAAAAACAGCAAAACAGGAACTGGCACTTCGGCATCTCGTTAATAGGTTAGTTCCGGAAAATGCATCAAAACGATATAAAGTGTGAACAAAACATGTAAGTATTGTCATAAAACTAGCATGGAACATCATAAATTATAGATACATTGGAGACGTATCAAGAGCAGCAGAGGTACTCAGAGTTGTACCTTTTCTTGTAGTGGATGGTAATATGGCGACTTTAGCATCGCGAGGTTTACCCATGATGGAGGATTTGCAGCGAACAATATCAATCCAGGTGAACTTGCAAATAAAGCTATGCTCCCCGGCAACGGCGCCAGAAAATAGTCTTGATGACCCACAAGTATAGGGGATCGCAACAGTCTTCGAGGGAAGTAAAACCCAATTTATTGATTCGACACAAGGGGAGCCAAAGAATATTTATAAGCCTTAACAGTGAGTTGTCAATTCAGCTGCACCTGGAAACAGACTTGCTCGCAAGAGTTCATCAGTAGCAACAGCTTTATAGCAGTAGCAGTAGTGAAATATAAGCATCAGTGTAATAAAGACAACAATAGTGATTATAGTAAACCGCAGGATTAAAATACTGTAGGCACAGGGATGGATGAATGGGCGCTGCATGGATAAGAGAAGTCATGTAACAATTAAGGCAGGGCATTTGCAGATAGTAATAAAACAGTATCCAAGTACTAAACAACCATAGGCATGTGTTCCGTATATAGTCGTACGTGCTCGTAATGAGAAACTTGCACAACATCTTTTGTCCTACCAGCCGGTGGCAGCCGGGCCTCTAGGGAAACTACTGGTAATTAAGGTACTCCTTTTAATAGAGTACCGGAGCAAAGCATTAACACTCCGTGAACACATGTGATCCTCATATCACCGCCTTCCCCTCCGGTTGTCCCAATTTCTGTCACTTTGGGGCCTCGGGTTCCGGACAGCAATATGTGTATACAACTTGCAGGTAAGATCATAAAACAATGAATATCATCATGAATCAATAACATGTTCAGATCTGAGATCATGGCACTCGGGCCCTAGTGACAAGCATTAAGCATAACAAGTTGCAACAATATCATAAAAGTACCAACAACGGATACTAGGCACTATGCCCTAACAATCTTATGCTATTACATGAACAATCTCATCCAATCCCTACCATCCCCTTCAGCCTACAGCAGGGGAATTACTCACACATGGATGAGGAAGCATGGATGGTTGATGGAGAGGCGTCGGTGGTGATGATGGTGATGATCTCCTCCGATTCCCCGTCCCGGCAGGGTGCCAGAACGGAGTTTCTGGTCCCGAGACGGAGTTTCGCGATGGCGGCAGAGTTGTGGATGTCTTCTCGCAATTTTGTCGACCCCCCCCCCCCGCGTTTTTAGGTCAGAGGCCTTAAGTAGTCCAGAGGGGAGCATCGGGGCTGCCGAGGCGACGCCACCATAGGGCGGTGCGGCCCAGGGGCCCACCGCGCCGCCTGTGGTGTGGGTGCTCGTGGCCCCCATCTGTCTCGTCTTCTGGCTCCGTCAATCTTCTGTGAAAATAGGCCCATTGCGATTATTTCCGGGGATTTTCCTGAAAGTTGATTTTCTGCACAAAAATAAGACACCAGGGCAATTCTGCTGAAAACAGCGTTAGTCCGTGTTAGTTGTATCCAAAATACACAAATTAGAGGCAAAACAATAGCAAAAGTGTTCGGGAAAGTAGATACGTTTTGGACGTATCAAGTAGCACATAGTTTAATAGTGATACAAAGCTCGTGATCACATAAAGATCATACCATGGGAGAGAGAGATGAACCACATAGCTACCGGTAGAGCCCTCAGCCTCGGGGGAGAACTACTCCCTCCTCATCATGGGAGTCAGCAGCGATGAAGATGGCGGTGGTGTCGATGGAGATGGATTCCGGGGGCAATTCCCGTCCGGCGGCGTGCGGAACAGAGATCCGTCCCCGAAACTTGTCTTCGCGATGGCGGCGGCTACGGAACTCTTCGTGGAATATCGTCGACTCTGTTAGGGTTTTCGGAGACGGAGGAATATATAGGCGAAGGGGCGATGTCGGTGGAGTCCCGAGGGGCCCACCCCATATGGCGGCGCGACCAAGGGTGGGGCCGCACCCCCCTAGGGTATGGCCGCCTCGTGGCTCCTCTTCATCTCCTCTTCGGTGTTCTGAAAGCCTTCATGGAAAATAAGACCGTGGGCTTTTGTTTCGTCCAATTCCGAGAATATTTCCTGTGTAGGATTTCTGAAACCAAAAACAGCAGAAAACAGGAACTGGCGCTTCGGCATCTTGTTAATAGGTTAGTCCCGGAAAATGCATAAAAATGATATAAAGTGCATATAAAACATGTAGGTATTGTCATAAAACTAGCATGGAACATACGAAATTATAGATACGTTGGAGACGTATCAAGCATCCCCAAGCTTAGTTCCTACTCGCCCTCGAGTAGGTAAACGATAAAAAGAATAATTTCTGAAGTGACATGCTACCAACATAATCTTGATCAATACCATTGTAAAGCATATGAGATGAATGAAGTGATTCAAAGCAATGGTAAAGATAATGACTAAACAACTAAATCATATAGCAAAGACTTTTTCATGAATAGTACTTTCAAGACAAGCATCAATAAGACTTGCATAAGAGTTAACTCATAAAGCAATAGATTCTTAATAGAAGGTTTTGAAGCAACACAAAGGAAGATTTAAGTTTCAGCAGTTGCTTTCAACTTCAACATGTATATCTCATGGATAATTGTCAACACAAAGTAATATGATGAGTGCAATAAGCAAGCATGTAAGAATCAATGCACACAGTTGACACAAGTGTTTGCTTCTAAGATAGAAAGAAGTAGGTAAACCGACTCAACATAAAGTAAAAGAAAGGCCCTTCGTAGAGGGAAGCAGGGATTAAATCATGTGCTAGAGCTTTTCAAGTTTTGAAATCATATAGAGAGCATAAAAGTAAAGTTTTGAGAGGTGTTTGTTGTTGTCAACGAATGGTAGTGGGCACTCTAACCCCCTCATCAAACAAACTTTCAAAGAGCGGCTCCCATGAAGGACGTTATCATCCCTCTTCTCTTTTGTTTACACATGTACTTTAGTTTTATTTATAGATGACACTCCTCCCAACCTTTTGCTTTCACAAGCCATGGCTAACCGAATCCTCGGGTGCCTTCCAACATTTCACATACCATGGAGGAGTGTCTATTTGCAAAATTAAGTTGCTTACTGATGAATCAGGGCAAAACATGTGGAGAGAATTATTAATGAAAGTTAATTAATTGGGGCTGGGAACCCCGTTGCCAACTCTTTTTGCAAAATTATTGGATAAGCGGATGAAGCCACTAGTCCATTGGTGAAAGTCTGCCCAACAAGATTGAAAGATAAAACACCACATACTTCCTCATGACCTATAAAACATTGACACAAATAAGAGATAATAACTTTTGAATTGTTTAAAGGTAGCACATGAAGTATTTACTTGGAATGGCAGAAAAATACCACATAGTAGGTAGTTATGGTGGACACACATGGCATAGGTTTTGGCTCAAGGTTTTGGATGCACGAGAAACATTCCCTCTCAGTTCATTAAAGAAAATGTCTATAGTTGATATAAGAGATGATAATGCAAGAGTTAAACAAGCTAGAAGTTTTCATGAACTATTGCTTTAAAGACATGAAACCGTACAAAGTTCATTAAAGATGTTTTAAGTATCCAGCATAGAAGTTTTATCCTTCATTCCAAGCATCAAGTAAATTTTCACAACATAGAAGGATTCAGTCAAGTAAAAATAAACATGAACGTCATGAATCAACTGTTTCGAAGTCTACTCAACCGGTGAGCGCAAGCATTTGGTATTGGCACCAGGATGTTATGGCAAAAAGAACGTTAATGGGGGTTTGGAAGGCCAATGAAAGAAAGTCTCACAAAGCTATAAGTGATCATTAGACAAGAGGAAGTCTTATAATCGAAGCTATGCAAGGAGTAGTGATTGCCATGCAACGGATGCACATAGAGCTATATGTGTATGAAAGCTCTCCAATGGAACTAGTGGGGGTGCATCCAACTTGGTTGCTCACGAAGACCTAGAGCACTTTTGAGGAAGCTCATCATTGGAATATACAACCCAAGTTCTATAGTGTAAATTCCCCACATAGTTATACTAGTAAAACATGAAAACTCTCTCACATGGAGTATAGGTGCTAAACATGAGCACAAATGATGACTATGAATATGCAGGTGCTAAAACATGAGCACAAGTGTGGATAAAAGATAGTAATGTTGCCCCCTTTTTCTTTATTCTCTTTTTTTTCTTTTTCTTTTCTATTTTTTTCTTTTCTTTTTCTGTTTCTCTTTTTGATGGCCTCCATGGCTCTTTTCACTTTTAGGGGCAACATCCTAATATGACAACACACTTTTTGGTACAAATAACTCATAATGAACAAAACATGATGTATAAAACTGTATGCCTCTGCCAGTGTAGCAGGATGTGCAATGATCTAGCGTAACATGGGTAAACCACACATCAGCTGTATAGAATCATGCAAAGCAATATATAAATAATAAATGACAACAAGTCATGTAATGTAAAATGGAAGTTGCATGGCAATATATCTCGGAACAGCTATGGAAATGCTGTGGTAGGTAGGTATAGTGGCTGTTTTGAGGAAGATGTATGGGCTTATGTGTAGGAGAACAAGAGAAAGTCCTCCCACGGGTTTGGATGTACTGGCGAAGTATGCACAATTCTCAATGTGAGCAAAAGGCAATGCACAGTACCGAAGAGGCTAGCAAATTTGGATGGTGGAAGTGCCAAAAACCGTAGCTTAACATTAGTCAAAAAGAACTCACAAGCTTATTGCAAACAACTAGCAGGTTCAACATTAAGAGCATGATTAAAATTTACTCCAAGGAGGGCCGTTCACGGTGGCACAAGTACCCCGCTAGCTCCCTCGACCTTCAGCACAACTTAGTTATTACGATGAACTCTTAGACATGGAAAGCTATCAAGTCCAACTACACCTTCAACTATTTAAGTAGAGTTTGTAGTACGACACAAGCTTAAAGACAACAATCCACTACTGATTTTAACTTATTTAAACAACAAGCTTTACCATCTAAATACCTCAAAACGTTTGCAAAGAATCAAGTTATCAAAGCTCAATGATCTACAAGATTATGCAAGTGTTTCATTATACCACTACCACATGCAACATTTCCTGAACCAACCAAATAACAATGAACGAAGCAGTTTCAACCTTCGCCATGAACACTAAAAGTAAAGCTAAGAACACATGTGTTCATATGCAACAGCGGAGCGTGTCTCTCTCCCACACAAGCATGAATTTATTCAGAGAATGAAAATAACAAAACGAAAATAAAACACATAGACGCTCCAAGTAAAGTACATAAGATGTGACGGAATAAAAATATAGTTTCACTAGAGGTGACCTGATAATTTGTTGATGAAGAAGGGGATTGATGTCTACTCAAGCTTCTTTTCCTGTAGATAGTGTTGGGCCTCCAAGAGCAGAGGTTTGTAGAACAGCAGCAAGTTTTCCCTTAAGTGGATCACCCAAGGTTTATCGAACTCAGGGAGGAAGAGGTCAAAGATATCCCTCTCATGCAACCCCGCAACCACAAAGCAAGAAGTCTCTTGTGTCCCCAACACACCTAATACAGTTGTCGATGTATAGGTGCACTAGTTCGGCGAAGAGATAGTGAAATACAGGTGGTATGAATGAATATGAGCAGTAGTAACGGCACCAGAAAATAGCTTGATGCTACAACTGGCGTGTGGTTGATGGTGGTAATATTGCAGGCAGTACAAATGCAGTAGAACAGTAAACAAGCGATGATTGCAGTATTTGGGAACAAGGCCTAGGGATTATACTTTCACTAGTGGACACTCTCAACATTGATCACATAACAGAATAGATAAATGCTATACTCTACACTCTCTTGTTGGATGATGAACACCACTAATTATGTAGGATTACACGAACCCTCAATGCCGTAGTTAACAAGCTCCACAATATTCGATATTCATATTTAAATAACCTTAGAGTGCATGATAGATCATTGCAATTACACCAAGTACTAACATAGCATGCACACTGTCACCATCACACTATGAAGGAGGCATAGATCACATCAATACTATCATAGCAATAATTAACTTCATAATCTACAAGAGATTACAATCATAACCTACGCCAAGTACTACACGATGCACACACTGTCACCATTACACCGTGGAGGAGGAATAGAGTACTTTAATAACATCACTAGAGTAACACATAGATGAATAGTGATACAAAACTCATATGAATCTCAATCGTGTAAGGCAGCTCATGAGATCATTGTATTGAAGTACATAGGAGAGAGATTAACCACATAGCTACCGGTACAGCCCCTTAGCCTCGATGGAGAACTACTCCCTCCTCATGGGAGACAGCGGTGATGAAGATGGCGGTGGTGTCGATGGAGGAGCCTTCCGGGAACTTCCCCGTCCGGCGGCGTGCCGAACAGAGACTCTGTCCCCGGATCTTGGCTTCACGATGGCGGCGGCTCTGGAAGGTTTCTCGTCGTGGCTTTTCCGTCTCGATGTTTTAGGTCAGGGACCTTTATATAGGCGAAGAGGCGGAGTCGGAGGGCTGACGAGGCGACGACACCACAGGGGGGCGCCCCCCCTCTGGCCACGCCAGGGTGGCGTGTGGGGCCCCCAGGGCTCCCCTCTGGTGGCTCTCGGGTGTTCTGGAAGCTTCGTGGGATTTTAAGACTCTGGGCGTTGATTTCGTCCAATTCCGAGAAAATTTCCTTATTAGGATTTCTGAAACCAAAAACAGCAGAAAACAGGAACTGGCACTTTGGCATCTCGTCAATAGGTTAGTTCCGGAAAACGCATAAAATCATCATAAAGTGTGAACAAAACATGTAGGTATTGTCATAAAACAAGCATGGAACATCAGAAATTATCGATACGTTGGAGACGTATCAGCATCCCCAAGCTTAGTTCCTACTCGTCCTCGAGTAGGTAAACGATAACAAAGATAATTTCTGAAGTGACATGCTACCAACATGATCTTAATCATACTATTGTAAAGCATATGAGATGAATGCAGCGATTCAAAGCAATGGTAAAGACAATGATTAAACAACTGAATCACATAGCAAAGGCTTTTTATGAATAGTACTTTCAAGACAAGCATCAATAAGTCTTGCATAAGAGTTAACTCATAAAGCAATAAATTCAAAGTAAAGGCATTGAAGCAACACAAAGGAAGATTAAGTTTCAGCGGTTGCTTTCAACTTGTAACATGTATATCTCATGGATAGTTGTCAATGCAAAGCAATATAACAAGTGCAATAAGCAAGCATGTAAGAATCAATGCACAGTTAACACAAGTGTTTGCTTCTAAGATAGAGAGAAATGGGTAAACTGACTCAACATAAAAGTAGAAGAAAGGCCCTTCGCAGAGGGAAGCATTGATTGCTATATTTGTGCTAGAGCTTTTATTTTGAAAACATAAAGAGAGCATAAAAGTAAATTTTGAGAGGTGTTTGTTGTTGTCAACGAATGGTAGTGGGCACTCTAACCCCCTTGCCAGACAAACCTTCAAAGAGCGGCTCCCATGAAACATTTTTATTTTTGGGTGGCACTCCTTCCAACCTTTACTTTCACAAACCATGGCTAACCGAATCCTCGGGTGCCTGCCAACAATCCCATACCATGAAGGAGTGCCTTTTTATTTTAGTTTTATTTAGATGACACTCCTCCCCACCTTTGCTTTCTCAAGCCATGGCTAACCGAATCCTCGGGTGCCGTCCAACAATCACATACCATGGAGGAGTGTCTATTTTTTTATAAAATCATGAAAGTTAATTAGTTTGGGGCTAGGAACCCCATTGCCAGCACTTTTTGCAAAATTATTGGATAAGCGGATGAAGCCACTAGTCCATTGGTGAAAGTTTCCCAATAAGATTGAAAGATAAACACCACATACTTCCTCATGAGCTATAAAACATTGACACAAATAAGAGGTAATAACTTTTGAAGTGTTTAAAGATAGCACTCAAGCAATTTACTTTGGAATGGCAGAGAAATACCATGTAGTAGGTAGGTATGGTGGACACAAATGGATAGTTTTTGGCTCAAGGATTTGGATGCATGAGAAGTAATCCCTCTCAATACAAGGTTTAGGCTAGCAAGGTTGTTTGAAACAAACACAAGTATGAACCGGTACAGCAAAACTTACATAAAAACATATTGCAAGCATTATAAGACTCTACACCGTCTTCCTTGTTGTTCGACCCTTACTAGAAATTATCTAGACCTTAGAGAGACCAATCATGCAAACCAAATTTAAGAAAGCTCTATGTATTTCTTCACTAATAGGTGCAAAGTATATGATGCAAGAGCTTAAACATGAGCACAACAATTTCCAAGTATCAAGTTATTCAAGACATCATACCAATTACTACATGTAGCATTTCCCGTTTCCAACCATATAACAATTAACGAAGCAGTTTCAACCTTCGCCATGAAAATTAAAAGCTAAGAACACATGTGTTCATATGAACCAGCGGAGCATGTCTCTCTCCCACACAAGCATTTATTCAAACAAAAACAAAAACAAAAACATACAGACGCTCCAAGTAAAGTACATAAGATGTGACCGAATAAAAATATAGTTTCAAGGGAGGAACCTGATAATTTGTCGATGAACAAGGGGATGCCTTGGGCATTGATGTCTACGCCCCCTCCTTTTCCTGTAGACAGTGTTGGGCCTCCAAGAGCAGAGGTTTGTAGAACAGCAGCAAGTTTCCCTTAAGTGGATCACCCAAGGTTTATCGAACTCAGAGAGGAAGAGGTCAAAGATATCCCTCTCATGCAACCTTTCAACCACAAAGCAAGAAGTCTCTTGTGTCCCCAACACACCTAATAGGTGCACTAGTTCGCGAAGAGATAGTGAAATACAGGTGGTATGAATAAGTAGTAGCAACGGCACCAGAAAAGTGCTTTGCCCAAGACAGTAAACAAGCAGTAGTAACGCGCAGGTAACGCAGTAAAACAAAACAAGCAGCGATAGCATATTTAGGAACAAGGCCTAGGGATTAGACTTTCACTAGTGGACACTCTCAACTTTGATCACATAACAGAATAGATAAATGCATACTCTACACTCTCTTGTTGGATGATGAACACCATTGCGTAGGATTACACGAACCCTCAATGCCGGAGTTAACAAGCTCCACAATTCAATGTTCATATTTAAATAACCTTAGAGTGCATGAAAGATCAACACGACTAAACCAAGTACTAACATAGCATGCACACTGTCACCTTCACACTATGTAGGAGGAATAGATCACATCAATACCATCATAGCAATAGTTAACTTCATAATCTACAAGAGATCATAATCATAGCCTACGCCAAGTACTAACACGATGCACACACTGTCACCATTACACCGTGCAGAGGAATAAAACTACTTTAATAACATCACTAGAGTAGCACATAGATAAATTGTGATACAAAACACATTGCAATCATAAAGAGATATAAATAAGCACTTCACTATGCCATTCATAACAGTGAATAAGTATTCTGTGAAATATAGCCTAAGAGACCCACACGGTGCACACACTGTCACCTTTACACACGTGGGACAAGGAGTCTCCGGAGATCACATAAGTAAAATTCACTTGACTAGCATAACGACATCTAGATTACAAGCATCATCATATGAATCTCAATCATGTAAGGCAGCTCATGAGATTATTGTATTGAAGTACATAGGAGAGAGATGAACCACATAGCTACCGGTACAGCCCCGAGCCTCGATGGAGAACTACTCCCTCCTCATGGGAGACAGCAGCGTTGATGAAGATGGCGGTGTCGATGGAGAAGCCTTCCGGGGGCACTTCCCGTCCCGGCGGCGTGCCGGAACAGAGACTCCTGTCCCCCAGATCTTGGCTTCGCGATGGCGGCGGCTCAGGAAGGTTTCTTGTACCGTGGCTTTTCCCTCTCGAGGTTTTAGGTCTAGGGGCTTCTTATAGGCGAAGAGGCGGCGTCAGAAGGTCAATGAGGCGACGACACCATAGGGGGGCGTGGGCCACCCCTAGGCCGCGCCAGCCTATGGTCTGGTGGGCCTGTGGCCCCCCTCTGGCCTCTCTCGTGTGTTGGATGCTTCCGGGATTCTAAGATCTTCGGCATTGATTTCGTCCGATTCGAGAATATTTCCTTACTAGGATTTCTGAAACCAAAAACAGCAGAAAACAGGCACTTGGCATCTTGTTAATAGGTTAGTTCCAGAAAATGCACGAATATGACATAAAGTTTGCATAAAACATGTAGATATCATCAATAATGTGGCATGGAACATAAGAAATTATCGATACGTCGGAGACGTATCAGCATCCCCAAGCTTAGTTTCTGCTCGTCCCGAGCAGGTAAACGATAAAAAAGATAATTTCTGGAGTGACATGCCATCATAACCTTGATCATACTATTGTAAGCATATGTAATGAATGCAGCGATCAAAACAATGGTAATGACATGAGTAAACAACTGAATCATATAGCAAAGACTTTTCATGAATAGTACTTCAAGACAAGCATCAATAAGTCTTGCATAAGAGTTAACTCATAAAGCAATAATTCATAGTAGAGGCATTGAAGCAACACAATGGAAGATTAAGTTTCAGCGGTTGCTTTCAACTTGTAACATGTATATCTCATGGATATTGTCAACATAGAGTAATATAATAAGTGCAATATGCAAGTATGTTGGAATCAATGCACAGTTCACACAAGTGTTTGCTTCTTGAGATGGAGAGAAATAGGTGAACTGACTCAACATAAAAGTAAAAGAATGGTCCTTCAAAGAGGAAAAGCATCGATTGCTATATTTGTGCTAGAGCTTTGATTTTGAAAACATAAAGAGAGCATAAAAGTAAAATTTTGAGAGGTGTTTGTTGTTGTCAACGAATGGTAGTGGGCACTCTAACCCCCTTGCCAGACAAACCTTCAAAGAGCGGCTCCCATTTTATTTATATTTTTGGGTGGCACTCCTTCCAACCTTTCTTTCACAAACCATGGCTAACCGAATCCTCGGGTGCCTGCCAACAATCTCATACCATGAAGGAGTGCCTTTTTATTTTAGTTTTATTTAGATGACACTCCTCCCCACCTTTGCTTTCTCAAGCCATGGCTAACCGAATCCTCGGGTGCCGTCCAACAATCACATACCATGGAGGAGTGTCTATTTTTGTTAATTAATTTGGGACTGGGAATCCCATTGCCAGCTCTTTTTGCAAAATTATTGGATAAGCGGATGAAGCCACTAGTCCATTGGTGAAAGTTGCCCAACAAGATTGAAAGATAAACACCACATACTTCCTCATGAGCTATAAAACATTGACACAAATCAGAGGTGATAAATTTTGAATTGTTTAAAGGTAGCACTCAAGCAATTTACTTTGGAATGGCGGAGAAATACCATGTAGTAGGTAGGTATGGTGGACACAAGTGGCATAGTGGTTGGCTCAAGGATTTTGGATGCATGAGAAGTATTCCCTCTCGATACAAGGTTTAGGCTAGCAAGGCTATTTGAAACAAACACAAGGATGAAGCGGTGCAGCAAAACTCACATAAAAGACATATTGAAAACATTATAAGACTCTACACCGTCTTCCTTGTTGTTCAAACTCAATACTATAAATTATCTAGACCTTAGAGAAACCAAATATGCAAACCAAATTTTAGCATGCTCTATGTATTTCTTCATTAATAGGTGCAAAGTATATGATGCAAGAGCTTAAACATGAGCACAACAATTGCCAAGTATCACATTATCCAAGACATTTTAGCAATTACTACATGTATCATTTTCCAATTCCAACCATATAACAATTTAACGAAGAAGAAACTTCGCCATGAATATTATGAGTAAAGCCTAAGGACATACTTGTCCATATGCTACAGCGGAGCGTGTCTCTCTCCCACACAAGCATTTATTCAAACAAAAGCAAAAACAAAAGCACACAGACGCTCCAAGCAAAGTACATAAGATGTGGCCGAATAAAAATATAGTTTCAAGAGAAGGAACCTGATAATTTGTCGATGAAGAAGGGGATGCCTTGGGCATCCCCAAGCTTAGATGCTTGAGTCTTCTTTAAATATGCAGGGATGAACCACCGGGGCATCCCCAAGCTTAGAGCTTTCACTCTTCTTGATCATATTGTATCATCCTCCTCTCTTGACCCTTGAAAACTTCCTCCACACCAAACTCGAAACAAACTCATTAGAGGGTTAGCGCATAATCAAAAACTCACATGTTCAGAGGTGACACAATCATTCTTAACACTTCTGGACATTGCCCAAAGCTACTGGAAGTTAATGGAACAAAGAAATCCATCCCACATAGCAAAAGAAGCAATGCGAAATAAAAGGCAGAATCTGTCAAAACAGAACAGTCCGTAAAGATGAATTTTATTGAGGCACCAGACTTGCTCAAATGAAAATGCTCAAATTGAATGAAAGTTGCGTACATATCTGAGGATCACTCACGTAAATTGGCATAATTTTCTGAGTTACCTACAGAGAATTTTGCCCAGATTCGTGACAGCAAAGAAATCTGTTTCTGCGCAGTAATCCAAATCTAGTATGAACTTTACTATCAACGACTTTACTTGGCACAACAAAACACAAAACTAAGATAAGGAGAGGTTGCTACAGTAGTAAACAACTTCCAAGACACAAATATAAAACAAAGTACTGTAGCAAAATAACACATGGGTTATCTCCCAAGAAGTTCTTTCTTTATAACCATTAAGATGGGCTCAGCAGTTTTAATGATGCACTCGCAAGAAATAGTAGTTGAAGCAAAAGAGAGCATCAAGAGGCAAATTCAAAACAAATTTAAGTCTAACATGCTTCCTATGCATAGGAACCTTGTAAATAAACAAGTTCATGAAGAGCAAAGTGACAAGCATAGAAAGATAAAACAAGTATAGCTTCAAAAATTTCAGCACATAGAGAGGTGTTTTAGTAACATGAAAATTTCTACAACCATATTTTCCTCTCTCATAATAATATCCAGTAGCATCATGAGCAAACTCAACAATATAACTATCACATAAAGCATTCTTATCATGAGTCTCATGCATAAAATTATCACTCTCCACATAAGCATAATCAATTTTATTAGTAATAGCGGGAGCAAATTCAACAAAGTAGCTATCATTATTATTCTCATCATCAAATATAGGAGGCATATTGTAGTCATAATCAAATTTATCCTCCATAACAGGTGGCAACAAAAGACTACTATCATTATAATCATCATAAATAGGAGGCAAAGTATCATCAAAGTAAATTTTCTCCTCAATGCTTGGGGGACTAAAAAGATCATGATCATCAAAACCAGCTTCCCCAAGCTTAGAATTTTCCATAGCATTAGCAACAATAGTGTTCAAAGCATTCATATTAATAACATTCCCATTAGCATGCATATAAAGTTCCATGGGTTTTTTAATTCTCTCTTCAAACACATCATGTCCTAATTCAAGATAAAGTTCATAAAGATCTCTCATATTTTTGTTGTTTTCCATTATGCCTAACTAGTGTAAACAAGAAACAAAAAGTTGCAATTGCAGGATCTAAAGGAAATAGCTTTGAGCACAAACACAATGGCGCCAGAAAAGTACTTTACCTGGAACCGGAGTATGAGTGCCTTTTACCTTTGCTCCCCGGCAACGGCGCCAGAAAATAGCTTGATGTCTACACCCCCTCCTTTTCCTGTAGACAGTGTTGGGCCTCCAAGAGCAGAGGTTTGTAGAACAGCAGCAAGTTTCCCTTAAGTGGATCACCCAAGGTTTATCGAACTCAGGGAGGAAGAGGTCAAAGATATCCCTCTCATGCAACCCTGCAACCACAAAGCAAGAAGTCTCTTGTGTCCCCAACACACCTAATAGGTGCACTAGTTCGGCGAAGAGATAGTGAAATACAGGTGGTATGAATAAGTAGTAGCAACGGCACCAGAAAAGTGCTTTGCCCAAGACAGTAAACAAGCAGTAGTAACGCAGCAGTAGTAACGCAGTAAAATAGTAAACAAGCAGCGATAGCAGTATTTAGGAACAAGGCCTAGGGATTAGACTTTCACTAGTGGACACTCTCAACTTTGATCACATAACAGAATAGATAAATGCATACTCTACACTCTCTTGTTGGATGATGAACACCATTGCGTAGGATTACACGAACCCTCAATGCCGGAGTTAACAAGCTCCACAATTCAATGTTCATATTTAAATAACCTTAGAGTGCATGAAAGATCAACACGACTAAACCAAGTACTAACATAGCATGCACACTGTCACCTTCACACTATGTAGGAGGAATAGATCACATCAATACCATCATAGCAATAGTTAACTTCATAATCTACAAGAGATCATAATCATAGCCTACGCCAAGTACTAACACGGATGCACACACTGTCACCATTACACCGTGCAGGAGGAATAAAACTACTTTAATAACATCACTAGAGTAGCACATAGATAAATTGTGATACAAAACACATTGCAATCATAAAGAGATATAAATAAGCACTTCACTATGCCATTCATAACAGTGAATAAGTATTCTGTGAAATATAGCCTAAGAGACCCACACGGTGCACACACTTTCACCTTTACACACGTGGGACAAGGAGTCTCCGGAGATCACATAAGTAAAATTCACTTGACTAGCATAACGACATCTAGATTACAAGCATCATCATATGAATCTCAATCATGTAAGGCAGCTCATGAGATTATTGTATTGAAGTACATAGGAGAGAGATGAACCACATAGCTACCGGTACAGCCCCGAGCCTCGATGGAGAACTACTCCCTCCTCATGGGAGACATCAGCGTTGATGAAGATGGCGGTGGTGTCGATGGAGAAGCCTTCCGGGGGCACTTCCCCGTCCCGGCGGCGTGCCACAGAGACTCCTGTCCCCGGATCTTGGCTTCGCGGCGGCTGCAAGGTTTCTCGTACCGTGGCTTTTCCCTCTCGAGGTTTTAGGTCGAGGGGCTTCTTATAGGCGAAGAGGTGGCGTCAGAAGGTCAACGAGGCGACGACACCATAGGGGGGCGCGGGCCATCCCTAGGCCGCGCCAGCCTATGGTCTGGTGGGCCTGTGGCCCCCTGGCCTCTCGTGTGTTGGATGCTTCCGGGATTCTAAGATCTTCGGCATTGATTTCGTCCGATTCCGAGAATATTTCCTTACTAGGATTTCTGAAACCAAAAACAGCAGAAAACAGCAACTGGCACTTCGGCATCTTGTTAATAGGTTAGTTCCAGAAAATGCACGAATATGACATAAAGTGTGCATAAAACATGTAGATATCATCAATAATGTGGCATGGAACATAAGAAATTATCGATACGTCGGAGACGTATCAGGCATCCCCAAGCTTAGATGCTTGAGTCTTCTTGAAATATGCAGGGGTGAACCACCGGGGCATCCCCAAGCTTAGAGCTTTCACTCTCCTTGATCATAGTATATCATCCTCCTCTCTTGACCCTTGAAAACTTCCTCCACACCAAACTCGAAACAAACTCATTAGAGGGTTAGTGCATAATCAAAAATTCACATGTTCAGAGGTGACACATTCATTCTTAACACTTCTGGACATTGCACAAAGCTACTGGGAGTCAATGGAACAAAGAAATCCATCCAACACAGCAAAAGAGGCAATGCGAAATAAAAGGCAGAATCTGTCAAAACAGAACAGTCCGTAAAGACGAATTTTAAAGAGGCACCAGACTTGCTCAAATGAAAATGCTCAAATAGAATTAAAGTTGCATACATATCTGAGGATCACTCATGTAAATTTGCAGATTTTTCTGAGTTACCTACAGAGAACCCTTCCCAAATTCGTGACAGACAGAAATCTGTTTCTGCGCAGTAATCCAAATCTAGTATCAACCTTGCTATCAAAGACTTTACTTGGCACAATAATGCAACAAAATAAAGATAAGGAGAGGTTGCTACAGTAGTAACAACTTCCAAGACACAAATATAAAATAAAATTGCTGTAGTAAAATGAACACAGGGGTTATCTCCCAAGAAGTCCTTTCTTTATAGCCATTAAGATGGGCTCAGCAGTTTTAATGATGCACTCACAAGAAATAGTATTTGAAGCAAAAGAGAGCATCAAGAGGCAAATTAAAAACAAATTTAAGCCTAACATGCTTCCTATGAAAAGGAATCTTGTACACAAATAAATTCATGAAGAGCAAAGTGACAAGATCAGGAAGATAAAACAAGTGTAGTTTCAAAAATTTCAGCACATAGAGAGGTGTTTTAGTGACATGAAAATTTCTACAACCATATTTTCCTCTCTCATAATAATATCCAGTAGCATCATGAGCAAACTCAACAATATAACTATCACATAAAGCATTCTTATCATGAGTCTCATGCATAAAATTATTACTCTCCACATAAGCATAATCAATTTTATTAGTTGTAGTGGGAGCAAATTCAACAAAGTAGCTATCATTATTATTCTCATCATCAAGTATAGGAGGTATATTGTAATCATAATCAAATTTATCCTCCATAACAGGCGGCACCAAAAGACTATTATCATTATAATCATCATAAATAGGAGGCAAAGTATCATCAAAGTAAATTTTCTCCTCAATGCTTGGGGGACTAAAAAGATCATGCTCATCAAAACCAGCTTCCCCAAGCTTAGAATTTTCCATATCATTAGCAACAATGGTGTTCAAAGTATTCATACTAATATGTTCCATGGGTTTTTTAATTTTCGCATCAAACCATCCATGTCTTAACTCAGGAAATAGCTTCAAAAGCTCACAGTTGTTTTCCATTATGCCAAACTAGTGTAAAACAAGAAACAAAAAGATGCAATTGCAGGATCTAAAGGAAATAGCTTCGAGTACTTACAACGGCGCCAGAAAATAGCTTAGTATCCGAGATCCGGAGTGTGAGTACCTTTTACCTTTCCTCGCAACGGCGCCAGAAAATATGCTTGATGTCTACTCACGCTTCTTTTCCTGTAGACAGTGTTGGGCCTCCAAGAGCAGAGGTTTGTAGAACAGCAGCAAGTTTTCCCTTAAGTGGATCACCCAAGGTTTATCGAACTCAGGGAGGAAGAGGTCAAAGATATCCCTCTCATGCAACCCTGCAACCACAAAGCAAGAAGTCTCTTGTGTCCCCAACACACCTAATACACTTGTCAGATGTATAGGTGCACTAGTTCGGCGAAGAGATAGTGAAATACAGGTGGTATGAATGAATATGAGAAGTAGTAACTGCACCAGAAAATAGCTTGATGCTACAACTGGCAAGCGGTTGATGGTGGTAATATTGCAGGTAGTACAAATGCAGTAGAACAGTAAACAAGCGATGATTGCAGTATTTGGGAACAAGGCCTAGGGATTATACTTTCACTAGTGGACACTCTCAACATTGATCACATAACAGAATAGATAAATGCTATACTCTACACTCTCTTGTTGGATGATGAACACCACTAATTGTGTAGGATTACATGAACCCTCAATGCCGGAGTTAACAAGCTCCACAATATTCGATATTCATATTTAAATAACCTTAGAGTGCATGATAGATCATTGCAATTACACCAAGTACTAACATAGCATGCACACTGTCACCATCACACTATGAAGGAGGCATAGATCACATCAATACTATCATAGCAATAATTAACTTCATAATCTACAAGAGATTACAATCATAACCTACGCCAAGTACTACACGATGCACACACTGTCACCATTACACCGTGGAGGAGGAATAGAGTACTTTAATAACATCACTAGAGTAACACATAGATGAATAGTGATACAAAACTCATATGAATCTCAATCATGTAAGGCAGCTCATGAGATCATTGTATTGAAGTACATAGGAGAGAGATTAACCACATAGCTACCGGTACAGCCCCTTAGCCTCGATGGAGAACTACTCCCTCCTCATGGGAGACAGCAGCGGTGATGAAGATGGCGGTGGTGTCGATGGAGGAGCCTTCCGGGGCACTTCCCCGTCCCGACGGCGTGCCGGAACAGAGACTCCTGTCCCCCAGATCTTGGCTTCGCGATGGCGGCGGTTCTGGAAGGTTTCTCGTACCGTGGCTTTTCCATCTCGATGTTTTAGGTCAGGGACCTTTATATAGGTGAAGAGGCGGAGTCGGAGGGCTGACGAGGCGACGACACCACAGGGGGGCGCGCCCCCCCTCTGGCCGCGCTAGGGTGGCATGTGGGGCCCCCAGGGCTCCCCTCTGGTGGCTCTCGGGTGTTCTGGAAGCTTCGTGGGATTTTAAGACTCTGGGCGTTGATTTCGTCAAATTCCGAGAATATTTCCTTACTAGGATTTCTGAAACCAAAAACAGCAGAAAACAGGAACTGGCACTTCGGCATCTCGTCAATAGGTTAGTTCCGGAAAACGCATAAAATCATCATAAAGTGTGAACAAAACATGTAGGTATTGGCATAAAACAAGCATGGAACATCAGAAATTATCGATACGTCGGAGACGTATCAGGGATGCCTTGGGCATCCCCAAGCTTAGATGCTTGAGTCTTCTTGAAATATGCAGGGATGAACCACGGGGGCATCCCCAAGCTTAGAGTTTTCACTCTCCTTGATCATATTGTATCATCCTCCTCTCTTGATCCTTGAAAACTTCCTCCACACCAAACTCAAAACAAACTCATTAGAGGGTTAGTGCATAATCAAAAATTCACATGTTCAGAGGTGAAATAATCATTCTTAACACTTCTGGACATTGCACAAAGCTACTGAAAGTTAATGGAACAAAGAAATCCATCAAACATAGCAAAAGAGGCAATGCGAAATAAAAGGCAGAATATGTCAAAACAGAACAGTCCGTAAAAAAGAATTTTTCTGGGGCACTTAACTTGCTCAGATGAAAATGCTCAAATTGAATGAAAGTTGCGTACATATCTGAGGATCACGCACGTAAATTGGCAGATTTTTCTGAGTTACCTACAGAGAATACTACTCAAATTCGTGACAGCAAGAAATCTGTTTCTGCGCAGTAATCCAAATCTAGTATCATCTTTACTATCAAAGACTTTACTTGGCACAACAATGCAATAAAATTAAGATAAGGAGAGGTTTCTATAGTAGTAACAACTTCCAAGACTCAAATATAAAACAAAATTTCTGTAGTAAAATAAAAACATGGGTTATCTCCCAAGAAGTGCTTTCTTTATAGCCATTAAGATGGGCTCAGCAATTTTAATGATGCACTCGCAAGAAATAGTAGTTGAAGCAAAAGAGAGCATCAAAAAGCAAATTCAAAACACATTTAAGTCTAACCCACTTCCTATGAAAAGGAATCTTGTAAATAAACAAGTTATGTAAGCATAAAGCAACAAGCATAGGAAAACAAGACAAGCGCAACTTCAAGATTTTCAGCAAAAAGAGAGGTGTTTTAGTAACATGAAAATCCCTACAACCATATTGTCCTCTCTCATAAAGATTTTCAGTAGCATCATGAACAAACTCAACAATATAATTATCACATGAAACATTCTTATCATGAGCTACATTCATAGAATTATTACTCTCCACATAAGCATAATCAATTTTATTAGTAATAGTGGGAGCAAATTCATCACCATAATCATCATATATAGGAGGCAAAGTATCATCAAAGTAAATTTTCTCCTCCATGCTTGGGGGACTAAAAATATCATGCTCATCAAAACCGGCCTCCCCAAGCTTAGAATTTTCCATAGCATTAGCAACAATGGTGTTCAAAGCGTTCATACTAATATCATTGCTACTAGCATGCAAATAAGGTTTCATAGAATTTTTAATTTTCGCATCAAACAATCCATGTCTTAACTCAGGAAATAGATTAAAAAGCTCACTATTATTTTCCATTATGCCTAACTAGTGAAAAACAAGAAACAAAAAGATGCAATTGCAGGATCTAAAGGAAATAGCTTCGAGCACTCACACACCGGCAACAGTGCTAGGAAATAGCTTAGTAGTCGGAGGATGTGAATACCTTTTACCTTACCTCCCCGGCAACGGCGCCAGAAAATAGCTTGCTGGCGTGCAGTTGACGTGGGAGTTAGAAATCTCTGTGGTGTAATTTTCCTTCACGTCCCCGGAAATGGCGCCAGAAAATAGCTTGATGTCTACGCACACTTCTTTTCCTGTAGACAGTGTTGGGCCTCCAAGAGCAGAGGTTTGTAGAACAGCAGCAAGTTTCCCTTAAGTGAATCACCCAAGGTTTATCGAACTCAGGGAGGAAGAGGTCAAAGATATCCCTCTCAAGCAACTCTGCAATTACGCTACAAGAAGTCTCTTGTGTCCCCAACACACCTAATACACTTGTCAGATGTATAGGTGCACTAGTTCGGCGAAGAGATAGTGAAATACAAGTAATATGGATGATTGTAAGTAGTAATTCATCTGAAATAAAGATGGAAGCAAGTAAACATGTAGCAGAACTTGTTGGAAACGGTGTTTCAATGCTTAGAAACAAGGCCTAGGGATCATACTTTCACTAGTGGACACTCTCAACATTGATCACATAACTGAATAAATAAATGCTACTTTCTCTACACTCTCTTGTTGGATGACAAACACCATTCATTGTGTAGGGCTACAAGAGCTCCCTCAAGCCGGAGTTAACAAGCTCCACAACATTCGGTGTTCATATTTAAGTAACCTTAGAGTGCATAATAGACCATTGCAATTATACCGAGTACTAACATAGCATGCACACTGTCACCGTCAGGCTATGAAAGGGGGAATAGATCGCATCAATACTATCATAGTAATAGTTAACTCCATAATCTACAAGAGATTACAATCATAACCTATGCCAAGTACTACATGATGCACACACTGTCAACATTACATCATGGAGGAGGAATAGAATACTTTAATAACATCACTAGAGTAGCACATAGATTGATAGTGATACAAAGCTCATCATATGGATCTCAATCATGTAAGGCAGCTCATTAGATCATTGTATTGAAGTACATGGGAGAGAGATTAACCACATAGCTACCGGTACAGCCCTTAGCCTCGAGGAGAACTACTCCCTCCTCATCATGGGAGACAACAGCGGCGATGAAGATGGCGGTGGTGTCGATGGAGATGCCTTCGGGGGCAATTCCCGTCCGGCGGTGTGCCGGAACAGAGACTTCTGTCCCCCGAATCTTGGCTTCGCGATGGCGGCGGCTCTGGAACTTTTCTCGTATCGTGGCTTATTCGTCTCGAAGTTTTAGGTCACCAGGGCTTAAATAGGCGAAGAGGCGAAATCGGAAGAGGCCTGGGGCCCCACACAGTAGGGCCCCCCCCTTGGCCGCGCCGCCATGTGGGGTGGGGCCCCCTTGGCTCCCCTCTGGCCCTGTTCGGTGCTCTGGAAGCTTCCGGGAAAAATAAAATGCTGGGCGTTGATTTCGTCCAATTCCGAGAATATTTCCTTTGTAGGATTTCTAAAACCAAAAACAGATTGGCACTTCGGCATCTCGTTAATAGGTTAGTTCCGGAAAATGCATCAAAACGATATAAAGTGTGAACAAAACATGTAAGTATTGTCATAAAACTAGCATGGAACATCAAAAATTATAGATACGTTGGAGACGTATCATGAATCAAGAGCAGCAGAGGTACTCAGAGTTGTACCTTTTCTTGTAGTGGATGGTAATATGGCGACTTTGGCATCGCGAGGTTTACCCATGATGGAGGATTTGCAGCGAACAATATCAATCCAGGTGAACTTGCAAATAAAGCTATGCTCCCCGGCAACGGCGCCAGAAAATAGTCTTGACGACCCACAAGTATAGGGGATCACAACAGTCTTCGAGGGAAGTAAAACCCAATTTATTGATTCGACACAAGGGGAGCCAAAGAATATTTATAAGCCTTAACAGCGGAGTTGTCAATTCAGCTGCACCTGGAAACAGACTTGCTCGCAAGAGTTTATCAGTAGCAACAGTTTTATAGCAGTAGCAGTAGTGAAATATAAGCAATAGTGTAATAAAGACATCAGTAGTGATTATAGTAAACAACAGGATTAAAATACTGTAGGCACAGGGATGGATGAACGGGCGCTGCATGGATAAGAGAGCTCATGTAACAATCAAAGCAGGGCATTTGCAGATAGTAATAAAACAGTATCCAAGTACTAAACAACCATAGGCATGTGTTCCGTATATAGTCGTACGTGCTCGCAATGAGAAACTTGCACAACATCTTTTGTCCTACCAGCCGGTGGCAGCCGGGCCTCTAGGGAAACTACTGGTAATTAAGGTACTCCTTTTAATAGAGTACCGGAGCAAAGCATTAACACTCCGTGAACACATGTGATCCTAATATCACCGCCTTCCCCTCCGGTTGTCCCAATTTCTGTCACTTTGGGGCCTCGGGTTCCGGACAGCAATATGTGTATACAACTTGCAGGTAAGATCATAAAACAATGAATATCATCATGAATCAATAACATGTTCAGATTTGAAATCATGGCACTCGGGCCCTAGTGACAAGCATTAAGCATAACAAGTTGCAACAATATCATAAAAGTACCAACAACGGATACTAGGCACTATGCCCTAACAATCTTATGCTATTACATGAACAATCTCATCCAATCCCTACCATCCCCTTCAGCCTACAGCGGGGGAATTACTCACACATGGATGGAGGAAGCATGGATGGTTGATGGAGAGGCGTCGGTGGTGATGATGGCGATGATCTCCTCCAATTCCCCATCCCGGCAGGGTGCCAGAACGGAGTTTCTGGTCCCGAGACGGAGTTTCGCGATGGCGGCGGAGTTCTGGATGTCTTCTCGCAATTTCGTCGAACCCCCCCGCGTTTTTAGGTCAGAGGCCTTAAGTAGTCCAGAGGGGAGCGTCGGGGGCTGCCCTAGGCGACGCCACCATAGGCGCGCCCAGGGGCCCACCGCGCCGCCTGGTGGTGTGGGTGCCTCGTGGCCCCCCTCCGTCTCGTCTTCTGGTCAATTTTCTGTGAAAATAGGCCCATTGCGATTATTTCCGGGGATTTTCCTGAAAGTTGATTTTCTGCACAAAAATAAGACACCAGGGCAATTCTGCTGAAAACAGCGTTAGTCCGTGTTAGTTGTATCCAAAATACACAAATTAGAGGCAAAACAATAGCAAAAGTGTTCGGGAAAGTAGATACGTTTTGGACGTATCAAGTAGCACATAGATTAATAGTGATACAAAGCTCATGATCACATAAAGATCACACCATGGGAGAGAGAGATGAACCACATAGCTAGCGGTAGAGCCCTCAGCCTCGGTGGAGAACTACTCCCTCCTCATCATGGTAGTCAGCAGCGGCGATGAAGATGGCGGTGGTGTCGATGGAGATGGATTCCGGGGGCAATTCCCCGTGCCGGCGGTGTGCCGGAACAGAGATTCCGTCCCCCGAAACTTGTCTTCGCGATGGCGGCGGCTACGGAACTCTTCGTGGAATATCGTCGACTCTGTTAGGGTTTTTGGAGACGGAGGAATATATAGGCGAAGGGGCGATGTCGGTGGAGTCCCGAGGGGCCCACCCCATATGGCGGCGCGGCCATCAGTGGGGCCGCGCCCCCTAGGGTATGGCCGCCTCGTGGCTCCTCTTCGTCTCCTCTTTGGTGTTCTGAAAGCCTCCGTGGAAAATAAGACCGTGGCTTTTGTTTCGTCCAATTCCGAGAATATTTCCTGTGTAGGATTTCTGAAACCAAAAACAGCAGAAAACAGGAACTGGCGCTTCGGCATCTTATTAATAGGTTAGTCCCGGAAAATGCATAAAAATGATATAAAGTGTATATAAAACATGGAGGTATTATCATAAAACTAGCATGGAACATCAGAAATTATAGATACGTTGGAGACGTATCAAGCATCCCAAGCTTAGTTCCTACTCACCCTCGAGTAGGTAAACGATAAAAAGAATAATTTCTGAAGTGACATGCTACCAACATAATCTTGATCAGTACCATTGTAAAGCATATGAGATGAATGAAGTGATTCAAAGCAATGGTAAAGATAATGACTAAACAACTGAATCATATAACAAAGACTTTTCATGAATAGTACTTTCAAGACAAGTATCAATAAGACTTGCATAAGAGTTAACTCATAAAGCAATAGATTCTTAATAGAAGGTTTTGAAGCAACACAAAGGAAGATTTAAGTTTCAGCAGTTGCTTTCAACTTGTAAAATGTATATCTCATGGATAATTGTCAACACAAAGTAATATGATGAGTGCAATAAGCAAGCATGTAAGAATCAATGCACACAGTTGACACAAGTGTTTGCTTCTAAGATAGAAAGAAGTAGGTAAACCGACTCAACATAAAGTAAAAGAAAGGCCCTTCGCAGAGGGAAGCAGGGATTAAATCATGTGCTAGAGCTTTTCAAGTTTCGAAATCATATAGAGAGCATAAAAGTAAAGTTTTGAGAGGTGTTTGTTGTTCTCAACGAATGGTAGTGGGCACTCTAACCCCCACGTCAAACAGACTTTCAAAGAGCGGCTCCCATGAAGGACGTTATCATCCCTCTTCTCTTTTGTTTACACATGTACTTTAGTTTTATTTATAGATGACACTCCTCCCAACCTTTTGCTTTCACAAGCCATGGCTAACCGAATCCTCGGGTGCCTTCCAACATTTCACATACCATGGAGGAGTGTCTATTTGCAAAATTAAGTTTCTTACTGATGAATCAGGGCAAAACATGTGGAGATAATTATTAATGAAATTTAATTAATTGGGGCTGGGAACCCCGTTGCAGCTCTTTTTGAAAAATTATTGGATAAGCGGATGAAGCCACTAGTCCGTTGGTGAAAGTCTGCTCAACAAGATTGAAAGATAAAACACCACATACTTCCTCATGAGCTATAAAACATTGACACAAATAAGAGATAATAACTTTTGAATTGTTTAAAGGTAGTGATGCGTGTGGTTGGCACGTCCGTTGGGAACCCCAAGAGGAAGGTGTGATGCGCACAGCGGCATGTTTCCCTCAGTAAGAAACCAAGGTTTAATCGGACCAGTAGGAGTCAAGAAGCACGTTGAAGATTGATGGCGGCGAGATGTAGTGCGGCGCAACACCGGGATTCCGGCGCCAACGTGGAACCTGCACAACACAACCAAAGTACTTTGCCCCAACGAAACAGTGAGGTTGTCAATCTCACCGGCTTGCTGTAACAAAGAGTTAACCGTATTGTGTGGAAGATGATTGTTTGCAGAAAAACAGTAGAACAAGTATTGCAGTAGATTGTATTTCAGTAAAGAGAATTGGACCGGGGTCCACAGTTCACTAGAGGTGTCTCTCCCATAAGACGAACAGCATGTTGGGTGAACAAATTACAGTTGGGCAATTGACAAATAAAGAGAGCATGACCATGCACATACATATCATGATGAGTATAGTGAGATTTAATTGGGCATTACGACAAAGTACATAGACCGTCATCCAACTGCATCTATGCCTAAAAAGTCCACCTTCAGGTTATCATCCGAACCCCCTCCAGTATTAAGTTGCAAACAACAGACAATTGCATTAAGTATGGTGCGTAATGTAACTAGTGACTACATCCTTGAACATAGCACTAATGTTTTATCCCTAGTGGCAACAGCACAACACAACCTTAGAACTTTCTGTCACTGTCCCAGGTGTCAATGCAGGCATGAACCCACTATCGAGCATAAGTACTCCCTCTTGGAGTTAATAGCAAAAACTTGGCCAGAGTATCTACTAGTAATGGAGAGCATGCAAGATCATAAACAACACATAGCATAACTTTGATAATCAACATAACAAGTATTCCCTATTCATCGGATCCCAACAAACGCAACATATAGAATTACAGATAGATGATCTTGATCATGTTAGGTAGCTCACAAGATCCGACAATGATAGCACAATGGGGAGAAGACAACCATCTAGCTACTGCTATGGACCCATAGTCCAGGGGTAGACTACTCACACATCACACCGGAGGCGACCATGGCGGCGGAGTCCTCCGGAGATGATTCCCCTCGGCAGGTGCCGGAGGCGATCTCTGGATCCCCGAGATGGGATCGGTGTTGGCGGCGTCTCTGGAAGGTTTTCCGTATCGTGGCTCTCGGTCGGGGGTTTCGTCACGGAGACTTTTTATAGGTGGAAGGGCAGGTTAAGAGGCGGCACGGGGCCCCACACCACGGGGCCGCGTGGCCAAGGGGGGCCGCGCCGCCTAGGGTGTGGCCCCTCCGTGGCCCCTCTTCGTCTCTCCTTCGGACTTGGAAGCTTCGTGAGAAAATAGGCCCCTGGGCTTTGATTTCGTCCAATTAAGAATATTTCCTTACTAGGATTTCTGAAACCAAAAACAGCAGAAAACCGGCACTTCGGCATCTTGTTAATAGGTTAGTTCCGGAAAATGCACGAATATGACATAAAGTGTGCATAAAACATGTAGATAACATCAATAATGTGGCATGGAACATAAGAAATTATCGATACGTCGGGACGTATCAGCATCCCCAAGCTTAGTTCTGCTCGTCCCGAGCAGGTAAAACGATAACACAGATAATTTCTGGAGTGACATGCCATCATAATCTTGATCATACTATTTGTAAAGCATATGTAGTGAATGCAGCGATCAAAACAATATATATGACATGAGTAAACAAGTGAATCATATAGCAAAGACTTTTCATGAATAGCACTTCAAGACAAGCATCAATAAGTCTTGCATAAGAGTCAACTCATAAAGCAATAATTCAAAGTAAAGGCATTGAAGCAACACAAAAGAAGATTAAGTTTCAGCGGTTGCTTTCAACTTGTAACATGTATATCTCATGGATATTGTCAACATAGAGTAATATAATAAGTGCAATAAGCAAGTATGTAGGAATCAATGCACAGTTCACACAAGTGTTTGCTTCTTGAGGTGGAGAGAAATAGGTGAACTGACTCAACATTGAAAGTAAAAGAATGGTCCTCCATAGAGGAAAAGCATCGATTGCTATATTTGTGCTAGAGCTTTGATTTTGAAAACATGAAACAATTTTGTCAACGGTAGTAATAAAGCATATGCATCATGTAAATTATATCTTATAAGTTGCAAGCCTCATGCATAGTGTACTAATAGTGCCCGCACCTTGTCCTAATTAGCTTGGACTACCGGATCATCACAATGCATTGTTTTTACCAAGTGTCACAAAGGGGTACCTCTATGCCGCCTGTACAAAGGTCTAAGGAGAAAGCTCGCATTGGATTTCTCGCTATTGATTATTCTTCAACTTAGACATCCATACCGGGACAACATAGACAACAGATAATGGACTCCTCTTTTATGCATAAGCATATAACAACAATTAATAATTTTCTCATTTGAGATTTGAGGATTGTTGTCCAAAACTGAAACTTCCACCATGGAGCATGGCTTTAGTTAGCGGCCCAATGTTCTTCTCTAACATATGCATGCTTAACCATATGGTGGTAGATCTCTCTTACTTCAGACAAGACGGACATGCATAGCAACTCACATGAAATTCAACAATGAAAAGTTGATGGCGTCCCCAGTGAACATGGTTATCGCACAACAAGCAACTTAATAGGAGATAAAGTGCATAATTACATATTCAATACCACAATAGTTTTTAAGCTATTTGTCCCATGAGCTATATATTGCAAAGGTGAATGATGGAATTTTAAAGGTAGCACTCAAGCAATTTACTTTGGAATGGCGGAAAATACCATGTAGTATAGGTAGGTATGGTGGACACAAATGGCATAGTGGTTGGCTCAAGTATTTGGATGCATGAGAAGTATTCCCTCTCGATACAAGGTTTAGGCTAGCAAGGCTTATTTGAAACAAACACAAGGATGAACCGGTGCAGCAAAACTCACATAAAAGACATATTGAAAACATTATAAGACTCTACACCGTCTTCCTTGTTGTTCAAACTCAAAACTAGAAATTATCTAGACCTTAGAGAAACCAAATATGCAAACCAAATTTTAGCATGCTCTATGTATTTCTTCATTAATGGGTGCAAAGCATATGATGCAAGAGCTTAATCATGAGCACAACAATTGCCAAGTATCACATTACCCAAGACATTTATAGCAATTACTACATGTATCATTTTCCAATTCCAACCATATAACAATTTAACGAAGGAGAAACTTCGCCATGAATACTATGAGTAGAAACCAAGGACATACTTGTCCATATGCTACAGCGGAGCGTGTCTCTCTCCCATAAAGTGAATGCTAGGATCCATTTTATTCAAACAAAACAAAAAACAAAAACAAACCGACGCTCCAAGAAAAAGCACATAAGATGTGATGGAATAAAAATATAGTTTCAGGGGAGGAACCTGATAATGTTGTCGATGAAGAAGGGGATGCCTTGGGCATCCCCAAGCTTAGACGCTTGAGTCTTCTTGATATATGCAGGGGTGAACCACCGGGTGCATCCCCAAGCTTAGAGCTTTCACTCTCCTTGATCATGTTGCATCATACTCCTCTCTTGATTCTTGAAAACTTCCTCCACACCAAACTCGAAACAACTCATTAGAGGGTTAGTGCACAATATAAATTGACATATTCAGAGGTGACACAATCATTCTTAACACTTCTGAACATTGCATAATGCTACTGGACATTAATGGATCAAAGAAATTCATCCAACATAGCGAAAGAGGCAATGCGAAATAAAAGGCAGAATCTGTCAAAACAGAACATTTCGTATTGACGAATTTTAAAATGGCACCAGACTTGCTCAAATGAAAATGCTCAAATTTAATGAAAGTTGCGTACATATCTGAGGATCATGCACGTAAATTGGCTTAATTTTCTGAGCTACCTACAGGGAGGTGGACCCAGATTCGTGACAGCAAAGAAATCTGGAACTGTGCAGTAATCCAAATCTAGTACTTACTTTTCTATCAACGGCTTAACTTGGCACAACAAAACACAAAACTAAGATAAGGAGAGGTTGCTACAGTAGTAAACAACTTCCAAGACACAAAATAAAAACAAAGTACTGTAGGTAAAAACATGGGTTGTCTCCCATAAGCGCTTTTCTTTAACGCCTTTCAGCTAGGCGCAGAAAGTGTGTATCAAGTATTATCGAAGGGTGGTACTTCTACAGCGGGGTGTGGAGTTTTCTCAACTAGGCATAGTATATTGGATACATAAGTTTCAGCATCTCCCTTTTCATTAGTCTTAGGCGTGCTACTCTCATCAAACAAATTTTCAGGAACTAGCCAAGCATAGTTATTTTCTAATGCATCATTCATAGCTAAGAGCTTACATGGTATTGGTGCTTTTATCTCCCCTCCATCATCAATATTATTAGTGTATCTTATTCTATCCATATCCATCCTTTCAAGGAGACTAACAAAATTAGTAGGAGAACCAAGCATATTAAATTTAGCAAACACCTTTCTAGCTTCTCTTGCTAGACCACCAAATTCTCTAAGAAGGGTTTCTAATACAAAATCTTTCTTTTCCCCCTCTTCCATATCACCAAGTGTGAAAAACATGTGTTGGATTATAGGATTAAGATTAACAAATTTAGTTTCCAACAGGCGAACTAAATGCGCAGCAGCAATTTCATAAGTAGGCGCAAGGTCTACCAAGTGTCTATCTTCAAAATTTTCAATAGTACTAACATGATTGAAAAATTCTTCTATATTATTTCTCCCAACTATAGACCCACGTCCTACCGGTATGTTTTTTGTGGTAAAATTAAAAGGAAACATGATGAATAAAGTAAATGCAAGTAAACTAATTTTTTTGTGTTTTAGATATAGCAAACAAGATAGCAAATAAAGTAAAACTAGCAACTAATTTTTTTGTATTTAGTGCAGCAAACAAAGTAGTAAATAAAACTAAGCAAGACAAAAACAAAGTAAAGAGATTGAGAAGTGGAGACTCCCCTTGCAGCGTGTCTTGATCTCCCCGGCAACGGCGCCAGAAATTTGCTTGATGCGTGTGGTTGGCACGTCCGTTGGGAACCCCAAGAGGAAGGTGTGATGCGCACAGCGGCAAGTTTCCCTCAGTAAGAAACCAAGGTTTAATCGGACCAGTAGGAGTCAAGAAGCACGTTGAAGGTTGATGGCGGCGAGATGTAGTGCGGCGCAACACCAGTGATTCCGGCGCCAACGTGGAACCTGCACAACACAACCAAAGTACTTTGCCCCAACGAAACAGTGAGGTTGTCAATCTCACCGGCTTGCTGTAACAAAGAGTTAACCGTATTGTGTGGAAGATGATTGTTTGCAGAAAACAGTAGAACAAGTATTGCAGTAGATTGTATTTCAGAAAGAGAATTGGACCGGGGTCCACAGTTCACTAGAGGTGTCTCTCCCATAAGACGAACAGCATGTTGGGTGAACAAATTACAGTTGGGCAATTGACAAATAAAGAGAGCATGACCATGCACATACATATCATGATGAGTATAGTGAGATTTAATTGGGCATTACGACAAAGTACATAGACCGTCATCCAACTGCATCTATGCCTAAAAAGTCCACCTTCAGGTTATCATCCGAACCCCTCCAGTATTAAGTTGCAAACAACAGACAATTGCATTAAGTATGGTGCGTAATGTAACTAGTGACTACATCCTTGAACATAGCACTAATGTTTTATCCCTAGTGGCAACAGCACAACACAACCTTAGAACTTTCTGTCACTGTCCCAGGTGTCAATGCAGGCATGAACCCACTATCGAGCATAAGTACTCCCTCTTGGAGTTAATAGCAAAAACTTGGCCAGAGTATCTACTAGTAACGGAGAGCATGCAAGATCATAAACAACACATAGCATAACTTTGATAATCAACATAACAAGTATTCTCTATTCATCGGATCCCAACAAACGCAACATATAGGATTACAGATAGATGATCTTGATCATGTTAGGCAGCTCACAAGATCCGACAATGATAGCACAATGGGGAGAAGACAACCATCTAGCTACTGCTATGGACCCATAGTCCAGGGGTAGACTACTCACACATCACACCGGAGGCGACCATGGCGGCGTAGAGTCCTCCGGGAGATGATTCCCCTCTCCGGCAGGGTGCCGGAGGCGATCTCCTGGATCCCCCGAGATGGGATCGGCGTTGGCGGCGTCTCTGGAAGGTTTTCCGTATCGTGGCTCTCGGTACTGGGGGTTTCGTCACGGAGACTTTTTATAGGCGGAAGGGCAGGTCAAGAGGCGGCACGGGGACCCCACACCACAGGGCCGCGCCAAGGGGGGCCGCGCCGCCCTAGGGTGTGGCCCTCCGTGGCCCCTCTTCGTCTCTCCTTCGGACTTCTGGAAGCTTCGTGAGAAAATAGGCCCCGGGCTTTGATTTCGTCCAATTCCGAGAATATTTCCTTACTAGGATTTCTGAAACCAAAAACAGCAGAAAACAGCAACGGCACTTCGGCATCTTGTTAGTAGGTTAGTTCCAGAAAATGCACGAATATGACATAAAGTGTGCATAAAACATGTAGATAACATCAATAATGTGGCATGGAACATAAGAAATTATCGATACGTCGGAGACGTATCAGGTAGCACATGAAGTATTTACTTGGAATGGCAGAAAAATACCACATAGTAGGTAGTTATGGTGGACACACATGGCATAGGTTTTGGCTCAAGGTTTTGGATGCACGAGAAACATTCCCTCTCAGTACAAGGCTTTGGCTAGCAAGGTTGTTTGAAGCAAACACAAGTATGAACCGGTACAACAAAACTTACATAAGAACATATTGCAAGCATTATAAGACTCTACACTGTCTTCCTTGTTGCTCAAACACTTTTACCAGAAAATATCTAGACTTTAGAGAGACCAATAATGCAAACCAAATTTCAACAAGCTCTACGGTAGTTCTCCACTAATAGGTTTAAACCACATGATGCAAGAGCTTAAACATGATCTACTTGAGAGCTCAAAACAATTGCCAAATATCAAATTATTCAAGACAATATACCAATTACCACATGAAGCATTTTCTGTTTCCAACCAAATAGCAATAAATGCAGCAGCTTTCAACTTTTGCCATGAACATTAAAAGTAAAACGAAGAACACAAGTGTTCAAATGAAAAAGCGGAGCATGTCTCTCTCCCACACAAGTATGATAGGATCCGATTTATTCAGAGAACTAAGATAACAAAACGAAAATAAAAGCACACAGACGCTCCAAGTAAAGCACATAAGATGTGACCGAAAAAAATATAGTTTCACTAGAGGTGACCTGATAAGTTGTTGATGAAGAAGAGGATGCCTTGGGCATCCCCAATCTTAGATGCTTGAGTCTTCTTGAAATATGCAGAGATGAACCACGGGGGCATCCCCAAGCTTAGACTTTTCACTCTTCTTGACCATATTATATCATCCTTCTCTATTGATCCTTGAAAACTTCCTTCACACCAAACTCAAAACAATCTCATTAGAGGGTTAGTGCATAATCAAAAATTCACATGTTCAACAAGGACACAATCATTCCCAAAACTTTTGGACATTACCCAAGGATACTGAAATTTAATGGAGCAAAGAAATCCACTCAAACACAGTAAAAGAGGCAATGTGAAATAAAAGGCAGAATCTGTCAAAACAGAACAGTCCGTAAAGACGAATTTTTTCGAGGCACTTAACATGCTCAGATGAAGAAGCTCAAATTTAATGAAAGTTGCATACATATGTGAGGATTACTCATGATTTTTTACAGAATTTTTAGATTCTCCTACAGAGAGAACAGCTCAAATTCATGACAGCTAAAAATCTGTTTCTGCGCAGAAATCCAAATCTAGTATCAACTCTCTATCAAAGACTTTACTTGGCACAACAATGCAATAAAATAAAGATAAGGAGAGGTTGCTACAGTAGTAACAATTTCCAAGACACAAAAAAACAGTAGCAAAATAAAAACATGGGTTATCTCCCAAGAAGTGCTTTCTTTATAGCCATTAAGATGGGCTCAGCAATTTTAATGATGCCCTCGCAAGAAATAAGAGTTGAAGCAAAAGAGAGCATCAAAAAGCAAATTTGAAACACATTTAAGTCTAACCCGCTTCCTATGCATAGGAATCTTGTACACAAATAAATTCATGAAGAACAAAGTGACAAGCATAGGAAGATAAAACACGAGTAACTTCAAGATTCTCAACATAAAGAGGGGAAACTTAATATTATTAAGATGCATATAACCATGTTTCCCTCTCTCATAATAACTTTTAGTAGCATCATGAACAAACTTAACAATATAACTATCACATAAAGCATTCTTATTCACATGCATAAAAGTATCATTACTCTCCACATAAGCAATTTTATTAGTAATAGTGGGAGTAAAACTATCACAACCATCATTGTAATCATCATAAATTGCAGGCATGGTATAATCATAATAAACTTTATCCTCCATAGTAGGTGGCACCAAAATACCACTATCATTATAATCATCATAAATAGGAGGCAAAGTATCATCAAAGTAATTTTTCTCCTCCATTCTTGGGGGACTAAAAATATCACAACCAGCTTCCCCAAGCTTAAATTCTTCCATAGCATTAGCAATAATAGTGTTCAAAGAGTTCATACTAATAACATTGCTACAACTATTTTGCAAACAAAGTTCCATGGGTTTTTTAATTTTCTCTTCAAACACCTCATGTCCTAACTCAACATAAATTTCATAAAGATCTCTAATTTTTTTGTTGTTTTCCATTAAGCCTAACTAGTGAAAATAAAAATAAAGAAACAAAAAGATGCAATTGCAGAATCTAAAGGAAATAACTTCGAGCACTCACACACCGGCAACAGTGCTAGGAAATAGCTTAGTAGTCGGAGGATGTGAATACCTTTTACCTTACCTCCCGGCAACGGCGCCAGAAAATAGCTTGATGTCTACGCACGCTTCTATTCCTGTAGACAGTGTTGGGCCTCCAAGAGCAGACGTTTGTAGAACAGCAAAGTTTCCCTTAAGTGGATCACCCAAGGTTTATCGAACTCAGGGAGGTAGAGGTCAAAGATATCCCTCTCAAGCAACCCTGCAATTAAGATACAAGAAGTCTCTTGTGTTCCCAACACACCTAATACACTTGTCAGATGTATAGGTGCACTAGTTCGACGAAGAGATAGTGAAATACAAGTAATATGGATGATTGTAAGTAGTAATTGCAATCTGAAATAAAGATGGCAGCAAGCAAACATGTAGCAGAACTTGTTGGAAACGGTGTTTCAATGCTTAGAAATAAGGCCTAGGGATCGTACTTTCACTAGTGGACACTCTCAACAATGATCACATAATTGAATAAATAAATGCTACTCTCTAACACCCTCTTGTTGGATAACAAACACCATTCATTGTGTAGGGCTACAAGAGCACACCTCAAGCCGGAGTAAACAAGCTCCACAACTTCATAAAGGAATCACACACGATGCGCACACTGTCACCATCACACCGTGGAGAGTGAATCCGGAGTTCATATTAAAGTAACCTCTAGAGTGCATAATAAACCGTTGCAATTTAGACCAAGTACTAACATAGCATACACACTGTCACCAATAGCTATGAAAGGGGGAATAGATCACATCAATACTATCATAGTAATAGTTAACTTCATAATCTACAAGAGATTACAATCATAACCTACGCCAAGTACTACATGATGCACACACTGTCAACTTTACATCATGGAGGAGAAATAGACTACATTAATAACATCACTAGAGTAGCACATAGATTAATAGTGATACAAAGCTCATGATCACATAAAGATCACACCATGGGAGAGAGAGATGAGCCACATAGCTACCGGTAGAGCCCTCAGCCTTGGGGGAGAACTACTCCCTCCTCATCATGGGAGTCAGCAGCGGCGATGAAGATGGCGGTGGTGTCGATGGAGATGGATTCCGGGGCAATTCCCCGTCCCGGCGGCGTGCCGGAACAGAGATTCTGTCCCCCGAAACTTTTCTTCGCGATGGCGGCGGCTACGGAAATCTTCGTGGAATATCGTCGACTTTGTTAGAGTTTACGGAGACGAAGGAATATATAGGTGAAGGGGCGATGTCGGTGGAGTCCTGAGGGGCCCACCCCATATGGCGGCGCGGCCAGGGGTGGGGCCGCGCCCCCCTAGGGTGTGGCCGCCTCGTGGCTCCTCTTCATCTCCTCTTCGGTGTTCTGAAAGCCTCTGTGGAAAATAAGACCGTGGGCTTTTGTTTCATCCGATTTCGAGAATATTTCCTGTGTAGGATTTCTGAAACCAAAAATAGCAGAAAACAGGAACTGGCGCTTCGGCATCTTGTTAATAGGTTAGTCCCGAAAATTGCATAAAAATGATATAAAGTGTATATAAAACATGTAGGTATTGTCATAAAACTAGCATGGAACATCGGAAATTATGGATACGTTGGAGACGAGGCCTCCTTACACCACTCCAGTTGTTGCTCATTCATGTCCTTTGTGTTCATCATCATGATCTCCCTCTCTTCGGCCAATAGTTGCTTCATTGCTTTGGTTTTCTTCACATTGATCCTCATCTCCTCCAACTTGGCTTTGTTCCTTGCTTCCTCTTGGGTGGCTTCAAGCTTTGCAAGGCTCACCTCCTTCTTCGTCTCGATGATGACACGCTTGGTCTCCAAAGTCTTGGATGCTATCACCACCTTCGACTTCATCATTTGATCAAACTTGTCCCTCAACAATGCAGCCTCCCCCTCGAGCCTGAGCCTTTCATTCGCCTTCTTGTTCCCCTCCGGCTTGTCGGCGTTCCGGCCCTCCTTCTCGTCCTCGGTGTCGTCGAGCGCAACCATTGCAGATTTCTTCGGTGCTACTTCTTCATCCTTCAATTTCCACTTAGGGAGGTGCTGAAGCACATCAAAGCAATGACACATGGTGAAGCTCTTGCCCTTGCTGCCGGCCATATCTCTATACCTCGCATCGGCAATGCGATCCTACATTTGCAAAAGGAACCAAGAAATCGTCAATATCTCACCAAAGCTAAACTACAATTAGCTTTACCAAATATGCACTCACATATTCGTCGACAGTTACGCCGCTAGGAGGATTGGACACCACTTGGTCCATTGGTGCTGCACATCGGCTGCAAGCCGGTTTGATCGCGTCCCAACGATCTTGGAGGGATCGGTACGTGCGATCGACAGGATGGCGAACGCGTGGCATCAGCATATGGAACTTGTCCTCGATGCGTTGCCAGTACCGCTTCCCTATTTGATGGGTGCCGTAGAAGGCATCCATCCCCATGGAGGACCAAGCTCGACACAAGGTGGCGTCTCCAATCTCCGTGTAGTTGTTGGCCCGCCTCTTCTTCCTATTTCCGTGGGCCGTGACCTCCACCACACCCTCGTCCCCTTCATCTTCCACTTCGTCCCCTTCTTCCCCTTCTTCCACCTCGTCCCCGCAGTCGTTCTCATCTCCCCCCATCCCATTGCCGAATGGAGGGAGTTGGATTAATGTTCACCTCCTCCAACATCTCAATGTAGGAGGCGTTCTCGTTCCTAATTGGACGAGGCCTCAGTATCTACTCGCAATAAAAAAACGGAGGAAGAGTTCATGTGTACCTTGTTGACCCCTCGTCGAGCATGTCCTGGGCGACGTTCGCGGTTGCTTCCGGTGGCGGTGGCGGCGGCGTTGGCGTTGGTGTGGAGGGGACCGGACGCGGGGCGCCACGGCTCCTCGCCGCCTTCACTTTCGTCCTTTTGGGACCCGTACTCTTCGGTCTCGCACGGGGTGCCTTCGGCTTCGTTGCCACCGCCGAGACATCACCGGTGGACGCGGCAGCACCGGATTGCGGGACCACATGCGTTCCCGCGCGCCGCCGCTTCACCCCGCTTGTCGCCGAGACCGTCGTTGCTTCCTCCGCGGGGGTCGTAGGGGTGGCAGGGGTCGCCGGGGTGGTTGGTGGAGCGGCGGAATCTCCAGTGACCACGGGAGAGGGTGGCGGCGCCTGGGACATACCAACGGCGGCCGGCGGGTCGATCCGAGACTCATCGGGGAGAAATCAGAGGGTGGCGGCGCAGAGGAAGGTGAGCGCGCACAGATCGGCGACGGCGGTTGGGAGGAGCTGAAAGTTCCCTCGTGCGCAAACTAGAGATTGTGTTCGGGCTGCGTTCGGTTCGCTCCATCGCCCCCTACAAATGCAGGCCGACGGAGCGAACCGAATGCAGCCTGAAAAAATATTTTCGGTTTTAGCTCGTTTACGGTCACTGATCGGCGCTCTTTTTCGGCCGGAACCCGTAAATTAGTGGTTATTTTTCGGTTTTGGGTCTTTTACGGGCTCTGCCAGATGCTCTTAGGAGGCAGTGCTTTAGGTTCCTATTTGAGCTTGCCAACAACTACGTGAAGAATTTAGTTTTGATATGTACAAATATTTTCCCTCTCTTGCAAACACTTTTTTTTAACTCACAAACAACTATTTTTCGAACTATATAAATATTTTCAGAAACTTGTAATTGTTTTTTCTTAACTCTCGTAACAAAAAGTGTTCATATCGATATAATGTTTACATTGTTGCAAATATTTTTCTTGGGTGCAAACTAATGCTTATTCATTAAAAAAAATGTTCCAAAAAGGAAAATTTAAAACAAAAAAATTAAAAAAATAAAAAGGAAGAAAACTGGTGCCCATCAATGGGCCAAGCTCGGATTCGGCACAGGCCGTAATTCCTTGAGGCGTTGCAAATATTTTTGCTAATGTACCGAAGGGCCGCTGAATTGGAGCACCCACTCATGAGCCCAACAAACAAATCCCGTATACCGTACGCGTCCGTCCATTGCGTGGGCCGAATAGCTCCAAGAATAGGCGCGCAAAGGGTGATCCCTATTCTTCGCTTAACGCGGGAGCAAGCAGGAAATCCTATACACCGACCAGATCGGTGCCTACCAGGCACCGCACACCTTGATCGGATATTGGGCCTGGCCTATTTTAACCTTTTGTTTCTTTTTTTTCGTTTTCGTTTTCTGTTTCTGTTTTTTCTTTTTTATTTTTTCGGTTTTCTTTTTTGTTTCCTTTTGTTTTCTGTTTATTTTTATTTCTGTTCAAAACCGAAAAGTTCAAATTTGAAAATAGTTTAAATTTGAAAAACGTTCAAATTTGAAAAGTGTTCAAAACGAAAAATGTTCAAAGCTAAAAATTGTTCGTCTCCGAAAAATGTTCATAATCAAAAAATGTTCAAATTTCAAATATGTTCATTTTTGAAAAATGTTCAAATTTTGGGAAAAACGAATTTTTGAAAAAAATGTTCATTCTAAAAAAGGTTCATATTTTGAAAAATGTTCAATCTAAAAAATATTCAAATTTTGGAAAAAAGATATTCTAAAAAATAAATTTTTTCGAAAAAATTATACTCCGTATTAAAAAAGACAAAAAATTTAAACTTCCGGATTAAAAAACGGATTGAAAAAATTCTTTTTTTAAAAAAGGAAAATATGTAAACAGAAAAAAAGAAATAAAATAAGAAAAATAGAAATGACCTTACCTGGGCCGGCCCACTAGACAACCGCCGGGTTGGGGGTGTGCGGCACCGCGTCCGCACCGACCCGGTCGGTGTATAGGAGGCCCCGGAGCGAGCGGTCGCTCCGCTCAGAACGAGATAGAGTTGGGCCGGCCCATTAGCGATGGAATTGGGTTTCCTTCGTTTTTTTTTTCTTCAGTTTTCTCATTTTCTACAGGTTTTTCATTTGGTTCCGCCGGTTTTTTCCCTCCAGTTTTTTGTTTTGCCGATTGGTTTTTTCCAAACTTTCCAGAATTTGAATTTTTTCAAATCTGAACGTTTTTTAAGTTTGAACAATTTTTGATTTGAAATTTTATAATTTGAACAATTTTTTAGTATAAACAATTTTTATTTTGAACGCTTTTAATATGAACATTTTTCGCGTTTGAACAATTTTCAGATTTGATCTTTTTTTGAAATTTTCATATTTTTTAATTTTAGAAATTTTCAATTTGGAACTATTTTAATATTTGAACATTTCCGAAATTCGAAAAAGGTCATATTTAAAAATTGTTTTGATTTCAAAAACATCAATATTTTTAAAATCATTCATGTTAAAGAAATGTTTCGTTTGGAAAATCATGCAAATTTGAAAATTGTGTACTTTTTAATTTTTTTAATTTTTTTAAATTCAAGAATCATTCAAATTAAAAGATGTTCAAATTCGTACGTTCAAACTTAAAATTGTTCAAATTCGAAAATTTTCCGTTCACGACATATTTCTGTTCACAACATATTTCTGGTCACGGCCTTTTTTTGCTTCCGTTCACTATATTTTTCTGTTCACAACTAATTTTTTGTTCACAATTTTTTTTGTTCTTCGCAAATGTGTTCATTGCATTTTTCTGGGCACCTTCCTTTTCTGTTCTATGTAATTTGGTTCACGGGTTTTTCTGTTCACAACCTTTTTTCAATTCATGATCATTTTTTTGTTCATGGATTCTTTTTTATTCTTCACAAATTTGTTTAGGGCTTATTTCTAGTCACGACCCTTTTTATGTTCTTCATAAATTAGTTCATGGATTTTTTATGTTCACGGCATTTTTTCTGTTCATGGACTTTTTTCAATTCACGACCTTTTTTTATTTCTTCTATTTTATTTTTGTTCTTGGCAAATTGGTTCATGGCCTTTAACTAATAAATTATATTTTCATAAATAATCGTTAGAATAAGATGAATGTTGTCATTAGAAATCGTTCACCATAAATGAACAAATCGTTGCATAAAAATAGTATGTTCACATATTCAAATATTGTTCACGGGGTTCGTTCAAAATTTTGAAGATCAACACAGTTGTTCGGGTTCTGAACTTATGAACTTCAACACATAGTAGTACTATTTTTTTTAGTTTGGTCCATTTCAAATGTATGTGACGTGAAGATCCATTACAATGTTTCTTTGTGAAGATTTACTTTGTAGCGAGGAACCAGGTGAGAGAAAAGAACGGCAAACCAGTCGAGTAAAAAACCACGGGAAAAAACTGAAGCGGACGAGAGAAAACAACGTGAAAAGAAAGAGCAAAGCAATAGAAAGAATGGATAAACGATCGATCCAACACAGCGGACTCGCTCCCTCGCGGAAACCACTAATGAGCCGAGCCCATTTGCTAACGGGAGTATGCGTAGCTGATCGGAAGCTCCCCTTAAAGTGGAGAATAGGGGCACCCCGCGCAAAGGCAGGCCAACACGGCAGAACCGATCTCATACTTGGGAATCCGGACAGAGATTTGGTGCACATCTCTACTAGTGATCTTGTTTTTTAAATAAATAAAAAATCATATTTTAAGTTTAAAAAAATATAAAAAAATCTTCATATAGCCAATAATGTATCCCACAAACGTGTAAAATATCAATTTTAAATACTTTACATTTTAAGGTACACAAAAATACAAAAATGCAGATCCGAGTAGTCATTTTTATATCTCCTAAAACATGTCAGTTTTTATTTTTATTTTTGTCTAGCACAAAGTAAAAAATAATTTTGAGTTGAAAATTTCCATGATTGTGAGATGTATCAGTGACAATGTACAAAATTAATTTTCAGATTTTTTAATAACTAATAAACATTTATTTATTTATTTTTAATTGGCGAGAGCACCGGAGCTCAAGAGCCAAAAGCACTTTTCGCTACTCCCGTATCAATTTCCCTATCTACAAGTACCCTTAAAGTTGGCCGTCATGGTCGTTTTGGCGCAACACTTCGGAGGGTTGGCTGTTCATCTACGTTTGAGCGTTTCGTGTCTGTTTCTTCCATAGCAGCCATGTTGCTAAACGAACGTCTAGTTTTAAGTTAGTGGTGGTTTGAGAGTGAGTTTGGTTGCTGAGTATGCTTGGACCCTGTTGGGTGTGGACGTGATCCGTGGTGTTCGTGTTGCCCGATTTTTCACTAATTAATTGGACATCTTTCTTCTTAATTAATGAACAAGGCAAAACTTTTATCTTTGTTTTTTAGAAGGAAATGCCCCTACCATTTTCCCGTCCAAAAGTAAGTTACTCAAGCAAAACCAAATTCATTATGTAGCTTAAGAAAAAAACACAAATCCGGCTAATATGGTTAATGGGTCGAATTCATGGCCCAAATTTTATTCCACGACGTGATGAACATATACCATATCAGTGTTACTATTTTTTCCTACTCCCTCCGTCCTATATGAAGCATGTTTTAGATTTATCTAAATCTAGATGTATCTAGACAGTAAATAATGTGTATATACCTCTAATTTTTTATAAACCTGGAAAGGAGTATATTTTCAAAACTTTTAGAGCAGGGATTGTAGTGACGGCCTATGGGTGTACCGAGAGGACAGGATACGTAGCCACACTGCAACATCTCTCCCTTCGCCGCAAGTCTGCAGTTGGCGAAGCTCTCTGAATTCCACGGGTGCCTTTTTCCTTATTCTTTTCTGATGCAAGAATTCGAAGGATGTTAACTGACGAATCAATGAAGCTGACGGCGGTGTCGACTGATCGAGCTGTTCACGAGTTGTCGATCTACTCATGTCGGGGACATATCTACGCATGCTTTGCTGCTGAGGAGGAATCACCTTTGTGCGGAGCGATAATGGATAGTTTGAACCTGGACTTGCATTGAGTGTCCCACACCTAGATGCTAAGCCACCTGCGTGCTGTAGCTTCGAATGGACCGCTGCAACCCGGGAGGAAACACCGCCACGCCCTGGGTAAGCGTTATCTTCAGCTCATCGCTGTCGATGGACACATGGAGCAGAAGATGCGCTATGTGTGACTGCCCAGCAGACACATGCACAAGTCTTGATTCTAAAGGATTGTTTTAGAGGCTAGCTAGCTGGGGAAACTGCGAAATATAACCAAAAGTGGCAGTAGTAGCGAGGAGGAAGTCGTTCCACCGGACGCGCAGATGAAAGATCTTGGGAGCCGATGGTGCTTTCAGAAATGGACTGGTGTCATCTTCGAGGAGACATGGCTGTGCCTGAGTTCCTATCTATCGTGGAAATTGTGGCAGGGTAACGATAGCGGCCACTCCCCAGTGCTAGCTAGAGGGTTTGATATTCAGCACAAAGTTGCGTGAAGATGAATCTAAAGAGATGTGCTCTACCCTCGCATATATCTGCAGATTACTAATAGTCATTCAAGTTTTATGTTTGAATTGTTTTCTGAAATGGATAGGTGTGAATTTTTCGTTAACAGTGATGCATGTTTTTCTAGTCAGCGTTAGGATTACATTCTGAATGGTTAACTTCTGCCGGAAATCCAGGAGCACACCATAGAGTTGCACACAAATGTGCGGCATGCCGGCATGGTTTGTCTCGCGATGGAGAAGCCTGAAATCTTGGAAAGGAAAACACATATCCTTCGTCACTCTAATGATGTGGACAACATTCGCTCCTAATGCTCCCACGGTCATGCCAAAGATTTATAATCCCGGAAAATCTGAAGCTCTGCGTACTACAGGTCTACAGCCTCAATCCCTTCTCGGCGGGAAGTAGCTCGCTGATAGAAAGGATCATCAACATTTGTTTGTGGTGTGTGTTGAGTAACATATTGTATAGGTATAGGTCCCCGTGTTTTCTCAGGGTTGTACCTGTAATTGTACATGTGTCCGCCTATATATATATGAGCAGCCGGCCCTATTGGTGCTGTGCAATCTCCAATAACCTTTCTACATGGTATCAGAGACCCTTCGGGTCCTGACCTAGCCGCCGCCCTCCTCTCCCTTGGGGCGCCGCCGGCCACCTCCTCCCAACCCTAGCTGCCGCCCCCTCCTACCTAGGGCGCCGCCGGCATCCACCTCCACCAATCCTAGCCGCCGCCCTTCTCATCTAGGGCGCCGCCGGCCCTCACCACCGCCACCCCGCTTCCGCCATGGCCGGTTCTCCTCCTCCGGCTCCGACCCCTTCAACTCCTCCCGCTCCGGCAGCAGCAACCCCTTCGCCGGCCCCTCCGTCGCCGTCATCCGCGACATCCCCATCGCCGAGCGCGTGCCGGTGAAGCTCTCCACCACCGCTGCCAACTTCTTCCCGTGGAAGACGTACTTCGGGCTGCTCTTCCGCGAGTATGATCTCCTCGATCACGTCGACGGCACCATCGACCTCCTCGCCATGCCGCACGACCCCGAGTGGCTCGCCATCGACGCCACCATCATCCGCTGGTTCTACCAGACCGTCTCCAACGACATCTTCCGCACCGTCGTCCGCGACGGCGACTCCGCCCACACGGTCTGGGCTAAGATCACCGGCCTCTTCACCGACAACAAAATCCAGCGGGTCACCTTCCTCCAGCAGGAGTTCTTCGGCACCCACCAGAACGACCTGTCTCTCGACGACTACGCCCTCAAGCTGAAGAGCCTCTCCGACGAGCTCCGTGACTTGGAGTTCCCGATCGATGACAAGATCATGCTCTCCACCCTGTCGGCGGGTCTCGGCGAGGATCTCAGCAACGCCGCCTCCAACCTCACGCTCCTCACCACGCCCACCTTCGAGCAGGCCGTGGCCTACCTGCGCCTCGAGGAGCGCCGCCTCAAGCACCTCCGGGCTCGGGCGGCCCACACCGCCTTCGCCGCCGGCTTCTCCCGCGGTGCCCAGGCCCCCGCGCCCCTGCACCTCGTCCCACGGGCCCGCCGCCTGGCTTCCCCGCCGCCGGCCAGCCACCCGGTCCGACCGGGCCGTGGACCGGCCAGGCCGGTCACCAGGCCGGTCCGACCGTACCATGGACCGGCCACGCCGGCGCCCAGGCCGGCCAGACCGGGCCCTGGACCGGCCAGACGGCGCCTTCTGGCGGTGGTCGCCGCGGCCGTCGTCGCCGTGGCGGTGGTGGCAACGGCGGCGGCAATGCTGGTGCCAACGCCTCTGCGCCTCGTCCACCTCAGCACACCGCCCCTCCGCCATGGACCGCCGGTCACAATCCGTGGACCGGGGTCGTTCACGCCTACTCCATGCCCGTGCCGCGCGCCCCCTACCCGGGCATCATGGGGCCGCGTCCAGCCACCCACCAGGCGTTCTACGCGGCGCCCCAGCCCGCCCCGGCCTACGCCGCCCCTCCGGGCGCGACCCCGTGGGATCCCGCGCTCCTGACCGCCCTCCAGAGCGCCCCCTCCGCTGGGGCGTATGGTGGCGGTGGCGACTGGTTCATGGACACCGGCGCTTCCGCGCATATGGCTGCGCACCCCGGTAACCTCTCATTTTCTACACCCGCTTCCACTTCCTCTCGCATCATCGTTGGCAACGGTCATGCTCTTCCCATTACTCACACTGGTTCTGTCTCTTTTCCTTCCACCTCCACTCCTCTCTCTCTCCATAATGTTCTTGTTTCTCCTGACTTGATTAAAAATCTTGTTTCCGTTAAGTCTTTCTGTCGTGATAACCCTGTGACTGTGGAATTTGACGCTTTTGGTTTCTCTGTCAAGGATGGTCGTACCCGGATGCTCCTCCACCGATGTGACAGCCCCGGCGATCTTCTGTGACCGACCAACTTTCCCTGGAATCAAGGTTAAACAAAGCAGGTGCAGGCAATCCAACTAGCCTTTCAGATTTAGTTACTCTCCACTTTTTCTTGAAAAAGGTTATCTCATAGGACAGGTTATTCAAATTAGACCAATTAGAAACAAAGTCATGTTTTATCATGGAAACAATATCAAGTTTCTCTATAGAGAGCTGAACATCAAGAGGGTGAGGTTCTACACCATGCATAGCTAGCAAACGAGAGGCGATGAGACCTCCACAAATTCCTCCTTTATCACGGTTAGTAGCAAGCCTAAAAGCTATCAAAGCACCCAAATTATAAGTCCTATCACGTTGCAATGCAGCAGCTAAGAAAACCAAATCATGGATGGATAACTTATTTGCATTCTTTCTAGCAAGTACGCACTTGGTGATAAAGTAAGCAAAATAGCGAATAGCTGGGAGTTGAATACTACGAATTTTACCACTCTCATCTGAGAAGCTTCTCCCTTGACATATCATCTTGTATAGACTCAAGAGTTCCTGCGGCAGTCCCCTAACCTTCTCACATAATCCCCATTGTGGCACTTTAATAGCTGCACAAAAATCATCAAAGGGCAAGTTGATAGTTTTATTGTAGATTTTATATCGAACCATGGGGTTAGGTTGGGACCAATGGAATTCAAAATCCTGCACCACTGACATGGTTAGTTTTGCATATTGGTAAGGTTCACCAACAACAAAATCTTCTAACCCTGCATTAGAAATTAGATTTTGAACATCCTGAAAAATTCCTGCACTCTTCATGAAATCGGTGCATGGGTAGTAGGAGGGGTATACTCCCTCTTCGCGGTGGACTCTCATAACTTCATGCACCTCCAATTCATGTTGGTTGAGTTGGTGTCTATTCCACTCCATTTTCTGAAATTTTTCAACAATCATTATAAAAGTTGGTTTTGAGACATATAAATGAGGGCAACTACTATAGGAACTTGATAGAGTACTAAACATGCATCAAAACTAATTTTTACAACTTAGAACAAGCATGCAAGCTGATACGTCTCCAACGTATCAATAATTTCTTATGTTCCATGCTTGTTTTATGACAATACCTACAAGTTTTGTTCACACTTTATGATGATTTTATGCGTTTTCCGGAACTAACCTATTAACGAGATGCCGAAGTGCCAGTTCTTGTTTTCTGCTGTTTTTGGTTTCAGAAATCCTAGTAAGGAAATATTCTCGGAATTGGATGAAATCAACGCCCAATATCTTATAATTCCACGAAGCTTCCAGAACACCGAAGAGGGGCCAGAGGAGAGGCCCAGGGCCACCACACAAGGTGGCGGCACGGCCCAAGGGGGGGCGCCCCCTGTTGTCTGGCTCCCCCGTGGCCCTTCCGACTCCGACTCTTCACCTATAAAAGCCTCCCTGACCTAAATCTTCGATACGAATAAGCCACGGTACGAGAAACCTTCCAGAGCCGCCATCGCGAAGCCAAGATCTGGGGGACAGAAGTCTCTGTTCCGGCACGCCGCCGGGACGGGAATTGCCCCCGGAAGGCATCTCCATCGACACCACCGCCATCTTCATCAACGCTGCTGTCTCCCATGAGGAGGGAGTAGTTCTCCCTCGAGGCTAAGGGTTGTACCGGTAGCTATGTGGTTAATCTCTCTCCCATGCACTTCAATACAATGCTCTCATGAGCTGCCTTACATGATTGAGATTCATATGAGCTTTGTATCACTATTCATCTATGTGCTACTCTAGTGATGTTATTAAAGTACTCTATTCCTCCTCCATGATGTAATGGTGACAGTGTGTGCATCATGTAGTACTTGGCGTAGTTTATGATTGTGATCTCTTGTAGATTATGAAGTTAACTATTACTATGATGGTATTGATGTGATCTATTCCTCCTTTCATAGCTTGATGGTGACAGTGTGCATGCTATGCTAGTACTCGGTATAATTGCGTTGGTCTATCATGCACTCTAAGGTTATTTAAATATGAACATCAAATGTTGTGGAGCTTGTTAACTCCGGCATTGAGGTGCTCTTGTAGCCCTACACAATTAATGGTGTTCATCATCCAACAAGAGAGTGTAGAGTGGTTTTATTATGTGATCAATGTTGAGAGTGTCCACTAGTGAAAGTATGATCCCTAGGCCTTGTTTCCAAATACTGCAATCATCGCTTATTTACTGTTCTACTGCATCTTTACTTCCTGCAATATTACTACCATCAACTGCACGCCAGCAAGCTATTTTCTGGCGCCGTACTACTGCTCATATTCATTCATACCACTTGTATTTCACAATCTCTTCGCCGAACTAGTGCACCTATACATCTGACAAGTGTATTAGGTGTGTTGGGGACACAAGAGACTTCTTGTATCGTGATTGCAGGGTTGCTTGAGAGGGATATCTTTGACCTCTTCCTCCCTGAGTTCGATAAAACGTTGGGTGATTCACTTAAGGGAAAACTTGCTGCTGTTCTACAAACCTCTGCTCTTGGAGGCCCAACACTGTCTACAGGAATAGAAGCGTGCGTAGACATCAAGCTATTTTCTGGCGCAATTGCCGGGGAGGTAAGGTAAAAGGTATTCCCATCCTCCGACTACTAAGCTATTTCCTAGCACTGTTGCCGGTGTGTGAGTGCTCGAAGCTATTTCCTTTATATCCTGCAATTGCATCTTTTTGTTTCTTGTTAAACACTAGTAAGGCATAATGGAAAACAACTGTGAGCTTTTTAATCTATTTCCTGAGTTAAGACATAAATGGTGTGTTGCAAAAATTAAAAAACCTATGGAACCTTATTTGCATGCTAATGGCAATGTTATTAGTATGAATGCTTTGAACACCACTGTTGCTAATACTATGGAAAATTCTAAGCTTGGGGAAGCTGGCTTTGATGAGCATGATATTTTTAGTCCCCCAAGCATTGAGGAGAAAATTTTCTTCGATGATACTTTGGCTCTTATTTATGATGATTATAATGATAGTAGTCTTTTAGTGCCGCCTACTATGGAGGATAAATCTAATTATGATTACAATATGCCTCCTATATTTGATGATAGCTACTTTGTTGAATTTGCTCCCACTGCAATTAATAAGAATGACTATGCTTATGTTGGGAGTAGTAATAATTTTATGCATGAGACTCATGATAAGAATGTTTCATTTGATAGTTATATTATTGAGTTTGTTCATGATGCTACTGAAAATCTTTATGAGAGAGGAAAATATGGTTGTAGAAATTTTCATGTTACTAAAGCACCTCTCTATATGCTGAAATTTTTGAAGTTACACTTGTTTTATCTTTCTATGCTTGTTGCATTATGCTTCATGAATTTGTTTATTTACAAGATTCCTTTTCATAGGAAGTGGGTTAGACTTAATTTTTTTTGAATTTGCTTTTTGATGCTCTCTTTTGCTTCAACTCTTATTTCTTGGGAGTGCATCATTAAAATTGTTGAGCCCATCTTAATGGCTATAAAGAAAGCACTTCTTGGGAGATAACCCATGTTTTTATTTTACTACAGCACTTTGTTTCATATTTGAGTCTTGGAAGTTGTTACTACTGTAGAAACCTCTCCTTATCTTTATTTTATTGCATTGTTGTGCCAAGTAAAGTCTTTGATTGTAAGGTTGATAGTAGATTTGGATTACTGCACAGAAACAGATTTCTTGCTGTCACGAATTTGGGCAGGATTCTCTGTAGGTAACTCAGAAAAATCTGCCAATTTACGTGAGTGATCCTCAGATATGTACGCAACTTTCATTCAATTTGAGTATTTTCATCTGAACAAGTTAAGTGCCTCTAAAAAATTCGTCTTTACGGACTGTTCTGTTTTGACAGATTCTGCCTTTTATTTCGTATTGCCTCTTTTGCTGTGTTTGATGGATTTCTTTGTTCCATTAACTTTCAGTAGCTTTGTGCAATCTCCAGAAGTGTTAAAAATGATTGTATCACCTCTGAACATGTGAATTTTTGATTATGCACTAACCCTCTAATGAGTTTGTTTCGAGTTTGGTGTGGAGGAAGTTTTCAAGGGTCAAGAGAGGAGGATGATACAATATGATGAAGGAGAGTGAAAGCTCTAAGCTTGGGGATGCCCCCGTGGTTCATCCCTGCATATTTCAAGAAGACTCAAGCGTGTAAGCTTGGAGATGCCCAAGGCATCCCCTTCTTCATCAACAATTTATCAGGTTTCTTCTATTGAAACTATATTTTTATTCCGTCACATCTTATGTACTTTACTTGGAGCGTCTGTTTGTTTTTATTTTTGTTTTGTTTGAATAAATTCATGCTTGTGTGGGAGAGAGACACGCTCCGCTTGTTCATATGAACACATGTGTTCTTAGCTTTTAATGTTCATGGCGAAGGTTGGAAACAGAAAATGCTACATGTGGTAGTGGTATAATGAAATACTTGCATAATCTTGTAGATCATTGAGCTTTGATAACTTGATTCTTTGCAAACGTTTTGAGGTATTTAGATGGTAAGGCTTGCTGGATAAATAAGTTAAAATTAGTAGTGGATTGTTGTCTTTAAGCTTGTGCCGTACTACAAACTCTATTTAAATAGTTGAAGGTGTAGTTGGACTTGATAGCTTTCCATGTCTGAGAGTTCATCGTAATAACTAAGTTGTGCTGAAGGTCGAGGGAGCTAGCGGGGTACTTGTGCCACCGTGAACGGCCCTCCTTGGAGTGAATTTTAATCATGCTCTTAATGATGAACCTGCTAGTTGTTTGCAATAAGCTTGTGAGTTCTTTTTGACTAATGTTAAGCTACGGTTTTTGGCACTTCCACCATCCAAATTTGCTAGCCTCTTCGGTACTGTGCATTGCCTTTTGCTCACATTGAGAATTGTGCATACTTCGCCGGTACATCCAAACCCGTGGGAGGACTTTCTCTTGTTCTCCTACACATAAGCCCATACATCTCCTCAAAACAGCCACCATACCTACCTACCACAGCATTTCCATAGCTGTTCCGAGATATATTGCCATGCAACTTCCATTTTACATTACATGTTGTCATTTATTATTTATATATTGCTTTGCATGATTCTATACAGCTGATGTGAGGTTTACCCATGTTACGCTAGATCATTGCACATCCTGCTACACTGGCAGAGGCATACAGTTTTATACATCATGTTTTATTCATTATGAGTTATTTGTACCAAAAAGTGTGTTGTCATATTAGGATGTTGCCCCTAAAAGTGAAAAGAGCCATGGAGGCCATCAAAAAGAGAAAAAGAAAAGAAAAAAAATAGAAAAGAAAAAGAAAAAGAAAAAAAAGAATAAAGAAAAAGGGGGCAGCATTACCATCTTTTATCCACACTTATGCTCATGTTTAGCACCTACATTTCATATGAGAGAGTTTTCATGTTTTACTAGTATAACTATGTGGGGAATTTACACTATAGAACTTGGGTTGTATATTCCAATGATGAGCCTCCTCAAAAGTGCTCTAGGTCTTCGTGAGCAACCAAGTTGGATGCACCCCCACTAGTTCCATTGGAGAGCTTTCATACACATATAGCTCTATGTGCATCCGTTGCATGGCAATCACTACTCCTTGCATAGCTTCGATTATAAGACTTCCTCTTGTCTAATAATCACTTATAGCTTTGTAAGACTTTCTTCCATTTGGCCTTCCAAACCCCCATTAACGTTCTTTATGCCATAACATCCTGGTGCTAATACCAAATGCTTGCGCTCACCGGTTGAGTAGACTTCGAAACAGTTGATTCATGACGTTCATGTTTATGTTTACTTGACTGAATCCTTCTTATGTTGTGAAAATTTACTTGATGCTTGGAATGAAGGATAGAACTTCTACGCTGAATACTTAACACATCTTTAATGAACTTTGTACGGTTTCATGTCTTTAAAGCAATAGTTCATGAAAACTTCTAGCTTGTTTAACTCTTGCATTATCATCTCTTATATCAATATAGACATTTGCTTTGAGTGATTTGATCTCAGTTCACATGCTTTACATCATTATTGGATCAAGATTATGTTGGTAGCATGTCACTTCAGAAATTATCTTTGTTATCGTTTACCTACTCGAGGACGAGTAGGAACTAAGCTTGGGGATGCTGATACGTCTCCAACGTATCGATAATTTCTTATGTTCCATGCTTGTTTTATGACAATACCTACATGTTTTGTTCACACTTTATGATGATTTTATGCGTTTTCCGGAACTAACCTATTAACGAGATGCCGAAGTGCCAGTTCCTGTTTTCTGCTGTTTTTGGTTTCAGAAATCCTAGCAAGGAAATATTCTCGGAATTGGACGAAATCAATGCCCAGTATCTTATAATTCCACGAAGCTTCCAGAACACCGAAGAGGGGCCAGAGGAGAGGCCCAGGGCAACCACAGAAGGTGGCGGCGCGACCCAAGGGGGGGGCGCACCCCCTGTTGTCTGGCTCCCCCATGGCCTTTCTGACTCCGACCCTTCTCCTATAAAAGCCTCCCTGACCTAAATCTTTGATACGAATAAGCCACGGTACGAGAAACCTTCCAGAGCCGCCGCCATCGCGAAGCCAAGATCTGGGGGACAAAAGTCTCTGTTCCGGCACGCCGCCGGGACGGGGAATTGCCCCCGGAAGGCATCTCCATCGACACCACCGCCATCTTCATCAACGCTGTTGTCTCCCATGAGGAGGGAGTAGTTCTCCCTCGAGGCTAAGGGCTTTACCAGTAGCTATGTGGTTAATCTCTCTCCCATGTACTTCAATACAATGATCTCATGAGCTGCCTTACATGATTGAGATTCATATGAGATTTGTATCACTATTCATCTATGTGCTACTCTAGTGATGTTATTAAAGTACTCTATTCCTCCTCCATGATGTAATGGTGACAGTGTGTGCATCATGTAGTACTTGGCGTAGTTTATGATTGTGATCTCTTGTAGATTATGAAGTTAACTATTACTATGATGGTATTGATGTGATCTATTCCTCCTTTCATAGCTTGATGGTGACAGTGTGCATGCTATGTTAGTACTCGGTATAATTGCGTTGGTCTATCATGCACTCTAAGGTTATTTAAATATGAACATCAAATGTTGTGGAGCTTGTTAACTCCGGCATTGAGGTGCTCTTGTAGCCCTACACAATTAATGGTGTTCATCATCCAACAAGAGAGTGTAGAGTGGTTTTATTATGTGATCAATGTTGAGAGTGTCCACTAGTGAAAGTATGATCCCTAGGCCTTGTTTCCAAATACCGCAATCATCGCTTATTTATGTTCTACTGCATCTTTACTTCCTGCAATATTACTACCATCAACTGCACGCCAGCAAGCTATTTTCTGGCGCCGTTACTACTGCTCATATTCATTCATACCACTTGTATTTCACTATCTCTTCGCCGAACTAGTGCACCTATACATCCGACAAGTGTATTAGGTGTGTTGGGGACACAAGAGACTTCTTGTATCGTGATTGCAGGGTTGCTTGAGAGGGATATCTTTGACCTCTTCCTCCCTGAGTTCGATAAACGTTGGGTGATTCACTTAAGGGAAACTTGCTGCTGTTCTACAAACCTCTCTCATGCCCAACACTAATACAACTTAGAACAAGCATGCAAACTCACTTAGCATGTCACATACAACAGCAAAATACTCAAGATATACTCAACCAAACAAAATTCTATTTGGATAATCGGAGGAGTCACATACCGGAGAGCAAATGTGCCAAATTTCAGACAAAAATCTGGGCTAAGCAAAGAGATCGAAAAATCCCGAGCTCTTGGGCGAAAACGCGAGTGAGAACAAACTCGTACGAGTTTTTTCGGGAGAGAGAGTGGAGTGAGTGGAAGGGATGACTAAGTGGGGCCAGGAGGGGCCCTCACCACAGGGTGGCGCGCCCCCATTGCTGGCCGCGCCGGCACATGGGGGGCAGCCCTGGGGTGCCCCACTGGTCAGCCCCAGGCACTCCCAGGTTGCATTTTGAAAAATAGGACCAACGGTATAATTTTTGTAAATTTTTGAAAACTTCGAAAAATGCACATTTCTGGGTGTTAAAATTACTATTACAGGGCAGAAAAAGATTTTCAAACCTCTAAACAACTAAAGCATCTTGCAAAACAAATAGTACTACAGAAAGTAAACAAGTGTGGAGAAAGAAATAAATGTTGTTTAGCTCTTCTATGCATATAAAATGTACTTGTTAACAAGGTTGATCAAGTCTTGCCACCAAATAAATTTTACATGACATAAGAAGAAATAAACCTCAAATCAATCATGTTACCTTATATTGTATTGATATGGATCCAATCATAATATTTTGATATCCTTGTTTAGGCTCATATATAGGATAATCAATAACTCCCACTTTGATAGTTCTCAAATTAGAAATTGTATTAACTCCATATACTTTATCAATCCTCTTGGGAAAATAAACAGTATGCTCCTTGTCATCAACATTGAAAGTAACTTTTCCTTTATTGCAATCAATAACAACCCCTGCAGTGTTAAGAAAAGGTCTTCCAAGAATAATAGACATATTATCATCTTCAGGCATTTCCAACACAACAAAATCAGTTAATATTAAGCAATTTTGAGTAACTTGAACAGGAACATCCTCACATATACCAACATGAATAGCAGTAGATTTATCAGCCATTTGCAAAGATATATCAGTTGGTATCAACTTATCTAAATAAAGTCTCTTGTAAAGAGAAAAAGGCATAACACTAACTCCTGCTCCCAAATCACATAGAGAAGTTCTAACATAATTATTCTTGATGGAACAAGGGATAGTCGGTATACCCGGGTCTCCCAGCTTCTTTGGAACTTTGCCATTGATAGAGTAATTAGCAAGCATAGTGGAAATCTCCTCATTAGGAATTTTCCTTTTGTTAGAAACAATATCTTTCATATACTTTGAATAAGGAGGCATTTAATAGCATCAGTCAAAGGGATTTGCAGGAACAAAGGTTTCATCCAATCACAAAATTTATTATAGTGTTCTTCCTCCTTTGATTTTAGTTTCTTAGCAGGAAAAGGCATTTTCTTTTGAACCCAAGGTTCTCTTTCATTACCATGTTTCTTAGCAATAAAATCTTCTTTAGTATACTTTTTATTTTTAGCATGCTTTTCAGGTTCATCTTCAACCTCTTCTTTATCAGAAGCATCATTCTTATCATTATCTTTATCATGTTCATTACCACTTTCAGTTTCAGCATCAGAAATAGAAATACTATTAGGATCATTAACAGGCTCAGAGGATTCTACAACAGTTTTATGCTTCTTCTTCTTTTTCTTAGAAGGAGCGCTAATTTCTTTAGTTTGTTGAGAATCTTGTTCAACTCTTTTGGGATGCCCCTCAGGATATAGAGGATCCTGAGTAGAAACACCGCCTCTAGTTGTTACTTCATAAGCATGTTTTTCTTTAGAAATATTTTTTAACAAGTCATTTTGCACTTTAGTGAGCTGATCAATTTGAGTTTGAACCATATGAAAATGTTTAACAAGCATCTTAACATCATTGGAGGTTCTCTCCACAATATCATGCAATTTACTAATAGCGTGAGAATTTTCCATTAAATGATTCTCTACTCTCATATTAAAATTATCTTGCTTAACAACATAATTATCAAACTCATCTAAACATTGATCAGGAGGTTTTGAGTAAGGAATATCTTCTTTATCAAAGCGTTGAAGAGAATGTACCTCAATCGTGGATGAAGGGGGAGTTATCTTACATAAATCTTCTATGGGAGGTAAATTCTTCACATCTTCAGATTTAATACCTTTCTCTTTAAGAGATTTCTTGGCTTCCCTCATATCTTCATCATTTAATTTAATCATACCCCTCTTCTTCAATATTGGTGTTGGGGTTGGTTCAGGTGTAGTCCAATCATCATGATTTTGGCTTATTCTAGCCATTAATTCTTCAGCTTCGTCTGGAGTTCTTTTCCTGAAAACACAACCAACACAACTATCCAGGTATGCCCTAGACTCAATGGTTAGTCCACTATAAAATATATCAAGCAAGTCATGCTTTTCCAGATCATGTCCAGGCCGAGCTCTGATAAGAGAGCAAAACCTTGCCCAAGCTTCAGGCAATTTCTCTCCATCTTCCTGGTCAAAACTATAAATTTTCTGCAAAGCAATATGTTGAGCACTAGCAGGAAAGTATTTTCGAAAGAAAACATCAAGCAAACCAGTTGGACTATCAATAGAATCAGGAGGCAAACTATTATACCAAATTTTAGCATCATCCTTTAATGAGAAAGGAAAAAATTTAGCAACAAAATAAGTACGCTTCTTGATATCATCAGAAAACAAGCTACTCAAAGTAGAAAGCTCATTCATGTGTTCTACAGCACTTTCTTTTTCAGTACCACAAAAAGGTGTTTTCTCAACAATAGATATATGAGATAAATCAAGAGAAAAATCATAATCCTTATCCTTAATGTTTATAGGAGATGTAGCAAATTTAGGATCAGGAGACAGTTTATATCTAACAGCACGTTGTGCAAGAAGCTTTTTAATGTTACTTGCATCAGTAGTAGCATTACATTTATCAATAAAATCATCATCAAGTTCCACATAATCTTCATCAAGATCATCACTAGAGTATTCAACAGACTCAGGTGAATTAACAGGTGTAACAGTATTTTCATTAGGAATTTCAGTATTTTCAATTTGTCTAGACCTAGCAATTGTAGCATCTAGAAAAGGACCTAATGAACCATTATCATCAAGCACAGTAGAAGCATCATCAAAATTATAAGAGGAATTTTCAGATTCAGCAGAAGTACCAGCATGTGAAGCTTGTGGTGGTGAAACAAGTTGACTTATCACAGATGGTGAATCAAGAGCAGCAGAGGTACTCAGAGTTGTACCTTTTCTTGTAGTGGATGGTAATATGGCGACTTTAGCATCGCGAGGTTTACCCATGATGGAGGATTTGCAGCGAACAATATCAATCCAGGTGAACTTGCAAATAAAGCTATGCTCCCCGGCAACGGCGCCAGAAAATAGTCTTGATGACCCACAAGTATAGGGGATCGCAACAGTCTTCGAGGAAAGTAAAACCCAATTTATTGATTCGACACAAGGGGAGCCAAAGAATATTTATAAGCCTTAACAGCGGAGTTGTCAATTCAGCTGCACCTGGAAACAGACTTGCTCGCAAGAGTTTATCAGTAGCAACAGTTTTATAGCAGTAGTAGTAGTGAAATATAAGCAGCAGTGTAATAAAGACAGCAATAGTGATTATAGTAAACAACAGGATTAAAATACTGTAGGCACATGGATGGATGAACGGGCGCTGCATGGATAAGAGAACTCATGTAACAATCAAGGCAGGGCATTTGCAGATAGTAATAAAACAGTATCCAAGTACTAAACAACCATAGGCATGTGTTCCGTATATAGTCGTACGTGCTCGCAATGAGAAACTTGCACAACATCTTTTGTCCTACCAGCCGGTGGCAGCCGGGCCTCTAGGGAAACTACTGGTAATTAAGGTACTCCTTTTAATAGAGTACCGGAGCAAAGCATTAACACTCCGTGAACACATGTGATCCTCATATCACCACCTTCCCCTCCGGTTGTCCCAATTTCTGTCACTTTGGGGCCTCGGGTTCCGGACAACAATATGTGTATACAACTTGCAGGTAAGATCATAAAACAATGAATATCATCATGAATCAATAACATGTTCAGATATGAAATCATGGCACTCGGGCCCTAGTGACAAGAATTAAGCATAACAAGTTGCAACAATATCATAAAAGTACCAACAACGGATACTAGGCACTATGCCATAACAATCTTATGCTATTACATGAACAATATCATCCAATCCCTACCATCCCCTTTGATACGTCTCCGACGTATCGATAATTTCTTATGTTCCATGCCACATTATTGATGTTATCTACATGTTTTATGCACACTTTATGTCATATTCGTGCATTTTCTGGAACTAACCTATTAACAAGATGCCGAAGTGCCAGTTGCTGTTTTCTGTTGTTTTTGGTTTCAGAAATCCTAGTAAGGAAATATTCTCGGAATTGGACGAAATCAAAGCCCAGGGACCTATTTTTCCACGAAGCTTCCAGAAGTCCGAAGGAGAGACGAAGAGGGGCCACGGAGGGGCCACACCATAGGCCGGCACGGCCCCCCCTTGGCCGCGCGGCCCTGTGGTGTGGGGCCCCCGTGCCGCCTCTTGACCTGCCCTTCCGCCTACAAATAGCCTCCGTGACGAAACCCCCAGTACCGAGAGCCACGATACGGAAAACCTTCCAGAGACGCCGCCGCCGCCGATCCCATCTCGGGGGATCCAGGAGATCGCCTCCGGCACCCTGCCGGAGAGGGGAATCATCTCCCGTAGGACTCTACGCCGCCATGGTCGCCTCCGGTGTGATGTGTGAGTAGTCTACCCCTGGACTATGGGTCCATAGCAGTAGCTAGATGGTTGTCTTCTCCCCATTGTGCTATCATTGTCGGATCTTGTGAGCTGCCTAACATGATCAAGATCATCTATCTGTAATTCTATATGTTGCGTTTGTTGGGATCCGATGAATAGAGAATACTTGTTATGTTGATTATCAAAGTTATGCTTATGTGTTGTTTATGATCTTGCATGCTCTCCGTTACTAGTAGATGCTCTGGCCAAGTAGATGCTTGTAACTCCAAGAGGGAGTACTTATGCTCGATAGTGGGTTCATGCCTGCATTGACACAGTGACAGAAAGTTCTAAGGTTGTGTTGTGCTGTTGCCACTAGGGATAAAACATTAGTGCTATGTTCAAGGATGTAGTCACTAGTTACATTACGCACCATACTTAATGCAATTGTCTGTTGTTAGCAACTTAATACTGGAGGGGGTTCGGATGATAACCTGAAGGTGGACTTTTTAGGCATAGATGCAGTTGGATGACGGTCTATGTACTTTGTCGTAATGCCCAATTAAATCTCACTATACTCATCATGATATGTATGTGCATGGTCATGCTCTCTTTATTTGTCAATTGCCCAACTGTAATTTGTTCACCCAACATGCTGTTTGTCTTATGGGAGAGACACCTCTAGTGAACTGTGGACCCCGGTCCAATTCTCTTTACTGAAATACAATCTACTGCAATACTTGTTCTACTGTTTTCTGCAAACAATCATCTTCCACACAATACGGTTAATCCTTTGTTACAGCAAGCCGGTGAGATTGACAACCTCACTGTTTCGTTGGGGCAAAGTACTTTGGTTGTGTTGTGCAGGTTCCACGTTGGCGCCGGAATCCCTGGTGTTGCGCCGCACTACATCCCGCCGCCATCAACCTTCAACGTGCTTCTTGGCTCCTCCTGGTTCGATAAACCTTGGTTTCTTTCTGAGGGAAAACTTGCTGCTGTGCGCATCATACCTTCCTCTTGGGGTTGCCCAACGAACGTGTGAAATACACGCCATCAAGCACATTTTCTGGCGCCGTTGCCGGGGAGATCAAGACACGCTGCAAGGGGAGTCTCCACTTCTCAATCTCTTTACTTTGTTTTTGTCTTGCTTAGTTTTATTTACTACTTTGTTTGCTGCACTAAATCAAAATACAAAAAAATTAGTTGCTAGTTTTACTTTATTTGCTATCTTGTTTGCTATATCAAAAACACAAAAAAATTAGTTTACTTGCATTTACTTTATCTAGTTTGTTTTATTTACTGTTGCTAAAATGGCCAACGCTGAAAACACTAAGTTGTGTGACTTCACAACCACAAATAATAATGATTTCTTATGCACACCTATTGCTCCACCTGCTACTACAGCAGAATTCTTTGAAATTAAACCTGCTTTACTGAATCTTGTTATGCGAGAGCAATTTTCTGGTGTTAGTTCTGATGATGCTGCTGCCCATCTTAATAATTTTGTTGAATTATGTGAAATGCAAAAATATAAAGATGTAGATGGTGATATTATTAAACTAAAATTGTTCCCTTTCTCATTAAGAGGAAGAGCTAAAGATTGGTTGCTATCTCTGCCTAAGAATAGTATTGATTCATGGACTAAATGCAAGGATGCTTTTATTGGTAGATATTATCCCCCTGCTAAAATTATATCTTTGAGGAGTAGCATAATGAATTTTAAACAATTAGATACTGAACATGTTGCTCAAGCTTGGGAAAGAATGAAATCTCTGGTTAAAAATTGCCCAACCCATGGACTGACTACTTGGATGATCATCCAAACCTTCTATGCAGGACTAAATTTTTCTTCACGGAATTTATTGGATTCAGCTGCTGGAGGTACTTTTATGTCCATCACTCTTGGTGAAGCAACAAAGCTTCTTGATAATATGATGATCAACTACTCTGAATGGCACACGGAAAGAGCTCCACAAGGTAAGAAGGTAAATTCTGTCGAAGAAACCTCTTCCTTGAGTGATAAGATTGATGCTATTATGTCTATGCTTGTGAATGATAGGACTAATATTGATCCTAATAATGTTCCATTAGCTTCATTGGTTGCACAAGAAGAACATGTTGATGTAAACTTCATTAAAAATAATAATTTCAACAACAATGCTTACCGGAACAATTCTAGTAACAACTATAGGCCATATCCTTATAATAATGGCAACGGCTATGGTAATTCTTATGGGAATTCTTACAACAATAATAGGAGTTCACCCCCTGGACTTGAAGCCATGCTTAAAGAATTTATTAGTACACAAACTGCTTTTAACAAATCTGTTGAAGAAAAGCTTGGGAAAATTGATATACTTGCTTCTAAAGTCGATAGTCTTGCTGCTGATGTTGATCTTTTGAAATCAAAAGTTTTGCCTAATGAGAATCATCATAATAAAATTACTACTACAGCAAATGCCATTCAAGTTAGAATTAATGAGAATATAAGATTAATGGCTGAACTGCGTGCTAGGTGGGATAGAGAAGAAAATGAAAAACTAGCTAAAGAGAAGAATGTAGCTAAAGTTTGGACTATTACCACCACTAGTAATGCTAATGCTACACATGTTGCTGCACCTCCTACTCATACTAATAAAAGAATTGGTGTTAGCAATGTTTCCACTTCTAATGCAAAGCGCGAAAAACTGCCTGAAACTGCTAAAACTGCTGAAACTGCCTGTGATAAAGCTGCTGAAATTTTTTCCAACATTGGGGATGATGATCCCATTGCTTTAGATTATAATGGTTTGAATTTTGATGATTGCCACATCTCTGAAGTTATAAAGTTCTTGCAAAAACTTGCTAAAAGTCCTAATGCTAGTGCTATAAATTTGGCTTTCACGCATCATATTACAAATGCTCTCATAAAAGCTAGAGAAGAGAAACTAGAGCGTGAAGCCTCTATTCCTAAAAAGCTAGAGGATGGTTGGGAGCCCATCATTAAGATGAAGGTTAAAGATTTTGATTGTAATGCTTTATGTGATCTTGGTGCAAGTATTTCTGTTATGCCTAAGAAAATTTATGATATGCTTGACTTGCCACCATTGAAAAATTGTTATTTGGATGTTAATCTTGCTGATCATTCTACAAAGAAACCTTTGGGTAAAGTTGATAATGTTCGCATTACCGTTAACAATAACCTTGTTCCCGTTGATTTTGTTGTCTTGGATATTGAATGCAATGCATCTTGTCCCATTATATTGGGAAGACCTTTTCTTCGAACTGTTGGTGCTATTATTGATATGAAGGAAGGTAATATAAAATATCAATTTCCTCTCAAGAAAGGTATGGAACACTTCCCTAGAAAGAGAATGAAGGTACCTTTTGATTCTATTATGAGAACAAATTATGATGTTGACACTTCATCTCTCGATAATACTTGATACACACTTTCTGCGCCTAGCTGAAAGGCGTTAAAGAAAAGCGCTTATGGGAGACAACCCATGTTTTTACCTACAGTACTTTGTTTTTATTTTGTGTCTTGGAAGTTGTTTACTACTGTAGCAACCTCTCCTTATCTTAGTTTTGTGTTTTGTTGTGCCAAGTTAAGCCGTTGATAGAAAAGTAAGTACTAGATTTGGATTACTGCACAGTTCCAGATTTCTTTGCTGTCACGAATCTGGGTCCACCTCCCTGTAGGTAGCTCAGAAAATTAAGCCAATTTACGTGCATGATCCTCAGATATGTACGCAACTTTCATTCAATTTGAGCATTTTCATTTGAGCAAGTCTGGTGCCATTTTAAAATTCGTCAATACGAACTGTTCTGTTTTGACAGATTCTGCCTTTTATTTCGCATTGCCTCTTTCGCTATGTTGGATGAATTTCTTTGATCCACTAATGTCCAGTAGCATTATGCAATGTACAGAAGTGTTAAGAATGATTGTGTCACCTCTGAATATGTCAATTTATATTGTGCACTAACCCTCTAATGAGTTGTTTCGAGTTTGGTGTGGAGGAAGTTTTCAAGGATCAAGAGAGGAGTATGATGCAACATGATCAAGGAGAGTGAAAGCTCTAAGCTTGGGGATGCCCCGGTGGTTCACCCCTGCATATATCAAGAAGACTCAAGCGTCTAAGCTTGGGGATGCCCAAGGCATCCCCTTCTTCATCGACAACATTATCAGGTTCCTCCCCTGAAACTATATTTTTATTCCATCACATCTTATGTGCTTTTTCTTGGAGCGTCGGTTTGTTTTTGTTTTTGTTTTGTTTGAATAAAATGGATCCTAGCATTCACTTTATGGGAGAGAGACACGCTCCGCTGTAGCATATGGACAAGTATGTCCTTGGTTTCTACTCATAGTATTCATGGCGAAGTTTCTCCTTCGTTAAATTGTTATATGGTTGGAATTGGAAAATGATACATGTAGTAATTGCTATAAATGTCTTGGGTAATGTGATACTTGGCAATTGTTGTGCTCATGATTAAGCTCTTGCATCATATGCTTTGCACCCATTAATGAAGAAATACATAGAGCATGCTAAAATTTGGTTTGCATATTTGGTTTCTCTAAGGTCTAGATAATTTCTAGTATTGAGTTTGAACAACAAGGAAGACGGTGTAGAGTCTTATAATGTTTTCAATATGTCTTTTATGTGAGTTTTGCTGCACCGGTTCATCCTTGTGTTTGTTTCATATAAGCCTTGCTAGCCTAAACCTTGTATCGAGAGGGAATACTTCTCATGCATCCAAAATACTTGAGCCAACCACTATGCCATTTGTGTCCACCATACCTACCTATACTACATGGTATTTTCCGCCATTCCAAAGTAAATTGCTTGAGTGCTACCTTTAAAATTCCATCATTCACCTTTGCAATATATAGCTCATGGGACAAATAGCTTAAAACTATTGTGGTATTGAATATGTAATTATGCACTTTATCTCTTATTAAGTTGCTTGTTGTGCGATAACCATGTTCACTGGGGACGCCATCAATTATTCATTGTTGAATTTCATGTGAGTTGCTATGCATGTCCGTCTTGTCTGAAGTAAGAGAGATCTACCACCATATGGTTAAGCATGCATATGTTAGAGAAGAACATTGGGCCGCTAACTAAAGCCATGCTCCATGGTGGAAGTTTCAGTTTTGGACAACAATCCTCAAATCTCAAATGAGAAAATTATTAATTGTTGTTATATGCTTATGCATAAAAGAGGAGTCCATTATCTGTTGTCTATGTTGTCCCGGTATGGATGTCTAAGTTGAAGAATAATCAATAGCGAGAAATCCAATGCGAGCTTTCTCCTTAGACCTTTGTACAGGCGGCATAGAGGTACCCCTTTGTGACACTTGGTAAAAACAATGCATTGTGATGATCCGGTAGTCCAAGCTAATTAGGACAAGGTGTGGGCACTATTAGTACACTATGCATGAGGCTTGCAACTTATAAGATATAATTTACATGATGCATATGCTTTATTACTACCGTTGACAAAATTGTTTCATGTTTTCAAAATCAAAGCTCTAGCACAAATATAGCAATCGATGCTTTTCCTCTATGGAGGACCATTCTTTTACTTTCAATGTTGAGTCAGTTCACCTATTTCTCTCCACCTCAAGAAGCAAACACTTGTGTGAACTGTGCATTGATTCCTACATACTTGCTTATTGCACTCATTATATTACTCTATGTTGACAATATCCATGAGATATACATGTTACAAGTTGAAAGCAACCGCTGAAACTTAATCTTCTTTTGTGTTGCTTCAATGCCTTTACTTTGAATTATTGCTTTATGAGTTAACTCTTATGCAAGACTTATAGATGCTTGTCTTGAAGTGCTATTCATGAAAAGTCTTTGCTTTATGATTCACTTGTTTACTCATGTCATATACATTGTTTTGATCGCTGCATTCACTACATATGCTTTACAAATAGTATGATCAAGATTATGATGGCATGTCACTCCAGAAATTATCTGTGTTATCGTTTTACCTGCTCGGGACGAGCAGAACTAAGCTTGGGGATGCTGATACGTCTCCGACGTATCGATAATTTCTTATGTTCCATGCCACATTATTGATGTTATCTACATGTTTTATGCACACTTTATGTCATATTCGTGCATTTTCTGGAACTAACCTATTAACAAGATGCCGAAGTGGCAGTTGCTGTTTTGCTGTTTTTGGTTTCAGAAATCCTGGTAAGGAAATATTCTCGGAATTGGACGAAATCAAAGCCCAGGGGCCTATTTTTCCACGAAGCTTCCAGAAGTCCGAAGGAGAGACGAAGAGGGGCCACGGAGGGGCCACACCATAGGCCGGCGCGGCCCCCCCCTTGGCCGCGCGGCCCTGTGGTGTGGGGCCCCCGTGCCGCCTCTTGACCTGCCCTTCCGCCTACAAATAGCCTCCGTGACGAAACCCCCAGAGAGCCACGATACGGAAAACCTTCCAGAGACGCGCCGCCGCCGATCCCATCTCGGGGGATCCAGGAGATCGCCTCCGGCACCCTGCCGGAGAGGGGAATCATCTCCCGGAGGACTCTACGCCGCCATGGTCGCCTCCGGTGTGATGTGTGAGTAGTCTACCCCTGGACTATGGGTCCATAGCAGTAGCTAGATGGTTGTCTTCTCCCCATTGTGCTATCATTGTCGGATCTTGTGAGCTGCCTAACATGATCAAGATCATCTATCTGTAATTCTATATGTTGCGTTTGTTGGGATCCGATGAATAGAGAATACTTGTTATGTTGATTATCAAAGTTATGCTTATGTGTTGTTTATGATCTTGCATGCTCTCCGTTACTAGTAGATGCTCTGGCCAAGTAGATGCTTGTAACTCCAAGAGGGAGTACTTATGCTCGATAGTGGGTTCATGCCTGCATTGACACCTGGGACAGTGACATAAAGTTCTAAGGTCCTCTTGGGGTTGCCCAACGAACGTGTGAAATACACGCCATCACCCTTCAGCCTACAGCGGGGGAATTACTCACACATGGATGGGGGAAGCATGGATGGTTGATGGAGAGGCGTCGGTGGTGATGATGGCGATGATCTCCTCCAATTCCCCGTCCCGGCAGGGTGCCGAACGGAGTTTCTGGTCCCGAGACGGAGTTTCGCGATGGCGGCGGAGTTCTGGATGTCTTCTCGCAATTTCGTCGAACCCCCCGCGTTTTTAGGTCAGAGGCCTTAAGTAGTCCAGAGGGGAGCGTCGGGGGCTGGCCGAGGCGACGCCACCATAGGGCGGCGCGGCCCAGGGGCCCACCGCGCCGCCTGGTGGTGTGGGCGCCTCGTGGCCCCCCTCCGTCTCGTCTTCTGGCTCCGTCAATCTTCTGTGAAAATAGGCCCATTGCGATTATTTCCGGGGATTTTCCTAAAAGTTGATTTTCTGCACAAAAATAAGACACCAGGGCAATTCTGCTGAAAACAGCGTTAGTCCGTGTTAGTTGTATCCAAAATACACAAATTAGAGGCAAAACCATAGCAAAAGTGTTCGGGAAAGTAGATACGTTTTGGACGTATCAAGTAGCACATAGATTAATAGTGATACAAAGCTCATGATCACATAAAGATCACACCATGGGAGAGAGAGATGAACCACATAGCTACCGGTAGAGCCCTCAGCCTCGGGGGATAACTACTCCCTCCTCATCATGGGAGTCAGCAGCGGCGATGAAGATGGCGGTGGTGTCGACGGAGATTGATTCCGGGGGCAATTCCCCGTCCCGGCGGCGTGCCAGAACAGAGATTCCGTCCCCCGAAACTTGTCTTCGCGATGGCGGCGGCAACGGAACTCTTCGTGGAATATCGTTGACACTGTTAGGGTTTTCGGAGACGGAGGAATATATAGGCGAAGGGGTGATGTCGGTGGAGTCCCGAGGGGCCCACCCCATATGGCGGCGCGGCCAGGGGTGGGGCCGCGCCCCCCTAGGGTGTGGCCGCATTGTGGCTCCTCTTCGTCTCCTCTTCGGTGTTCTGGAAGCCTCCGTGGAAAATAAGACCGTGGGCTTTTGTTTCGTCCAATTCCGAGAATATTTCCTGTGTAGGATTTCTGAAACCAAAAACAGGAACTGGCGCTTCGGCATCTTGTTAATAGGTTTGTCCCGGAAAATGCATAAAAATGATATAAAGTGTATATAAAACATGTAGGTATTGTCATAAAACTAGCATGGAACATCAGAAAATATAGATACGTTGGAGACGTATCAAGCATCCCCAAGCTTAGTTCCTACTCGCCCTCGAGTAGGTAAACGATAAAAAGAATAATTTCTGAAGTGACATGCTACCAACATAATATTGATCAATACCATTGTAAAGCATATGAGATAAATGAAGTGATTCAAAGCAATGGTAAAGATAATGACTAAACAACTGAATCATATAGCAAAGACTTTTCATGAATAGTACTTTCAAGACAAGCATCAATAAGACTTGCATAAGAGTTAACTCATAAAGCAATAGATTCTTAATAGAAGGTTTTGAAGCAACACAAAGGAAGATTTAAGTTTCAGCAGTTGCTTTCAACTTCAACATGTATATCTCATGGATAATTGTCAACACAAAGTAATATGATGAGTGCAATAAGCAAGCATGTAAGAATCAATGCACACAGTTGACTGATGTATACTCACGCTTCTTTTCCTGTAGACAGTGTTGGGCCTCCAAGAGCAGAGGTTTGTAGAACAGCAGCAAGTTTTCCCTTAAGTGGATCACCCAAGGTTTATCGAACTCAGGGAGGAAGAGGTCAAAGATATCCCTCTCATGCAACCCTGCAATCACGATACAAGAAGTCTCTTGTGTCCCCAACACACCTAATACACTTGTCATATGTATAGGTGCACTAGTTCGGCGAAGAGATTGTGAAATACAAGTGGTATGAATGTATATGAGCAGTAGTAACGGCACCAGAAAATAGCTTGCTGGCGTGCAGTTGATGGTAGTAATATTGCAGGAAGTAAAGATGCAGTAAAACAGTAAATAAGCGATGATTGCAGTATTTGGAAACAAGGCCTAGGGATCATACTTTCACTAGTGGACACTCTCAACATTGATCACATAATAAAACCACTCTACACTCTCTTGTTGGATGATGAACACCACTAATTGCGTAGGGCTACAAGAGCACCTCAATGCCGGAGTTAACAAGCTCCACAACATTCGATATTCATATTTAAATAACCTTAGAGTGCATGATAGATCAACACAACTATACCAAGTACTAACATAGCATGCACACTGTCACCATCACACTATGAAAGGAGGAATAGATCACATCAATACTATCATAGTAATAGTTAACTTCATAATCTACAAGAGATCACAATCATAAACTACGCCAAGTACTACATGATGCACACACTGTCACCATTACATCATGGAGGAGGAATAGAGTACTTTAATAACATCACTAGAGTAGCACATAGATTAATAGTGATACAAAACTCATATGAATCTCAATCATGTAAGGCAGCTCATGAGATCATTGTATTGAAGTACATAGGAGAGAGATGACCCACATAGCTACCGGTACAGCCCTTAGCCTCGAGGGAGAACTACTCCCTCCTCATGGGAGACAACATCGGTGATGAAGATGGCGGTGGTGTCGATGGAGATGCCTTCCGGGGCACTTCCCCGTCCCGGCAGCGTGCCGGAACAGAGAGTTCTGTCCCCAGATCTTGGCTTCGCGATGGCGGCGGCTCTAGAAGGTTTCTCGTACCGTGGCTTATTCGTATCGAAGATTTAGGTCAGGGGGCTTCTAATAGGCGAAGAGGCGGAGTCGGAAGGGGTCTGGAGCCATGATACGTCTCCAACGTATCCATAATTTCTGATGTTCCATGCTTGTTTTATGACAATACTTACATGTTTTGCTTGCACTTTATAATGTTTTTATGCGTTTTCCGGAACTAACCTATTAACAAGATGCCAAAGTGCCAGTTCCTGTTTTCTGCTGTTTTTGGTTCCAGAAAGGCTATTCGGGCAATATTCTCGGAATTCGACGAAACAAAGACCCAAGATCTTATTTTTCCCGGAAGGCTCCAGAACACCGAAGGGGAGTCGGAGGAGGGCCAGAGGGCCACCACACCATAAGGCGGCGCGGCCAGGCCTGGGCCCGCGCCAGCCTATGGTGAGGAGCCCCCAGGCGCCCCCTTGCGCCGCCTCTTCGCCTATTTAACCCCTTTCGACCTAAAAACGCAATACCAATTGACGAAACTCCAGAAAGACTCCAGGGGCGCCGCCACATCGCGAAACTCCGTCTCGGGGGCCAGAAGTCTCTGTTCTGGCACTCCGCCGGGACGGGGAATTGGAGGAGATCATCGCCATCATCACCACCGACGCCTCTCCATCGACCAGCCATGTTTCCCCCATCCATGTGTGAGTAATTCCCCCGCTGTAGGCTGAAGGGGATGGTAGGGATTGGATGAGATTGGTCATGTAATAGCATAAGATTGTTAGGGCATAGTGCCTAGTGTCCGTAATTGGTACTTTGATGATATTGTTGCAACTTGTTATGCTTAATGCTTGTCACTAGGGCCCGAGTGCCATGATCTCAGATCTGAACATGTTATTGTTTCATCATGATATGCATTGTTTTATGATCTTACCTGCAAGTTGTATACACATGTCGCTGTCCGGAACCAATGGCCCCGAAGTGACAGAAATCGGGACAACCGGAGGGGATGGTAGTGATGTGAGGATCACATGTGTTCACGGAGTGTTAATGCTTTGCTCCGGTACTCTATTAAAAGGAGTAGATTCCCTAGAGGCCCGGCTGCCACCGGCTGGTAGGACAAAAGATGTTGTGCAAGTTTCTCATTGCGAGCACGTACAACTATATATGGAACACATGCCTATTGATTGCTTTGTACTTGGACACCGTTTTATTATTATCTGCAAATGCCCTGCTATGATTGTTACATGAGTTTCTCTCATCCATGCAACTCCCGTCATCCATCCCTGTGCCTACAGTATATTAATCCTGCTGTTTACTATAATCACTACTGCTGTCGTTTTTCTGCTGCTGTTATTTCACTACTGCTACTGTTATAAAACTGTTACTACTGATAAACTCTTGCGAGCAAGTCTGTTTCTAGGTGCAGCTGAATTGACAACTCCACTGTTAAGGCTTTCAAGTATTCTTTGTCTCCTCTTGTGTCGAATCAACAAATTGGGTTTTACTACCCGCGAAGACTATTGCGATCCCCTATACTTGTGGGTTATCAAGACTGTTTTCTGGCGCCGTTGCCGGGGAGGCATAGCTCTACTCATAAGTTCACCTGGGGAGTACACTCTACCTCTCTCTCTGTTTTTATTTTATTTTATTTTATTTTGTTTTTCTTAGTTTACTTTTGTCTAGTTTATTTGTGCTTAGTTTATTTCTGTCTAGTATTATTTTGCTTAGTTTACTTTTGCCTAGTTTCTTTTTGTTTTGTTTTATTTTTCTCATATACCCAAAACTCCATAAAAAATTGAAAAATCTAAAAATTAAAAACTGTTGTTATGGGAGAACCCACAACTTATTTGGAGCTCATAGAATTATATAATAATTATAGAGAATCAAGAACGGGTAAAGTCATGAGTGCTGTGATAGAAAAATTGAATACAATTGCTAAAATCTTGCTTAAACGCCATGATATAAACTGTTGCTCTCAACAGGATACTAAACATCTTAAATTCCAATGTGGCTTTAGTGAAGAAGTTTTAATTAAGAACTATAATTGGAATAACTATATTCATCTTGGGTTCGAAGAGGTAGAACAATTTGTCATATTTATGGGAGCCTCTGAAATCGAATCCTTCATGGTTAAGAATTATGAAACTTGTGTTGTTTGTAAGGACCTTAAAGATTATGTCTCTTCTATCCTTAATTTTTGCAATGAAAGCTACAGTGATAATCCTCATATCATTGATTATAAAGAGAGACTCATTAATGCACAAGAATGCACTCACAATTTGCAGGAACCTGTGGAAGAAGAAATTGATGAACCTGAAAGCTCATTGGATGAAAAAGAAGAGGAAATTGATGAACCTGAAAGCTCATTGGATGAAAAAGAAGAGGAGAGTGATGAACAAAAGGAGGAAGAATGGATTAGCTACCCATACCAACCTTCTAATGAGAGTAACTCTTTATCTCTTACACTATTTGATTGTCCTCCATGCTTATCGAAAGAGGTTGAATGTTATGTTCCTGTGGATTCTCTTGAAATATTCCCTATGAGTAAAACTTGTGAGAATAATTATGCTACTGTTATTTATGATAATCCATGCTACTTTGATAAATCTTATGATAATGCTTTGTTTGTGCCTGATGTCGAAATGCATGGTACTAAAGAGTTTTGCGTAGCAAATGTTTATGATAAAGCTCTAGATGATGGTCCTATGTTACTTGATAATATTAATTGTACTACTAATGAAAATGGGATTGGAGAGTTCTTGACTTCATGTATGAGTCCCATATCTCTTGAGATTGATCAATCATCCTGTTATATTATTGATAAAAGTGGATTTGAAAGTTTTAATCCCACTATTTTTGAGCTTGATAAAAATTATGTGTTTATGGATCATGAAAAGCATGCTTTATATGATAGCTATATTGTTGAGTTTGTTCATGAAGCTACTGAAAATTATTATGAGAGAGGAAAATATGGTTGTAAAAATTTGCATGGTACTAAAACACCTCTCTATATGCTGAAGATTTTGAAGTTACTCTTGTTTTATCTTCCTATGCTTGTCACTTTGTTCTTCATGAATTTATTTGTGTACAAGATTCCTATGCATAGGAAGTGGGTTAGACTTAAATGTGTTTTGAATTTTCTTTTTGATGCTCTCTTTTGCTTCAACTCTTATTTCTTGCGAGTGCATCATTAAAACTGCTGAGCCCATCTTAATGGCTATAAAGAAAGAACTTCTTGGGAGATAACCCATGTGTTTATTTTGCTACTGTTTTGTTGTGTTTTGGAAGTTGTTACTACTGTATAAACCTCTCCTTATATTTATTTTATTGCATTGTTGTGCCAAGTGAAGCCTCTAATAGAAGGTTGATACTAGATTTGGATTTCTGCGCAGAAACAGATTTCTATCTGTCACGAATCTGGGTAGGATTCTCTGTAGGTAACTCATAAAAATCTGCCAATTTACGTGCGTGTTCCTCAGATATGTAAGCAACTTTCATTAGTTTTGAGTTTTCTGATTTGAGCAACGGAAGTACCTCTTTAAAATTCGTCTTTACTGGCTGTTCTGTTTTGACAGATTCTGTCTCTGTTTTTTGCATTGTCTCTTGTGGACTTTAAGCAAGGCTTTCTAGACGTGGAGAGCTGTAGCTAATGTTTTATTGAGTTCTTGCAATGTGTCACTACAGGACCAAGGTGGATTCAAATTTTTTGAGTACTAACCCCTCTAATGAAGTTTATGAGAAGTTTGGTGTGAAGGAAGTTTTCAAGGGTCAAGAGAGGAGGATGATATATGATCAAGAAGAGTGAAAAGTCTAAGCTTGGGGATGCCCCGTGGTTCATCCCTGCATATTTCAAGAAGACTCAAGCGTCTAAGCTTGGGGATGCCCAAGGCATCCCCTTCTTCATCAACTTATCAGGTTTCTTCTATTGAAACTATATTTTTATTCGGTCACATCATATGTGCTTTACTTGGAGCGTCTGTGTGCTTTTATTTTTGTTTTTGTTTGAATAAAGATGGATCCTAGCAATCCTTGTTTGGGAGAGAGACACGCTCCGCTTTTTCATATGAACACTTGTTCTTCGTTTTATTTTTAATGTTCAATGACAAAAGTTGGAAGCTACAATTGTTATTTGGTTGGAAACAGAAAATGCTTCATATTGTCTTGGATAATTTGACACTTGGCAATTGTTTTGAGCTCTCAAGTAGATCATGATTAAGTTTTTTCATGTAGTTTAAACCTATTAGTGGAGAACTACTGTAGAGCTTGTTGAAATTGGTTTGCATGATTGGTCTCTCTAAGGTCTAGATATTTTCTGGTAAAAGTGTTTGAGCAACAAGGAAGACAGTGTAGAGTATTATAATGCTTGCAATATGTTTTTATGTAAGTTTTGTTGTACCAGTTCATACTTGTGTTTGCTTCAAATAACCTTGCTAGCCTAAGCCTTGTATCGAGAGGGAATACTTCTCATGCATCCAAAATCCTTGAGCCAACCACTATGCCATTTGTGTCCACCATACCTACCTACTATGTGGTATTTCCTGCCATTCCAAGTAAATACTTCATGTGCTACCTTTAAATAATTCAAAATGCTTCTCAATTTGTGTCAATGTTTTATAGCTCATGAGGAAGTATGTGGTGTTTTATCTTTCAATCTTGTTGGGCAACTTTCACCAATGGACTAGTGGCTTCATCCGCTTATCCAATAATTTTACAAAAAGAGCTGGCAATGGGGTTCCCAGCCCCAATTAATCAAAAATAGACACACCTCCATGGTATGTGAATGATTGGTGGGCACCAGAGGATTCGGTTAGCCATGGCTTGAGAAAGCAAAGGTGGGGAGGAGTGTCATCACTAAATCTATACCTAATAATAAAGAAAATAAGGCTTCTTGTTCGTCCGTCAAAAGTTGCCCCTATTTTTCGCTCAAATTACACCGTATTGCCACCGCCAAGTGAACTTAACGCTTCGTCCGTCCGTCCCGTGGCTAATTAACTGATGGCCCGGCCCAATCTATGCGACAAGCCGGTTCCGCTTCATCTTCTCCAATGCAACGCTTCGCCACCGGATGGGCTTCTCCAATACGAACACTGCTTCGAGCCTCCGACACGGATTATTCTAGATGGCTCGACCAGGCGACTATGGTATTCCCTCATAAAAAGACTTCAGACCCTCGATTCCCTCCATCGCAATCGAAACTCTAGCTCCAAGTACCTCTCATCGCGTCGGAATTTCCAACCAAGATGCCTCGCGCGAAATCGAAATCGAAACCCCAGCTTGAAGTCCCTCCGGTCCTCCCGAACCCCCAGCGCCGGCCCCTGTCTGCAACCACCCCGGGAAGCGTCGGGTCCCTCCGCTCACCAGTTCCCACGACTCTGAGCAGTCGAGCACTCAGCGTCTGAGGACCCCAGATCTTGATCCAAACCTCACGAAACGGCTGCAGGCCGTCCTCGCCGCCGCAATCACCCCGGCCACCGCAGGCTGTAGCAGCGCCGCTACCGCGCCGGAATCCTGCACCTGCCGCCACCCGGCGCGCTTGACACGACCAACCCAGATGTTGGTGGTGCGCGGTAGCTGGCGTACAAGTCACCGACGGCCGCGCTGCTGGAGAAGGAGCTCCCGGTGCAGTCCGATGCCGACGCTTTCGTTCGGATTAGCGGCTTACCGCGGGGGCGTTGAGTTGGGCGGGAGCCGGGCGTCCGTCCCGGAGGAGTACCACGGCGGGGAATCGGGCCAAGGAGGAGCGGTTCCTTTGTTCGGTGAAGGAGCAACCGGCCATGTGCCCCTGTTGCTCTTGGCAGTGGGCCTGCCTGACTGTCTAATTATTCATTTATTTGTCGCCTCCTCGCCCACATAACGCCTTCCGTTGTTATTCATGTATGCATGTGTGGATTTTGTTGGAAGCGAACTAGGTAGCTGCTTGAGGTGATAGTGTAATAATAATATACAAGAAAATCGAATTTGTAATAGCAAAGTTTAATCGATATGCATTTTCGCATGAGGGACACATCCTATTCTGTTTGTTTCCTCATCACATAAATATTTTCCAGCTTGATCTTGTAAGTATTCTGTAACGCTGCAGACTACAGGGACCACACCCAGAAAAAAAATAGAAGAGATGTAAATAAGATGGGAGATAGGAAAAAGGCGTAAATTATTATACTTATTAAATAAAAATATATATCATGCGATGCGTCTCAGAGAGCCTGAATTCAGTTTGTTGTGGTTGATTGTCCGAGCGAATTTGTTTTGGCCCCATTGTTGCACCGCGACTGGTCTTGGTTACTAGATCAGCATCGAAGGATTAGCCTGATGGTTTTGTTTTTAATTAAATACATGGTTGGTTTCGTCTACACTATAAATTATGGAGTATTTTGACATACTAATGATAAAATAGATGTATCTACTAATTGAATATTGTGGAGTGCATTATGTTTGATCGACACCTTTGAATGCAAATGTGTACAGTATGATTTTGGGACCTAAATACAAGGAAGGGCTTGATGAATTTTTCTATCGATGAATTTTGTTCACCTCTTTGTTTCTTTTCGACAAGTTCGAGTTGTCTACAAAATGTTTGCGTTATTTGTAGCACATAAAATATCTACTGCTATTCGAGATGATTTGTACTTTTAATATGCATTATTATACCATCAATAATTAACTTTGTTGGGTTATCTCTCCTCCTCTTGCAAGGAACAAGAAAAAGCAGTATGACTAGATGATAACTGTAGAAGCACTCAGATTGACCCGTAGCAACGCACGGGCATATTTACTAGTAAAACTAAAATAAAATAGACACTCCTTCATGGTATGTGATTGTTGGAAGGCACCCGAGGATTCGGTTAGCCATGGTTTGTGAAAGCAAAGGTTGGAATGAGTGTCACACAAAAATGAAAACATCATGGGAGCCGCTCTTTGAAGGTCTGTCTGGCAAGGGGTTAGAGTGCCCACTACCATTCATTGACAACAACAAACACCTCTCAAAACTTTACTTTTATGCTCTCTATATGATTTCAAAACATGAAAAGCTCTAGCACATGATTTTATCCCTGCTTCCCTCTGCGAAAGGCCATTCTTTTATTTTTATGTTGAGTCAGTTTACCTACTTCCTTCCATCTTAGAAGCAAACACTTGTGCTTATTTGTATTCATCATATTACTTTATGTTGACAATTATCCATGAGATATGTATGTTGAAAGTTGAAAGCAACCGCTGAAACTTATATCTTCCTTTGTGTTGCTTCGATGCCTTTACTTTGAATTTATTGCTTTATGATTTAACTCTTATGCAAGACTTTTGATGCTTGTCTTGAAAGTACTATTCATGAAAAGTTTTGCTATATGTTATCTATTTGTTAGCAACTATAGATCATTGCCTTGAGTCACTTCATTCATCTCATATGCTTTATAATAGTATGATCAAGGTTATGTAAGTAGCATGTCACTACAGAAATTATTCTTTTTATCGTTTACCTACTCGAGGACGAGTAGGAACTATGCTTGGGGATGCTGATACGTCTCCAACGTATCCATAATTTCTGATGTTCCATGCTTGTTTTATGACAATACTTACATGTTTTGCTTGCACTTTATAATGTTTTTATGCGTTTTCCGGAACTAACCTATTAACAAGATGCCGAAGTGCCAGTTCCTGTTTTCTGCTGTTTTTGGTTCCAGAAAGGCTGTTCGGGCAATATTCTCGGAATTCGACGAAACAAAGACCCAAGATCTTATTTTTCCCGGAAGGCTCCAGAACACCGAAGGGGAGTCGGAGGAGGGCCAGGGCCACCACACCATAAGGCGGCGCGGCCAGGCCTGGGCCCGCGCCGGCCTATGGTGAGGAGGCGCCCCCTTGCGCCGCCTCTTCGCCTATTTAACCCCTTTCGACCTAAAAACGCAATACCAATTGACGAAGAAAGACTCCGGGCGCCGCCACATCGCGAAACTCCGTCTCGGGGCCAGAAGTCTCGTTCGGCACTCCGCCGGACGGGGAATTGGAGGAGATCATCGCCATCATCACCACCGACGCCTCTCCATCGACCAGCCATGTTTCCCCCATCCATGTGTGAGTAATTCCCCCGCTGTAGGCTGAAGGGGATGGTAGGGATTGGATGAGATTGGTCATGTAATAGCATAAGATTGTTAGGGCATAGTGCCTAGTGTCCGTAATTGGTACTTTGATGATATTGTTGCAACTTGTTATGCTTAATGCTTGTCACTAGGGCCCGAGTGCCATGATCTCAGATCTGAACATGTTATTGTTTCATCATGATATGCATTGTTTTATGATCTTACCTGCAAGTTGTATACACATGTCGCTGTCCGGAACCAATGGCCCCGAAGTGACAGAAATCGGGACAACCGGAGGGGATGGTAGTGATGTGAGGATCACATGTGTTCACGGAGTGTTAATGCTTTGCTCCGGTACTCTATTAAAAGGAGTACCTTAATATCCAGTAGATTCCCTAGAGGCCCGGCTGCCACCGGCTGGTAGGACAAAAGATGTTGTGCAAGTTTCTCATTGCGAGCACGTACGACTATATATGGAACACATGCCTATTGATTGCTTTGTACTTGGACACCATTTTATTATTATCTGCAAATGCCCTGCTATGATTGTTACATGAGTTTCTCTCATCCATGCAACACCCGTCATCCATCCCTGTGCCTACAGTATTTTAATCCTGCTGTTTACTATAATCACTACTGATGTCTGTGTTACTCTGCTGCTGTTATTTCACTACTGCTACTGTTATAAAACTGTTACTACTGATAAACTCTTGCGAGCAAGTCTGTTTCCAGGTGCAGCTGAATTGACAGCCCCGTTGTTAAGGCTTTCAAGTATTCTTTGTCTCCTCTTGTGTCGAATCAGCAAATTGGGTTTTACTACCCGCGAAGACTATTGCGATCCCCTATACTTGTGGGTTATCAAGCCACCACACAGTAGGGGGCGCGCCTGGCTCCTTGGCCGCGCCGCCCACACGTGTGGGGCCACCAGGGCTCCCCTCTGGTGCCTCTCCGGTGTTCTGGAAGCTTCGTGGAATTATAAGATGCTGGGCGTTGATTTCGTCCAATTCCGAGAATATTTCCTTACTAGGATTTCTGAAACCAAAAACAGCAGAAAACAGGAACTGGCACTTCGGCATCTCGTCAATAGGTTAGTTCCAGAAAATGCATAATAATGACATAAAGTGTGAATAAAACATGTAGGTATTGTCATAAAACAAGCATGGAACATAAGAAATTATCGATACGTTGGAGAAGTATCAGCATCCCCAAGCTTAGTTCCTACTCGTCCTCGAGTAGGTAAACGATAACAAAGATAATTTCTGAAGTGACATGCTACCAACATAATCTTAATCATACTATTGCAAAGTATATGAGATGAATGCAGCGATTCTAAGAAATGGTGAAGACAATAAGTAAACAAATGAACCATATAGAAAAGACTTTTCATGAATAGTACTTTCAAGACAAGCATCAATAAGTCTTGCATAAGAGTTAACTCATAAAGCAATAGATTCTAAATAAAGGCATTGAAGCAACACAAAGGAAGATTAAGTTTCAGCGGTTGCTTTCAACTTTCAACATGCATATCTCATGGATAATTATCAACATAAAGTAAAATAATAAGTGCAATAAGTAAGCATGTAAGAATCAATGCACAGTTGACACAAGCGTTTGCCTCTAAGATGGAAGGAAGTAGGTAAACTGACTCAACATTAAAGTAAAAGAATGAACCTTCGAAGAGGGGAGCATGGATTGCTATATTTGTGCTAGAGCTTTTATTTTGAAAACAAGAAACAATTTTGTCAACGGTAGTAATAAAGCATATGCATTATGTAAATTATATCCTACAAGTTGCAAGCCTCATGCATAGATTACCAATAGTGCCCGCACCTTGTCCTAATTAGCTTGGATTTACATGGATTATCATCGCAATACATATGTTTTAACCAAGTATCACAAAGGGGTACCTCTATGCCGCCTGTACAAAGGTCTAAGAAGAAATCTCGCATTGGATTTCTCGCTTTTGATTATTCTCAACTTAGACATCCATACCGGGAAAACATAGACAACAGATAATGGACTCCTCTTTAATGCATAAGCATTCAACAACAAATAATATTCTCATAAGATATTGAGGATTGTTGTCCAAAACTGAAACTTCCACCATGGATCATGGCTTTAGTTAGCGGCCCAATGTTTTTCTCTAACAATATGCATGCTCAAACCATTCAACTCATGATAAATCACCCTTACTTCAGACAAGACGAACATGCATAGCAACTCACATGATATTCAACAAAGATAGTTGATGGCGTCCCCAGGAATATGGTTATCGCTCAACAAGCAACTTAATAAGAAATAAGATACATAAGTACATATTCAATACCACAGTAGTTTTTAGGCTATTTTTCCCATGAGCTATATATTGCAAAGACAAAGGAATGAAATTTTAAAGGTAGCACTCAAGTAATTTACTTTGGAATGGCAGAGAAATACCATGTAGTAGGTAGGTATGGTGGACACAAATGGCATAATTTTTGGCTCAAGGATTTTGGATGCATGAGAAGTAATCCCTCTCAATACAAGGCTTAGGCTAGCAAGGTTGTTTGAAGCAAACACAAGTATGAACTAGTACAGCAAAACTTACATAAGAACATATTGCAAGCATTATAAGACTCTACATTGTCTTCCTTGTTGTTCAAACACTTTACTAGAAAATATCTAGACCTTAGAGAGACCAATCATGCAAACCAAATTTTAGCAAGCTCTTTGTATTTCTTCACTAATAGGTGCAAGGTATATGATGCAAGAGCTTAAACATAATCTATATAAGCACAACAATTGCCAAGTATCAATTTATTCAAGACATCATACCAATTACCACATGTAGCATTTTCTGTTTCCAACCATATAACAATTAACGAAGCAGTTTCAACCTTCGCCATGAACATTGAAAGCTAAGAACACATGTGTTCATATGAACCAGCGGAGCGTGTCTCTCTCCACACAAGCATGAATTTATTCAAACAAAACAAAAATAAAAACAAACAGACGCTCCAAGTAAAGTACATAAGATGTGACCGAATAAAAATATAGTTTCAAGAGAAGAAACCTGATAAGTTGTTGATGAAGAAGGGGATGCCTTGGGCATCCCCAAGATTAGACACTTGAGTCTTCTTGAAATATTCAGGGATGAACCACGGGGGCATCCCCAAGCTTAGACTTTTCACTCTTCTTGATCATATATCATCCTCCTCTCTTGACCCTTGAAAACTTCCTCCACACCAAACTCAAAACGAACTCATTAGAGGGTTAGTGCATAATCAAAAACTCACATGTTCAGAGGTGACAAAATCATTCTTAACACTTCTGGACATTGCTCAAAGCTACTGGAAGTCAATTGAACAAAGAAATCCATCCAACACAGCAAAAGAAGCAATGCGAAATAAAAGGCAGAATCTGTCAAAACAGAACAGTCCGTAAAGATGAATTTTTTAGAGGCACTGGAATTGCTCAGATGAAAATGCTCAAATTGAATGAAAGTTGCGTAAGGATCACGCTCGTAAATTGGCAGATTTTTCTGAGTTACCTACAGAGAACCATGCCCAAATTCGTGACAGCCAGAAATCTGTTTCTACGCAGTAATCCAAATCTAGTATCAACCTTACTATCAAAGACTTTACTTGGCACAACAATGCAATAAAATAAAGATAAGGAGAGGTTGCTACAGTAGTAACAACTTCCAAGACTGAAATATAAAACAAAAGTGCTGTAATAAAATAAAGTGATTTCTATTTTCATGCCCTCGGTTTCTTAGTTGTGCTCAGTTTTCCCCAGCTCCTTAGTTTTTCCTCAGTTTTCCCCAAGTGCTTGTGTGAAACCCGCAGAAGCAGCTCAGACGGCAGGATTCCCGTTAAGTTGACCGTTCCGTGCTGACGTGTGGGGCCGCGTCGTGTGGGCCCGCGTCGCGTGGGGCTGGTAGAAAGGGACCGCGTGGGACAGGACGAGATAGCGTTTGGTTGCACGTGAGCAGGAGCTGGGTTTTGTCTCTCTCGGCCATTGGCATTTCCCTTTTAAGAGTACCTTTTCTGCCTCCTTCTCTCTGCCTTTTTTCACCTAATTAGTATCAAATCTAGAGAAGCTTGCATTTCTGTCTTTCTTCAATTATTATTTGTGCCTTTTGGCCCTCGTTGTTTGCCCAATATGGCAGCAAATCTAGTAGGGAGCCCAATCTAGTACTCCATCTGGTCCATATGTATGTAGTTAAATCTAGAAGCAAATCTACAGGGAATGTACGATAAATTCACAAGGTCATATAGTAGAATAGGGATAGATAATAGGGATCCCTCCCTAGATAATAAGCTGCATTCAGCAGCCAAACATAGTAGGGTTCGAGGTTCTTCACAGCACCATCATACTAACAACATAACAACGAGGGATCCCTAGCTAACAACAAAGGGATCCCAACAACAAAATGGAGGAGGCAGCAGCAGCACACGTCCAGGACTCCGCCTACCCCATCTGCCTCTGCCTCCACTTGTTGCTCCCCTTGGGAGCCTTGGGCTTGAGCGGAGGCATGCGCCCGGCGGAGATCTCCACCCGCTGGATGCTGCGGAGGTGCATGCCGAGCGCCAAGTGCTTGGCGCGGAAGGAGTGGGGGTTCACCGACGCGCCGACCTTGGGGTTGGTGTTGCCGATGTTCTCGGCATGCGTGAGGAGGCAGTTGAAGTCAGTGCCGCCGAGCCTCCTAGTGCAGAAGGGGCACCTGTAGACACCCTTGGCGACGTCGAGGTAGGAGACGTACTGGCCGACCTGCAGCCTCCGCAGCACCTGGCGAGTCTTGATGTCATGGTGCTCGTCGTCGCTGCCGACGTCGCTGCCAGACAGCTGATCCATATCAAACGGGAACTATTAGTGAATGAGTTGCAACGATGACTAACGTGCATGATAACAAAGTTAGGAAAAACAGAGGCAACCTCAGTTAGAGTGGACACGATTATATGTCTACAGGGACGGTGTAAGCGAACCAAAGCTCATGCACAACAGATTTGTACACAGAAATGGTTCGCTGAACCCTCCCTGTAAAAATCTGTGCCCACCGATTCATCATAGGCAAAGAAACAGATTCCAGATCTGAACTTGAACACATTCCAGATTATTTGCAAAATTAAACGGTTGATATCTTTTGATTCGTGCATAAAATAACTGATTGAGATCCTATGATTACTTGCATAAATTAACCGATTGAGATCCCATTATTACTTGCATAAATTAACCGAACGGCCGAACCCCAAATCTTAAACGAAATCAAGGAGGGATCAAAGCAAAATGGAATAAAATCGGCGCAAATATTAGCCCAATACTCATCCATCCACAGATCCATCTACACCAGCACAAATAGGGTTCAAAAAGGAATGGGGAACAAAAAAGGAAGCAAACCGTAGTTACCTCGTTCCATGGGTCCTCCATGGAGGTGTCGTAGGGGTTCGGGGGCGGGACGTACGGCACCGGCTCGTAGGGGTCATATCCCGGCGGGATCTGACCGCCACCGGCGGCAGCAGCCTCCGATGCACCGGCGGAGGCGGCGGCGACGTCCGTTGAGGGGACGGCGGCGACGTCCGTTGAGGGGACGGCGTCGAAGAGGGAGGCGTCGCGCTTGGAGCCGACGGCGCCGTGGACGATGGGATTGGCATTCTCCTTGTCCATCTCGCCGGCAGAGGAGAGGGAGAGGGAGAGGGTTTTTTGCTTTGGAGAAGATGATGGGACGTGAGAGAGGCGGCGTTGCGTAGGCGAGTGAGAGTGACAGAGATAGTGGGAGGAGGCGTCTATAAAGGCAAGGGGTGGTTAATGCGACCCGCGTCCTACGCGTCCACCGCTGCACGTCTGCACGTCTTGGACTTCTGCAATGCGACACGCGTCCACGATTGCACGTCTTCCATTTCTGCACCGCAACACGCGTCCTCGAGTCTAACCCTGGAAATTTAGATATACTCAGGTATAACCTCGAGTATTATACTAGCATTTTGTGTGTGCTCAGTTTTCCCCTTGAGTGCTAATACTGGCTAGTGCAATATGCTCAGTTTTACCCTCAAGTAGCTGGTCAACAGACAGTCAACAAATGGAATTAACTAGTTAAATGAGTCATTTAATGTGCAAAAAATTCCGAAAAATAGTGGCACATACTCATGGAGTCTTTACCACAAATTGCCAGTTCTCAAAACATAGATAAGTCATAGATAAATCAAGTTTTACCACAAATTGCCACTTCTCAAAGGCCTTCTCAAATCACCTAGTAGCTATGAAGGTGCATGGTTTTCCACAATAAGCCCTTCCCAAAACAGCTTTCCCCAAAACATACTTTGTCTAAATGAGGCCACAATTCTCACACTCATGTATATTTGTATTGCAAATAGTTTGAGGTAGGCCAAGATGGGTTTTATTGTACAAAACACACATTTTCCATTTTTTAAATCTCATATTTGAATCCCTTAGTCTGTTTATTACATAGGTGCCCTTGGTTTCTTGATACTACTCAGTTTTGCCCTCTCCCTCCACAAATTCTCTCACACGTGCAACATTGCCCTGATTGGTCTAGCCCATGTCACGCGGATCATGCCCGCCGACCGTTGATCGTATGATCTAACGGGCAGGATAACCCCTCTCTCTCTCTGTCGGCGGTTACCTTCCACTCTCTAAGTATGCTAAAGGGCGGTTTTCTGTATTCATTTTCACGCGCTAAAAATTATAAACTCTTTTAGGCATTACTTTTCACGCAAAAAATGATAAACCATCACCGATTTGTTGTAGCCATTAATTTTCATGCAAAAAATGATAAACCATCACCGATTTGTTGTAGCCATTAATTTTCACGAAAAAAATGATAAACCATCACCGATTTGTTGTAGCCATTAATTTTCACGAAAAAAATGATAAACCATCACCGATTTGTTGTAGCCATTAATTTTCACGAAAAAATGATAAACCATCACCGATTTGTTGTAGCCATTAATTTTCACGAAAAAAATGATAAACCATCACCGATTTGTTGTAGCCATTAATTTTCATGCAAAAAATGATAAACGAACCAATCTATCTATCTCTGTATTTGAAGTTTGGAAGGGTTCACCATCTAGTTATGTTAACTTTCGAGGTTTTGACCTGAAAACAAATGGGTATTATAAAGGGAAATAAAAGTTCAAAAAAATGTAAAAACGAAACAATCTACCTATCTTTGTATAGAAGATCGTCTGTATGATTTTTGAGGTCATTTAGAGAAGGTAGAAAAAATCCCTTTTGAGAAGGTCGAAAAAACCTAACTTGTTACAAAAGCTGGTTTCAGTGAGACCTAACCAAATTTGGCATACATTATGCCATATCTATAACAACAAGGAATATCTAAAAGGGAAAGTTTCACAAAATTTGAAATTTATGGCGAAAATGATGCCATACATGATGCTGTTTTTCGAGGTTTTGACCTGAAAATCAATTGGTTATTATAAAGGGAAATAAAAAGTTCGAAAAATATAAAAACGAAACAATATATCTATCTATGTATAGAAGATCAGCTGTATGAAATTTGAGGTCATTTAGAGAAGGTAGAATAAATCACCTTGTTAGAAAAGCTGGTTTCAGTGAGACGAAACGACATGCGTTTAAGCAAAGTGATTTTTTCGAACATCTCCAAATGACCCCAAATTTGCCATACATGATGCCATACGTGTAACAACAAGGAACCCTATCTAAAAAGTGTCAAAAAAGTTTGCCCAACCGTATAGCTCTATCAAAAAGAACCTCACCATGGCGCTAGTATAATTTTGGGCTTAGTTACAAACTTTCGTTACCTAACCTTCAACACGAAACTTGTTTCAAATCACTTTTGGCGTACAAGAAACAAATCCCTCCTTGATTCGAGCACCACAGCCTCCAAACTTTGCCGATGCCGATATCGGCATGGTCAGAACGGCTATGCTCGCCGCCACTGCTAGGTCACCGTTGGGATGCACCCTCAATCCCGTCCCCTCATTCGATCACTGACACACCAGAGATACCGCCGAGGCCAATGCCGAACGTACATGCTGATGCCAATGCCGAACATGCATCCACGCCGATGTGGGCACGGCCACGCCGCCCCGCTATGTTGGACGCCACAGACCACCGCGAGGTCTTTCCCTTCGCCACCACACTCTTCTAGCACCCATCTATACACGCCAGAAAGGAGAGACACTAGTTTTCTCTACATTGCTCGCGTTCGTGTCGGACACGGTCAGTCAAAGTTTTGAGGTAGTCGTCGATGTCGTCGACCATTTCTTCTCTTCTTTGCATGGTTAAACGCGTCTAGTTCATATCTATCTAATGCGTCTGGTCTCGCCTCATGCAGTTCTTTGTGGACGTCGATCTCATCTCGGCACCCCGCATGCCACCTCCTCCGTGCCATCGCTGTAGAGCTCCGTTTAAAAATCTATTCCTACCCGTGTATTGCCCCTTGTATCAGCGCCATGGCCCACTTGTCATTCGATATACCGAAGCCCCACTCGTGCGCGTTTTGGTCAGGGATACAGCGATGCTTACGGTCAAACAAAGATGGATGGTCTGACGTGTCTTTGCGGGCTCTACGTGGCCCCACTAGTCAGAAGATAACGGTCAACCGTCGGGCAACCAGCCGTTACAGCACCTGTGATGGTTTTAGACAAGGTCTTGGAGAAAACTGAGGAAAAACAAAGGAGCTGGGGAAACTGAGCACAACTAAGGAACCGGGGGCACGAAAATAGAAATCCCTAAAATAAAACATGGGTTATCTCCCAAGAAGTGCTTTCTTTATAGCCATTAAGATGGGCTTAGTAATTTTAATGATGCACTCGCAAGAAATAGTAGTTGAAGCAAAATAGAGCATCAAAAAGCAAATTCAAAACATATTTAAGTCTAACCCGCTTCCTATGCATAGGAATCTTGTAAATAAACAAATTCATGAAGCATAATGCAACAAGCATAGAAAGATAAGACAAGTGCAGCTTCCAGATTCTCAACATAAAGAGGGGAAACTTAATATTATAAAGATGCATATAACCATGTTTCCCTCTCTCATAATAACTTTCAGTAGTATCATGAGCAAACTCAACAATATAACTATCAAATGAAACATTCTTATCATGAGTCTCATGCATAAAATTATTACTCTCCACATAAGCATAGTCAATTTTATTAATTGTAGTGGGAACAAATTCAACAAAGTAGCTATCATTATTATTCTCATCAAGTGTAGGAGGCATAGTATAATCATAATAAAATTTACTCTCCATAGTAGGCAAAGTATCATCAAAGAAAATTTTCTCCTCAATGCTTGGGGGACTAAAAATATCATGCTCATCAAAACCAGCTTCCCCAAGCTTAGAATTTTCCATATCATTAGCAACAATGGTGTTCAAAGTATTCATACTAATAACATTCCCATTAGCATGCAAATAAGGTTCCATAGGTTTTTTAATTTTTGCAACACACCATTTATGTCTTAACTCAGGAAATAGATTAAAAAGCTCCATGTTGCTTTCCATTATGCCTAACTAGTGAAATAAAAACAAGAAACAAAAAGATGCAATTGCAGGATCTAAAGGAAATAGCTTCGAGCACTTACAACGGTACCAGAAAATAACTTAGTTACCTGGGACCTGAGTGTGAGTGCCTTTTACCTTTCCTCCCCGGCAACGGTGCCAGAAAATAGCTTGATGTCTACTCACGCTTCTTTTCCTGTAGACAGTGTTGGGCCTCCAAGAGCAGAGGTTTGTAGAACAACAGCAAGTTTTCCCTTAAGTGGATCACCCAGGTTTATCGAACTCAGGGAGGAAGAGGTCAAAGATATCCCTCTCATGCAACCCTGCAATCACGATACAAGAAGTCTCTTGTGTCCCCAACACACCTAATACACTTGTCAGATGTATAGGTGCACTAGTTCGGCGAAGAGATAGTGAAATACAAGTGGTATGAATGTATATGAGCAGTAGTAACGGCACCAGAAAATAGCTTGCTGGCGTGCAGTTGATGGTAGTAATATTGCAGGAAGAAAAGATGCAGTAAAACAATAAATAAGCGATGATTGAAGTATTTGGAAACAAGGCCTAGGGATCATACTTTCACTAGTGGACACTCTCAACATTGATCACATAATAAAACCACTCTACACTCTCTTGTTGGACGATGAACACCACTAATTGCGTAGGGCTACAAGAGCACCTCAATGCCGGAGTTAACAAGCTCCACAACATTCGATATTCATATTTAAATAACCTTAGAGTGCATGATAGATCAACACAACTATACCAAGTACTAACATAGCATGCACACTATCACCATCACACTATGAAAGGAGGAATAGATCACATCAATACTATCATAGTAATAGTTAACTTCATAATCTACAAGAGATCACAATCATAAACTACGCCAAGTACTACATGATGCACACACTGTCACCATTACATCATGGAGGAGGAATAGAGTACTTTAATAACATCACTAGAGTAGCACATAGATTAATAGTGATACAAAACTCATATGAATCTCAATCATGTAAGGCAGCTCATGAGATCATTGTATTGAAGTACATAGGAGAGAGATGACCCACATAGCTACCGGTACAGCCCTTAGCCTCGAGGGAGAACTACTCCCTCCTCATGGGAGACAACAGCGGTGATGAAGATGGCGGTGGTGTCGATGGAGATGCCTTCCGGGCACTTCCTCGTCCCGGCAGCGTGCCGAACAGAGAGTTCTGTCCCCCATCTTGGCTTCGCGATGGCGGCGGCTGGAAGGTTTCTCGTACCGTGGCTTATTCGTATCGAAGATTTAGGTCAGGGGGCTTCTTATAGGCGAAGAGGCGGAGTCGGAAGGGGTATGGAGCCACCACACAGTAGGGGGGCGCGCCTGGCTCCTTGGCCGCGCCGCCCACACGTGTGGGGCCACCAGGGCTCCCCTCTGGTGCCTCTCCTGTGTTCCGAAGCTTCGTGGAATTATAAGATGTTGGGCGTTGATTTCGTCCAATTCCGAGAATATTTCCTTACTAGGATTTCTGAAACCAAAAACAGCAGAAAACAGGAACTGGCACTTCGGCATCTCGTCAATAGGTTAGTTCCAGAAAATGCATAATAATGACATAAAGTGTGAATAAAACATGTAGGTATTGTCATAAAACAAGCATGGAACATAAGAAATTATCGATACGTTGGAGACGTATCATTGACACAAGTGTTTGCTTCTAAGATAGAAAGAAGTAGGTAAACCGACTCAACATAAAGTAAAAGAAAGACCCTTCACAGAGGGAAGCAGTGATTAAATCATGTGCTAGAGCTTTTCAAGTTTTGAAATCATATAGAGAGCATAAAAGTAAAGTTTTGAGAGGTGTTTGTTGTTGTCAACGAATGGTAGTGGGCACTCTAACCCCCTCGTCAAACAGACTTTCAAAGAGCGGCTCCCATGAAGGATGTTATCATCCATCTTCTCTTTTGTTTACACATGTACTTTAGTTTTATTTATAGATGACACTCCTCCCAACCTTTTGCTTTCACAAGCCATGGCTAACCAAATCCTCGGGTGCCTTCCAACATTTCACATACCATGGAGGAATGTCTATTTGCAAAATTAAGTTTCTTACTGATGAATCAAGGCAAAACATGTGGAGAGAATTATTAATGAAAGTTAATTAATTGGAGCTGGGAACCCCGTTGCCAGCTCTTTTTGCAAAATTATTGGATAAGCGGATGAAGCCACTAGTCCATTGGTGAAAGTCTGCCCAACAAGATTGAAAGATAAAACACCACATACTTCCTCATGAGCTATAAAACATTGACACAAATAAGAGATAATAACTTTTGAATTGTTTAAAGGTAGCACATGAAGTATTTACTTGGAATGGCAGAAAAATACCACATAGTAGGTAGTTATGGTGGACACACATGGCATAGGTTTTGGCTCAAGGTTTTGGATGCACGAGAAACATTCCCTCTCAGTACAAGGCTTTGGCTAGCAAGGTTGTTTGAAGCAAACACAAGTATGAACCGGTACAGCAAAACTTACATAAGAACATATTGCAAGCATTATAAGAATCTACACTGTCTTCCTTGTTGCTCAAACACTTTTAACAGAAAATATCTAGACTTTAGATAGACCAATCATGCAAACCAAATTTCAACAAGCTCTACGGTAGTTCTCCACTAATCGGTTTAAACTACATGATGCAAGAGCTTAAACATGTTCTACTTGAGAGCTCAAAACAATTGACAAATATCAAATTATTCAAAACAATATACCAATTACCACATGAAGCATTTTCTGTTTCCAACCAAATAGCAATAAATGCAGCAACTTTCAACTTTTGCCATGAACATTAAAAGTAAAACGAAGAACACAAGTGTTCAAATGAAAAAGCGGAGCGTGTCTCTCTTCCACACAAGTATGATAGGATGAACTTATTTAGAGAACTAAGATAACAAAACGAAAATAAAAGCACACAGACGCTCCAAGTAAAGCACATAAGATGTGACCGAATAAAAATATAGTTTCACTAGAGGTGACCTGATAAGTTGTTGATGAAGAAGAGGATGCCTTGGGCATCCCCAAGCTTAGATGCTTGAGTCTTCTATAAATATGCAAGGATGAACCACGGGGGCATCCACAAGCTTCGAGTTTTCACTCTCCTTGATCATATTGTATCATCCTCCTCTCTTGATCCTTGAAAACTTCCTTCACACCAAACTCAAAACAATCTCATTAGAGGGTTAGTGCATAATCAAAAATTCACATGTTCAGCAAGGACACAATCATTCCCAAAACTTTTGGATATTACCCAAGGATACTGAAATTTAATGGAGCAAAGAAATCCACTCAAACACAGTAAAAGAGGCAATGTGAAATAAAAGGCAGAATCTGTCAAAACAGAACAGTCCATAAAGACGAATTTTTCGAGGCACTTAACATGCTCAGATGAAGAAGCTCAAATTGAATGAAAGTTGCGTACATATCTGAGGATTACTTATGAATTTTTACAGAATTTTTAGATTCTCCTACAGAGAGAACATCTCAAATTCGTGACAGCAAAAAATTTGTTTCTGCGCAGAAATCCAAATCTAGTATCAACTCTCTATCAAAGACTTTACTTGGCACAACAATGCAATAAAATAAAGATAAGGAGAGGTTGATACAGTAGTAACAACTTCCAAGACACATCAAAATAGTAGCAAAATAAAAACATGGGTTATCTCCCAAGAAGTGCTTTCTTTATAGCCATTAAGATGGGCTCAACAATTTTAATGATGCTCTCGCAAGAAATAAGAGTTGAAGCAAAAGAGAGCATCAAAAAGCAAATTCGAAACACATTTAAGTCTAACCCGCTTCCTATGCATAGGAATCTTGTAGAAAAATAAATTCATGAAGAACAAAGTGACAAGCATAGGAAGATAAAACACGAGTAACTTCAAGATTCTCAACATAAAGAGGGGAAACTTAATATTATTAAGATGCATATAACCATGTTTCCCTCTCTCATAATAACTTTCAGTAGCATCATGAACAAACTCAACAATATAACTAACACATAAAGCATTCTTATTCACATGCATAAAAGTATCATTACTCTCCACATAAGCAATTTTATTAGTAATAGTGGGAGTAAAACTATCACAACCATCATTGTAATCATCATAAATTGCAGGCATGGTATAATCATAATAAACTTTATCCTCCATAGTAGGTGGCACCAAAATACCACTATCATTATAATCATCATAAATGGGAGGCAAAGTATCATCAAAGTAAATTTTCTCCTCCATTCTTGGGGGACTAAAAATATCACAACCAACTTCCCCAATCTTAAATCCTTCCATAGCATTAGCAATAATAGTGTTCAAAGAGTTCATGCTAATAACATTGCTACAATTATTTTGCAAACAAAGTTCCATGGGTTTTTTAATTTTCTCTTCAAACACCTCATGTCCTAACTCAAGATAAATTTCATAAAGATCTCTAATTTTGTTGTTGTTTTCCATTAAGCCTAACTAGTGAAAATAGAAACAAGAAACAAAAAGATGCAATTGCAGAATCTAAAGGAAATAACTTCGAGCACTCACACACCAGCAACAGTGCTAGGAAATAGCTTAGTAGTCGGAGGATGTAAATACCTTTTACCTTCCCCGCAACGGCGCCGAAAATAGCTTGATGTCTACGCACGCTTCTATTCCTGTAGACAGTGTTGGGCCTCTAAGAGCAGAGGTTTGTAGAACAGCAACAAGTTTCCCTTAAGTGGATCACCCAAGGTTTATCGAACTCAGGGAGGTAGAGGTCAAAGATATCCCTCTCAAGCAACCATGCAATTAAGATACAAGAAGTCTCTTGTGTCCCCAACACACCTAATACACTTGTCAGATGTATAGGTGCACTAGTTCGGCGAAGAGATAGTGAAATACAAGTAATATGGATGATTGTAAGTAGTAATTGCAATCTGAAATAAAGATAGCAGCAAGCAAACATGTAGCAAAACTTGTTGGAAATGGTGTTTCAATGCTTAGAAATAAGGCCTAGGGATCGTACTTTCACTAGTGGACACTCTCAACAATGATCACATAATTGAATAAATAAATGCTACTCTCTAACACTCTCTTGTTGGATAACAAACACCATTCATTGTGTAGGGCTACAAAAGCACACCTCAAGCCGGAGTAAACAAGCTCCACAACTTCATAAAGGAATCACACAAGATGCGCACACTGTCACCATCACACCGTGGAGAGTGAATCCGGAGTCCATATTAAAGTAACCTCTAGAGTGCATAATAGACCGTTGCAATTTAGACCGAGTACTAACATAGCATACACACTGTCACCAATAGATATGAAAGGGGGAATAGATCACATCAATACTATCATAGTAATAGTTAACTTCATAATCTACAAGAGATTACAATCATAACCTACGCCAAGTACTACATGATGCACACACTGTCAACTTTACATCATGGAGGAGGAATAGACTACTTTAATAACATCACTAGAGTAGCACATAGATTAATAGTGATACAAAGCTCATGATCACATAAAGATCACACCATGGGAGAGAGAGATGAGCCACATAGCTACCGGTAGAGCCCTCAGCCTCGGGGAGAACTACTCCCTCCTCATCATGGGAGTCAGCTGCGGCGATGAAGATGGCGGTGGTGTCGATGGAGATGGTTTCCGGGGGCAATTCCCCGTCCCGGCGGTGTGCCGGAACAGAGATTCTGTCCCCCGAAACTTTTCTTCGCGATGGCGGCGGCTACGGAACTCTTCGTGGAATATCGTCGACTCTGTTAGGGTTTTCAGAGACGGAGGAATATATAGGCGAAGGGGCGATGTCGGTGGAGTCCCGAGGGGCCCACCCCATATGGCGGCGCGGCCAGGGGTGGGGCCGCTGACGTGGGCATTACCCTTCGGGTAACCGACATTGCCCTATCCTGTATTGACTAATTGGAGGCCCATGAAGGCACCTGGAGGCAAGATGGGCCACCTGGGCGGCGCACCAGAGGAATCCTTGACGGGCAAGACAAGGAAGCAACCGAACAAGGAAAGATTAGATTCAAAACTGCTGTAAACCTAGTCATACTCGGTTAGATCTCTTGAGACCTGGCCTCCTATATAAAGGCCAGGAGAGGGGCTGCCGAGGGACACAATCAATCTTAGCAGCCTTAGCTACCAAAAAGTCTAGAGCTAGGTGACCGTAGCACGCTTGGCCCCAAGTGGAAGAAGATGCGTGATGCGAAGTTTCCCTCGCAAGAAACCAAGGTTTATCGAACCAGGAGTCAAGAAGCACGTTGAAGGTTGATGTCGGCGGAGTGTAGTGCGGCGCAACACCAGGGATTCCGGCGCCAACGTGGAACCTGCACAACACAACCAAATTACTTTGCCCCAACGTGACAGTGAGGTTGTCAATCTCACCGGCTTGCTGTAACAAAGGATTAGATGTATAGTGTGGATGATGATGTTTGCAGAAAACAGTAGAACGAGTATTGCAGTAGATTGTATTTGATGTAAAGAATGGACCGGGGTCCACAGTTCACTAGTGGTGTCTCTCCGTAAGATAAATAGCATGTTGGGTGAACAAATTACAGTTGGGCAATTGACAAATAAAGATGGCATGACAATGCACATATATGTTATGATGAGTAGTGTGAAGTTCAATTGGGCATTACGACAAAGAACATAGACCGCTATCCAGCATGCATCTATGCCTAAAAAGCCCACCTTCAGGTTATCATCCGAACCCCTTCCAATATTAAGTTGCAAACACAGACAATTGCATTAAGTATGGTGCGTAATGTAATCAACACATACATCCTTAGACATAGCATTGATGTTTTATCCCTAGTGGCAACAGCACATCCACAACCTTAGAACTTTCTGTCACTGTCCCAGATTTAATGGAGGCATGAACCCACTATCGAGCATAAATACTCCCTCTTGGAGTAACAAGTATCAACTTGGCCAGAGCCTCTACTAATAACGGAGAGCATGCACGATCATAAACAACACATAGATGATAGATTGATAATCAACATAACATAGCATTCCATATTCATCGGATCCCAACAAACGCAACATGTAGCATTACAAATAGATGATCTTGATCATGTTAGGCAGCTCACAAGATCTAACAATGATAGCACAATTAGGAGAAGACGACCATCTAGCTACTGCTATGGACCCATAGTCCAGGGGTGAACTACTCACACATCACTCCGGAGGCGACCATGGCGGTGAAGAGTCCTCCGGGAGATGATTCCCCTCTCCGGGTGCCGGAGGCAACCTCCTGAATCCCCGAGATGGGATTGGCGGCGGCGGCGTCTATGGAAGGTTTTCCGTATCGTGGCTCTCGGTACTGGAGTTATTATCGATGAAGGCTTATGTAGGCGGAAGGGTAGGTCAGGGGGCGACGCGAGGGGCCCACACAACAGGCCGCCTCGTCACCCCACTTTGTTTCCCTTTCGGACTTCTGGAAGCTTCGTGGAAAAATAAGATCCTGGGCATTGATTTCGTCCAATTCCGAGAATATTTCCTTACTAGGATTTCTAAAACCAGAAATAGCAGAAAACAGCAACTGGCTCTTCGGCATCTTGTTAATAGGTTAGTGCCGAAAAATGCATAAATATGACATAAAGTATGTATAAAACATGTAGGTATTGTCATAAAACAAGCATGGAACATAAGAAATTATCGATACGTTGGAGACATATCAGCTTCCCCAAGCTTAGTTCCTACTCGTCCCCGAGTAGGTAAACGATAACAAAGATAATTTCTGAAGTTACATGCTATCATATTCTTGATCAATACTATTGTAAAGCACATGAGCTGAGATCAAATCATTCAAAGCAAATATCTATGCTGATATAAGAGATGATAATGCAAGAGTTAAACAAGCTAGAAGTTTTCATGAACTATTGCTTTAAAGACATGAAACCGTACAAAGTTCATTAAGGATGTGTTAAGTATTCAGCGTAGAAGTTCTATCCTTCATTCCAAGCATCAAGTAAATTTTCACAACATAAGAAGGATTCAGTCAAGTAAACATAAACATGAACGTCATGAATCAACTGTTTCGAAGTCTACTCAACCGGTGAGCGCAAGCATTTGGTATTAGCACCAGGATGTTATGGCATAAAGAACGTTAATGGGGGTTTGGAAGGCCAAATGGAAGAAAGTCTTACAAAGCTATAAGTGATCATTAGACAAGAGGAAGCCTTATGATCGAAGCTATGCAAGGAGTAGTGATTGCCATGCAACGGATGCACATAGAGCTATATGTGTATGAAAGCTCTCCAATGGAACTAGTGGGGGTGCATCCAACTTGGTTGCTCACGAAGACCTAGAGCACTTTTGAGGAGGCTCATCATTGGAATATACAACCCAAGTTCTATAGTGTAAATTCCCCACATAGTTATACTAGTAAAACATGAAAACTCTCTCATATGGAGTATAGGTGCTAAACATGAGCACAAATGATGACTATGAATACTGCAGGTGCTAAAACATGAGCACAAGTGTGGATAAAAGATAGTAATGCTGCCCCCTTTTTCTTTCTCTTCTTTTTTTTCTTCTTTTTTCTTTCTTTCTATTATTTTTCTTTATTTTCTTTTTCTCTTTTTGATGGCCTCCATGGCTCTTTTCACTTTTAGGGGCAACATCCTAATATGACAACACACTTTTTGGTACAAATAACTCATAATGAATGAAACATGATGTATGAAACTGTATGCCTCTGCCAGTGTAGCAGGATGTGCAATGATCTAGCGTAACATGGGTAAACCACACATCAGCTGTATATGATCATGCAAAGCAATATATAAATAATAAATGACAACATGTAATGTAAAATGGAAGTTGCATGGCAATATATCTCGGAACAGCTATGGAAATGCTGTGGTAGGTAGGTATGGTGGCTGTTTTGAGGAAGATGTATGGCTTATGTGTAGGAGGACAAGAGAAAGTCCTCCCACGGGTTTGGATGTACTGGCGAAGTATGCACAATTCTCAATGTGAGCAAAAGGCAATGCACAGTACCGAAGAGGCTAGCAAATTTGGATGGTGGAAGTGCCAAAAACCGTAGCTTAACATTAGTCAAAAAGAACTCACAAGCTTATTGCAAACATCTAGCAGGTTCAACATTAAGAACATGATTAAAATTTACTCCAAGGAGGCCGTTCACGGTGGCACAAGTACCCCGCTAGCTCCCTCGACCTTCAGCACAACTTAGTTATTACGATGAACTCTCAGACATGGAAAGCTATCAAGTCCAACTACACCTTCAACTATTTAAATAGAGTTTGTAGTACGGCACAAGCTTAAAGACAACAATCCACTACTAATTTTAACTTATTTATCCAGCAAGCCTCACCATCTAAATACCTCAAAAATTTTGCAAGGAATCAAATCATCAAAGCTCAATGATCTACAAGTATTTTATTATACACTACCACATGCAACATTTCCTGTTTCCAACCATACAATAATTAACGAAGCAGTTTCAACCTTCGCCATGAACATTATGAGTAAAGCCAAGAACATATGTGTTCATATGCAACAGCGGAGCGTGTCTCTCTCCCACACAATGAATGCTAGGATCCAATTTTATTCAAACAAAACAAAACAAAAACATAAAGACGCTCCAAGTAAAGCACATAAGATGTGATGGAATAAAAATATAGTTTCACTAGAGGAACCTGATAATGTTGTCGATGAAGAAGGGGATGCCTTGGGCATCCCCAAGCTTAGATGCTTGAGTCTTCTTGAAATATGCAGGGATGAACCACTGGGGCATCCCCAAGCTTAGAGCTTTCACTCTCCTTGATCATATTGTATCATCCTCCTCTCTTGATCCTTGAAAACTTCCTCCACACCAAACTCAAAACAACTCATTAGAGGGTTAGTGACAAGGGATTAACTTGTCAATGCCTACGGGTTGTAGACTAGGGTTTAGTTGGAAGTAGAGGGCAAGTAGATCTCGAAGGTTTCAGCCGAAAAGTACTCGACGATTATGAAAACTAGGGTTTGAGAGACAATGATTCGATGCTTTCTTTGTCCCTCGACTCCCCCTTATATAGGAGGTGGAGCCGAGGGATTCGTGTTGTACAAGTTACATAGTCCGAGACGATTTACAACTCATCCCGCAAGATTACAAACATCATCTCTAATACAATTCTAACTTTCCTTAATATCAACTTGGGCTTCCGAATCTTCTTATTCTTCGAGTCGTGGGCCTTCAGTAAACCCCGGGTACTATCTTCGGCAGGCCCATTTGGGATGCCTATGTCAGTAGCCCCCGAGATTTTGCTTGAATCGTAGAATCAGGGAAAATCTCCACTGTTTATTTTTACTCGACAACTTAAAACTTCTCTATATTTCTTCATATGAATTTCTATATTGTACAGGGATAATGGTAGTTGGGGCTAGTTCATCTGATGGATCAGGTACTAGTTAACTTCTCTAGTGGCAATCCGCAAAAACCTACTTCAAGACCACGTCCCTGGACATGATCTCGGGATACTGGTGTAAACTTCGACAGGTGCCGCTTAAGGTCTTACCATTCTGTCGAGTCCCAGTCATATTTATCGGGTACCTAACGCGTCCGTTAGGATTTTTCTTCGTATCTGTTGATACGGATAAAAGTAGCAAACCGACGTCAGAGACGGCGCCATGCCACACAGAACGGATCTGGGGTCTTACCTTCGCAAAGTTTTGCGGCATTCAGAAATTGTTCGCAACTTTGGCGTTCTGAGAATATATTGTCGAGTGCTTATTCGACTGTTGGAATGGCACATTTTATTGAGTCAACGGATGACTTATATTGCTCTCCCGATGGGAGTATATGTAGAGTTACTTATAACTCGAAATATACTCTCTTGTTCTTCTATCTTTCGTCTTCTCCCCTTTTTTTACAATTTCATCGGGCACGCGAACAGCGTTCCCGATGGGAGTAGCCCCGAGGCTACAGCCAAGGACTTGTGCTTGGGTGTAGGCTCCACGCCTTATGCCGCTATATTTTCTTTCTCTCCCGAAATTTTCAAATCTCTCGGGTGCGCGAACAGCGCTCCCGATGGGAGTAGCCCCCGAGGCTATGAGCAAATATTTGTATTTGATCATAGGCTCACGCCATTTCTATTTTGTCTTTCTCGAACTTTTCATTTTTCCAAAGTAGCCCCCGAGCATTTGATCAAAAACTTGTATTTGATCAAAGGCTCTCCAATATTTTTTGTTGTCGCCTTTTTTATGAAGCTGTTAAGTCGAATTTTTCTCCTGCTAAAGTGACGTTATTGCTGACGATAGCCACGATTGCAATTTCCTGAAATCGCGAGAAGTCCTCTCCCGCTGCCTTGCGGGCCCAAATTACGCATTATATTGACACGTCGTGCAAGTGGGGGACACACGTCCTCCGCTTTTCCTGGCGCACGCACTGTAACTCCTCCAGGGTTAAATTACTTTTTTACCCCTCTTCCACGTGGTCATCATCTGCCGCACACTTTTTCCATCCAACGGTACGCCGCTTCGCCGCACCTCTATATAAGATCCCCTTCTTCTTCCTCGAGCACCTCCGCTCGCGCCGTTCTCCTGCTCTCCTCTGCAAAAACTCCTCTTGCGCCCCACAGTTCCCTGAGCTCATCTTCTCCCAAGCTGCATTCCTGCGCCATTGTTAATGCCACCGCGTAGATTGACCAGACACAGCACGCCAGAATCGACGATGGCTTCCGTGGATCTGGGAAGCGCCGAGTGGGAGAGATCCAAAATCTCCACCCAAGACATCAACCTCCTGAAGAAACTGGGGATCAGCAAGAAGCCCAAGGCGCTGTGCTTCCCCAGCGAAGAAAGCTACCCAACCCCTCCAATGGAGTATCGGGTTAGTTTTGTCGACCATCTCATCCGCGGCCTTTCTGCCCCCATTCACCCTTTCCTTCGAGGATTGCTTTTTGTTTACGGTCTGCAACTTCATCACCTCACGCCCAATTCTATCCTCGACATTTCTATTTTCATCACCCTCTGCGAAGCCTTCCTTGGCGTCCAGCCTAACTGGGCGCTATGGAAGTGCATTTTCTTTTGTCGCCTTAATGGCTCTCCCAATGTCGCCTATAATATAGGCGGCGTTGTTATCTACATTCGCCCCGATGTCGAGTATTTCGACGTCAAATTCCCCGACTCAGTTCAAGGGTGGCGCAAGAAGTGGTTGTACATCCGTGAGGAGAACCATGGATGTGCTGAAGACAATATTCCTCCTTTTGACGGTGCCGAGAAAATCTACCGCCGCCGCTCCTGGGATGCAGAGGCTACCGAGGAAGAAAAAATGTCGACGGAGGCATTGATGACTCGCATCCACGAGTTGCAAAACACTCGCGGCAAAGAGCTATCAGGTATCCAAATCACGGCGTATTTCCTTAGAATCAGAGTGCAGCCTCTTCAGGCTCGCAAATACCCTCTCTGGAAGTATGCTGGCGACAAGGATGCGGATCGGTTGTCGGTGGATTTAGAGGTCAAGGACTTAGAGAAACTTGTCCGGAAAATCTCCTCCCTCAGCAAGAAAGATCCTGTCCCTTCTTCTTGTCGCATAAAACCATATAGCGCCACCAATGCGCTTCCCAAGGTAACCTTTGTCGACTAATTTGTTCTTGTTTTGCCATCCTTTACGTAACTCTTTTATTGACACCTCCCCTTGTTTTTGTATAGAACCATCCAAATCTTGTCTCGCTTCCTCCCCTACCTGAAGGTGGAGAAGTCGAAGAACGAGCTGTTGTCACGGATGACAACCAAGATGCCCCTTCTTTTGATAATGAACCCGCAGGTTCTCGAAATTCTGCGGGATCTTCTGAAAAGGAGGCTGCCTCTGAGGCTACTACATCGGCACAGTCTCCTCCTCCCGCTGTTTCTCCAAAGAACAAAAGGAAAAGGGCTGAAGTCGAAGACTCCGGCACCTCCAAAGCCGAAGAAGCTGCTCCTTCACGTCAGAAGGCAGCTTTTGACCCATACCTTGAAGCCCTCGTCAGCTCGTAAGTCATCTTTTATTTCTCCTTTTCTTGCTATTCGAAGATTTTTGTCTATCTTGCTTTTTTATGCTGCCCCCATTTAATCGTAATGGTGACGAGGAAGAAATGCCAGCTACTGATGCGACTGCTCGAATGAGTACGTCGCATACTCTAGTTGTTTCCGAGGTGCAAGTTGAAGGAGAAGAATCTTCGCCTCCTCAACAAAACATCGACGCTCCTACTCCTCCTGCAAGCCCTCTTGTCCCTTCACCGAAAAGGACAAGGGTTGAAACAATCACGGAGCCTACCCTACAATTGGGTAGCTCCTCGAGTCCTCTTTTGGATGATGTAAGTCCTTAATTTCTTTTTGTCATTGTCTATATTTTCTCTGTTTGCTTCTTTGTGCCATCATGTTTTTTCTCATACTGACGCTTTCTTTCTTTATCCTTCTTTGACAGCCCATGATCAAAGAACTTATTCGCATCGGTGCCCAATTCATTGGGTATCACGAGTATGCCAGCAAGACCGAAGGTAATGACTCCCTGCTTGCCTTTGTTCATGACTTCTTGCTCCTGTTTTATCGCAATTTTGACTATTTTTGACTATTTTGGCAGAAAAACTTGCGGAGGCCAACAAACTTGCCGACACGCTTGCTCAGAAATTAGAGCAAAGTGAGGTGGCTCGCAAGAAGGCCGAATCTGATGCTGGCAAAGCTAGGGCAGAGGCTGATAAAGCCAAGGCAGAAGCTGCTGGTGTCGAAGATCTTGAGAAGAGACTTCATGATGCCGAAACTTCCTTGAGCGAGCATAAAGCCGCGCAGGCTGCTCGTGAAAAAGCGATCCTCAAGCGCTTGAACTCGCAGAATCGGCGCTTTGTCAGTAAGTTTTTCGATCTATTCTGTCTTCTTTAGACTTGCTTTTCTTTACTTGCTTGTCGACCAACATATATTTTCTTTGACAGATAAAACAAACCAACAATTTGAACTTGAAGATCCCGACAACGATCCTCTTCTCGACGCACTCTCTGTCCTTGAGTTTCATGGAACAGAAACTCGTGAAGGCATTGAACAGGCCGAAGCAGGATTGTCGCGGCTATTCCCTTACTTCTTCCCGAAGAAAAAGGAACCCGCGACTTTCCTTGCTCTTGCCAAGGACTTCAATCCACCAGAAGATCTTGGACTGAAGATGCGCCAAGAAAATATGAAGATTGCTGTCGAAAGCACTGTCGCCTTGGTTGCTGACAGCCAGCAAACCATCGACTGGACTAAAGTGGGCGACACACAAGAGATGGAGACCACGAAGTGGCGATCACTGATCAAGGCTGCGAAGCCCAACACGAAGAAAATCCTTGCCTATCTTGGAATCAAGCCAACTTCAACTCCTAGCTCGTCGAAGCCGGAGGTCTAGTTGAATGCCCTGTCTTTTTCTTTCTTTATTTTTACTGTTTCTTTAGATATTGTCGCCATAGTAGCTTTGGCAACAATTGTTTTAGCAGTCCTTTTGAAGAACTCCTCCTGTAATATCCGTGTAAATTTCCTGAAGATCAATGGAATTCTATCTTGCGTGATCGTTTGATGTTGAAATTTTCTTTTCCAGTTGATATTTGATAACTACTCTGCGAATCCTCATCCTGCCGATACTTCTCCTGCTTCCTCCTTCTCGAAGAAAACACTCATCGAGGATAACCTTATCGAAAGTTCTTCGGGTAAGCACTTCTCGCAAGATTTGCAAGAACTTCGCCAACAACTTCAATCCATGAAAAAACAAACTCTGGCGATGATGGAGCAATCTCGAAGATCTTCAGAGAGAGAAAAACTTGCTCTTCAACAGGCTCAAGATGCTATGGCTGCAAAGGATGTCGCGGTTGCTGAGGCTACCGAAGCTTCTTCTCGAGAAAATTATATGCTTCAGCTAATGAGTGACACCAGCCTGGACATGACAGGTATGTTTCCTGCATAACCATACTTGATGTTATTTTTGCTATTTTCCCTTAATAATTTCTTTGTACCAGGCTCATTTTTGGATACTGCTGCCGAGGATCAACGCGTTGAGGCTCGAGCCAATGTCCTACTCAGACTTGCTGCGCAACATGGTTCTAACTTTTGGGTTACCCCTGAGCGTACCCGCCAAATTGTCAGATTCCAAGATCGCGCGGCTCAGGTCCGTGATTTCCTCGACTTCTATACGAAGACCTTATTTTTAGTTTATGGAACCATGTTCCCGCGCAACAAGATGCCAGAAACTCTTCCTACTTTGATGGAGAAATTTCGAGATGCTTCTCGAATCCATGGTTTCGTGCGAGCTCAACTCTCTGCTGGCGCAAGATTTGCTATGATGATGATAAAGATTTGCTATCCAAAATTGCCCATGAATCAAATTGTTTCCAAGTGCCTGGCCAAGATGTCAAAAAAGAAGAGAAACATGGGCAAAATTGATGATCTTGTGACTCCTATAGCAGAAGATATGATGGATGAACTTCTTCGGATGGATGCTGAGTTCTTCGTGAAGGGTAGCTATGCCGAGCATAGTACTCGTGTTTCCAATGAGCGAATAACCATAGACCATGTGCTAGGTATCCGCTGAGGGTTTTTTCCTTTTTCTTGCTGTAGTTTCACCATTGATATGTCTTTGTGTATTTGTAAACATGATCTATATTGTAAAGCTGTCAACTCTGTAAATATGTATTGTTTCTATTTTTGATCGTCAAGCCCCCGAGCCTTTGGCTGGAGTTCTATATTTTTGTTGCAAAGTTTTCAAACCAAAACAATAGAATTTTGACGAGTATACTATATTTATAGGTGTTAGCCCCTGATTTTCTATTTGGCGAGGTATTTTTGTACCAAGGCGAAATATTTTTGTAAGTCTAGTTCATCTATATTGTGTATATTTTGTAACTTTAAAGGCATTTAGCCCCCGAGCATGTCGAAGAACAAGAAGTATATCTCCACTATCTTTATTATATTGCAGCACCGCGAGCCCGCCTCATTAAAAACCTTTCCAGCCCCACTCGGTGCCCTGAAAAGGAAAAGAGTGCGTCTGAAAACTCGCGGGCGTTTCAGTACATTGTATTTTTACAGAGGAGGACTATATTTCGACTCTAAGCATAGAACCGCCTGAGCTGCGCCACGTTCCAGGGGTTTTTCTCGGGAACCCCTGTCTTCTTATCCTTGATCCTGTATGCTCCTCCGTCGATTACTTCCGTGACGACGTAAGGGCCCAACCATGGTGACTCGAGCTTTTCAGTACTTTGCTGGTTGAGCCGTAGGACCAAATCACCGACCTGGAAAGATCTTGGCCGCAATCGTCGACTGTGGTAGTTTTTTAGGTCCTGCTGGTACTTGGTGACTCGTGATAGTACTTCATCTCGAGCTTCATCGAGTGCATCTACATCGTCCTCCCGAGCTTTTCTTGAGGTTTCCTCGTCATACTCTGTCACTCTTGGGGAGTCATGCTCTATTTCAATTGGTAGTACCGCCTCAGCTCCGTGGACGAGAAAAAACGGAGTTTCTTGTGTCGCCGTGTTTGGTGTTGTTCGGATGCTCCACAAAACACTTGGCAATTGTTCTGGCCAGGTATGTCGAGCCTTTTCAAGCGATCCTAGCAGACGCTTTTTAATGCCGTTGCAGATGATACCATTGGCTTTCTCGACTTGGCCGTTGGTTTGCGGGTAACTACGCGAAGTGCAATTTGATGCCTACTTCTGCGCAGTATGCCTTGAACTCCTTAGCTGTAAAGTTACTGCGTTGTCTGTGACGATGCTATGAGGTACTCCAAACCGAAAAACGAGGCCCTTCACAAACTTTATTGCCGACGCTGCGTCTGGTGAGTTTATTGGCTTCGCTTCTACCCACTTGGTGAATTTGTCGACAGCAACCAACATGTACTCATATCCTCCTGGCGAAGCCTTGTGCAATTTTCCAACCATATCGAGTCCCCATTGGGAAAAGGGCCAAGACAATGGTATTGGCATCAGCTCTGCTGCCGGAGAGTGCGGTTTTGCGGCGAATCTTTGGCACGCGTCGCAGGTTCGTACTATCTCTTTTGCATCCTCGATTGCTGTCAACCAGTAAAATCCTGCCCGAAAAACTTTGGCGGCAATAGCTCGACTGCTCGCGTGGTGACCACATATTCCTTCGTGCACGTCCTTTAGGATGATTATTCCTTCTTCGGTTGTAACGCACCTCTACAGCACGCCCGAAATACTTCGTTTGTATAACTCCCCCTTGACCACCGTGAAGGCTTTGGATCGTCGAATAACTCGCCTTGCTTCGACTGGATCGTCGGGTATTTCTTTCCTTAGGATATACGATATGTACGCTTGCATCCATGGAATTTCTACCATCATCACCAGTTCTTGGTCCTCTTCTTCATCTGGAGCTTCTTTGAGGGGCGCCGAAGTTTTCTCCTCCTTTTTCTTCAGCGCCTTCTTTGGCTTTGTGGATCGCTCCGCTATCTCTTCCCAAAATACACCTGGCGGGATTGGAAGGCATTGCGACCCGATGTTTGCGAGAACGTCAGCTTCATCATTGCTCAACCTGCTGATGTGGTTTACTTCGCATCCATCAAACAGCTTCTCAAGCTCGTTGTACACCTCCTTATATGCTATCATGCTGTCATTGACTGCATCACATTGGTTCATAACCTGCTGAGCTACCAACTGTGAGTCACCAAAGATTTTTAGTCGAGTTGCGCCGCAAGCTTTCGCCATCTTCATCCCGTGTATGAGAGCCTCATATTCTGCTTCATTGTTAGATGCATTTGGGAACGTCATCCGTAGGACATACTTCAATTTGTCGCCTTCAGGTGATATGAGTATTACCCCTGCGCCAGCTCCTTCTACTCTCTTGGATCCATCGAAGTTCATGGTCCAAGTTCTCGACAAATCTGGGGGTCCTGTGTTTTGCAGCTCCATCCACTCTGCAATAAAATCTGGCAGAACTTGCGACTTGATTGCCTTTCTTTTTTCATACGTGATGTCCCGAGGGGAAAGTTCTATTCCCCAAAGGGAGACACGCCCTGTAGCTTCTGGATTGTTCAGTATATTTGAAAGAGGTGCTTCATTGACCACTATTATCGGGTGTGCCGAAAAATAATGGCGCAACTTTCTTGCTGTTGTAATCACTCCATATGCTAGCTTCTGGTACTGCGGGTACCGCTGTTTAGAAGGCGATAAAACTTCACTGATGAAATATACCGGCCTTTGTACTCCATGGAGTTTTCCTTCTTCCTCTCTTTCTATGACTAGCACCGTGCTAACCACCTGAGGTGTGGCTGCGATGTATAGCAAGAGAGGTTCTTTCTCTTTTGGCGCCACCAAGATTGGTGGTGTCGAGATTGTGCGTTTCAAATCCTCGAAGGCTCTATCGGCTTCTTCGTTCCACTGGAATTTCTCTCCTTGCTTTATTAAAGCGTAGAATGGTAACGCTTTTTCTCCCAGCCTGGCTACGAATCTGCTTAAAGCTGCAACTCGCCCAGTTAGCTGCTGTATTTCTTTTAACTTTGTTGGCTTCCTCATTGTTACGATAGCTTGTATTTTATCGGGATTTGCTTCAATCCCTCTTGCTGAAACTAAAAACCCAAGAAGTTCTCCAGCTGGGACGCCGAAGGAACACTTCGTCGGGTTCAGCTTGAGGCAGAATTTGTCGAGGTTGTCGAAAGTTTCCTTCAGATCCTCGATTAGCGTCGTCCCCTTCTTTGATGTTATGACGACATCGTCGATGTATACTTGTACGTTTTTTCCAATCTGTGTCGCCAAATACTTCTGCATCATCCTCTGGTATGTTGCTCCCGCGTTTTTCAAACCGAAAGGCATTGTTCTGTAGCAAAACACGCCGTACGGTGTGACGAACGCTGTTTTGACCTCATCTTCTTCTTTCAATCTGATCTAGTTATAACCAGAATACGCATCCAGGAAGGAAAAACGTTCACATCCTGCCGTGGAGTCGATAATTTGATCGATCCTCGGGAGGGGAAAATGATCCTTCGGACAATGTTTATTGAGACACGTAAAATCGACGCACATGCGAAGGACTTTAGTGTTTTTCTTCGGCACCAACACTGGGTTTGCTACCCATGTGGCCTCTGTATGCAGCTCCTTGATAAAACCAGCTTCTCTTAGTCGATCGATTTCTGACAGCATAGCCTTGCGGTTTGGTTCCGAAAAACGCCGCAAAGGTTGTTTGATTGGTCTCGCTAGTGGATCCAAGTTTAGGTGGTGCTCGGCAAGTTCCCTGGGTACTCCTGGCATGTCAGCTGGACACCATGCGAAGATTTTCCAGCTCTCACGGAGGAACTCGACGAGCGCGCTTTCCTATGCGAGGTCCATGTCGTTTGCGATGGATGTCGTCTTTTTTGGGTCTGTCGGGTGAATCTGCACCTCCTTAGAATTTTTCTCAGTGTTGAAGGTTGATTCTTTATTTGGCCTTCCTACATCTGGCAACACGTCATAGTCAGTCGTGAGCCTTGACGCTATATACTCTGCTTGCATCCCGAAAGTTTCTGACAGTCGATGAAAATCCTTATCACATTTATCGGCTAACGCAAAGCTTCCTTTGACTGTGATTGGTCCCCTAGGTCCAGGCATCCTCCACAACAGGTACGTGTAATGTGGTACCGCCATAAACCTAGCATATGCTGGACGTCCCAACAAAGCGTGATATTGTGATGGGAAGTCCACGACTTCAAACTCTAGCCTCTCGATTCTGTAGTTTTCTTGGGTTCCAAACTGAACATCGAGATTCTTGCCCAGTGGATAACTTGGCTTCTCTGGTGTAATACCGTGGAATCGCGTGTCAGTTGGTTTCAAGTTTGCTAGGGATATGTTCATCTTCCTTACTGTATCTGCATACATAAGGTTTAAGCTGCTGCCGCCATCTATGAACACGCGAGATACATCAAACCCTGCGATAACTGCTGGTAAGATGAGTGCTCACTGCCCTGGTCGAGGAACTTGCTGTGGATGGTACGCTATGGTGAAGCCAATATCTTGTCCTGACCAATTAAGATACTCGACTGTTGGCGGAGGCATCTTTTCTGCCATGAACACCTGTCGCGAGATTACTTTTTGAGCTCTATTGGATGGCCTTCCTTTCTGAATCATCGAGACCGCTCCGTTAGAGTTAGGATCAACATAAGGCGGTGGTGCAGGTGCTGCTGATGTCGATTTTCGTCCGTAATCGCGGGAGGAGGTGGCAAGTGAATCTCACTCCTGGGTCCTTGAGGATTTCTGTGTGCTGCTTGAGCATTAGCATGCCCTGCCCACCTTAACATTGCCTGGAAATTTCGACAATCCTTCTGCAGATGTCCTGACTGTCTTTTTCCGTTATTATCGAGATAGAAGTGCATCTGACACGGCCCGTTCGTCATCTCCTCGGGAGACACAAAAGGCCTCTGGAACCTTGATCCGCTACTTTGTCTGTTGTTTCGGGAGTCATCTCTATTGTCGCCTCGCTGCTCGTTGCCCCTCTGGTAATCATCTCTATTGTTTCCTCCAGCGCTTGCTCGGAAGCCAGCCGAAATTTGCCCAGGAGCATCGTAACTTGAATACTGCCGAGGAAACCGTCGCCTATTTTGATAATTTCGGCCGCGGTCCTCCTCTGGTGACCTATGCCGTTAATTGTGAACCGCATCTTCTCCATCTGCCCATCTATTTGCTATCTCCATTAATGCGGATACTGTCTTTGGATTGGTCCTCCCCAAATCCTCGACAAAATCTCCTCGCCTGATTCCTGCGACAAACGCATCTATTGCTCTTTCGTCAGATATATTTTCTGCCGAATTTTTGATGATATTCCACCTTTGGATATATTTTCTCATTGGCTCGTCTGGCTTTTGTCGACACGCCCTCAATTCCTCTAATGACGCAGGTTTTTTGCAGGTGGACCGGAAGTTCTTGACGAATACGTCCTCGAAACTATCCTAACTATCGATAGATCCTGGAGGAAGTTTCTTTATCCAAGACCGCGCGGCTCCACTCAAATGCACCTGGATGCTTTGCATAGCTGTTGCTCTGGTTCCTCCTGTGAGCTTCACCGTCTCGAGGTAATCAACTAGCCAATCCTCTGGATCCTGCAAGCCGTCGAATTTCTTGAAATTATCAGGCAACTTAAATCCCGAAGGGACTCGAGTTTTTCGGACTCTCCTTGTGAAGCATGGCAAACCGCACATATCCTCGTCGTTTAGCTCTGGGGAATGTCGATGTTCCCTTCTGCTTTATCGTGCATTATCGACCCTTGCTTGTGCTGCTGTGTCTCTTGCTCCACTTGGTCCTTCGGGAGCTGCTGCTGTTGCTGCCGCAGGTCGTGGACTATTTTGCCTTGCTGTTCCTTCGGGGGGTGTTGATGCAAACGCTGTTCCCATGGCTCCAACTCCTGCCATTGCCATGTTGTACAATGCCTCTCTTGGATCTCCTGGAGGTGGCCTGGATGCAAGGATAAAAGCCTGTGTCGCCATATACCCAGCTTCTGGTGTCTTGGGGATGATGTTTCCTCTGGTGTCTATCGACATAAAAGACATGTCGAGGTTTTGAACCAAGTGTTCTCTTTCTCCTTCAGGTATGTTTTGCAACCTTGATCTTGCTCTGTTCCGAGCTTCCCTGTGGCTATCACCCGAAGTTCCAGATTGTCGACTCAGCTCTGCCCTTCGCCTACTTGATGCAGAGGCTGCCTCCTTTCTTCTGTTTAAAGCAGCTGTCTGTTTTTCCAATTCCCTTGCAGCTCGTGCGAGCCTATATTGATATGCTTGCAACTCTTCTGGTGTGGCTGTGGTGGCCATTGGTTCTGAGCCATCCATAGCTCTTGCGGCTCTATCCCATGCTGCTTGCGGAAGTTGAACTCTATCTCGAGGCTCAGATCCGATATATTTGTTGCCTAGACCTCGTCGCAAATCAGAGGGATCGACGTATGGATTTCCCAAATCGTCGAAAGCCTCAGATGTTTCCTCCTGATCACGGCTTGGCTCTCCGATGACATAAATCTGATGGTACTTTGTATTTAGATCTATGCTGGGTTTGGTGACACCATCATAAAGATTGGTGAAGACCTTGCCCACTGTAGTGGATTTGTCGATGAAGTCGAAGCTGTCGACACTGCTTGAGTCATCGCTTATATAGGAGTCCGCGGATGACTCAAACGACATGTCGCTGAAGATCTTGGCGAGCTTTTCTCTTGCCCTGGTGCTGATGAAGCATGACGATGAAGTTTCTTCCTCTCCTGACTCGATTGACGATGTTGAGTTCGAAAAATCGGAATCGACCGCCGACAATCCCGACGAGATCGGAATTTCGACACGATACGCTCCCTCTTTCTCGACGCGAAAGTGAAATCTTCCGAACGTCATCTCCATAGGCTCCTCCAGATACGCATATGCATCCAAACGGGAGGGCGGGTGAGGAACAAAATCGACAGACCAGTTGCGATCTGTTTACCTCGATCCATCGCGTTGCTTGCAGTTGACGAAGTCGACGATCTTGAACGTGCCATCGAGATCAGATCCTTGACGCCTCTAATTCCCACAGACGGTGCCAATTGACAAGGGATTAACTTGTCAATGCCTACGGGTTGTAGACTAGGGTTTAGTTGGAAGTAGAGGGCAAGTAGATCTCGAAGGTTTCAGCCGAAAAGTACTCGACGATTATGAAAACTAGGGTTTGAGAGACAATGATTCGATGCTTTGTTTGTCCCTCGACTCCCCCTTATATAGGAGGTGGCGTCGAGGGATTCGTGTTGTACAAGTTACATAGTCCGAGACGGTTTACAACTCATCCCGCAAGATTACAAAACATCATCTCTAATACAATTCTAACTTTCCTTAATATCAACTTGGGCTTCCGAATCTTCTTATTCTTCGAGTCGTGGGCCTTCAGTAAACCCCGGGTACTATCTTCGGCAGGCCCATTTGGGATGCCTATGTCAGTTAGTGCATAATCAAAATTCACATGTTCAGAGGTGACATAATCATTCTTAACACTTCTGGACATTGCACAAAGCTACTGAAAGTTAATGGAACAAAGAAATCCATCAAACATAGCAAAGCAGGCAATGCGAAATAAAAGGCAGAATCTGTCAAAACAGAACAGTCCCTAAAGACGAATTTTTTAGGTGCACCAGACTTACTCAAATGAAAATGCTCAAACTGAATGAAAGTTGCGTACATATCTGAGGATTACTCACGTAAATTGGCAGATTTTTCTGAGTTACCTACAGAGACTACTGCTCAAATTCGTGACAGCAAGAAATCTGTTTCTGCGCAGTAATCCAAATCTAATATGAACCTTACTATCAAAGACTTTACTTGGCACAACAATGCAATAAAATAAAGATAAGGAGAGGTTGCTACAGTAGTAACAACTTCCAAGACTCAAATATAAAACAAAAGTGCAGAAGTAAAATCATGGGTTGTCTCCCATAAACGCTTTTCTTTAACGCCTTTCAGCTAGGCGCAGAAATTGTGAATCAAGTATTATCAAGAGATGAAGCATTGGCATCATAATTTGTTCTAATGATAGAATCAAAAGGTAACTTCATTCTCTTTCTAGGGAAGTGTTCCATACCTTTCTTGAGAGGAAATTGATATTTAATATTACCTTCTTTCATATCAATAACAGCACCAATAGTTCGAAAAAAGGTCTTCCCAATATAATGGGACAAGATGCATTGCATTCAATATCCAACACAACAAAATCAACGGGGACAAGGTTATTGTTAACCGTAATGCGAACATTATCAATCCTCCCCAAAGGTTTCTTTGTAGAGTTATCAGCAAGATTAACATCCAAATAACAATTTTTCAATGGTGGCAAGTCAAGCATATTATAGATTTTCCTAGGCATAACGGAAATACTTGCACCAAGATCACATAAAGAATTACAATCAAAATCATTGACCTTCATCTTAATGATGGGCTCCCAACCATCTTCTAACTTCCTAGGAATAGAAGTTTCAAGTTTTAGTTTCTCTTCTCTAGCTTTTATGAGAGCATTTGTAATATGTTTCGTAAATGCCAAATTTATAGCACTAGCATTAGGATTTTTAGCAAGTTTTTGTAAGAACTTTATAACTTCAGAGATGTGACAATCATCAAAATCTAAACCATTATAATCTAAAGCAATGGGATCATTGTCCCCAATATTGGAAAAAATTTCAGCAGTTTTATCACAAGCACTTTCAGCAGTTTTAGCAGGTTCAGGCAGTTTTGCAAGCTTTGCATTAGGAGTAGAAAAATTGCCAACACCAATTATTTTACCACTGATAGTAGGAGGTGTAGCAACATGTGAAGCATTAGCATTACTAGTGGTGGTAATATTCCAAACTTTAGCTACATTATTCTCTTTAGCATTTTCTTCTTTTTCCCACCTAGCATGCAATTCAGCCATCAATCTTATATTCTCATTAATTCTAAAATGGATGGCGTTTGCTGTAGCAAATGACTTAATATCTTTATTTTCATTAGGCATAACTTTCGATTTCAAAAGATCAACATCAGCAGCAAGACTATCAACTTTAGAAGCAAGTATATCAATTTTCCCAAGCTTTTCTTCAACAGATTTGTTAAAAGCAGTTTGTGTACTAATAAATTCTTTAAGAATGACTTCAAGTCCAGGGGCACATTCCTATTATTGTTGTAAGAATTCCCATAAGAATTACCATAACTGTTACCATTATTATAAGGATATGGCCTATAGTTGTTACTAGAATTATTCCGATAAGCATTGTTGTTGAAATTATTATTTTTAATGAAGTTCACATCAACATGTTCTTCTTGAGCAACCAATGAAGCTAACAGAACATTATTAGGATCAACATTAGTCCTACCATTCACAAGCATAGACATAATAGCATCAATCTTATCACTCAAGGAGGATGTTTCTTCAACATAATTTACCTTCTTACCTTGTGGAGCTCTTTCCGTGTGCCATTCAGAGTAATTAATCATCATATCATCAAGAAGCTTTGTTGCGGCGCCTAGAGTGATGGACATAAAAGTACCTCCAGCAGCTGAATCCAATAGGTTCCGCGAAGAAAAATTCAATCCTGCATAAAAGGTTTGGATGATCATCCAAGTAGTCAGTCCATGGGTTGGGCAATTTTTAACCAAAGATTTCATTCTTTCCCATGCTTGGGCAACATGCTCATTATCCAATTGCTTAAAATTCATTATACTCCCTCCGTCCCGGGGAAAGTGTCGCACCGCCATTTTTGCAGAAAGGGCCTTTATATTTCTCCGACCAAGCCCATAGTCCTTATCGTCTTCTCCGCATCGTCTCTTTCGTCAACGGCTGCTCCGCCGCTCCCCCGCACTCCGGCCAGGCGGCCACCATGGCTCGACCGCGCCTTGCTGCTCCCTCACGCCTCCTCCCCCCGAATTTGCCCGGCCTCCCCCCGAATTTGCCCGGCCCGAATTTCCCCGCCCCCTCCTCCCAGTCCTCTCTCCCGCGCCTCCATCCACTCCCCTTCCTAAATGTCCACTTTTTTCTCCCGCAATTCGGATGTCTCAGCGTACTCCGGCGGTTCAGCAGCAGAAGATTGGATCCTCCGCCAAGGATTCGATTCGGAGCAGCGGCGCTCGATCTGGAGGGCATGGGGACGAGGGAGGCGATGAGGTGGTGCTGCGGTGCTGTGTGCGACGAGGTGGACAAAGCTTCGACATTTTTCCTCCATGTCGGGAGGCGGCGCGGCAGTGAGTGGTGGTGAGGCAGCTCAGCGACTGGCCGGTTCTCTTCCTCGTCGTTCCCCATATCATGCCGACTTCGAGGGCGACCACGACCACGACGTGCGGGACAGAAGGACGCCGAGTCCACCAACTGCCTCTTTCTCCGCCGCCCTCCTCCTCCGCCCGGGCCGCACACCTGCACCCTGGCCCCAACCTGGTAAGTTTGCTCGCCCACCATTCTCCCACCACTGCCACACCCTGAACTGATTTGTTGTGACTGTAGTAGCTTCTTCAGATGTATATTTCGATTCACAATGTATTTTGCATAGAGTTTGGAGTAAATAACATGCAATCGAGGTGAGAATGAATGACCGATTGCTTATCTTCCACTACTATTGAGGACACAACTTCTCTATCTCTGAATGTGATTTGATACATTGGGATACTAATTTGAGCTCTGTTTGCAACATGTTTTTAATCTTTGCAAAATGTTTCATAGAGCTGTTTAAATTTTCAGTAGCCCGCTGTTTTCATTTTGCACACTTTGAAGGAGCTTTGTTGTATGATTCTAAGTGATTGACCAATATAACTGATAAATTTAGAGCTGTTATGTACAAACTGTACATTGTTCAGTACTAGTAGGATTTTGTAAACTAATGGCAGCACCAGCAGCATTATTCAGTAAAGATTCAGACGTTGTGGTACTAGAGGTATTTAAATCAGTTGCTTCTTTGAGTGTTTCAATTAATTATCCGAAGCTTGGGATCTTGAGTCGTTTCGTCATTCTCAAGTTTTTCAGTCAGTATTCTCTTTCTCTACTTCTCAGTGTCAGTCTCTTATTTGCTCAGTTTGATTTTCTTCAATTATATATGTTTCAGTTACTTAGTTATTATCTTCAGTTAAAAAATGTGATCCTTTCCAAAGATACTCATATAGTTCTGCATTTTTGCTCTTGATTGATTAAGGAAACGGAAACCAGCGCCTAGCCGACGTCGATGTTATGTCTGCGGCGTTAGCGCAACGAGCACACCGAGCTGGTGATGTTGCCGCGGCTGCAGATGACGATGGCGATCTGCGGAGCTGTAGCTGGAGTTCAAGATGACGAGCACGGCAATCTGTTGTGTTTGCTGCGTCAGCAGCGGTGAGCACAGTGAGCTGTTGATGCTGCTGCGGCTGCAGATGACGAGCTTCTGTGTCGGCGCCTAGCTGAGGAGCTGCAACTGGAGATCAAGATGATGAGCATGGCAAGATGCTGTGCCCCAGTGACGAGCACATCGAGCTGGTGAAGCTGATGCAGCTGCAGATGATGATGACGAATTCTGATAAGTTTCTAAAATTCTTCTTCAGGTATGTTGCTATTTTGCTGCTACTGTTGCCGTGTCTGTGGCAAACTTTCCGAGGCAGTGGCAGAGGCCGATGTCGAAGGAGCTTCAATTTCTTGTTCGTCCTCGTCTTGAACTTGCCCAGGTGGAGGAGTCCAGGCGGATGAGTTCGTACAGGAAGCCCTGGAGGACGAGTTCATATAGGCAGTTCAGGCGGACGAGTTCATATAGGCAGCCGAGGCGAACGAGCTCGCACACACAGCCAAGAAGACGAGCTCGCAGATGCATGCAGAAGAGCTGGCAGACGAAGCCCGAGGAGGGCCCAAAGCCGAGTCGGGCGGAGGAGGCGGCGGTGGGCAGGCTGTTCAGCGGGAGCTCCTCTGCTCCCCACCGGCCCGGGGAGCCCAAGCGGAAGAGGGCACATTCCCTCCGCGAGGGATCGTACGGCGGCGGAGCTGCGGACGGCGGCGAGGGACGGCCAGGGAGGACGGACGCACGGGAGAAAGAACTTGATTTCAATTTCAGATCGGAAGGACCAAAACAGAGAAGAATAGATTTGCTAGGGGGTTTTGGGTAAATATTACATAGAACTAGGGCCCCGACACTTTCCGTGGGACGGAGGGAGTACTACTTCTCAAAGATATAATTTTAGCAGGAGGATAATATCTACCAATGAAAGCATCCTTACATTTAGTCCATAAATCGATACTATTCTTATGCAAAGATAGCAACCAATCTTTAGCTCTTCCTCTTAATGAGAAATGAAACAATTTTAATTTTATAATGTCACCATGTACATCCTTATACTTTTGTATTTCACATAATTCAACAAAATTATTAAGATGGGCAGCAGCATCATCAGAACTAACACCAGAAAATTGCTCTCTCATAACAAGATTTAGTAAAGCAGGTTTAATTTCAAAGAATTCTGCTGTAGTAGCAGGTGGAGCAATAGGTGTGCATAAGAAATCATTATTATTTGTGTTTGTGAAGTCACACAACTTAGTATTTCCAGGAGTACCCATTTTAGCAACAGTAAATAAAGCAAACTAGATAAAGTAAATGCAAGTAACTAATTTTTTTTGTGTTTTTAATATAGAGAACGCAAACAAGATAGCAAATAAAGTAAAGCTAGCAACTAATTTTTTTTGTATTTTTGATATAGTGCAGCAAACAAAGTAGTAAATAAAATAAAGCAAGACAAAAAATAAAGTAAAGAGATTGGAAGTGGAGACTCCCCTTGCAGCGTGTCTTGATCTCCCCGGCAACGGCGCCAGAAATTTAGCTTGACACGCGTACAACACGCGACCGTTGAGAACCCCAAGTGGAAGGTGTGATGCGTACAACAGTAAGTTTCCCTCGTAAGAAACCAAGGTTTATCGAACCAGGAGTCAAGAAGCACGTTGAAGGTTGATGGCGGCGAGTGTAGTGCGGCGCAACACCAGGGATTCCGGCGCCAACGTGGAACCTGCACAACACAACCAAATTATTTTGCCCCAACGTGACAGTGAGGTTGTCAATCTCACCGGCTTGCTGTAACAAAGGATTAGATGTATAGTGTGGATGATGATGTTTGCAGAAAACAGTAGAATGAGTATTGCAGTAGATTGTATTTGATGTAAAGAATGGACCGGGGTCCACAGTTCACTAGTGGTGTCTCTCCGTAAGATAAATAGCATGTTGGGTGAACAAATTACAGTTGGGCAATTGACAAATAAAGATGGCATGACAATGCACATATATGTTATGATGAGTAGTGTGAAGTTCAATTGGGCATTACGACAAAGTACATAGACCGCTATCCAGCATGCATCTATGCCTAAAAAGTCCACCTTCAGGTTATCATCCGAACCCCTTCCAATATTAAGTTGCAAACACAGACAATTGCATTAAGTATCGTGCGTAATGTAATCAACACATACATCCTTAGACATAGCATTGATGTTTTATCCCTAGTGGCAACAGCACATCCACAACAACTTTCTCACTGTCCCAGATTTAATGGAGGCATGAACCCACTATCGAGCATAAATACTCCCTCTTGGAGTTACAAATAACGACTTGGCCAGAGCCTCTACTAATAACGGAGAGCATGCACGATCATAAACAACACATAGATGATAGATTGATAATCAACATAACATAGCATTCCATATTCATCGGATCCCAACAAACGCAACATGTAGCATTACAAATAGATGATCTTGATCATGTTAGGCAGCTCACAAGATCTAACAATGATAGCAAAATTAGGAGAAGACGACCATCTAGCTATTGCTATGGACCCATAGTCCAGGGGTGAACTACTCACACATCACTCCGGAGGCGACCATGGCGGTGAAGAGTCCTTCGGGAGATGATTCCCCTCTCCGGCAGGGTGCCGGAGGCGATCTCCTGAATCCCCCGAGATGGGATTGGCGGCAGCGTCTCTGGAAGGTTTTCCGTATCGTGGCTCTCGGTACTGGAGTTATTATCGATGAAGGCTTATGTAGGCGGAAGGGTAGGTCAGGGGGCGACACGAGGGCCCACACAATAGGGCCGCGCGGCCAGGGGGTGGGCCGCGTGATACGTCTCCGATGTATCGATAATTTCTTATGTTCCATGCCACATTATTGATGATATCTACATGTTTTATGCACACTTTATGTCATATTCGTGCATTTTCTGGAACTAACCTATTAACAAGATGCTGAAGTGCCAGTTCTTGTTTTCTGCTGTTTTTGGTTTCAGAAATCCTAGTAACGAAATATTCTCGGAATTGGACGAAATCAACGCCCAGTTCCTATTTTGCCCGGAAGCATCCAACACACGAGAACCGCCAGAGGGGGCACAGGCCCACCAAACCCTAGGCCGGCGCGGACAAGGGGGGCCCGCGCCCCCCTATAGTGTCGGCGCCCCTTCGACCTCCTGACGCCGCCTCTTCGCCTATATAAAGCCCCCTCGACCTAAAACCTCGATACGAAAAGCCACGGTACGAGAAACCATCCAGAGCCGCCGCCATCGCGAAGCCAAGATCCGGGGGACAGAGTCTCCCCGGCACGCCGCCGGGACGGGAAGTGCCCCCGGAAGGCTCCTCCATCGACACCACCGCCATCTCCATCAACGCTGCTGTCTCCCATGAGGGAGTAGTTCTCCATCGAGGCTCGGGGCTGTACCGGTAGCTATGTGGTTAATCTCTCTCCTATGTACTTCAATACAATAATCTCATGAGCTGCCTTACATGATTGAGATTCATATGATGATGCTTGTAATCTAGATGTCGTTATGCTAGTCAAGTGAATTTTACTTATGTGATCTCCGGAGACTCCTTGTCCCACGTGTGTAAAGGTGACAGTGTGTGCACCGTGTGGGTCTCTTAGGCTATATTTCACAGAATACTTATTCACTGTTATGAATGGCATAGTGAAGTGCTTATTTATATCTCTTTATGATTGCAATGTGTTTTGTATCACAATTTATCTATGTGCTACTCTAGTGATGTTATTAAAGTAGTTTTATTCCTCCTGCACGGTGTAATGGTGACAGTGTGTGCATCCGTGTTAGTACTTGGCGTATGCTATGATTGTGATCTCTTGTAGATTATGAAGTTAACTATTGCTATGATGGTATTGATGTGATCTATTCCTCCTACATAGTGTGAAGGTGACAGTGTGCATGCTATGTTAGTACTTAGTTTAGTCGTGTTGATCTTTCATGCACTCTAAGGTTATTTAAATATGAACATTGAATTGTGGAGCTTGTTAACTCCGGCATTGAGGGTTCGTGTAATCCTACGCAATGGTGTTCATCATCCAACAAGAGTGTAGAGTATGCATTTATCTATTCTGTTATGTGATCAATGTTGAGAGTGTCCACTAGTGAAAGTATGATCCCTAGGCCTTGTTCCTAAATACTGCTATCACTGCTTGTTTACTGTTTTACTGCGTTATTACTGCTGTGTTGCTACTGCTCATATATATTCATACCACCTGTATTTCACTATCTCTTCGCCGAACTAGTGCACCTATTTGGTGTGTTGGGGACACAAGAGACTTCTTACTTTGTGGTTGGGTTGCATGAGAGGGATATCTTTGACCTCTTCCTCCCTGAGTTCGATAAACCTTGGGTGATCCACTTAAGGGAAACTTGCTGCTGTTCTACAAAGCTCTGCTCTTGGAGGCCCAACACTGTCTACAGGAAAAGGAGGGGGCGTAGACATCAAACTATTTTCTGGCGCCGTTGCCGGGGAGGAAAGGTAAAAGGCACTCATACTCCGGTTCCAGGTAACTAAGTACTTTTCTGGCGCCATTGCGTGTGTGCTCGAAGCTATTTCCTTTAGATCCTGCAATTGCATCTTTTTGTTTCTTGTTTACACTAGTTAGGCGTAATGGAAAACAACAAAAATATGAGAGATCTTTATGAACTTTATCTTGAATTAGGACATGATGTGTTTGAAGAGAGAATTAAAAAACCCATGGAACTTTATATGCATGCTAATGGGAATGTTATTAATATGAATGCTTTGAACACTATTGTTGCTAATGCTATGGAAAATTCTAAGCTTGGGAAAGCTGGTTTTGATGAGCATGATCTTTTTAGTCCGCCAAGCATGGAGGAGAAAATTTACTTTGATGATACTTTGCCTCCTATTTATGATGATTATAATGATAGTAGCCTTTTGGTTCCACCTGTTATGGAGGATAAATTTGATTATGATTACAATATGCCTCCTATATTTGATGATGAGAATAATAATGATAGCTACTTTGTTGAATTTGCTCCCACTACAACTAATAAAAATGACTATGGTTATGTTGGGAGTAGTAATAATTTTATGCATGAGACTCATGATAAGAATGCTTTATGTGATAGTTATATTGTTGAGTTTGCTCATGATACTACTGAAAGTTATTATGAGAGAGGAAAATATGGTTGTAGAAATTTTCATTTTACTAAAACACCTCTCTATGTGCTGAAATTTTTGAAGCTACACTTGTTCTATCTTCCTATGCTTGTTACTTTGCTCTTCATGAACTTGTTTACTTACAAGATTCCTATGCATAGGAAGCATGTTAGACTTAAATGTGTTTTGAATTTGCTTCTTGATGCTCTCTTTTGTTTCAAATACTATTTCTTGCGAGTGCATCATTAAAACTGCCCCATCTTAATGGCTATAAAGAAAGCACTTCTTGGGAGATAACCCATGTGTTGTTTTGCTACAGTACTTTGTTTTATATTTGTGTCTTGGAAGTTGTTTACTACTGTAACAACCTCTCCTTATCTTAGTTTTGTGTTTTGTTGTGCCAAGTAAAGTCTTTGATAGCAAGGTTCATACTAGATTTGGATTACTGCGCAGAAACAGATTTCTTTGCTGTCATGAATCTGGGCAAAATTCTCTGTAGGTAACTCAGAAAATTATGCCAATTTACGTGAGTGATCCTCAGATATGTACGCAACTTTCATTCAATTTGAGCATTTTCATTTGAGCAAGTCTGCTGCCTCAATAAAATTCGTCAATACGAACTGTTCTGTTTTTGACAGATTCTGCCTTTTATTTCGCATTGCCAGTTTTGTTATGTTCGATGGATATTTTGATTCCGTTAACTTCCAGTAGCTTTGGGCAATGTCCAGAAGTGTTAAGAATGATTGTGTCACCTCTGAACATGTGAGTTTTTGATTATGCACTAACCCTCTAATGAGTTTGTTTCGAGTTTGGTGTGAAGGAAGTTTTCAAGGGTCAAGAGAGGAGGATGATATACTATGATCAAGAAGAGTGAAAGCTCTAAGCTTGGGGATGCCCCGGTGGTTCATCCCTGCATATTTCAAGAAGACTCAAGCATTTAAGCTTGGGGATGCCCAAGGCATCCCCTTCTTCATCGACAAATTATCAGGTTCCTTCTCTTGAAACTATATTTTTATTCGGTCACATCTTATGTGCTTTGCTTGGAGCGTCGGTTTGTTTTTGTTTTTGTTTTGTTTGAATAAAATGGATCCTAGTATTCACTTTGTGGGAGAGAGACACGCTCCGCTGTAGCATATGGACAAGTATGTCCTTAGGCTCTACTCATAATATTCATGGCGAAGTTTCTTCTTCGTTAAATTGTTATATGGTTGGAATTGGAAAATGATACATGTAGTAATTGCTAAAATGTCTTGGATAATGTGATACTTGGCAATTGTTGTGCTCATGTTTAAGCTCTTGCATCATATACTTTGCACCTATTAATGAAGAAATATATAGAGCATGCTAAAATTTGGTTTGCATATTTGGTCTCTCTAAGGTCTAGATAATTTCTAGTATTGAGTTTGAACAACAAGGAAGACGGTGTAGAGTCTTATAATGTTTTCAATATGTCTTTTATGTGAGTTTTTCTGCACCGCTTCATCCTTGTGTTTGTTTCAAATAGCCTTGCTAGCCTAAACCTTGTATCGAGAGGGAAATACTTCTCATGCATCCAAATACTTGAGCCAACCACTATGCCATTTGTGTCCACCATACCTACCTACTACATGGTATTTCTCCGCCATTCCAAAGTAAATTGCTTGAGTGCTACCTTTAAATTTACATTCTCCACCTTTACAATATATAGCTCATGGGACAAATAGCTTAAAAATTATTGCGGTATTGAATATGTACTTATGCACTTTATCTCTTATTAAGTTGCTCGTTGTGCGATAACCATGTTCACTGGGGACGCCATCAACTACTCTTTGTTGAATTTCATGTGAGTTGCTATGCATGTTCGTCTTGTCTGAAGTAAGAGCGATCTACCACCTTATGGTTAGAGCATGCATATTGTTAGAGAAGAACATTGGGCCGCTAACTAAAGCCATGATCCATGGTGGAAGTTTCAGTTTTGGACAATATCCTCAATCTCATATGAGAAAAATAATTGTTGCTACATGCTTATGCATAAAAGAGGAGTCCATTATCTGTTGTCTATGTTGTCCCGGTATGGATGTCTAAGTTGAGAATAATCAATAGCGAGAAATCCGATGCGAGCTTTCTCCTTAGACCTTTGTACAGGCGGCATAGAGGTACCCCTTTGTGACACTTGGTTAAAACATGTGCATTGCGATGATCCGGTAGTCCAAGCTAATTAGGACAAGGTGCGGGCACTATTAGTATACTATGCATGAGGCTTGCAACTTGTAAGATATAATTTACATGATACATATGCTTTATTACTACCGTTGACAAAATTGTTTCTTGTTTTCAAAATCAAAGCTCTAGCACAAATATAGCAATCGATGCTTTTCCTTTTTGAAGGACCATTCTTTTACTTTTATGTTGAGTCAGTTCACCTATTTCTCTCCACCTCAAGAAGCAAACACTTGTGTGAACTGTGCATTGATTCTTACATACTTGCATATTGCACTTGTTATATTGCTTTGCATTGACAACTATCCATGAGATATACATGTTACAAGTTGAAAGCAACCGCTGAAACTTAATCTTCCTTTGTGTTGCTTCAATACCTTTACTTTGAATTATTGCTTTATGAGTTAACTCTTATGCAAGACTTATTGATGCTTGTCTTGAAAGTACTATTCATGAAAAGTCTTTGCTATATGATTCATTTGTTTACTCATGTCATTTACATTGTTTGGATCGCTGCATTCATTACATATGCTTACAATAGTATGATCAAGGTTATGATGGCATGTCACTCCAGAAATTATCTTTGTTATCGTACCTGCTCGGGACGAGCAGAAACTAAGCTTGGGGATGCTGATACGTCTCCGACGTATCGATAATTTCTTATGTTCCATGCCACATTATTGATGATATCTACATGTTTTATGCACACTTTATGTCATATTCGTGCATTTTCTAGAACTAACCTATTAACAAGATGCCGAAGTGCCGATGTTTTCTGCTGTTTTTGGTTTCAGAAATCCTAGTAACGAAATATTCTCGGAATTGACGAAATCAACGCCCAGGTTCCTATTTTGCCCGGAAGCATCCAGAACACACGAGAACCGCCAGAGAGGGGGCACAGGCCCACCAAACCCTAGGCCGGCGCGGCCAAGGGGGGCCCACGCCCCCTATAGTGTCGGCGCCCCTTCGACCTCCTGACGCCGCCTCTTCGCCTATATAAAGCCCCCTCGACCTAAAACCTCGATACGAAAAAGCCACGGTACGAGAAACCATCCAGAGCCGCCGCCATCGCGAAGCCAAGATCCGGGGACAGAGTCTCTGTTTCGCACGCCGCCGGACGGGGTGCCCCCGAAGGCTCCTCCATCGACACCACCGCCATCTCCATCAACGCTGCTGTCTCCCATGAGGAGGGAGTAGTTCTCCATCGAGGCTCGGGGCTGTACCGGTAGCTATGTGGTTAATCTCTCTCCTATGTACTTCAATACAATAATCTCATGAGCTGCTTTACATGATTGAGATTCATATGATGATGCTTGTAATCTAGATGTCGTTATGCTAGTCAAGTGAATTTTACTTATGTGATCTCCGGAGACTCCTTGTCCCATGTGTGTAAAGGTGACAGTGTGTGCACCGTGTGGGTCTCTTAGGCTATATTTCACAGAATACTTATTCACTGTTATGAATGGCATAGTGAAGTGCTTATTTATATCTCTTTATGATTGCAATGTGTTTTGTATCACAATTTATCTATGTGCTACTCTAGTGATGTTATTAAAGTAGTTTTATTCCTCCTGCACGGTGTAATGGTGACAGTGTGTGCATCCATGTTAGTACTTGGCGTATGCTATGATTGTGATCTCTTGTAGATTATGAAGTTAACTATTGCTATGATGGTATTGATGTGATCTATTCCTCCTACATAGTGTGAAGGTGACAGTGTGCATGCTATGTTAGTACTTGGTTTAGTCGTGTTGATCTTTCATGCACTCTAAGGTTATTTAAATATGAACACTGAATTGTGGAGCTTGTTAACTCCGGCATTGAGGGTTCGTGTAATCCTACGCAATGGTGTTCATCATCCAACAAGAGTGTAGAGTATGCATTTATCTATTCTGTTATGTGATCAATGTTGAGAGTGTCCACTAGTGAAAGTATGATCCCTAGGCCTTGTTCCTAAATACTGCTATCACTGCTTGTTTACTGTTTTACTGCGTTTTACTGCTGCGTTGCTACTGCTCATATATATTCATACCACCTGTATTTCACTATCTCTTCGCCGAACTAGTGCACCTATTTGGTGTGTTGGGGACACAAGAGACTTCTTGCTTTGTGGTTGCAGGGTTGCATGAGAGGGATATCTTTGACCTCTTCCTCCCCGAGTTCGATAAACCTTGGGTGATCCACTTAAGGGAAACTTGCTGCTGTTCTACAAACCTCTGCTCTTGGAGGCCCAACACGTCTACAGAAAAGGAGGGCGTAGACATCAGCCGCTCTGGCGTGTCACCGCTCGTCGCCCCACTTCGTTTCGGACTTCTGGAAGCTTCGTGGAAAAATAAGATCCTGGGCGTTGATTTCGTCCAATTCCGAGAATATTTCTTTACTAGGATTTCTGAAACCAAAAACAGCAGAAAACAGCAACTGGCTCTTTGGCATCTTGTTAATAGGTTAGTGCCGGAAAATGCATAAATATGACATAAAGTATGTATAAAACATGTAGGTATTGTCATAAAACAAGCATGGAACATAAGAAATTATCGATACGTTAGAGACGTATCACTAGGTCATCATAACACTTAACCTCTCGACGAGATCTTAGCCGAACTATTCGACACCCCATTGTAACCTATTGTCATCATAATCAAGAACAGACAGGCAGGACGTAAGGGTTTTACCTCATCGAGGGCCCCGAACCAGGGTAAATATCTCTCCCCGCTTGTCTGTGAACCGATGTCTCATGTCAGCTTGCAGGATTCCGTCAACCCCAAGCCCCAATCGGAGGGCATTGCCGAGGAGTACCCTCGACAATTGGCGCCGTCTGTGGGAACCCTGTCGGCACAAGATCGGACATCGGCGGAGCCCGTCATGTCATCAGCAGCTTCATCAACACCATCATCACCTCATCTGGGAAGCCCGATTCGTTTTGGCTCCTATGAATTCACCCCGCACAGCGACTCGTCTCGCTCGACCTTCTCCGATCTGCAAGGCAACATGGAGACGATCTTCGGGAGCGTCCACTACAACGTCAACTCGGAAGGAATCCTTCGGCTGCTGGAATCGCCCATCTCCAGATCGACAAGCCCGAGCGCATCGTCATCACTCGACCTTTCGGCTGTCCTGACAAGCCCGCCAAGTTCGCCCGCGCCCTCGACTCCCCGTTCGGCATCTTCCATGTCGGTGGGATCCGAAAATCCCGCGTCTTCGGAGCTAACCTCGTACTACTGCTTGAACTGTGACACCAGGCACGGGCTGGGATCGAGCGACACACCGTTCATCTGCAATGCCCGGTATTCATCGGGAGAGGACAGCGTCGACAGCATCGTTCGAGGTGTCACCCGAAGAGCGGCGCCCCACCAAGTTTATGTTGCTAACAGGGGAGACGGAGATCGCACCCCCCGTTCCAGCAGGCGAGCTAGTTTTGAGAACAGCGCCAGCAACAACAACAGCAACCACACCATCGCAGAAGAGGAGTGGGCAGCGGCCAAGGCAGCCGTGCTCAACAACACACCACTCCCGACAGGGACCATGGTTGGCACTCTCAATGCTTACCGCTCCATATTGGAGAAAAATCGGGAGCGACTATCCAAAAAGCAAGCCACCCTCGAGAGACGCTTATCTGCGGCAGACCGATCCAGCGAGCGACGAAGGGGCTCGCAAGGAAGCACCTCTCGAAGTACTCACGGGGCCGGCAAACATCGATCAAGAATGTCCAGGCTCTCGGAAGACGATGCTAGGGAAATAACATCGAACCTGACCAAGTCCTTCATGACCACAGACACCGCGGGCATGCCACGGCCAAAAACCGTCGCGGGAGCAACCGCCAACCTCGCTGCATACCTCATCAATCAGCGCCCTGAAGGTTCCATGGCTCAAGCCCATCGAGGTGCCCTAGAAAGTCTCGCGATATTGGGAGACAATCTGGTCGCGAGAAAGGACAAGACCACGTTGCAAGCTAGTGGCTCAAAGCACCATGCGAGAGATGCTCGGGACGAGATCACCCAGAGCAGGATCGACAAGGCAAGGCGGCGACGCGCCGCCAGGGAGGAATACGACAGTGATTCTTCGGATGAGAGTCAGGAGAACGACGGCGAGCTTAGGGGAGCCGATTGTTTAAGCTACAAAATTCGGGAGGCGATGCCACCCAGGAAGTTCAAACCCACCCCTACTGACGTTGCCAAATACAATGGGAAGCAGGAACCAAGGTCCTGGATAGACGACTATCTGCAGACTGTGATTCTGCAAAAGGGGAACCAGATAGCAGCAATGCAGTGCCTGCAGCTTTACCTAAAGTACTCAGCGCAAGCCTGGTTAAGGGGTCTGCCGAAGGGTTCCATCAAATCATGGGACGATCTAGTAGAGGCTTTCGTTGCCAACTTCCAAGCAACGTACAAAAGGCCCGTCGGGATCGAAGAGTTACGGCATTGCCAGCAAAAGCAGAAGGAATCGATGCGCTCATACATCGGGAGATTTACCAAACTCCTGAACGCTGCACAAGACGTATCTGTCGATAGAGCAATCGACGCCTTCAGCGACGGCATCCAACGTGAAAGCTACATAGAGGAACTCGGACGCAAGAAGCCGAAAACCATAGCCAAGTTAATGGAAATCGCCAACAGCTGGGCCGATGGCGAGGACAACGTTCGAAAGCCGCGACAGCGCAGTGATGACGAAGACGATGACCAGCCGAAGCATGACTCGGGTGGTCGAAGGGATCGCAACAAGAGAAGGAAGAACCGCATCTATGATGACAACAACCTGGTAGCCGCAGGGTACTCTGATCGGCAGGACGATCGGTATGACGACAGGCGAGATGATCGACAGGATGGTAATCGGAACAACTCTGGGAACCGTGGCAACTATAAACCACGACAACACAGGACTCCCGAACTGCCCTACGCTGAGCAGATTAACGCTCCCTATTACTTGCACTCGTATACCGATTCCAAGGATGGAAAAACGAAGTCCAGCCACTTGCTCAGGGACTGTCGGCATTTCATTGACATGCACAAACTCATCCAGCAGGCAGGCCAACAACAGCTATCGCCACCACCACCACCACCTCCACCGCAACATCAGGTCCAGCAGGCTCAGCCTCATCAACCCAACGAGGCATTTCCACCACCACATGGGCAGATGAGTATGATTCACAGGACAGGTGTTTCAAGAAGAGAAATGAAGAAGCTCACTCGAGAAATCAACCTGGCAGAAAGCATCATGGCGAACATCCCACAGTATGTCGAGTGGTCGTCTCAGAACATCACGTTCAGCCGAGCGGATCACCCGATGACTATAGCAAAACCAGGATACGCTGCCCTAGTAGTCGAGGCGCAGGTCGGAGGATTCAAGATGAGCAAAGTCTTCATGGATTGTGGAAGTGGACTCAATCTGATATTCCTTGACACAATTAAGAGTATGGGGATCACCATGAGAATGCTAGAAGAATCAGACACCCACTTCCATGGGATCCTCCCCACTTCACCGGCGTACTCTCTTGGCAAAGTCTACCTGAACGTCGTCTTTGGCAAACCCGACAATTTCAGGAAGGAAAAGATCGAGTTCGAAGTCGTGAACTGGGAATCGCAGTATCACGCTATACTCGGGAGACCAGCTTATGCCAAGTTCATGGCTGTACTGCACTATGCATACCTCAAGTTGAAAATGCCTAGGAACAACGGGACAAACATTACAGTCTATGGAAGTTTCTCACGCTCGGACAATTGTGATCGGGACTTTCAGAGGATTGCTGCTAAGTTTGGCCTGAGGCAGGAAATTACTGACCTTCCGTCAAAGACATCGTCACGCAGTAACAAGGAAGAAGAACGCGCCAGAGGAGCAAAGAAGAAGTCAGCCGACCTCGCCCTTGAAGCTTCGGTAGCACAAACTTTGGCAGCCCAAGCTTTGGCAGCAAAAGCTTCGGCAGTTGATGCTGCAGAAGACATAGGAGGCAGCAAGACACTGACAATCACTGCCCAGGCCTCTGGCGAAATCAACGACGCTTCGAAAAACACCGACACGGTGACCAAGCCAGAAGATGAGAAGAACCCCTTCAATACTTAAGCAATCTACTAGCGTTTAGTTTCCTTTTCCTTTTCAAGCAGGGCTCTCCCTTTTTTCGCCCTTTATTTCCACGTTTTTATTAATAAGAACTTAAGTTTTGATCCCTTGAAAAGCATTGCAGTTGATCGGAGCACCTAAACCGCATCCTTGTAAACCTTGTCCACGCCCCGTGGTGAACAATGGTACGACACAGTACGCGGCAAAGGATCGTTCTCCGAAAAAAGCCTCTACGAGTGATACAGGATGCAAAGTAAACAAGGACATCAACTCTTCACTCTGCTATAGATGCCTCTACGAGCGCCGTAAATAGCAAGAGTCTGGAAGTACACATGAACACAACCCACGTTCGATATTTTACTTATGGAAATATCAAAGAACAACGGGCTCATCGGCAGATTCATTGCACCGAAATATTCGGGAGTGATTGCCGAAGCATGCATCGGTTGAAAGCAAAGATTTGCTGACCAACGAATAAACATACGAGCAATTAAGATTTGCTCCTTCAAAATTTGCCAACGGCATCAATACGGTAAAAATACATATACATGTATCTACAAAAATAAAAAGCCTCGGCTAAACAATCCTAACACTTGGATCAAGAAGCCAAACTATCTATTTACAAAAACAATCTTAATTCCTGAAATCACCCTTGCGGAGTGTCTTTTTCTTCAGGTACCTTTGAATCCTTCTCAAGCTTGTCGAAAATCATGTTGGCGGGTAGCAACACCTTCGGATACAGCGTCTCCAAATCACCAGTCGCGTTAGCGATAGACAACAAACTCGCGGAAGGATAACGTGTAAGGACAAGGGCAAGTGTAAACCTGGCCCCTGCAAATACCTGGGCTCGCACCAAGTCCCGAATCTTCTTGGTATTTCCAAACTCCGACATCAGAGTTAGCAGCGTAGGAGGAACCCTGTTCAAGGGAAACATCGTCCTCCAAACTACCCTCAGGGCTTTGTAGCACTTGTCGAAGAAATGGTGGACCTGTTGGACCCGATCCTGAAATTGCGCGACAGCTGAAGCCTTCGACTGCTCCCGCCAGAAAATTTCTTCGGCTGATGATAGCTGGGTTAATGCCTGTACACGCTCATGGACCCGCTTGTTCTCTTCCACACGATTCAAAGATATGACTGGCAAAGCCATTAACGGAAGATCAGGCAATACGTTTTTGGCGGAAGAGCAATGAATGCAAGGATCACGGAACTTACAGTTTAAACTTTCGGTGGCTTTATGAAGTTCAGTAAGGGCATAGCGCTCTACGTCAGCCGCAATCTCGCCCTTCTTCTTGATGATAGCAGCCAAGGCATAGGTGCTGCGCAGATCCTTCTCCAACTGCGTGATCCGATTTTTCATACGTTGGATCCGATGATCTTCAGAAAGAGCACCCGAAGAATCTTCGACAGATGCAGGCACGGGGAACACCTGCAAGAAACAGTGTCAAAAGCATGACAGAACGATTCACACCAACATCGGAAGGTACTCCCATCAGGAGAATGCAAGTGACAATATTATAACGAAGAGTGTGCTAGCAACATTGCTAGCACAAAGTTTATTACAACCAAAGGTTATCCAGCGGGACAGTGTTTCACATCCGATCAAAAGAAAAGTTTGCTACAAAGATCAGAGTGCTTGGGTCTGAGTCGATAAACTAGGGCCTGCCGATGTCTTCCTTGATGAAACCAACTCGAGGAGCTGGCGTGCACATTTAACGGCTGACGCCTTGAAGGTGCTTAAATCAACAAACTGCCCATCCTCCTCCTTCGGCAGCTCCTTGGATATTTCTTCAATATCGGCCTTAAAGCCGTGACCCATCATAAGTTGGAAGGCAAGGACGACACCATAGGTACGCGAAGTACGTTTGAATACCTCGATAACCTCCTTGGTGTCAACCGCGAAGGCGTCGATCAACTGCCCCAGAGTCTTGTCTTGACTGATCTTGGGGAAGATCATCGAATGTATCCGCGCCATGGCACCTTTTCCCTTCTCAAGAAGCTCCCGCGTGAGCTGATGGGAGGCGAGAGTCATCGACAGGCCGTTGGCCGGAGAGTTGTTTGGAATTTTGTCCAAGGCATCGGCAGAGATGTTGGCAGCTTCTGCAAGAGAGTAATGGGAAAGGTCATTGATAAAAGGCCGAACCCACAAGTGCAATAATCGACAGAGGTGTACAAAGGAGATTACCAAGTAAAGCCAAGGAAGACTGACGAAGGAGTTCATCCTTTTCAGCCGCCCGAGCTTCGGCAGCCAGCCTGGTCGCCTCCTCCTCTCTCTGCTTCTCCCTTAGCTTGCCCAGCTCCTCCTTCAGGGAGTCGACTTCTTGGCGGGCCTCGGCAGCTATCTTGACCGCACCATCCAACTTCGAGGAGGAAGATTTAACCTCCTTCTGTAGCCGAACCTTCTCTGCCTCCAGAGAAGTTAATTGGGAAGCGAAGGCCTCCGAGGAGGAGATAACTCCTCGCAGGTCCTAAAGGAAAGAATGTTCGATGAAGAATTGTTAAGCAAGATACGCGTAAGAAAAGTTCAAGTTGCAATCGAAAAAGACTTACAGAAGGAGGAGTCCTGGCGGCGGCAGTTGATGGAGCATCTTTCCCTTTAGAAAGGGAGGAGGGTGTCGATACCTGAGCTGCGGGGCTGCTTTAGGAACCGACGCTTCGGAAGCAGCAATGTCCGGCGGAGCAGCTCCGGATTTGGCCTTCTTAGCCGGCGGCTCGACAAAACCTTCGTCACTGTGAAGGGAGATGATTGACAAAAAGTTATGGAAGGAATGCAAGAAGTAAAAGGACAACATACAGCTTCAGAGAAAAAGGTACTTACATGTCGAAGAGGTCGTCTTCATCGGCAAAGCCGCCGGTCGATCTCTTCGCGGGTGAAGCCCTGGCCTCCTCCACAGCTGCATCAATAAAGGCATCATGATCAGCGTCATCATCACACACTGATCCCTCTGTGTCGCAAGCATCGTCAGCTGAGGAAGGAGGGTTGGCATGGACAGCTTCCGAATCTATCGGGTCATCATGTTCATCCTCTGGGTCTATATGTTCGGCAGTGTGAAAATCAACAGGGACTGAGGAGCCTCTTCCTTCAGAAGTGTCATTTGGCGAATCTTGTAAGTTTCCAGAAACTATGGGGACCTGCCGAAGAAAAGAGCAAATAAGAACGATGGAAAGTATGTCGACTGAGAGGAAGCAGCATAAGGAGAAAAATTACCTCTGACAGTGGATGATCAGCATCGAGAGGAGTGTAGGAAGATATCAATGGAATTGAGTCTTCTTGACTAAAGAGAGTAAGGCGACGAACTTCATCAAGCAGCTGCTTTTCCGACAGTTCAACGACATTGATCCTGGTCTCATCTTTTGGACCCGTATACAACCACATTGGACGAACTCTTGCCATAACTGGTTGGACCTGACGCTTCAGGAACACCGCTGCTACGTCTGTGCCGATCATGGTTTGACCATCGGCCTCTTTGATTCGAAGGAATTTGGCGAATAATTTGTCGGCTGCTGCCCTTTCGTCGGGAGAAAGAATGTTCTTCCAAGAGTCTTTCGGCTTAGCCTCAAGGACGTCGGCAAAGCAAGGAAGCTGGGACTTGGTTGTCAAAGAATCTTTGACATAAAACCATTTCAGTCTCCATCCTTGCACAGATTCTCTCATTGGGAAACTGAAATAGTTAACTTCCGTGCGAGCCACAAACCCCACGCCTCCAATGACGAAGGATCCGTTGCTACTGCTGTACCTCTTAACATAGAAGATCTTCTTCCACAACCCGAAATGAGGATCAATGCCCAAAAATGCCTCGCAGAGGGTGATAAACACAGCAATGTGAAGGATCGAGTTGGGAGTGAGTTGCCACAATTGGATTTCATAAGTCCGTAGAAGGCGAAGAAGGAACTCATGGGCAGGAAGCGAAAGACCCCGATATAGAATTATAAGAACACCACGGTAAAACCAGCGGGGGGATTGGGCCGAGAAATCGCACCTGGAAGTATCACGTTCCCCTCGTCGGGGGAGATTAATCCAAGGCTTCGGGCCCTCTTCTCATCACGTTTCGTGATGGAGGACACTAGCCAATCTCTTGGCTTGGCTATTGAGCCTGGCGGCGCTGGCGGCGCCGGAGCTGGAGGAGGAGCGTCTGAAGAACTCTTCTTTGGAGGAGTGGAGGAAGGTTTGGCGGCGGCGCCACCGGTCGTGGAGCTGCCGGCGGCAGTAAGGCTCTTCTTCTTCACCATTGTGAGATCTGGGGAAGATTGGAGAAGCGGTGGTGGCGGCGCAGCAGTTACGGAAGGAAGAAGAAGAAGAAGAAGAAAGGCAAAGGCAAATGTGGGAGAAGATTAGGGATTTTTCACCCTTTGGAGATTTTAAGAGGAAAAGAACTGCGTGGGCACGTGTCGTTGATGCCAGTTTATCAAGTGGACCTTTTTCCGATTGATGGTTGCGGGAATCGAGGAGACGCTTTGGTAACTGTGCAAGAAGGGCGGAAATTGCTTAAAAATAGGACCAGACAGAGAGGGAATGGGCCCAGCGGGTCACGTCTTGTCAGTCAAATCAAGACGTCGGTAGAACGTCATCAATGACGTCATAAAGAATGCTTGAAGCACTCGAAGGAATAAAAAGCTATCGGATGGTGAACTTGAGTCTATGCACAGATTGCAAAGCATCTGCGCTTAGACTCGGGGGCTACTCCCATCGGGAGCGCTGACGCGCACCCAACAGATTGAGGACTCGAAGGAAAAAGAGGATGAAGGAGAAGGTGTTTGTTCAGCTCAAGTCTGCACCCGGTTGCAAGCACCAGTGCCCAGACTCGGGGGCTACTCCCATCGGGAGCGCTGGACGCGCACCCGACATAACTTTTTTGTACTCCAGGATCATGCCCGGGGACTTGATTCTGTGTAGGGTAACATTGTTTTGCCATCGGTAGTTAACCAACAAAAGTTGGGCACGTTACTCATCATCCCTTGCAATTAAAAAATGTATCGGATGACTTATGAAGACCTGCAGAAAACTTCGGCAGAGAAGAATGTTCGAGTGGTACAACTTGAGTCTACGCACGGATTGCAAGCATCCGTACCTAGACTCGGGGGCTACTCCCATCGGGAGCGCTGACGCGCACCCGACAAAAGAGGATGATGCTGATTCAAGATGAACAAGGACAATCAAGGAGAAGAACATCAAAAGAAGACATGCTTCAGTCTCTACCCGAACAATGTTCGGCTAGACACTCGGGGGCTACTGACGTGGGCATTACCCTTCGGGTAACCGACATTGCCCTATCCTGTATTGACTAATTGGAGGCCCTTGAAGACACCTGGAGGCAAGATGGGCCACCTGGGCGGCGCACCAGAGGAATCCTTGACGGGCAAGACAAGGAAGCAGCCGAACAAGGAAAGATTAGATTCAAAACTGCTGTAAACCTACTCGTACTCGGTTAGATCTCTTGAGACCTGGCCTCCTATATAAAGGCCAGAAGAGGGGCTTCCGAGGGACACAATCAATCTGAGCAGCCTTAGCCACCAAAAAGTCTAGGGCTAGGTCATCATAACACTTAGCCTCTCGACGAGATCTTAGCCGAACTATTCGACACCCCATTATAACCTATTGTCATCATAATCAAGAACAGACAGGCAGGACGTAAGGGTTTTACCTCATCGAGGGCCCCGAACCTGGGTAAATCGCTCTCCCCGCTTGTCTGTGAACCGATGTCTCGTGTCAGCTTGCAGGATTCCGTCAACCCCAAGCCCCAATAGGAGGGCATTGCCAAGGAGTACCCTCGACAGCCGCGCCCCCCCTAGGGTATGGCCGCCTCGTGGCTCCTCTTCGTCTCCTCTTCGGTGTTCTGAAAGCCTCCGTGGAAAATAAGACCGTGGGCTTTTGTTTCGTCCAATTCCGAGAATATTTCCTGTGTAGGATTTCTGAAACCAAAAACAGCAGAAAACAGGAACTGGCGCTTTGGCATCTTGTTAATAGGTTAGTCCCGAAAAATGCATAAAAATGATATAAAGTGTATATAAAACATGTAGGTATTGTCATAAAACTAGCATGGAACATCAGAAATTATAGATACGTTGGAGACGTATCAGCCTCCTTCCACCACTTCAGTTGAACCTCGTTCATGTCCTTTGTGTTCATCATCATGATCCCCCTCTCTTCAGCCAATAGTTGCTTCATTGATTTGGACTTCTTCACATTGATCCTCATCTCCTCCAACTTGGTTTTGTTCATTGCTTCCTCTAGGGTGGCTTCAAGCTTTGCAAGGCTCACCTCCTTCTTCGTCTCGATGATGACACGCTTGGTCTCCAAAGTCTTGGATGCTATCACCTCCTTCGAGTTCATCATTTGATCAAACTTGTCCCTCAACAATGCAGCCCCCCTCGATCCTGAGCCTTTCATTCGCCTTCTTGTTCCCCTCCGGCTTGTCGGCGTTCCGGCCCTCCTTCTCGTCCTCGGTGTCGTCGAGCGCAACCATTGCAGATTTCTTCGGTGCTACTTCTTCATCCTTCAATTTCCACTTAGGGAGGTGCTGAAGCACATCAAAGCAATGACATATGGTGAAGCTCTTCCCCATGCTGCCGGCCATGTCTCTATACCTCGCATCGGCAATGCGATCCTACATTTGCAAAAGGAACCAAGAAATCGTCAATATCTCACCAAAGCTAAACTACAATTAGCTTTACCAAATATGCACTCACATATTCATCGACAGTTGCGCCGCTAGGAGGATTGGACACCACTTGGTCCATTGGTGCGGCTCATCGGCTGCAAGCCGGTTTGATCGCGTCCTAACGATCTTGGAGGGATTGGTACATGCGATCGACAGGATGGCGAACGCGTGGCATCAGCTTATGGAACTTGTCCTCGATGCGTTGCCAGTACCGCTTCCCTGTTTGATGGGTGCCGTAGACGGCATCCATCCCCACGGAGGACCAAGCATGACACAAGGTGGCGTCTTCAATCTCCGTGTAGTTGTTGGCCCGCCTCTTCTTCCTATTTCCGTCGGCCGTGACCTCCACCACACCCTCGTCCCCTTCATCTTCCACTTCGTCCCCTTCGTCCCCTTCTTCCACCTCATCCCCGCAGTCGTTCTCATCTCCCCCCATCCCATTGCCGAATGGAGGGAGTTGGATTAATGTTCACCTCCTCCAACATCTCCATGTAGGAGGCTCTCTCGTTCCTAATTGGACGAGGCCTCAGTATCTACTCACAATAAAAAAATGGAGGAAGAGTTCATGTGTACCTTGTTGACCCCTCGTCGAGCACGTCCTGGGCAACGTTCGCGGTTGCTTCCGGTGGCGGTGGCGGCGGGGTTGGCGTTGGTGTGCAGGGGACCGGACGCGGGGCGCCACGGCTCGTCGCCGCCTTCACTTTCGTCCTTTTGGGACCCGTACTCTTCGGTCTCGCACGGGGTGCCTTCGGCTTCGTTGCCACCGCTGAGACATCACCGGTGGACGCGGCGGCACCGGATTGTGGGACCACATGCGTTCCCGCGCGCCGCCGCTTCACCCCGCTTGTCGCCGAGACCGTCGTTGCTTCCTCCGCGGGGGTCGCAGGGGTGGCAGGGGTCGCCGGGGTGGTTGGTGGAGCGGCGGAAGCTCCAGTGACCACGGGAGAGGGTGGCGGCGTCTGGGACGTACCAACGGCAGCCGGCGGGTCGATTCGAGACTCATTGGGGAGAAATCAGAGGGTGGCGGCGCAGAGGAAGGTGAGGGCGCACAGATCGGCGGCGGCGGTTGGGAGGAGCTGAAAGTTCCCTCGTGCGCAAACTAGAGATTGTGTTCGGGCTGCGTTCGGTTTGCTCCATCGCCCCCTACAAATGCAGGCCGATGGAGCGAACCGAACGCAGCCTGAAAAAATATTTTCAGTTTTAGCTCGTTTACGGTCACTGATCGGCGCTCTTTTTCGGCCCGAACCCGTAAATTGGTGGTTATTTTTCGGTTTTGGGTCTTTTACGAGCATTACGAGATGCTCTTAGGAGGCAGTGATTTAGGTTCCTATTTGAGCTTGCCAACAACTACGTGAACAATTTAGTTTTGATATGTACAAATATTTTCCCTCTCTTGCAAACACTTTTTTTAACTCACAAACAACTATTTTTCAAACTATATAAATATTTTCAGAAACTTGTAATTGTTTTTTCTTAACTCTCGTAACAAAAAGTGTTCATATCGATATAATGTTTACATTGTTGCAAATATTTTTCTTGGGTGCAAACTAATGCTTATTCATTAAAAAAATGTTCCAAAAAGGAAAATTTAAAACAAAAAAAATTAAAAAAATAAAAAGGAAGAAAACTGGTGCCCATCAATGGGCCAAGCTTGGATTCGGCACAGGCCGTAATTCCTTGAGGCGTTGCAAATATTTTTGCTAATGTACCGAAGGGGCGCTGAATTGGAGCACCCACTCATGAGCCCAACAAACAAATCCCGTATGTACGCGTCCGTCCATTGCGTGGGCCGAATAGCTCCAAGAACAGGCGCGCAAAGGGTGATCCCTATTCTTCGCTTAACGCGGGAGCGAGCGGGAAACCCTATACACCGACCAGGTCGGTGCCTACCAGGCACCGCACACCCTGGTCGGATATTGGGCCTGGCCCATTTTAACCTTTTGTTTCTTTTTTTCCGTTTTCTGTTTCTGTTTCTGTTTTTTATTTTTTATTTTTTTGGTTTTCTTTTTTGTTTCCTTTTGTTTTCTGTTTATTTTTATTTCTGTTCAAAACCGAAAAGTTCAAATTTGAAAATAGTTTAAATTTGAAAACGTTTAAATTTGAAAAGTGTTCAAAACAAAAAATGTTCAAAGCTAAAAATTGTTCGTATCCGAAAAATGTTCATAATCGAAAAATGTTCAAATTTCAAATATGTTCATTTTTGAAAAATGTTTAAATTTTGGGAAAAACGAATTTTTGAAAAAATGTTCATTCTAAAAAATGTTCAAATTTTGAAAAATGATCAATCTAAAAAATATTCAAATTTTGGAAAAAAGATATTCTAAAAATTAATTTTTTCGAAAAAATTATATTAAAAAGACAAAAAATTTAAACTTTCGGATTAAAAAACGGATTAAAAAAATTCTTCTTTTAAAAAAAGGAAAATATGTAAACAGAAAAAAGAAATAAAATAAGAAAAATAGAAATGACCTTACCTGATGGGCCGGCCCACTAGACAACCGTCGGGTCGGGGGTGTGCGGCACCGCGTCCGCACCGACCCGGTCGGTGTATAGGAGGCCCCGGAGCGAGCGGTCGCTCCGCTCAGAACGGGATAGAGTTGGGCCGGCCCATTAGCGACGGAATTGTGTTTCCTTCGTTTTTTTTCAGTTTTCTCATTTTCTACAGGTTTTTCATTTGGTTCCGCTGGTTTTTTCCCTCCAGTTTTTTGTTTTGCCGATTGGTTTTTTCCGAACTTTCCAGAATTTGAATTTTTTCAAATCTGAACTTTTTCAAGTTTGAACAATTTTGATTTGAAATTTTATAATTTGAACAATTTTTTAGTTTAAACAATTTTTATTTTGAACGCTTTTAATATGAACATTTTTCGCGTTTGAACAATTTTCAGATTTGATCTTTTTTTGAAATTTTCATATTTTTTAATTTTAGAATTTTTCAATTTGGAACTATTTTAATATTTGAACATTTCCGAAATTCGAAAAAGGTCATATTTAAAAATTGTTTTTATTTCAAAAACATCAATATTTTTAAAATCATCCAGGTTAAAGAAATGTTCTGTTTGGAAAATCATTCAAATTTGAAAATTGTGTACTTTTTATTTTTTTTATTTTTTTTTAAATTCAAGAATCATTCAAATTAAAAGATGTTCAAATTCGTACGTTCAAACTTAAAATTGTTCAAATTCGAAAATTTTCCGTTCACGACATATTTCTGTTCACAACATATTTCTGGTCACGGCCTTTTTTCGGTTCCGTTCACTATATTTTTCTGTTCACAACTATTTTTTTGTTCACAATTTTTTTTGTTCTTCGCAAATGTGTTCATTGCATTTTCTGGGCACCTTCCTTTTCTGTTCTACGTAATTTGGTTCACGCCTTTTTCTGTTTATGACATTTTTCTGTTCACAACCTTTTTTCAATTCATGATCTTTTTTTGTTCATGGATTCTTTTTTATTCTTCACAAATTTGTTTAGGGCTTATTTCTAGTCACGACCCTTTTTATGTTCTTCATAAATTAGTTCATGGATTTTTTATGTTCACGGCATTTTTCTGTTCATGGACTTTTTTCAATTCACGATCTTTTTTTTATTTCTTCTATTTTATTTTGTTCTTCGCAAATTGGTTCATGGCCTTTAACTAATAAATTATATTTTCATAAATAATCGTTAGAATAAGATGAATGTTGTCATTAGAAATCGTTCACCATAAATGAACAAATCGTTGCATAAAAATAGTACGTTCGCATATTCAAATATTGTTCACGGGGTTCGTTGTTCACGGGGTTCGTTCAAAATTTTGAAGATCAACACAGTTGTTCGGGTTCTGAACTTATGAACTTCAACACATAGTAATACTATTTTTTTTAGTTTGGTCCATTTCAAATGTATGTGACGTGAAGATCCATTACAATGTTTCTTTGTGAAGATTTACTTTGTAGCAAGGAACCAGGTGAGAGAAAAGAACGGCAAACCAGTCGAGTAAAAAACCACGGGAAAAAAACTGAAGCGGACGAGAGAAAACAACGTGAAAAGAAAGAGCAAAGCAACAGAAAGAATGGATAAACGATCGATCCAACACAGCGGACTCGCTCCCTCGCGGAAACCACTAATGAGCCGAGCTCATTTGCTAACGGGAGTATGCGTAGCTGATCGGAAGCTCCCCATAAAGTGGAGAATAGGGGCACCCCGCGCAAAGGCAGGCCAACACGGCAGAACCGATCTCATACTTGGGACTCGTGAGTTACCCCTACATTCGGACAGAGATTTGGTGCACATCTCTACTAGTGATCTTGTTTTTTAAATAAATTAAAAATCATATTTTAAGTTTTAAAAAATATAAAAAAATCTTCATATAGCCAATAATGTATCCCACAAACGTGTAAAATATCAATTTTAAATACTTTACATTTTAAGCTACACAAAAATACAAAAATGCAGATCTGAGTAGTCATTTTTAAATCTCCTAAAACATGTCAGTTTTATTTTTATTTTTGTCTAGCACAAAGTAAAAAATAATTTTGAGTTGAAAATTTCCATGATTGTGAGATGTATCAGTGACAATGTACAAAATTAATTTTCAGATTTTTTAATAACTAATAAACATTTATTTATTTATTTTTAATTGGCGAGAGCACCGGAGCTCAAGAGCCAAAAGCACTTTTCGCTACTCCCGTATCAATTTCCCTATCTACAAGTACCCTTAAAGTTGGCCGTCATGGTCGTTTTGGCGCAACACTTCGGAGGGTTGGCAGTTCATCTACGTTTGAGCGTTTGGTGTCTGTTTCTTCCATAGCAGCCATGTTGCTAAACGAACGTCTAGTTTTAAGTTGGTGATGGTTTGAGAGTGAGTTTGGTTGCTGAGTATGCTTGGACCCTGTTGGGTGTGGACGTGATCCGTGGTGTTCGTGTTGCCTGATTTTTCACTAATTAATCGGACATCTTTCTTTTTAATTAATGAACAAGGCAAAACTTTTATCTTTGTTTTTTAAAAGGAAATGCCCCTACCATTTTTCCGTCCAAAAGTAAGTTACTCAAGCAAAACCAAATTCATTATGTAGCTTAAGAAAAAAACACAAATCCGGCTAATATGGTTAATGGGTCGAATTCATGGCCCAAAGTTTATTCCACGACGTGATGAACATATACCATATCAGTGTTACTATTTTTTCCTACTCCCTCCGTCCTATATGAAGCATGTTTTAGATTTATCTAAATCTAGATGTATCTAGACAGTAAATAATCTTTACTATTAAATTGCAATAGGTGGCTGCCTGGTGTCACAAACGGGCCAAATAGTTTTTCTCCTAGGCCCAACATGCTAAAGTGTTTTTCTTAGATCAGAATCTCCTAGGCCCAACATGCCATCGTGTATGGTAAAATTTTGTAGATCGATCGGTAATACAGTCTTGCTCAAACCCGAACGTAACATGGCAGTAGAGTCTAGCTAGAATACGTCATATGCAATCCAATCCTCAAAAAACTATCGTCGGCGGCCAAGTTCAGACACCAAGGTACACGACGACCGACGACGGGACGGGTACAACCTAGACAGCGAACGGAGGAAGCCAACCGTGTTTTCCCTGCCCATCTGCTTCCAGCGCCCTAGCCATGCCGTCGGCGGCAGCAGCCTCTAGAGGGCCCTCCATGACGACTGCGCCGCTCGCCGGCGGTCGTGTCGGGGCTGCTGCGTAGCGCCTCACTATGCTGAGATGAAAATCCTGACCACACCTCAGGCTGCTGACACCACGTCGGCGCCACAAATCGAGAGCCTCAAGAGTCAAGACCTGGACCTGGGTGACGGCGGTAGCGGAAATTGAGTGCCTCGGTAGGGACCTAGGCATCTGCAGTAGCAAAAATCGAGGGTTTGGAGCGGCGGCAACGTGGACCGGGGCGGAAGCGGCGTCCGACATCAAGGGCCACGCCAAAGAGGCTGGTGGGGCGGTCCGTCCATGGATGTGAGAATAGATGTCGTCAGGTGTGCTAACAACTTCCTATTTGGACTGCCGGCACCTGCTCCCCAATTTGGAAAGAGGGTACACACCGGCGACCCCAAAACCAAAACGTAGACCTGAAAAACATTTAGGGTTTGAATTTTCACAAATAACAAAAGATTTTCGTTCGAAATTATACAAAGCTTGCAAAATAAATAGTCCTAGAAAAAAATCTAGGGGCGGTCCAAGGCGCTGAAGTCGATGGCTCTGTCGGCGACCACCTCAAAAATGCACTTTCAATATTCACCATCATCATGGTAGGATAAATATAAATTTGAGAAGCATGTAAATTAAAATAAACCATTAGTATTGAGATACTGTTCGATCTCAACTACATAGGAAAAAAAATTATACTGTCCGAGAAACATATCTTGAATATAAAGGGAACAACGTACTGAAAGAGTGATTTAAATAAAAACAAAAAGTCGAATCATAAAAAATGTAAACATAGTTTTAAAAATGTAACAAAATAAAGGAAAGAAAAATAGGAAGATGAAGCCGTGAGAAAATACCAAAAATTTGTAGGAACCAATTATAAACATATATATAAAAGAAAAACTCTTGGTTAAAATGAAGGAAACGCTAGCTACCAATCCATTTTGGACGGAAGACGTGCATCCGTGCCCTCAAAAAAGAAAGGAAGAGTGCGACCGATTTCTTTTAGATCTCGTATGCAACGATCAATATATAAGGCTGGTGCACTATAGTTGACATCATCACAAGACCAGCTCAGCAGCAGGCTCTTCTCTCCCGTGCTAGACAACCCAGGTTCGAATCCTAGCACCTCGAGTTTTAAATGAGCTTTTTGACACATGCACCCAACAAATGGGCCGGTCAGATTTTTTTTTTTGAGCCAAAAATGGGCCGGTCAGATGAGGGGATGTCGAATTTTTTCCCAAATTTCTGGGTGGGCCACAGCCCCCCCCGGCCCACCCGCTGCGTCCGCCCATGATTTGGCCCCTGCCACTGTTCTGCTCTAAGAGACATTGGAAAAATTAGAGATTTTAGGGGATTGAGCTATATTTGGTGGGGATTAAGAGAGGTGGTGTTGGAGAATTGAGACGATCTGCTGCTTTTTATGCTGCTTCTTATAGAGTGTGAAGAAAGTTACAGTTGATGCTACTTTTTTTTTTGCGGGGGACAGTTGATGCTACTTTGAATACATAGTGTTTTGTTTGATAGCTGAGAGATATCATTAGCTTGCACGCGTGCTGCTGCTTGAGGAAAAGATAGAATCGAGTGGAGCTGCAACATTATTTTGCTTGGCTGTATTTGCTGCATCAAAGAGCAGAGAAGGATTCAAAGTGTTTTTTCTTGTGTGCTGCTACTGGTTTAAGAGCGGAGAGGATTCAGAGTGTTTTTTAATCGTGTGCTACTACTTGTTTGAAAGCAGAGAGAATTAAAAGAAGATACGGACTCATCTTTCTGATAATTGTCCAGGTTCTTCACTACAACAGGATGAGCCGTCCACCTACTTGAGCTACTGAGTTCTAAAATCATCACCCCGGTTATGTTCTTCATAATCGGAATATTCGTCTCAGTAGAGAAGTCGGGCACTAGGCAATTCAACAATTACTATTTAGAACATTCTTGCATATCTTGATTATTGTTCTGTATCCAAATATGGTTTGATTTATGTTATCATTTTATTTAATGTGTCTATGTCTATAGTTTAGAATTCAAGGAAATTGGAATACATAATAGAGCGGGCACTGCTATTTATTCGAATTTAAACATGCATGCTTCTTTCGCTAATCTTTGTTACATTAATTTCCTTTTATCTTCTAATGTTTGTCCCTCCATTAGAATTCCAAAATGATAATCGATCACTCCCATTCCAAATATGGGTAAGTTTAGGAACATGTAATTATTCCCAGTGGTAGTTATTGGGAATTCACTAGCAAAATATTTAATGTTTCTTCGCTCTTGTTCATCCTTTCGGTGCTTCAGATAAATATGAAGCATGAAGCGCACCAAAATTATGAGATCAGCATAAGAGAGGGACACGAGATACAAGAATGGAGAGGAGAAGCGGATCACCAAACATGGTAGGAGCACGTAAAATTGAGAGGGTATTACATGAAATAAACTGCATGGAGATTACACTCTTTGCTTTTAAACTAGATTATATAATTTTAATTTTACTCACTAATTCGAATGTGTTCTCCGTAGCAACGCACGGGTATTCAACTAGTGTGTATATACCTCTAATTTTTTATAAACCTGGAAAGGAGTATATTTTCAAAACTTTTAGAGCAGGGATTGTAGTGACGGCCTATGGGTGTACCGAGAGGACAGGATACGTAGCCACACTGCAACATCTCTCCCTTCGCCGCAAGTCTGCAGTTGGCGAAGCTCTCTGAATTCCACGGGTGCCTTTTTCCTTATTCTTTTCTGATGCAAGAATTCGAAGGATGTTAACTGACGAATCAATGAAGCTGACGGCGGTGTCGACTGATCGAGCTGTTCACGAGTTGTCGATCTACTCATGTCGGGGACATATCTACGCATGCTTTGCTGCTGAGGAGGAATCACCTTTGTGCGGAGCGATAATGGATAGTTTGAACCTGGACTTGCATTGAGTGTCCCACACCTAGATGCTAAGCCACCTGCGTGCTGTAGCTTCGAATGGACCGCTGCAACCCGGGAGGAAACACCGCCACGCCCTGGGTAAGCGTTATCTTCAGCTCATCGCTGTCGATGGACACATGGAGCAGAAGATGCGCTATGTGTGACTGCCCAGCAGACACATGCACAAGTCTTGATTCTAAAGGATTGTTTTAGAGGCTAGCTAGCTGGGGAAACTGCGAAATATAACCAAAAGTGGCAGTAGTAGCGAGGAGGAAGTCGTTCCACCGGACGCGCAGATGAAAGATCTTGGGAGCCGATGGTGCTTTCAGAAATGGACTGGTGTCATCTTCGAGGAGACATGGCTGTGCCTGAGTTCCTATCTATCGTGGAAATTGTGGCAGGGTAACGATAGCGGCCACTCCCCAGTGCTAGCTAGAGGGTTTGATATTCAGCACAAAGTTGCGTGAAGATGAATCTAAAGAGATGTGCTCTACCCTCGCATATATCTGCAGATTACTAATAGTCATTCAAGTTTTATGTTTGAATTGTTTTCTGAAATGGATAGGTGTGAATTTTTCGTTAACAGTGATGCATGTTTTTCTAGTCAGCGTTAGGATTACATTCTGAATGGTTAACTTCTGCCGGAAATCCAGGAGCACACCATAGAGTTGCACACAAATGTGCGGCATGCCGGCATGGTTTGTCTCGCGATGGAGAAGCCTGAAATCTTGGAAAGGAAAACACATATCCTTCGTCACTCTAATGATGTGGACAACATTCGCTCCTAATGCTCCCACGGTCATGCCAAAGATTTATAATCCCGGAAAATCTGAAGCTCTGCGTACTACAGGTCTACAGCCTCAATCCCTTCTCGGCGGGAAGTAGCTCGCTGATAGAAAGGATCATCAACATTTGTTTGTGGTGTGTGTTGAGTAACATATTGTATAGGTATAGGTCTCCGTGTTTTCTCAGGGTTGTACCTGTAATTGTACATGTGTCCGCCTATATATATATGAGCAGCCGGCCCTATTGGTGCTGTGCAATCTCCAATAACTTTTCTACATGGTATCAGAGACCGGGTCCTCAGCCGCCGCCCTCCTCGGGTCCTCCCAACCCTAGCCGCCGCCCCCTCCTCCCTAGGGCGCCGCCGGCCACCCCTCCACCAACCCTAGCCGCCGCCCCCTCCTCCCTAGGGCGCCGCCGGCATCCACCTCCACCAATCCTAGCCGCCGCCCTTCTCATCTAGGGCGCCGCCGGCCCTCACCACCACCACCACCGCTTCCGCCATGGCCGGTTTCTCCTCCTCCGGCTCCGACCCCTTCAACTCCTCCCGCTCCGGCAGCAGCAACCCCTTCGCCGGCCCCTCCGTCGCCGTCATCCGCGACATCCCCATCGCCGAGCGCGTGCCGGTGAAACTCTCCACCACCGCTGCCAACTTCTTCCCGTGGAAGACGTACTTCAGGCTACTCTTCCGCGAGTATTGTTGTGGGTATACTTCATGGGTGTACCATCGACAGTGCCAAGAAGCCGGGCCCGGTGATGTGGCATGTGGCCCATCGGGCGGCCCAGTTGCTGTTGATCCTGACGGATGAAGTCCGGCCCAGGGACAGGGAGCCGGATCCGACCGACCTTCAGGAGGAACCCGGATCCGCGAAGGCCCATTAAGGAACCCGGATCCGGTACGACGTAGATAGGAAGGCGGATCCTTGACGTACACGGCAAGACATCGTACCATAGTTAGGCAACCTGTATCCGGCTAGGACTCTCCATGTAAACCCTAGATCCGTGCGCCTTTATAAGCCGGATCCCGGGAGCCCTAGAGGCACAACCACAACTCATTGTAACATCGCGAAAGCGCCCGATAATTCCAGCAAGCAGTAGGCCCTGTCATCGTGCAGGTGTTCCGAAGCTGGGTAAATCGCGTACCACCGTCCCGTGTGCACTCCGCCCTATGGCCCCTACTTCTTCTACCCCTCGTGAGGATCCCTCCTCCGAGGCACCGTCGACTAGGCAACGACGCTGGCGCCCACCGTGGGGCTCGGCGTCTGGAGGCCGGAACCGGGAGGGTTCCGCCATGGGAAGCTACGACGACACCATCGCTGTGGGGTGCGTCCTCTACGCCGGAAATCTGCCGTTCGTCCCTCCGGATGAGTGCTGGATTCCGGCTAAGACAAACCCCGTCAAGCTCTCCATCGTCCCAGTTGGCTGAATACACATCTTCATCGGGGAAACCGTCGATTCCGACGGAAACCCACTGGTAAGTAACGCAGACGCGACCACCGCTGAGCTGGACGCAGTCGCGAAGATCCAATCTGAGATGCAGGAGCTTCCCAAGGAAGATTCCGCCTTGGATCTGGAAATTTCAAAGCCCACCCAATCCGCCCCTGAGCAGGAAATAACGGTGGAAGACCAATGCAGATCCGCCTGGGTCTCCCAGGTGAAAAGCAGAGGTGCCACTTCGTACACTTCTTGGCCCATACCGCCGGAACCGCCCCTCAAGAAGTCGGAGCTGGTCCCGAGCAGGTCGAGGCACCGGAAAACAACGCTGGATCAGGACGAGCCTGTCGGAGAAAGCGGAACTCCGGCCGAAGAGTCGATTTTGGGGAACCTAAGCCCAATTTCCGGGGATACCCCCTCCATGGATACTGAAGAGTTCAACCGCAAGCTAGGGGAATATGGATTCTGTGATCAGCCTGAAGTTGAATCCACCCAGCCTAAGCAGGTACTTGCGACCTTGGCGGTGCTGGGACAACCTAAATCAAAAGATGCAAACACCCAATCCGACCCCCAGCCATCCCGTCAAGGATCTCCAATGTCGCGGGAGCGACCGCGTAAGGATCCATCCTCCGAGGACCTCCTGTCGCCTGAGGAGATGGTTGCTCAAGCAGGCATGGATGCAATCTATCACTCAGATATCCTTAACAAACCCATGACTCCCGAAGACGTAGAAGCGCTAGAAGCTAAGAGACTGGAGATGCTGGCCACAGCCAAGAAGTTCGCCGACACCGCAGCTGCAATGCTTGATGAAAGGAAGCACGCCGCAGGTTTTGTGGAAGACTTCATCCAGCGCGAGCAGGAGGTAGACGAAGGATTGACAAAGGTCAAGGAACTCCGGAAGCATTGGGAGGACAAGATCGTTGAAGCTCATCAGGAGGTCGAAAGAGTCCGGCGAGAGTTGATAACTCCCCGTAAGATCACCTTCGCAACTCCGACTGAGCAGCAGCCATACGCCACTCCAAAGGACAATATGAAGAAGGCTGCGGAGATCTTGAAGAAAAAGGACGAGGAGATCGACATCGACTACGTCCGCACGCTCGTCGCTTCAGCAATGAGGCAGCAGAGCAAGGCAGACACTTCGCGCAAATTGGAATCTAACCCAGAGCATTGCGTCTCCACTGCGCAGAAGGACGCCTACGACAATCGCCATCGAGATGACGAATCGTGAACCGGATCCTCGGAACGCAGAAGGAAAGCCAGAGAACACCCAAATCCAATCCCGGTACCATCAAAGACGCCTCCGTCAGATCCAAGAAAGGGAAAGGATGCAATGTACTCTGGAAGAGACAAGTACCGCAACCCCTCTCCTCCGCCTAACGGATACCCGCGTCCCCCTCGCCGCCGTAGTCCAGCCGGAAACACCAGGCCCCATGGGCCTGGCGGAATCATCATCCGCGACAACGTGCTGCCCTCAAGAAACAGGAACAGGGAGCGCACGCCGGAACCCCGCCGGAGCCAGAACAACGATCGTGAACCCGAGCCTAGGAGGAGTCGGAACGAAGACCGCGACCCGGAGCCTCGTCGAAGCCGGAACGGCCATGGCAGCCAGCACCAAGGTGAAGGCAGCCACAGAAGCCGGAGCCAGCATCGGGAGGGGCGAGGAGAATCTGACGGCGGAAGCAAAAAGTCGGATCGTCCCCCTCGCAGGTCTCCCTCACCACCACCTAGCGGTGGCAGCGAAGGTGGAGGCGGAGGCGGCGGCCGAAGATCTCGCTCTCGCTCACAATATCCTCGCCACGGCTCGCGTGACGCGCGGGAACGCCTCAACGAATACAGAACTGACTACATCGGTCCGAAGTGCTTCGGCAGGATGATTCGAGAGGAACCAAAGCCAAGGATGAACCTCAAGCTACCCGGAAACCTGAAACATTATGATGGCACCGAAAGGCCGGATACCTGGATAGAGGATTACTACAATGCAGTAACCTTCGCCGGAGGAACCCCTAATATCGCCTGCCGCATGCTTCAGCTGTACCTTGTAGGTCCAGCCCGGATCTGGCTCAGCGACCTCGAGAAGAACTCCATCTTTTGCTGGTTTGACCTGAAAACTGCCTCCGAGAAACACTTCAGGGGCACCTACAAAAGACCTGCCACATCAAGCGACTTACAAGCGTGTATTCAGAAGAAGGGAGAATCCTCAAGACACTTCCTAACAAGATGGTTGGCATGCAGGAACGAGTGCGAAAATGTCGATCACACCACCGCTATGTATGCCTTTATTGGTGGACTGCAGAGAGGAGGATTGCTGAGGCATAAGCTCACTTGTTTGGCTAACGCAAATAAACTGACTTTGGATGACATGATCTCCATTGCCAGTGATCATACTGCCGCCGATGATGATGCAGGCGGAGATCTCGCAGCTACAACAATCCCCCTACACCAACAAAAGAAGAACCGTGATAACGGTGACAGCAGCGGCCACAAGCGGAAGAACCCCCCTGATGACCAGAAGAGTGGCGGCTCCGAGATGGTCGCCATGGCGTTCCAACGCGGAGGTCCAGGAGGCGGAAGAGGACGCGGCCGTGGAGGCGGAGCCGGCAGGGGCCAGCAGCATGGCACTGAGGTCACAGCTGCCGGATCCCGTGCCCCGCAAACCTACGACGAGTACAGAGACATGCCCTGCCTGGCCCACCTGGATTCGGCTACGGGGAAGTCCACTCACACCAACCGCAACTGCAAGTGGGTCAATGATTTGAAGAACGACCCGGAAGCAGGATACAAGCGAGCCCGGAAGCACCGCCCACGCGGCAAAGGAGGCAAGGGCAAGAACAAGGACAAAGAGGAGGACAGTTCCGAGGCGATGGACGAGGATGATAACTCGCCGGATCCCAAGGCAGGGTCCGCAGGTAAATCCAACCCATTCGAGAAAAAGAGTGTGGGCGCGTACCACACCTTCCTCGGAACCCCAACAGTCCGCGCTACCAAGTCAGCTATCCGGATCCTGAATGCCACAGTTCCGGCTGTGCCGCAGTATGTCAGGTGGTCGGAAGTCCCGTGCACATTTGACATGGAGGATCACCCTACCATTGTGCCAAAAGAGTGCTACGCCTTGGTTGTAAGTCCCCGCATAGACGGGTATGACTTCTCCAAGTGCCTCATGGATGGCGGAGCCAGCTTGAACATCATGTACCTGGAGACTCTAGAGCGGATGAACCTTACCAAGGAACAGCTCAAACACAGCAACACTGAGTTTCATGGCGTAGTTCCGGGTAAAAAGGCGAATTCCCTCGGCAGCATCACACTCCCGTGGCCTTCGGCGATGTTCACAATTTCCGCGAAGAGAAGATCACATTTGAAGTTGTGCCCTTCAAGAGCTCCTACCACGTCATCTTCGGCAGGCCCACCTACCACAAGTTTCATGCAAGGGCTTGCTACATCTACAACAAGCTCAAAATTCTGGGTCCTAACGGTATGATCACCGTATCCGGAGACTACAAAAAGGCTCATGAGTGCGAGCTGGGCGAAGCCGCCTTCGCAGAGTTTGTGATATCTGGAGAGGAGCTACTAGAGCCGCGGTGGATCCGACTGAAATGCAGACCACCAAGAAGCAGATCTCCGAGCATAAAAACTCCTTCAAGGCCGCGATAGAAACCAAGAAAGTCAACTTCAAGGAAGGAGACGATTCCAAACAGGTCTCAGTCGGAGCCGACATGGACCCCAAATAGGAAGACATGCTCGTCGAGTTCCTCCGCGCTAACATGGATATCTTCGCATGGCAGCCTTCTGACATGACTGGAGTACCAAGAGAACTCGCCGAGCACTACCTCAACATAAACCCGGGGGCTAAACCGGTGAAGCAAGCTATGCGACGCTTTGGAGATAAGAAGCGCCGCGCCATAGGAATGGAATTAGCAAAGTTACTAGAGGCAGGTTTTGTAATAGAAGTTATCCACACTGATTGGGTCGCAAATCGCGTCCTTGTACGCAAAAAGAATTCTGAAATACTAAGAATGTGCATTGATTACTCTGGCTTGAACAAACATTGCCCGAAAGATCCGTTTCCCCTGCCGCGCATTGACCAAGTTATTGATTCGACGGCGGGGGCGGAACTTCTGTGTTTTCTTGATGCGTATTCCGGGTATCATCAGATCCGGATGAAAGAGTCCGACCAAAAGGCGACCTCGTTCATCACCCCATTTGGCACTTACTGCTATGTTACTATGCCTTTTGGCTTGAAAAACGCAGGTGCCACCTACCAACGTACGATGCAGCGGTGCTTGAAGGACCAAATTGGCCGGAACATGCACGCCTACGTCGACGACATCGCGGTCATGACCCGGAAAGGATCCGACTTGATCAGCGATCTCACAGAAACCTTTGAGAATCTCCGACGGTACAAGATGATGTTGAATCCGCTGAAGTGCGTCTTTGGCGTACCAGCTGGAAAACTCCTTTGCTTCATTGTCTCTAACAGGGGCATCGAAGTAAACCCGGAGAAAATCAAGGCAATCCTGTGCATCAAAAGGCCAACTTGTCTCAAAGATGTGCAACGACTAACTGGTTGCGTCGCAGCAATCAGCAGGTTCGTCAGCCGTCTTGGCGAGAAGGCGCTACCCCTGTACAAGCTATTGAAGAAAACATACAAATTTGTCTGGGATGAGGCAGCAGATGCAACACTTCAAGGGTTGAAGGAAATACTCACCTCCCCACCTATCCTAGCAGCTCCAGGAGAGTCAGAGCCTATGCTCCTTTACCTGGCAGCTACCAACAGAGTCATCAGCCTCGTCATCGTGGTAGAGCGACAAGAAGAAGGTCACGAGTATGGAGTCCAAAGGCCAGTCTACTACATTAGCGAAGTGCTTACGGAATCCAAACAACGCTATCCTCACTTTCAAAAGCTAGCTTACGGAGTTTTCCTAGGCAGCAGGAAGCTGAGACACTACTTCCAGGAGCATCCAGTAACAGTCGTGAGCAAAGCTCCGCTGGCAACGATTCTCAACAACGCTGACGCAACAGGACGCACAACAAAATGGGGCATCGAATTATCCGCCTTCGACATCAACTACAAAGCCAGGACCGCGGTCAAATCCCAGGTCTTGGCAGATTTCGTCGCAGATTGGACAGAAGCTCCGGATATGACTTTGGAGCCGGAACCAGAGACATGGGTTATGCACTTCGATGGATCCAAGCAGCATCAAGGCTCAGGAGCCGGAGTCACCCTGAAGTCCCCTACCGGAGAAGAACTGCAGTTTCTGCAGAGCACTTCGAAGCTACAAACAATATGGCGGAATACGAGGCTCTACTACACGGACTGCGCATCGCCAAGGAGATAGGGATCAAGCATATCATATGTTGCGGAGATTCAGACCTGGTGGCACAGCAAGTAGCCGGAACCTGGAACGCCAGAAACTCCGTCATGGCGGCTTACAGAGACGAAGTTGACGAGATCGCCAAATATTTCCTCGGATACGAAGTCAAGTACGTCAGGCGAGACGATAACGCAGCGGCAGATATGCTATCCAAGCTCGGATCCGGCAGGAAGCCAATTCCGCCTGGTATTTTCCTGGAGCATCTACGGATACCCTCGGTGAAGGGCGCTAACCCGGAAAACCCAGAGGTGGCAGTATCTCCGGCCAGAGAAGTGATGGCTGTCATTCCGGCTTGGACATAGCCTTTCCTGGATTACCTCATTGATCAGAAGTTGCCAGAGGACGAGGTCCTCGCACGACAGATCATCAGACGAGCAAGATCCTACACAATTGTTGATGGACAACTCTACAAACGAAGTGCAACAGGGGTATTTCTCAAATGCGTCTCCAATCAAGATGGCATTGAAATCCTCAGAGAGATCCATGCAGGGGATTGCGGGCATCATGCCGCTCCCAGGTCACTCGTTGCAAAAGCTTTTCGGCTAGGGTTCTACTGGCTTACAACTAAAGAAGATGCTGACAAGATAGTCAAGACCTGCCGAGGTTGTCAGTACTACGCTACTCAACCAAACGCTCCAGCCCAAGAGCTGAAGACCATACCTATCACCTGGCCGTTTGCGGTCTGGGGGCTCGATATGGTTGGTAAGTTAAAAAGATCATCTCCTGGCGGTTTTGAATACCTCTTGGTCGCTGTTGACAAGTTCAGTAAGTGGATCGAGGCAAAGCCAGTGAGAAAAGCCGACGGTGCTACGGCACTAAAATTTGTCTGCAGCCTCGTGATGAGATTCGGCATCCCACACAGCATAATCACATATAATGGCACAAACTTCGCACAGGGAGAATTGAAGGATTATTGTGAGACAGTAGGGATACAACTGGACCTTGCATCTGTGGCTCACCCACAATCCAATGGTCAAGTTGAAAGGGCTAACGGCCTCATATTATCAGGAATTAAGCCATGCCTTGAAGAACCGCTGCGACGAGCAGCTGGAGCTTGGGCTGACGAGTTGGAAGCTGTCTTGTGGAGTTTACGAACTACCCCTAACAGATCAACAGGATTTACCCCTTCTTCCTGGTATACGGATCCGAAGCCGTGCTTCCCTCCGACATCATCCACGATTCACCGCGAGTTTCCGCCTACAATGAAGAAACAACTGATGAGGCCAGACAGCTATCTGTGGACCTGATCGAAGAAGCCCGGAATTTAGCTGACCAGCGCTCCGCCATTTACCAGCAGAAGCTCCGATGCTATCACAGTCGTCGAGTTCGGAACCGTTCTTTCATGGCAGGAGACCTGGTCCTCCGCCTTCGGCAGGTGAAAGACCATAAGCCGCAATCTCCGTGGGAAGGACCCTTTGTCGTTAGCAAAGTGCTTCATAACGGGTCATACTACCTTGTCGATTTCCGGGAGCTGAAGGACAGACCTGCTAATTGGTACCGGAAACGCAAGCGTGAGGATCCGGATGACATCTACGACGAGACAGATCGCCCTTGGAACATTGCACAGCTACGTCCTTTCTACACTTAGCATAATTTTCCGAGTTACAAACTCTATAATAGTTATACATGATCAATGGAATAAAGCTTTTGGTTCACTCTCTGAGTGTTGTACCTCCTTTACTTTTTCATTTTTAGATCGTGTATGTTTTTCGACTAAAACCGCTGAGCTGGATTTTTCCGCCTAGGCGTGTAGAAAAGTTGTGATTTTCAAAAATCGTCCTTTAGGACGTAAGCTTAAGTTTTCTGATGGAGGTGTTTTCTGTTGCGAACTCGTGGATTCCTAGTAGCGATTTCCGGCACCTATGCTTGGGGGCTTGTTTCCGTGGTTATTGACAGATTGCCATTGGGCTTCGTCGCCGCTGGCGAGTGTTTCCGGCTAAGGTCTTCCGGCTCGCGGAAGGTCAAGCGAGCAAGCCAGAAAATAATGAGATCAGCACTTGCTTTCCGACACAAAACGACACATGCAAATAATATTAAAGGATAGCAGGATAAGTGTTTCCTCCCATGCATAGTTGTTTAGTTCCTAGCTACTTAAGAATTTAAGTTATATTACAAACCCACTCCGGGGCCAAAATGATGCAACATTGTTTCAATTCTTTCACAGGAACTCTACTCGGAGTCCTCCTCTTCAGATTCCTCGTAGGCGGAGCCATCGCCATCGCTATTGCCGGAGCCAGCTTCGGAGTCTTCGTCGAAGCCTTCTCCGGAAAGCTCAACGCTTGACCCGGAACCTTCCGCATAGTACTCCGGCTCGCCTTCCTCCTCTTCCGCGTCGGAAAAACCCTTGGGCAGATCATACTTGTGATACCAGAATGAGTGGTTAACTCGCCTGACAAACAGCTGCTCAAACCCTTTGGTTTCCGAGAGGATGGCGCGCATGTCGGCACCCTCTGGAGTGCCACGCGCAACATCCGCGAAGTTGAGTGAAGGGAAGTGAGCCTTGCAGGTGGCTAAGACCAGGGAGGCGACTCCGCTAGCGGAAGACTCCTGCCAGTCCTTGATGAACTCCGGCACTTGCTCCATCAGCTTGGTCATTGTGTCAATCACTGAAGTTTTGGCCCTCTTCAAGGACAGGGTCTTGGCGATTCCGCGACAGACTGCGAATAGTGCATCGATGGAACTCCGCGCTTCATCATATGCTTCCGTCCTCTTGAGGGTTGACTCTTTGGTCCACTCAAAGCCAAGGCTTGCTGTGAGAAAATGGGGTTCAGTTCCTCCGCGGACAGAACAACATATGATGCAGTCGGAATAACAACAAGGAAAAATGCTTACGGAAGATGAGCTTGTCAATGGCTTCCGCCTCTGCTTCTTGAACCTTGTTCTTGGCCACTAAGGAAGTTAACTTTGTTGGATCTTCTTCAGTTTATCAGACAGTTCCGCCACGTCGCGGGCGTGCTTCTCGGAGAGCTCCTTCCTCGCCTCATTCTCCTTGTCGGAGGATTCCTTGATAAAGGTCTTGAGGGATTCGTTCTCCGCCTCGAGCACCTTGACTTTGGCGGACAGGTCATCAAAGGCAGAGTGCTTGGTAGTCTCTTCTGCAGTCGGAAAGTCACATACGTTATGCATCATGAACAGTTATATCAGCATATAAATCAAAACTCGGATTTTGCACCCCGAAGGCGGGTCTCCAGATACTGGATAGCTTTCTGGCTATTCTCCGCGTTCTGGCGCAGCCCCTCAATCTCCGTTATCTGTTCAAGCACATGCATGCGCAGATCTTCATGCAGTTTCCGCGTGGTCTGAGAAGCAGTCAGGAGTTAGCCGGATATTTAAAATCTTGGGGGCTGGCGAGGAATTCAAAGTCTTGGAGGTGTAAAATTTTAAATTTCCACCTAAGGTACATATTGAAGAAAGCATCGGCTAACACATGTTACACGGAAATGTCTGACCCAATGCTTGGGGGCTAGTGTTACCTGGCTCACGTCCTTGTGTTTAGCAAAAAAGACCTTGAGGTCGTTCTCCAGGTCGATGAGCTCCTGCATCTCCGTGTTCGTCGTCCCCCACACCTTGTCCATCATGGCGGAAACTTCCGCGTGGCGTTGTGCGAGGGAAAGCTTTTGCAGAGATGGGGCAGGTTGAGGGTTAGCTTGGAGCGTGCTGGAGGCATGAATAAGCTGCACCTTCTGCTCATACTCTTCCGCCGTAGGCTCGGCAAAGGTGGCGCTTGGTTGATCAGGCGGAGGTGCAGACGAGGAGGTGCCCTTGCCGGAATCGCCATGGCCAGCGGGGTCTTCGGGAAGGTCATCGATGTTGATGACGTCCTTGGGATCCGGCTTGCTGGCAGATGAGGCCTTGGGCGGAACCTCCACTTCCGGCGTAACAGGGATAGAAGCCGGAGACGGCTTGACCTTCTTCTTAAGGGCTCTTGGAGCTTTGGGGGGCTGGCTTCCGGAACTTCTGTAAAAGGAAAAAGCATAGTAACTAAGTAAGGGTTTGCTCGTGAAAACAGAAGAATTTGTATTCCGGAAAACAAGCATTTACCCGGAAGGCTTGAACAATTGCTGGATGTCGGGCTGGCCTCTGTTGCTGGTGTCGATAAGTTTGAGGCGCTTCTTCTCCGCCTCTGCTTTCCGAGTAGCCGTAGTGCTGAGCACTTCGCGGGCGCGTTTGGCTGCAGGGCTGGAGGGAGCAGCCCTCTTCCTCTTGGAAGGGCGCGGAGCGTCATGAGTTTCCACCTCCGATGCGGCCTCTGGATCCGTGTTGCCCGTGGAAGGGACCCGGACAAGGGTTCCGAGTTGACCTTCCTCGAGGGCTTCGAGCTAAGACGCAGAGCCAACACTTAGAAGAAAATTTGAATGCAAAGGGAACAATGGAAAAGCCAAGATAACATACCGCGGTTCCGGAACCGTTGATGTTGATGTCTTTGGTACACACGTGAACATGAAGTTCACGCGGAATCTTGATGAGGAGCCGGATCTGAAGGAGATATGCCCTAGAGGCAATAATAAAGTGGTTATTATTTATATCTTTATGTTTATGATAAATGTTTATATATCATGCTAGAATTGTATTAACCGAAACATTAGTACATGTGTGATATGTAGACAAACAAGAAGTCCCTAGTATGCCTCTTAAACTAGCTTGTTGATTAATGGATGATTAGTTTCATAATCATGAACATTGGATGTTATTAATAACAAGGTTATGTCATTGTGTGAATGATGTAATGGACACACCCAATTAAGCGTAGCATAAGATCTCGTCATTAAGTTATTTGCTATAAGCTTTCGATACATAGTTACCTAGTCCTTATGACCATGAGATCATGTAAATCACTTATACCGGAAAGGTACTTTGATTACATCAAACACCACTGCGTAAATGGGTGGCTATAAAGGTGGGATTAAGTATCCGGAAAGTATAAGTTGAGGCATATGGATCAACAGTGGGATTTGTCCATCCCGATGACGGATAGATATACTCTGGGCCCTCTCGGTGGAATGTCGTCTAATGTCTTGCAAGCATATGAATGAGTTCATAAGAGACCACATACCACGGTACGAGTAAAGAGTACTTGTCAGGAGACGAGGTTGAACAAGGTATAGAGTGATACCGAAGATCAAACCTCGGACAAGTAAAATATCGCGAGACAAAGGGAATTGGTAATATAGGTGAATGGTTCATTCGATCACTAAAGTCATCGTTGAATATGTGGGAGCCATTATGGATCTCCAGATCCCGCTATTGGTTATTGGTCGAAGTGAGTACTCAACCATGTCCACATAGTTCTCGAACCGTAGGGTGACACACTTAAAGTTGGATGTTGAAATGGTAGTACTTGAATTATGGAATGGAGTTCGAATATTTGTTCGGAGTCCCGGATGAGATCCCGGACATCACGAGGAGTTCCGGAATGGTCCGGAGAATAAGATTCATATATAGGATGTCATTTTATGTGAAATAAAATGTCGCGGAAGGTTCTATGGAAGGTTCTAGAAGGTTCTAGAAAAGTCCGGAAGAAACCACCAAGGAAGGTGGAGTCCACAAGGGACTCCACCTCCATGGCCGGCCAGCCCTAGTGGGGGTGGAGTCCCAAGTGGACTCCACCATAGGGGGCCGGCCACCCCCCACATGGGAGGTGGGAATCCCACCTTTGGGTGGGAGTCCTAGTTGGGCTAGGTTTCCCCCTCCTATGGAAGGTTTTGGTTTCGGGTCTTATTCGAAGACTTGGACACCAACACTTGGGATCCACCTATATAATGAGGGGCCAAGGGAGGGGGCCGGCCACCCCAAGACCATAAGCTGGCCCCCCTTGAGTGGCCGGCCACCCTCCCCAAACCCTAGCTTTGCTCCTCCACTCCATATTGCCCGCGTAGCTTAGCGAAGCTCCGCCGGACTTCTACACCGCCACCGACACCACGCCGTCGTGCTGTCGGATTCAAGAGGAGCTACTACTTCCGCTGCCCGCTGGAACGGGGAGGTGGACGTCGTCTTCATCAACAACCGAACGTGTGACCGAGTACGGAGGTGCTGCCCGTTCGTGGCGCCGGAACCGATCGTGATCAAGATCTTCTACGCGCTTTTGCAAGCGGCAAGTGATCGTCTACCGCAGCAACAAGAGCCTCCTCTTGTAGGCTTTGGAATCTCTTCAAGGGTGAGACTCGATACCCCCTCGTTGCTACCGTCTTCTAGATTGCATCTTGGCTTGGATTGCGTGTTCGCGGTAGGAAATTTTTTGTTTTCTATGCAACGTTATCCTACAGTGGTATCAGAGCCGTGTCTATGCATAGATGGTTGCACGAGTAGAACACAATGGTTTGTGGGCGTTGATGCTCTTGTTATCTTTAGTTTGAGTACTTTGCATCTTTATGGCATAGTGGGATGAAGCGGCTCGGACTAACTTTACATGACCGCGTTCATGAGACTTGTTCCTCGTTCGACATGCAACTTGTATTGCATAAGAGGCTTTGCGGGTGTCTGTCTCTCCTACTATAGTAAAGATTCAATTTACTCTTCTATTGACAACATTAGTATCAACGTTGTGGTTCATGTTCGTAGGTAGATTAGATCTATATCGAAAACCCTAAACCACGTAAAATATGCAAACCAAATTAGAGAGCGTCTAACTTGTTTTTGCAGGGTTTGGTGATGTGATATGGCCATAATGTGATGATGAATATGTATGAGATGATCATTATTGTATTGTGGCAACCGGCAGGAGCCTTATGGTTGTCTTTAAATTTCATGTTGAGTAGTTTTTCAAAGTAGTTGTAATAGTTGCTACATGGAGGACAATCATGAAGACGGTGCCATTGACCTTGGTGCTTCGCCGACGATGATGGAGATCATGCCCGAAGATGATGGAGATCATGTCCGTGCTTTGGAGATGAAGATCAAAGGCGCAAAGACAAAAGGGCCATATCATATCACATATGAACTGCATGTGATGTTAATCCTTTTATGCATCTTATTTTGCTTAGATCGCGACGGTAGCATTATAAGATGATCCCTCACTAAAATCTCAAGATAATAAAGTGTTCATCCTTAGTAGCACCGTTATCAAGTCTTATCGTTTCGAAGCATCTCGTGATGATCGGATGTGATAGATTCGATAAGTACATACAACGGGTGCAAGACAGTTTTGCACATGCGGATACTAAGGTGGCCTTGACGAGCCTAGCATGTACAGACATGGTCTCGGAACACGTGATACCGAAAGGTAGAGCATGAATCATATGGTTGATATGATGAACACTTTGAGTGTTCGCCATTGAAATCACACCTTTTCTCGTGATGATCGGTTTTAGGTGCGGTGGATTTGGTTCGTGTGATCACTAAGACAATGCGAGGGATATTGTTTTGAGTGGGAGTTCACTTAGGTTTTTAATTATGTTGAATTAAAATTTGAACTCAATTTGTCATAAACTTAGTCTAAACTATTGCAAATATATGTTGTAGAGATGGCGTCCCCAATCAATTTTAATCAGTTCCTAGAGAAAGAGAAACTTAAGAGCAACGGTAGCAACTTCACCGACTGGTTCCGTCATGTGAGGATCTTCCTCTCTGGCGGAAATCTGCAATTTGTGCTTGATGCACCGCTAGGTGACCCTCCTGCAGAAGATGAATCCGATGAAGTAAAAGCTGTTTACGCGACTCGGAAAACTCGGTACTCTCAAGTTCAGTGTGCCATCCCAGTCTGGAATCCGATCTTCAAAAACGTTTTGAGCACCATGATCCTCATGAGTTGATGAATGAGCTGAAAGCTATATTCGAGACTCATGCGGCCGTGGAATGCTATGAAGCATCGAAACATTTCTTCAGCTGTATGATGGAAGAAGGCAGCTCCGTTAGTGAGCACATGCTCGCCATGACCGGGCATGCGAAGAAACTCAGTGACTTGGGAATAGTGATTCCTAACAGACTGGGGATTAATCGTGTCCTTCAATCACCGCCACCAAGTTACAAGAACTTTGTGATGAACTACAATATGCAGAACATGAACAAGGAGTTACCTGAACTCTTTGGCATGCTAAAAGCTGCTGAGATTGAGATCAAGAAAGAGCACCAAGTGTTGATGGTCAACAAGACCACCAGTTTCAAGAAACAGGGCAAGTCTAAGGGAAAATTCAAGAAGGGTGGCAAGAAAGCTGCCACGCCTCCTATGAAACCTAAGAACGGCCCTAAGCCTGATGCTGAGTGCTATTACTGCAAGGAGAAGGGACACTGGAAGCATAATTGCTCCAAGTATCTGGCTGATCTGAAGAGCGGCCTTGTCAAGAAGAAGAAAGAAGGTATATCTGATATACATGTTATAGATGTTTATCTCACTAGTTCTCGTTCTAGTACCTGGGTATTTGATACTGGTTCGGTTGCTCATATTTGTAACTCGAAACAGGAACTAAAGAATAAACGACAACTGCTGAAAGATGAAGTGACGATGCGCGTTGGAAATGGATCCAAGGTCAATGTGATCGCAGTCGGCACACTTCCTCTACATCTACCTTCGGGATTAGTTTTAAGCCTAAATAATTGCTATTATGTACCTGCGTTGAGCATGAACATTATATCTGGATCTTGTTTAATGCAAGACGGTTATTCATTCAAGTCTGAGAATAATGGTTGTTCTATTTTTATGAATAATATCTTTTATGGTCGAGCACCACAAAAGAATGGCTTATTTCTGTTAGATCTCGATAGTAGTGATACGCATATACATAACATTGATGCTAAGCGAATTAAACTTAATGATAATTCTACTTATATGTGGCACTGTCGTCTTGGTCATATTGGAGTGAAACGCATGAAGAAACTCCATACCGATGGATTACTTGAATCACTTGACTTTGAGTCACTTGATAGATGCGAAGCATGTCTAATGGGAAAAATGACAAAGACTCCATTTTCTGGTATGATGGAGCGAGCTACTGACTTATTGGAAATCATACATACCGATGTATGTGGACCAATGAGCGTAGCATCGCGCGGTGGTTATCGTTATGTTCTAACCTTCACAGATGATCTGAGTAGATATGGGTATATCTATTTCATGAAACATAAATCCGAAACTTTCGAGAAGTTTAAGGAATTTCAAAGTGAAGTAGAAAATCAACGTAACAAGAAGATCAAATTTCTACGATCTGATCGTGGAGGTGAATATCTGAGTTATGAGTTTGGCATGCATTTAAAGAAATGCGGAATACTTTCACAATTGACACCGCCGGGAACACCTCAACGAAACGGTGTGTCCGAACGTCGTAATCGAACTCTCTTAGATATGGTTCGTAGTATGATGTCTCTTACTGATTTGCCGTTATCATTTTGGAGTTATGCATTAGAGACAGCCGCATTCACTTTAAATAGAGCACCATCAAAATCCGTAGAAACAACACCGTATGAATTATGGTTTAATAAGAAACCTAAGCTGTCGTTCCTGAAAGTTTGGGGTTGCGAAGCCTATGTAAAGAAGTTACAACCGGACAAGCTAGAACCCAAAGCGGAGAAATGCGTCTTCATAGGTTACCCTAAGGAAACTATAGGGTACACTTTCTATCACAGATCCGAAGGCAAAATCTTTGTTGCTAAGAACGGAACCTTTCTTGAGAAAGAATTTCTCACTAAAGAAGTGACTGGAAGAAAAGTAGAACTCGATGAGATTGATGAATCTATACTCGTTGATCAGAGTAGCGCAGTACCGGAAGTTGTACCTGTACCGCCTACACCGGCAACAGAGGAAGCTAATGATAATGATCATGAAACTTCGAACGAGGAAACTACTGAACCTCGCAGATCGACAAGGGAACGTGCCACTCCTGATTGGTATGATCCTTGTCTAAATGTCATGATTGTAGATAACAATGATGAGGACCCTGCGACGTATGAAGAAGCGATGATGAGCCCAGATTCCAACAAATGGCAAGAAGCCATGAAATCCGAAATGGGATCCATGTATGATAACAAAGTATGGACTTTGGTAGACTTACCTGATAGCCGAAAGGCTGTCGAGAATAAATGGATCTTCAAGAGAAAAACAGATGCTGATGGTAATATTACTGTCTATAAAGCTCGACTTGTCGCAAAGGGTTTCCGACAAATTCAAGGAGTTGACTACGATGAGACTTTCTCACCTGTAGCGAAGCTAAAATCTGTGAGGATTTTGTTAGCAATAGCTGCATTTTTCGATTATGAGATTTGGCAGATGGATGTCAAAACGGCGTTCCTTAATGGAGACATTGAGGAAGAGTTGTATATGGTACAACCCAAAGGTTTTGTCGATCCTAAAAATGCTGACAAAGTATGCAAACTTCAGCGTTCAATCTATGGACTGAAGCAAGCATCAAGAAGTTGGAACCGACGCTTTGATAAGGTGATCAAAGACTTCGGGTTTATACAGTGTCATGGAGAGGCCTGTATTTACAAGAAAGTGAGTGGGAGCTCTGTAGCATTCCTGATATTATATGTAGATGACATATTATTGATCGGGAATGATATAGAACTATTAAGCAGTGTTAAGGGTTATTTGAATAATAGTTTTTCAATGAAAGACCTTGGTGAAGCATCGTATATATTAGGCATCAAGATTTATAGAGATAGATCAAGACGCCTAATAGGGCTATCACAGAGTACATATCTGGACAAGATTCTAAAGAAGTTTAGAATGGACGAAAGTAAGAAAGGGTTCTTACCTATGTTACCAGGCAAGGTATTGAGTAAAACTCAAGGACCGGCTACGGCAGAAGAAAGAGAAAGGATGAGTAACATCCCCTATGCCTCGGCAGTAGGATCTATCATGTATGCCATGCTATGTACAAGACCGGATATAGCACATGCTGTTAGTTTGACTAGCAGATATCAAAGTGATCCAGGAATGGAACACTGGACAGCGGTCAAGAATATCCTGAAGTACTTGAAAAGAACTAAGGATATGTTTCTTTGTTATGGAGGTGACCAAGAGCTCGTTGTAACAAGTTACACCGATGCAAGTTGGAACACTGATCCTGATGACTCTAAGTCACAATCTGGGTACGTATTTATATTGAATGGTGCTGCAGTAAGCTGGGCAAGCTCGAAGCAGTGCACGGTGGCGAAGTCTTCAACAGAATCAGAGTACATAGCGGCTTAGGCTTCATCAGAAGCGGTATGGATGAAGAGGTTCATTGTAGAGCTCGGTGTGGTTCCTAGTGCATTGGACCCATTAATCATTTACTGTGATAACATGGGTGCCATCGCCAATGCACAAGAGCCAAGGTCACACAAGAGGCTGAAGCATATCAAGCTGCGTTACCACTCGATTCGCGAGTACATCGAAGATGGAGAAGTAAAGATTTGCAAAGTACACACTGATCTGAATGTAGCAGATCCGTTGACTAAAGCTCTCCCTAGGGCAAAGCATGACCAACACCAAAATGCCATGGGTGTTAGGTATATTACAATGTAATCTAGATTATTGACTCTAGTGCAAGTGGGAGACTGAAGGAGATATGCCCTAGAGGCAATAATAAAGTGGTTATTATTTATATCTTTATGTTTATGATAAATGTTTATATATCATGCTAGAATTGTATTAACCGAAACATTAGTACATGTGTGATATGTAGACAAACAAGAAGTCCCTAGTATGCCTCTTAAACTAGCTTGTTGATTAATGGATGATTAGTTTCATAATCATGAACATTGGATGTTATTAATAACAAGGTTATGTCATTGTGTGAATGATGTAATGGACACACCCAATTAAGCGTAGCATAAGATCTCGTCATTAAGTTATTTGCTATAAGCTTTCGATACATAGTTACCTAGTCCTTATGACCATGAGATCATGTAAATCACTTATACCGGAAAGGTACTTTGATTACATCAAACACCACTGCGTAAATGGGTGGCTATAAAGGTGGGATTAAGTATCCGGAAAGTATAAGTTGAGGCATATGGATCAACAGTGGGATTTGTCCATCCCGATGACGGATAGATATACTCTGGGCCCTCTCGGTGGAATGTCGTCTAATGTCTTGCAAGCATATGAATGAGTTCATAAGAGACCACATACCACGGTACGAGTAAAGAGTACTTGTCAGGAGACGAGGTTGAACAAGGTATAGAGTGATACCGAAGATCAAACCTCGGACAAGTAAAATATCGCGAGACAAAGGGAATTGGTAATATATGTGAATGGTTCATTCGATCACTAAAGTCATCGTTGAATATGTGGGAGCCATTATGGATCTCCAGATCCCGCTATTGGTTATTGGTCGAAGTGAGTACTCAACCATGTCCACATAGTTCTCGAACCGTAGGGTGACACACTTAAAGTTGGATGTTGAAATGGTAGTACTTGAATTATGGAATGGAGTTCGAATATTTGTTCGGAGTCCCGGATGAGATCCCGGACATCACGAGGAGTTCCGGAATGGTCCGGAGAATAAGATTCATATATAGGATGTCATTTTATGTGAAATAAAATGTCGCGGAAGGTTCTATGGAAGGTTCTAGAAGGTTCTAGAAAAGTCCGGAAGAAACCACCAAGGAAGGTGGAGTCCACAAGGGACTCCACCTCCATGGCCGGCCAGCCCTAGTGGGGGTGGAGTCCCAAGTGGACTCCACCATAGGGGGCCGGCCACCCCCCACATGGGAGGTGGGAATCCCACCTTTGGGTGGGAGTCCTAGTTGGGCTAGGTTTCCCCCTCCTATGGAAGGTTTTGGTTTCGGGTCTTATTCGAAGACTTGGACACCAACACTTGGGATCCACCTATATAATGAGGGGCCAAGGGAGGGGGCCGGCCACCCCAAGACCATAAGCTGGCCGCCCCCCTTGAGTGGCCGGCCACCCCTCCCAAACCCTAGCTTTGCTCCTCCACTCCATATTGCCCGCGTAGCTTAGCGAAGCTCCGCCGGACTTCTACACCGCCACCGACACCACGCCGTCGTGCTGTCGGATTCAAGAGGAGCTACTACTTCCGCTGCCCGCTGGAACGGGGAGGTGGACGTCGTCTTCATCAACAACCGAACGTGTGACCGAGTACGGAGGTGCTGCCCGTTCGTGGCGCCGGAACCGATCGTGATCAAGATCTTCTACGCGCTTTTGCAAGCGGCAAGTGATCGTCTACCGCAGCAACAAGAGCCTCCTCTTGTAGGCTTTGGAATCTCTTCAAGGGTGAGACTCGATACCCCCTCGTTGCTACCGTCTTCTAGATTGCATCTTGGCTTGGATTGCGTGTTCGCGGTAGGAAAATTTTTGTTTTCTATGCAACGTTATCCTACAGGATCCTCTTGTCGATGGCGTCGGCGGAGAGATTGTCTTTCGTGGCGCGCATTGGGTCGTCGCGCCCTGTATAATGGAACATCAAGCGGTCCCTGTGTTGGAGCGGCTGGATCCGCTTGGTAAACCAGGACAAGGTGAGATCCTTCCCCGTCAGCCCCTCCTCCGTGAGCTTGCAGATCCGCCTAACAGCGCGGGTCAGCTGGGGCGACTCGGAGAGGTGGGGGCACTGCGTCCATGCTGGAGTCTCGCTGGCGGGGCAGTTCTTGAATGGCGGCAATTTCCTTTCGCCCGCCGGTTCGGAGACGTCCTTCAAATAGAAGAAACCCCCTAACCAGTATCACGCGGATTCGTGGTGGTCGGTATGTGGGTAGACGTGGCCAGGGCGGAGCATAAAGGTGATGGATCCGCACGTCGCCAGCTCGGAGCTCTGGCGGATCTTCTCCTTCTTGACGGAGAAATAGTACTGGAAAAGGGAGAGTTCGGGATGTACCCGGAGATGGCCCTCACAGAGGGTGACGTGATTGCTGATCGCTAGCACGCTATTCGGAGAGATGTTGTGGGGTTGGAGCCCATATACCTTCAGGATTTCCGAGAAGAAGTCCGAAGGCGGAAACGAGAAGCCTCGCTCCACTAGCGCTTTAGTCAGCACCATCTCGTTGTCTTGGGGGGCTGGAGCCAAAGAGTTCAGAACCGTCCGCCAGCTTCCGGGTTGCAAGAAGCCTTCCGTCTCCAGGTTTTTCAGTTCCAACTCCATGGTGGTGCAGGGCCACCATTTCCCTTTGGACTCTAAGTCTCGCTGGCGGGCTTTGGATTTCTTGGCGGCGATTTCTTCCGCCTTCTTTTCTGCCTGCTCCGCTCCGGAGGTTTTCTCCGGGATAGCTGAGGTGCCTTCGGCGTCCTTGCCGGAATCCTTAGTGGGATCCAGCTGGACTGGGACGAAGGGAGGAGGGGCGGAGGAGAGTGGCGTCGCCATGATTGGCTCGGAGGTTGGAGGCGGAGTCGCAGAAGACATCTGAAGACAAAGAGGTCGCGGAAAAACAAGACTTAGTCGGATCCACGTCTTCGTCCTAAGGATCATCCCTACCAGCTACGGCGAAAGGTTGAAGCTCGGAGAACTCACCGTGATGGATTCCGTGGTGGTCGGAGTCGCCGGTGACGAGGTTTTCGTACGGTGGCTCGCCGGAGTTAAGAACTCGATGAACAACATGGTGGTGAAATCGCTCCGGCGAAGCTCCGGCGAGTTTTCCGGCAGACTCCGGCACGGCGGAGGAGGAGCTCGCGGGCGGCGCTTCGCAGAGAGGTGAAAGAGGGGGTGAATGGGAGATTAGGGTTGACGGTGGATATTTATAGGCCGGAGGGAGGAGATTCGTGCTCCGCATCTTGTGGTCGGAACGCAAGCGTCGCACCGTTGGATGCGTGACACGTGTCCAAACCCTAAGCGGTAAAAATGGCTAAGGATAAGTTACCGCGCAAATCGCGCGAAAATGGCGCCAGAATTGGCGGAACCGTTTGAGTCTTTTAAGATTCCGGGTAATCGCGCGAAGATAAGCAGTTCTCGTTCGCAAGCAGGGAAGTAACCCGGAAACGTGTCTTGAACCGTCGATGGATGAAGTCCCGCAGGATGGGAATATTTTCCGACTAAAGGTTGGGAAAGAAGAAAATAAGAAGTTGGAGTTCTTCAAGTTTCTCCGCGTTACCAACATTGCCGGAGACCATGATGGGCTAGCAAGGCGGAAACAGCAGGCGAAACTCGGAGAACTCTGGGGGCTACTGTTGTGGGTATACTTCATGGGTGTACCATCGACAGTGGCTAGATCCGGCAAGCCCGGGTGGCCCACATATGGTGATGTGGCATGTGGCCCATCGGGCGGCCCAGTTGCTGTTGATCGTGACGGATGAAGTCCGGCCCAGGGACAGGGAGCCGGATCCGACCGACCTTGAGGAGGAACCCGGATCCACGAAGGCCCATTAAGGAACCCGGATCCGGTACGACGTAGATAGGAAGGCGGATCCTTGACGTACACGGCAAGACATTGTACCATAGTTAGGCAACCTGTATCCGGCTAGGACTCTCCTTGTAAACCCTAGATCCGTGCGCCTTTATAAGCCAGATCCCGGGAGCCCTAGAGGCCCAACCACAACTCATTGTAACATCGCGAAAGCGGATAATTCCGATAAGCAGCAGTAGGCCCTGTCATCGCAGGTGTTCCGAAGCTAAAATCGCGTACCACCATCCCGTGTGCACTCCGCCCTATGGCCCCTACTTCTTCTCCCCCTCGTGAGGATCCCTCCTCCGAGGCACTGTCGATTAGGCAACGACAAGTATGATCTCCTCGATCACGTCGACGACACCATCGACCTCCTCGCCATGCCGCACGACCCCGAGTGGCTCGCCATCGATGCCACCATCATCCGCTGGTTCTACCAGACCGTCTCCAACGACATCTTCCGCACCGTCGTCCGCGACGGCGACTCCGCCCACACGGTCTGGGCCAAGATCACCGGCCTCTTCACCGACAACAAAATCCAGCGGGTCACCTTCCTCCAGCAGGAGTTCTTTGGCACCCACCAGAACGACCTGTCTCTCGACGACTACGCCCTCAAGCTGAAGAGCCTCTCCGACGAGCTCCGTGACTTGGAGTTCCCGATCGATGACAAGATCATGCTCTCCACCCTGTCGGCGGGTCTCGGCGAGGATCTCAGCAACGCCGCCTCCAACCTCACGCTCCTCACCACGCCCACCTTCGAGCAGGTCGTGGCCTACCTACGCCTCGAGGAGCGCCGCCTCAAGCACCTTCGGGCTCGGGCGGCCCACACTGCCTTCGTCGCCGGCTTCTCCCGCGGTGCCCAGGCCCCCGCGCCCCGCGCCCCTGCGCCTCGTCCCACGGGTCCGCCGCCGGGTTTCCCTGCCGCCGGCCAGCCGCCCGGTCAGACCGGTCACCAGGCCGGTCCGACCGGACCATGGACCGGCCACGCCGGCGCCCAGGCCGGCCAGACCAGGCCCTGGACCGGCCAGACGGCGCCTTCTGGCGGTGGTCGCCGCGGCCGTCGTCGCCGTGGCGGTGGTGGCAACGGCGGTGGCAATGCTGGTGCCAACGCCTCTGCGCCCCGTCCACCTCAGCACACCTCCCCTCCGCCATGGGCCGCCGGTCAAAATCCGTGGACCGGGGTCGTTCACGCCTACTCCATGCCCGTGCCGCGTGCCCCCTACCCGGGCATCATGGGGCCGCGCCCAGCCACTCACCAGGCGTTCTACGCGGCGCCCCAGCCTCCCCGGCCTACGCCGCCCCACCGGGCGTGACCCCGTGGGATCCCGCGCTCTTGACCGCCCTCCAGAGCGCCCCCTCCGCTGGGGCGTATGGTGGCGGTGGCGACTGGTTCATGGACACCGGTGCTTCCGCGCATATGGCTGCGCACCCCGGTAACCTCTCATTTTCTACACCCGCTTCCACTTCCTCTCGCATCATCGTTGGCAACGGTCATGCTCTTCCCATTACTCACACTGGTTCTGTCTCTTTTCCTTCCACTTCCACTCCTCTCTCTCTCCATAATGTTCTTGTTTCTCCTGACTTGATTAAAAATCTTGTTTCCGTTAAGTCTTTCTGTCGTGAAAACCCTGTGACTGTGGAATTTGACGCTTTTGGTTTCTCTGTCAAGGATGGTCGTACTCGGATGCTCCTCCACCGATGTGACAGCCCCGGCGATCTCTACCCCGTTGGCGCAGCCTCCACCACCACCGACCGTCCACTCGCCCTCTCCGCCGGTGTCGACCTTTGGCACGCCCGTCTTGGCCATCCTAGCTCCGCCACTCTGCGTCAAATAATGCAAGGCTTCTCCTTTACTTGTAATAAAACGGATGCCCACTCTTGTGAAGCATGTCGTCTAGGCAAACATGTTCGCCTTCCTTTTAGTTCCTCCTCCACAGTCGCGTCTTTTCCTTTTCAACTTATTCATAGTGATGTTTGGACCTCGCCGGTTCCGAGTAATTCTGGTTATAACTATTATCTTGTGATTCTTGATGATTACTCACATTTTGTATGGACTTTTCCACTTCGCCGTAAATCAGATGTTGCCGTCACCCTCATCGCCTTCTTCGCCTTTGTCTCCACTCAGTTCGGTCGCCCCATCCACGCCTTACAAACCGACAACGGCAAGGAGTTCGACAACATCACCATTCGCTCACTTCTCGCCACCCACGGCGCCGTCTTCCGCCTCACGTGTCCATACACTTCTTCACAGAATGGCCGTGCCGAACGGATGCTTCGTACCCTCAACGACTGCGTCCGCACCCTTCTGTTCCACGCCTCCATGCCCCCGCGATTCTGGCCGGATGCCCTTGCCACGGCGACTCTCCTCGTCAACATCCGCCCGTGTCGTGTGCGTTGGTCCTACACGCCGCATCATCTCCTCTACGGTGCGCCGCCCGCCTATGATGACCTTCGCATCTTCGGCTGCCGGTGTTATCCTAACACTGCTGCCACCGCCGCGCATAAGCTTGCGCCGCGCTCTCTCCCTTGTGTGTTTCTCGGCTACCCCGCCAACACCAAGGGCTACCGCTGTTACGACCCGGTATCCCATCGTGTCCTCACTTCCCGGCACGTGTACTTTGACAAGTTGGTTTTTCCGTTTCACACTACAACATGACCCCTCCTACATCAACGCATATATCTGTATCTAAATGCCAATATAGGCGTTGCTAGCGACTCTACCAACGAATAATGATGCGTTGCGTTTTTGGGTGTTGCAAAGGTACAATGCAACGCATATAGGTTCGTTGGTAACAGGGGCGTTGCTAGGCAGCAACGTATAGAACTAAGGGTGAGCAACGATTACATACGTTGGTGCTTACACTACCCGATTGAATTCATGACACACATAATATTGGTTTACTGCTTTCAAGCGGTGGTCCACATATAACAAAACAAATATTTATCTTTGTTTTGCAATTATTTTGAATTGGGTCCATCCTATGCTTTGAAGACATACGTGAAGTGCGAAAAATCAATATCACTTTTTATAGAGAAGAGAAAAATACTATATATTGGATTAAAATCGTAGCATTACAAGAGGAACAACATCCACGTGAATACAACATCACTCCTTATATAAATATTGTGTTTACAACATCACTTTCTTCCTACGAGATAACTAAAGATGTTGGTATCAGAAGAAGATTATCAAGCAGAAACATCATTTTCTTCCTTCCATTCAATTTTTCACCCATATCATCCTCCCTTTATCTTTTGAATCTACAGAAAAATAAAAACTTGTTAACACAACAATGGAAAAAACATCAGTGTCCAATGCAAGTAAATTTTAGAAACAACATATTAAGAAGGTGTGCGTGTTTATATTAGAAAGCACAACTGCTTTAGGCACTTTTGAGTTTTACTTCTCCTGAAAATCATGCTTGTTGCCAGAAGTAACATCAATTTAAATAAGGAATTTCTATTTTCGTGCCCCTGCTTCGTTAGTTGTACTCAGTTTTCCCCAGCTCGTTAGTTTTTCCTCAGTTTTCCCCTCCCTCTAGTTTGAAACCCCTCGAAGACGCGGGTTGCCGTCAGGTCAGAGGCCTTACCGTTACCGTGAGGTCAGTTCCTCGCTGACCGTCTCGTGCTGACGGGTGGATCCATCTACCGCTGACGCGTGGGCCGTTTTATTTCCTGATTGTATACGCGGTGCTGCCAATGACAAATGGGGCCGCTCTATGGGGCTGCCGCAGCCAATGACCAGTGGGTCGTCTATTTATTTATAGAAAATTATATATTGCCGCTCTGTGGGGCCTCCGCAGCCAATGACCGCTGTGGTCGTCTATTTTATTTAGAGAATATAATATAGAGCCGCTCTGTAGGGGTCGCCTCAGCCCATTTTCGCAGCTTAATCTAAAGTGACTCTTATGCTAAACATTGTGTATCCCGACGTTGACCTAGCAGTGGCGGCGAGCATAGCCGTTCTGACCATGCCGATATCGGCATCGGCATCGGCATCGTTTGGAGGATGTGGTGCTCGAATAATAGTGGAAATGCGATATTATTTTTTACATGCATAATATATAGAAAATAGCTAGATCTCTAAATCGATGCATATGAAGCTACATATATATTCTTGGTCATAATCCCCTTAATTATCTAAAGGGGATGGATGCATGGCTTCACGTCGTCGTCGCTTTCATCGTCAGTATCTTCGTCGTCTGAGTAGTAGTACCTCCTGCACATTGTTCCGTCGAACACCTTCACTGTGAGCACATCATCGCCTTCATATTTGAAGTGTACGAACCAGCCGAAATCCACACCGTGCGCGATGGCGAATTTCTCCCAGCCCTTGTCGAGGTACATCCGGCCTTGTCCGTCAAATAGGACCTCCACGGTCCAGAGACGAGGACCGCAGTCAGCTGCTCGCAGATACACCTTAGCTGGCTCCTTGCCGTCAAGATAGTCCGCAAATTTTTTTGGGAGTTCCTGCAAAGAGATCGAGCGCCGATCGTTTGAAATTAGGGAACCCTTGAAATTAAAGGTTTTTTAGAACATGCCCATAATTAATCACATGCATCATATATGTGGGAACGCGTACGTACCTTCTTGACCAAAGGGTCTTCATAGACGACGATGAAGAACTCCTCTATGATCAATGGCAGTGTTGACGGTGGTGGTGGCAATGATGATGATCCACTTCCCCTTCCCCTTCCCCTTCCGGTCCGGGTCCGAGACGTGGAAGCCATGGCAATGGATAAAGTGTATGTGAACGAAGAAGAGAGAGGCAGAACCTATTGACACAAGGGATGGCCGTGTGGGTGTTTATAAGGGAGAGATGACCGTTGTAGGGTTTACACAATAAAATAAGGAGGAGATGACCGTTGTGGGGGTTTATACACAATAAATTAAGGAGGAGTCGACCGTTGTGGGGGTATAGTTTATCATTTTACCGTGAAAAGTAATGCCTAAAAGGAAAGTAATGGCTACAAGAAATCGGTGATGGTTTATCGTTTTTTGCGTGAAAAGTAATGGGTACAAGAAATGGGTGATGGTGTATCATTTTTTGCGTGAAAAGTAATGGCTACACGAAATGGGTGATGGTGTATCATTTTTGTGCGTGAAAAGTAATGGCTACAACAAATCGGTGATGGTTTATCATTTTTGTGCGTGAAAAGTAATGGCTACAACAAAATCGGTGATGGTTTATCATTTTTTTGCGTGAAAAGTAATGGGTACACGAAATGGGTGATGGTGTATCATTTTTGTGCGTGAAAAGTAATGGCTACAAGAAATCGGTGATGGTTTATCGTTTTTTGCGTGAAAAGTAATGGGTACAAGAAATGGGTGATGGTGTATCATTTTTTGCGTGAAAAGTAATGGCTACACGAAATGGGTGATGGTGTATCATTTTTGTGCGTGAAAAGTAATGGCTACAACAAATCGGTGATGGTTTATCATTTTTGTGCGTGAAAAGTAATGGCTACAACAAAATCGGTGATGGTTTATCATTTTTTGCGTGAAAAGTAATGGGTACACGAAATGGGTGATGGTGTATCATTTTTGTGCGTGAAAAGTAATGGCTACAACAAATCGGTGATGGTTTATCATTTTTTGCGTGAAAAGTAATGCCTAAAAAGAGTTTATAATTTAGCTCGTGAAAAATAATGCAGAAAACCAAACTTTGCGTGAAGCTAACCGACGACAGAGAGAGAGAGGGTGGTGGCCCCGACCAGAGAGAGAGATAGGGGTTATCCTGCCCGTTAGATCATACGATCAACGGTCGTCGGGCACGATCCGCGTGACATGGGCTAGACCAATCAGGGCAATGTTGGGCGTCTGTGAGAGTTTGTGAAGGGAGAGGGCAAAACTGAGTAGTATCAAGAAACCAAGGGCAAGTGAGTAGTAAACAGACTAAGGGATTCAAATATGAGATTTAAAAAATGGAAAATGCGTGTTTTGTACAATGAAACCCATCTTGGCCTACCTCAAACTATTTGCAATACAAATCTACATGAGTGTGAAAATTATGGTCTCATTCAGACAAAGTATGTTTTGGGGAAAGCTGTTTTGGGTAGGGCTTATTATGGAAAACCATGCACCTTCATAGCTACTAGGTGATTTGAGAAGTGGCAATTTGTGGTGAAACTTGATTTATCTACGATTTATCTATGATTTGAGAAGTGGAAATTTGTGGTAAAGACTCCATGAGTAAGTGCCACTCCTTTTCGGAATTTTTTGCACATTAAATAACTCATTTAACTAGTTAATCCCATTTGTTGACTCTCTGTTGACCAGCCACTTGAGGGTAAAACTGAGTATATTGCACTAGCCAGTATTAGCACTCAAGGTGAAAACTGAGCATACAAAAATGCTAGTATATGACTCGAGGGTATACATGAGTATATCTAAATTTCCAGGGTTAGACTCGAGGACGCGTGTTGCGGTGCAGAAGTGGAAGACGTGCCATTGTTGACGCGTGTCGCGGTGCAGACGTGGAAGACGTGCCATTGTTGACGCGGGTCGCATTTAGGACGCGTAAGCCCCTCTCTCCCTCCCTCTGCACACAGTACATCTCATTATCGCTCACGCACGAAACCACCCCTTCACGTCCCATCAACTTCTCCAAAAAACCCCAACCGCCGTACGAGCCCTCCCCTGCCGGCGATGGAGAAGAAGAATGCGCCGGCGGCCATCGCCGAGCCCGTCGCCTCCGAGCCCGTCGCCTCCGAGCCCGTCGCCTCCGAGCCCGTCGCCGCCGAGCCCGTCGCCGCCGAGCCCGTCGCCGCCGAGCCCGTCGCCGAGGGCGGCGCATCCGAGGGCGGCGCATCCAAGCGCGGCGCCTCCGTGAACTGGGCCGGTCTCACGGCTGACGGACCACTTCACAAGATCGGCGAATGCTTATTGGTGAAAGAGGAGTACGTGGACAGCTACTCTGCTATGAGGCAAGTCTGTAGAAATTGGCGCTCAGGTTTACCTGATCCCGACGTGCACCTGCACGAATGGATCATGCTACACCACGCCCTTCCACGCGCCGCTGAGTTCACCTTCCTCCATCTCGGCACATCCCGCTACGTCACCATAGATCTATCTGCAGTTCGTGCAAGGTTCAAATTCCTCGGCTTTTCCCGTGGCGTCACCATAGATCTTATTTTCAATCTTAGTGCTGAATGTTATCTTTTCAATATATTTTAGATTCTACTTCGTCGGCTTTTCCCGTGGCGTCATCGTGCTTGCCCAGAAGAACCCGCCGCACAAGATACGGCTGCTGAACCCACTCACAAAGAAATCGAACACGATGTTTGAGGCGCAGATGCCATCTGTTTTTCTGAAATCAGTCGCTGTTATCAAATCCCCGACTATGGTCTTCGTTGCCACACATTACCCGCCGGAAATTGGTTGGGTCGATGAGAGCACTCCAACTAAGGATATAAATGAAGATGGGGATTGGGGAGAAGGAAGATTTTCGATCAAGAACCATGTTTTCCGTTGCATTACCCCGTTCAATGGTGAACTGTATGCAGTAGCTTCGGACAATTTTGAGATCGGAAGAATAGTGTGCACCAATATACAGTTGCAGCAGCGCGCGAGCACTGTCAAGATGGAGACACTAATTTCATTTCCAGAACTTGGACGTCAGAAGTTCTACCTTGTGAAGTCGGATGGTGATCTGCTGCTTGTGTTGTTGGTCAGCGCGGCTTTGGCGGGCAAACCATTGGTGTACCGTGTGGACACTCAGAGCCGCTCTCTCCATCCGGTCACTAACATTGGCAGTAATGCCTTCTTCGTGAATTTTATCCGGTGTATCTCCGTCGACACCAGAGTGTACCCGACACTTCAACCTGGCAGCATCTACTACACGGATTTGGGTTATATCAGAGCGTACTCTCATGATACAAATGCCTGGGATGAGTGGCCACTACGTGTGGATAGAATAGGACTCTACGGTTTGAGAAATGAACACAGGCCATACCGTTTGGAGGATGTATTGGCTCACACTGCAGACGGAAGGAGTTCAATGAATATTTCCTTGGGGAATTGCACGAATGGAGCGACGGAGAAATATATGAGGAGGAATGAAGAACAAATTCATTCATCCTAATCTTCTTGTTGTCCATACATTGCGTGCGTGATCTTGTATATTTTTGCAGCTTAGTTTGTCGTGAACATTAACAATGTTATTGGCTGCTTTTGGCTGCTGTATGCAGTTTACCTATGTATTATACTTAGTTTTCTGATTATGCTGCTGTGAATTTATCATATAATAGCTTCTAGATTTGCTACTAGATTTGCTGCCATATTGGGCAAAAAACGAGGGCCAAAAGGCATAAATAACCCCAGAGATTTGCTACTAGATTTGCTGCCATATTGAAGAAAGACAGAAATAGAAGCTTCTCTAGATTTGATACTAATTTGGTGAAAAAGACAGAGAGAGAAAGAGGGGAAAAGGTGCTTTTAAAAATGCCAATTTGGGCCGAGAGAGACAAAACCCAGCTCCTGCTCACGTGCAACCAAACGCTTCTCGTCCTGTCCCACGCGGTCCCTTTCTACCAGCCCCACGCGACGCGGCCCCACACGACGCGGCCCCACAGACGACGCGGCGCAACACGTCAGCACAGAACGTCCAAATAAACGGATTCCTTCCGTCTGAGCTCCTTCTGCGGGTCTTCAGACAAAGGCTAGGGTAAAACTGAGGAAAAACTAAGGGGCTGGGGAAAACTGAGCACAACTAAGGAACCGAGGGCACGAAAATAGAAATCCCTTTAAATAATTACTAGAGTACTAAAGTTTGAACATAGATCCACGTTTGATGATGTAATCACAGATGTTTCTTTCCTTGATAAATTGAACATAGACATGATTTTAACAGTGGTAAGACCATGTCTGTAGGCATTTCATAGTGTACATACATGTAGAGTGAAGTGTACTGAAAAATGAAGGAAACATGCTTCTTGGAATTTCTCAGTTGGTGATACCTTTAAATTCACATCTACATGTTGCTTGGAATCTCTTCCAGCACGTCAGTAGCATGCCAACGCCCGAGTCTGCATGCTACACGTCAACTCATTACCACACAGATCGAAATACAAAGGTAAATACAAAAAGATAAGTAACCATGATAAGCATATGAAACATCCATCTGATACCATATCATAAACTTATATTTAACTAGATCAATACAATGAATGTAAAACAAAGCACGGGCGATTAGCTTGCATTTACCTCGGGGTAAAGAGGAGTTTTTAGTGGTCTCAAAACAAGCCAAGATAGAAATATAGTTCCACTCCCTTTGTTTGCCAGCCAAAACTTCCAAGTATTGAGTAGGAAGCACAAATAACATGTCCATCGAGTGAACTTCACCTCTATAACTGAAGTTTTTTTCCCTGGTACAGTTCAAATACGGGAGGTTTACTATTCTGGCCGTGGATTTCTATAACTAGCACGCAAACTGACATTTGACTGGCACTTATCAGCATTGCAGGTGCTTCTAATTGTGTATTTCTAAGCAGATAGCAGTAAGAAAATAAGAACGAGGGGCAATGCACCTAGATAATAAAATATATAGAATGTGCACACAGATTCATAATTAGCGTTTATGGTAAAGTTTGGGAAGGACCGCTGATATGGTCCAGTTAGAAAAAAATGTTAATGGGCATACTGTCGATAAGCCTGAATCTACACCCAGATTTTCTGCTCTACTAACAACTTAAGTTCTAGCCCTGTAGTTACATAGAGAACAGGTACCTTACCTAGCCAAGGTACGGGTGCATGACAATTAGTTCACGCACAAATTTCTTCTAATATGCTGAAGTAAAATCCAGTTATTTCTCGTAAATTTGTAGGTGCGGAAAGCTGCAGGAGGAAATACGTCATTACCCAGAATATAAACATATGCCCAGTTGCAAATATCAATTCTAATCCTTTTGCAATCTTCCTGATCACTTACTTAAATACTTAGAACAGTGCGCATGGAAAATCAGACTCTGCATTTAGCACTCACGATGCATTAGGTGAGAAGTCCTGTATATACCTAGGACAAGCCTAACACTGCACAAATAATAGCACGGGAAGACAGTTAGGCACCTGTGATGATGGACATGAGATGGCTATCATCGACGCCGGCGGCAACGTCAACAACGGTGGATGCTGGGCCTAGGCCCGACTGCCCTCGTTGCCCACAGGCACCAGTCCCAAATCCCCATCGGAACCTTCATCCTCACCACCTACCAACCGAAGGGGATGCGGCGAGGTTGCAGAATTAGTCAAGAATAGGAAAAACGAGACATGGATCTGAAGGGGGAAACGAGGAATCGCGCCTGGATTAAAAAGAGACATGAATCTGAAAGAGAGAAACGAGGAATCGTACCTGGATTGCCCTTGGTCCGCCATGACCACCATGCTCCACCTCGCCGCTTCTCCTTGCACACACGCCGCCACATCATTCATTGTGTGGTCGCCGCCTCGTGTGGTTTCCGAGCAGTAACAACAACATGAGGCAAGGGAAAACAGGAGAGGAAGAGAGAAAATGTCGTTCAATGGCTTGATTTGTGGCGGCGTACTGACGTTAGGGTTAAGATGGACTTGCGAGTAATGGGGATCAGAAGTTGGGATGGAGATGCGGAGGTGGAGGTGGGGGTGGACTTAGGCGTGGGGACGTGGGAGAGGTTGACGGTAGATACACATATCACCACCGTTGCAAACTATGTGTTGTTTTAGGGCTGAACATGTTGTAGTGTCAGCAGGGACTCATGGCGCCACCTCCGACGACGCCCCCGACGCCCGCTGGCCCTCTTGCGGCCGCGCGTAGACGATTGACTGCGGCGGCCCACTCTGCGCCGGCCCCGCCTGGTCCCTCAGCGTCCCCGTCGCCCGCGGCGCCCACGGCGCACCCGTCGCCCGCACCCGCGACGCCCGAGGCCCCATCGCCCGCGGCCCCATCGGCCGCCTCTTCATCGTCTGCCTCGCCACCCGTCGCTGCGGCTCCTGAACCCATGCTCACCCGCGCCCGTGCGGGCGTGCGGCGGCCGTCTACACGCTACCCCGCCGACCAGTACGTCTGCGCGGCATCTCCGTCTACCGCTTCTGCCTTCTGGGCCAGCAGCAATAACATCTTGCCGCACGACGACGGCGCACCCTTCACCACCCGACCCGGCCCAGCACCTGGTCCGACCGGCCCCCCGGCCGACCAACCCGGTCCGCCGCCCGGCCGCCGCCGGCTCTCCGCCTGCGTCGCCTGGGCCGCCCGCGCCGCCGCCGGCGGCCGCCCCCTTGCGCCGGCCCGGACAGCCCCGGTCGACCGCCGGCCGGCCGACCCGGCCTGCCGCCCGGTCAGACCGGCTCCGCGACCGCCCCGATGACCGCTCCTTCGCCGGTGCCCACCTCGGCTCGCGCTGCCTTGCGCGACCCGCATTGGCGCGACGCCATGTAGGAGGAGTATGACGCGCTGCAGCACAATAGGACCTGGGAGCTCGTCCCCCGGCCCCCTTGCGCCAGCGTCATCACCGGCAAATGGGTCTTCAAGCACAAGCTCGGCTCCGACGGTACTCTTGAGCGCTACAAGGCGCGCGCTAGCGTCGACTTCATGGATACGTTTGCCCCGGTTGTCAAACCGGGCACGATCCGCATAGTGTTGCACCTCGCCGCGTCTCGCGCATGGCCGGTGCATCAGATGGACGTCTCCAACGCCTTCCTTCATGGCCATATGCAGGAGCAGGTGTACTGTCAGCAGCCCATCGGCTTCGTCGACACTGAGCGCCCCGATGACGTGTGCTTGCTTTCTCGGTCCCTGTATGGACTGAAGCAGGCGCCCCGCGCCTGGTATCAGCGCATCGCCGACTTCCTGCATCAGCTTGGCTTCTGCTCCACGCGCTCTGATGCGTCGCTGTTCGTCTACCGGGCCGGCAACGACATGGCATACCTGCTGCTATATGTCGATGACATCATCCTGACGGCCTCCACCGCTGGTCTTCTTCGACAGCTCACCGACAGTCTTCGCGCTGAGTTCGTGTTGAAGGATCTTGGCCCGCTCCACTACTTCCTCGGCATCGAGGTTGTCCGGCGTGCGGACGGGTTCTTCCTCCATCAGCGGAAGTATGCCCACGAGCTTCTCGAGCGTGCAGGGATGCTTAACTGCAACCCTGCGCCTACTCCTGTCGACACGAAGGCCAAGCTCTCCGCCAGTGATGGGTCGCTGGCGTCCGACGCGCCGTTCTACCGCTCCATCGTCGGTGCTCTTCAGTACTTGACGTTGACGCGACCGGAGCTCCAGTACGCCGTGCAGCAGGTGTGCTTGCACATGCATGCTCCTCGGGATGCTCATTGGGCCGCGGTGAAGCGGATTCTCCGCTACGTGTGGTACCATGGGCTACGGCTTGTCATTGCATGCTTCGCCCTCGACGTCGACTGACCTTGTCGCCTACTCGGACGCGGACTGGGCGGGTCGCCCGGATACGCGCCGCTCCACCAGCGGCTACTGCGTCTACCTCGGCTCGTCGCTCGTCTCTTGGTCCTCCAAGAGGCAGCCCACCGTGTCTCGCTCCAGTGCTGAGGCCGAGTACCGCGCCGTGGCTAACGCTGTGGCTGAGTGCACATGGCTTCGTCAGCTTCTGTCCGAGCTCTCTTGTCCTGTTGACAAGGCTACGGTGGTCTTCTGCGACAACGTGTCGGCTGTCTACCTCTCCGCCAACCCCGTTCATCATCGGCGCACCAAGCACATCGAGTTGGACATCCACTTTGTTCGTGAGCAAGTTGCCCTCGGTCGCGTTCGAGTTCTTCACGTACCGACGTCTCAGCAATTTGCCGATATCATGACGAAGGGATTGCCATCCACGACTTTTCCTGAGTTTCGCTCCAGTCTATGTGTCGGTGCCGACCCTTCAACTGGGGGGGGGGTGTTGAGTAACATATTGTATAGGTATAGGTCCCCGTGTTTTCTCAGGGTTGTACCTGTAATTGTACATGTGTCCGCCTATATATACATGAGCAGCCGGCCCTATTGGTGTTGTGCAATCTCCAATAACCTTTCTACAGTGTGTTCGCTGACTCCAGGAAAGAACCTTCTGCCTCACAGATAACAAAGTCTGAACCTCCCTCTTCCTACTTTGTAGATTCAGTGCACCGTCTATGTTCATGAATTAGAAATATTAATGAATTTCAAAGATGTTCACGAAATAAAAAATGTTTGCGGATTTGAAAAATTCAGATTCGTATAAATGTTCACACATTTGGAAAATTGTTCATGGATGTGAATAGGTGGATTTGAAAAATGTTTGTGGATTTGAAAAATGTTCGCGGATTTGGAATGGTTCATACTAAAAAAAAATCCGATCATTTGGAAAATTGTTCGCGGATGTGAATATTATAGGTGGATTTGAAAAATGTTGGTGGAATTGAAACAATTTGGATTCGGAAAAAATCACGGATTTTAAAAAATTTCCATGGATGTGAATATTGTACTTAGAGTTGAAAAATATCAGATTCTTAAAATTGTTCACGATTTAGAAAATTGTTTGTGGATCGCAGATTTGAAAATTGTTGAGATTGGAAAAGCATCTAGATTTTTAAATTGCTTGTATTTGTAAAAAGTTCAAATTTACAAATGTTCAATTTTTAAAAGTATTCTGATTTAAAAATGTTCGGATTTTAAAAAGAAGAGAAATACAACATAAAAAACTTAAAAATAATATAAAAACAGAAAATAAAAGAAATACTCCTAGAAAAAAGGTAAAACAAACTTTCGTGAAGGTTCCAAAGCAGTGAACATGCCTCTTCCTAATCCACGCGATCGTCGATGTTTCTGGGACGGACCAACACTGAACAACGTTAACGGGATAATGGACGTTGAAGGCATCAAATAGGGATCACCTTCCATCGGGCCTCCGGCATTGGGATCGTGCCTTTCTGCCAGTGTGGCTCTGGTCGCCGCAAGGTTCCGCTGGGCCGACGGGCCTGGTGTGGGCTTGGACAATAGCAAGGTTAAGGGTGGTCGGCCTGACGTGTTGTAGATATGCCCAAGAGGTAATAATAAAAGTGTTTATTGTTATATCTTAGAGTTTATGATAAATGTTTACATCCCATGCTACAATTGTGTTAACCAGAAACATTAATACTTGTGTGTTATGTAAACATAAAAGAGTCCCTAGTAAGTCTCTTGTTAAACTAGCTTGTTGATTAATAGATGATCATGGTTTCCTGATCATGAACATTGGATGTTATTAATAACAAGATTATATCATTAAGTGAATGATGTGATGGACATACACCCATAGTAAGCGTAGCATATGATCAAGTCATGAAGTTCGTTATGCTTCAAGCTTTAAGATACATAGTAGCTTAATCATTCGATCATGAGATCATGTTAATCACCTACACCAGATGGATGCTTTGATGACATCAAACACTACTTCGTAAATGGGTAGTTATAAATGTGGCATTAAGTGCTTGGAAAGTATTGGTTGAAGCGCGTGAATCAATAGTGGGATTTGTCCATCCAAATGACAGATAGATATACTCTGGGCCCCCTCGGTGGAAAATCATCCAACTAGCTTGCAAGCATGTGACTGGCTCACAAGGGATGTCATATCACAGTACGAGTAAAGAGTACTTATCGGTAACGAGGTTGAACTAGGTATAGAGATACTGACGATCAAACTTCGGATAAGTAGAATATCGCGCGACAAAGGGAATCAGTATCGTATGTAAATGGTTCATTCGATCAGGAAGTTATCATTCAATATGTGCGAGCCATTATGGATCTCCAGGTCCTGCTATTGGTTATTGATCGGAGAAGTGTCTCGATCATGTCTGCATAGTTCACGAACCCCCTTGATGTTGTTTTAAGTAGATATGGAATATGAAATGGAGTTTGAATATTGCTCGGAGTCTCGAATGGTATCCATGACATCACGAGGAGTTCCAAAATTGTCCGGAGAATAAGATTCATATATAGGAAGTCAATTACAAGTTTGGGAATGGTCCGGTGAATTTATGGTGTTGGAGATATGCCCAAGAGGCAATAATAAAGTGGTTATTATATATCTTTGTGTTTATGATAAATGTTTGCATACCATGCTATAATTGTATTAACCGAAACATTGATACATGTGTGTTATGTAAACAAAAAGGAGTCCCTAGTAAGCCTCTTGTATAACTAGCTTGTTGATTAATAGATGATCATGGTTTCGTGATCATGAACATTGGATGTTATTAATAACAAGGTTATGTCATTAGATGAATGATATAATGGACACACACCCAAATAAGCGTAGCATAAGATCACGTCATTAAGTTCAATTTGCTATAAGGTTTCGATACATAGTTACCTTGTCCTTTGACCATGAGATCATGTAAATCACTTATACCAGAAGGGTACTTTGATTACATCAAACGCCACTACGTAAATTGGTGGTTATAAAGATGGGATTAAGTATTCAGAAAGTGTGAGTTGAGGCGTATGGATCAAGAGTGGGATTTGTCCATCCCGATGACGGATAGATATACTTTGGGCCCTCTCGGTGGAATGTCGTCTGATTAGCTTGCAAGCATGTGACTAGTTCACAAGAGATGATATGGCACGGTACGAGTAAAGAGTACTTGTCGGAGAAGAGGTTGAACAAGGTATGGAGATACCGATGATCAAACCTCGGACAAGTAAAATATTGCGTGACAAAGGGAATCGGTATCATATGTAAATGGTTCAATCGATCACTAAGTTATCGTTGAATATGTGGGAGCCATTATTGATCTCTAGATCCCGCTATTGTTTATTGGTCGGAGAGGAGTCTCGACCATGTCTACATAGTTCACGAACCGTAGGGTGACACACTTAAGCTTTGATGTCGTTTTAAGTAGATATGGTATATTGAATGGAGTTCGAATTTTGTTCGGAGTCTCGGATGGGATCCAGGACATCACGAGGAGGTCCGGAATGGTCCGGAGAATAAGATTCATATATAGGAAGTCACTTTCCAAGTTTGGAAATGATCCGGTGCATTTATGGAAGGCGCTAGAATGTTCTAGAACCTTCCGGAAGAAATCACCATGGAAGGTGGAGTCCCGGTTGGACTCCACCAACCCTAACTTGCCAACCAAGTGGGAGGGTGGAGTCCATGGAGGACTCCACCTCCTTGGCCGGCCAAGCAAGGGGAAAGGGAGAGTCCCTTTCCCTCTAGGTTTCGTCCATATGGAAGTTTTTGAATTGGGGTCTTATTCGAACACTTTGGGAAAACCCTTGGGGTTCCACCTATATAATGAGGGAGAGAGGGAGGGGGCCGGCCACCACCTTGGCCGCACTATCTAGAGGCACCAAGGCCGGTGCCCCAGCTGCCCCCTCTCCCCAAACCCTAGCCGCCCCCTCCTCATACTTCTCCAGTAGCGCTTAGGCGAAGCCCTGCCGGAGATCTCCACCACCACCTCCACCACGCCATCGTGCTATCGGGATTCCGAGGAGGATCTAGTACTTCCGCTACCCGCTGGAACAGGGAGAAGGACGTCGTCATCAACACCGAACGTGTGACCGAGTATGGAGGTGCTGCCCGACTGTGGCACCGTCAAGATCTTCTATGCTTTTGAAAGCGGCAAGTGATCATCTTCTGCAACAACGAGATCTAATCTTGTAGGCTTTGGAAATCTTCGAGGGTTAGTCTCATGATCTTCTCGTTGCTCCCATCTTCTAGATTGGATCTTGGCTTGTTATTCGTTCTTGCGGTAGGAATTTTTTTATTTTCTATGCTACGAATCCCATCAGTGCTATCAGAGCCAGGTCTATGCATAGATTGGTTGCATGAGTAGAACACAATGGTTTTGTGGGCGTTGATGCTTTTGTTGTCTTTAGTTCGTGTACTTTGCATCTTGCGGGATGGTGGGATGAAGCGGCTCGGGCTAACTTTACATGACCGCGTTCATGAGATTTGCTCCACGCTCGACATGCAACTTGTATTGCATAAGTGGCTTTGCGGGTGTCTGTCTCTCCCACCATAGTGAAGATTCAATCTACTGTTTCTATTGACAACACTAGTATCACCATTGTGGTTCATGTTCGTATGTAGATTGGATCTTACTTGAAAACCCTAAACCACGTAAAATATGCAAACCAAATTAGAGGCGTCTAACTTGTTTTTGCAGGGTTTGGTGATGTGATATGGCCATGATGTGATGATTAATATGTATGAGATGATCATTTTGTATTGTCGCAACCGGCAGGAGCCTTATGATTGTCTTTAAATTTCATGTTGAAGTATTATTTCAAAGTAGTTGTAATAGTTGCTACATGGGAGCACAACCATGAAGACGGCGCCATTGACCTTGACGCTACGCCGACGATGATGGAGATCATGCCCGTTGATGATGGAGATCATGTCCGTGCTTTGGAGATGAAGATCAAAGGCGCAAAGACAAAAGGGCCATATCATATCACATATGAATTGCATGTGATGTTAATCCTTTTATGCATCTTGTATTTGTTAGATCACGACGATAGCATTATAAGATGATCCCTCTCACTCAATATCAAGATAGTAAAGTGTTCATCCTTAGTATGCACCGTTGCTAAGGCTTGTCGTTTCGAAGCATCACGTGATGATCGGGTGTGATAGATTCTACATGTGCATACAACGGGTGCAAGCCAGTTTTGCACATGCGGATACTAAGGTTGCCTTGACGAGCCTAGCATGTACAGACATGGTCTCGGAACATGGGATACCGAAAAGTAGAGCATGAGTCATATGAATGATATGATGAACACTTTGAGTGTTCGCCTTTGAAGCTACATCTTTTCTCGTGATGATCACTAAGACAATTCGAGGGATATTGTTTTGAGTGGGAGTTCACCTAGTTAATTTAAGAATTAAAATTTGAACTCAATTTTATCATAAATTTAGTCTAATCTCTTTGCAAATATGTTGTAGATCATGGCGTCCCCCTCCATCAATTTTAACCAGTTCCTAGAGAAAGAAAAGCTTAAAAGCAATGGTAGCAACTTCACCGACTGGTTCCATCATGTGAGGATTTTCCTCAATGGTGGAAATCTGCAATTTGTGCTCGAAGCACCGCTAGGTTCCCCACCACCACCTGCAGTATCTAAGGAAGTAAAGAATGTTTACGAGACTCGGGTGATTCAGTACTCTCAAGTTCAGTGTGCCATCCTGTGCAGCCTAGAGGCGGAGCTCCAAAAGCGTTTTGAGCACCACGATCCTTATGAGCTGGTCCATGAGCTAAAAGCTATCTTTGAAACTCATGCGGCCGTGGAAAGCTATGAGGCCTCGAAACACTTCTTTGGCTGTATGATGGAAGAGGGCAGCTCCGTTAGTGAGCACGTGCTCGCTATGTCCGGGCATGCGAAGAAGCTCAGTGACTTGGGGATAGTGATTCCTAACCAGCTGGGTATTCATCGTGTCCTCCAATCACTGCCACCAAGTTACAAGAACTTCGTGATGAACTACAACATGCAGAACATGAACAAAGAGTTACTTGAACTCTTCTCCATGCTGAAATCTGCTGAGATTGAGATACATAAAGAACACCAAGTGTTGATGGTCAACAAGACCACCAGTTTCAAGAAGCGAGGCAAACCTAAGAAGGGCAACTTCAAGAAGTGCAGCAAGAAAGTTGCTGCGCCTCCTGAGAAGCCTAAGGCTGGCCCTGAACCTGATACTGAGTGCTATTACTACAAGGAGAAGGGCCACTGGAAGCGTAATTTCCCCAAGTACATGACTGATCTGAAGAGCGGCCTTGCAAGAAAAAGAAAGGTATATTTTGATATACATGTTATAGATGTCTTTCTTACTGGTTCTCGTAGTAGTGCCTGGGTATTTGATACTGGTTCGGTTGCTCACATTTGTAACTCGAAACTGGAACTACGGAATAAACGAAGCCTAGCGAGGGACGAAGTGACGATGCGCGTTGGAAATTGATCCAAGGTCGATGTGATCGCCGTCGGCACGCTCCCCTACATCTACCTTCGGGATTAGTTTAAAACCTCAATAATTGTTATTTGGTGCCTGCGTTGAGAATGAACGTTATATCTGGATCTTGTTTAATGCAAGACGGTTATTCATTTAAGTCAGAGAATAATGGTTGTTCTATTTATATGAATAATATCTTTTATGGTCATACACCTGAGATGAATGGTTTATTCTTATTAAATCTCGATAGTAGTGATACACATGTTCATAACATTGATGCTAAGCGAATTAAATTGAATGATAATTCTACTTATATGTGGCACTGTCGTCTTGGTCATATTGGAGTGAAGCGCATGAAGAAACTCCATTCCGATGGACTTCTTGAGTCAGTTGACTTGAGTCACTTGATAGTTGTGAAGCATGTCTAATTGGAAAAATGACTAGGACTCCATTCTCTGGTACAATGGAGCGAGCTACAGACTTATTGGAAATCATACATACCGATGTGTGCGGACCAATGAGTTTAGCATTGCACGGTGGTTATCGTTATGTTCTAACCTTCACGGATGATCTGAGTAGATATGGGTATATTTACTTCATGAAACATAAGTCCAAAACTTTCGAGAAGTTTAAGGAATTCCAAAGTGAAGTAGAAAATCAACGTAACAAGAAGATTAAGTTTCTGCGTTCTGATCGCGGAGGCGAATATCTGAGTTATGAGTTTGGCATGCATTTAAAGAAATGCGGAATACTTTCATAGTTGACACCGCCGGGAACACCACAGCGCAATGGTGTGTCCGAACGTCGTAATCGAACTCTCTTGGATATGGTTCGTTCTATGATGTCTCTTACTGATTTACCGTTATCGTTTTGGGGTTATGCATTAGAGACAGCCGCATTCACTTTAAATAGGGCACCATCTAAATCCGTTGAAACGACACCGTATGCATTATGGTGTGGGAAGAAACCTAAGCTGTCGTTCCTTAAAGTTTGGGGTTGTGAAGCTTATGTAAAAAAGTTACAATCTGACAAGCTAGAACCCAAAGTGGAGAAATGCGTGTTCATAGGATACCCTAAAGAAACTATTGGGTACACTTTCTATCACAGATCCGAAGGCAAAATCTTTGTTGCCAAGAACGGATCCTTTCTTGAGAAGGAGTTTCTCACTAAAGAAGTGACTGGAAGGAAAGTAGAACTCGACGAGGTTATTGAACCTTCTCTCATAGATCAGAGTAGCGCAGTACTGGAAGATGTTCTTGTGCAGCCTGCACCGATAGGAGAGGAAGAAAATGATAATGATCACGAAACTTCGAACGAGGAAGCTACTGAACCTCGCAGATCGACGAGGGAGCGTACCACTCCTGATTGGTATGATCCCTGTCTAAATTTCATGATTGTGGACTGACACGCGTACAGCACGCGACCGTTGGGAACCCCAAGTGGAAGGTGTGATGCGTACAACAGTAAGTTTCCCTCAGTTAGAAACCAAGGTTTATCGAACCAGTAGGAGTCAAGGAGCACGTTGAAGGTTGATGGCGGCGAGATGTAGTGCGGCGCAACACCAGGGATTCCAACGTGGAACCTGCACAACACAAACCAAGTACTTTGCCCCAACGAAACAGTGAGGTTGTCAATCTCACCGGCTTGCTGTAACAAAGGATTAGATATATAGTGTGGATGATGATTGTTTGCAGAGAACAGTAGAACAACTATTGCAGTAGCTTGTATTTCAGTAAAGAGAATTGGACCGGGGTCCACAGTTCACTAGAGGTGTCTCTCCCATAAGATAAATAGCATGTTGGGTGAACAAATTACAGTTGGGCAATTGACAAATAGAGAGGGCATGACCATGCACATACATATTATGATGAGTATAGTGAGATTTAATTGGGCATTACGACAAAGTACATAGACCGCTATCCAGCATGCATCTATGCCTAAAAAGTCCACCTTCAGGTTATCATCCGAACCCCTTCCAGTATTAAGTTGCTAACAACAGACAATTGCATTAAGTATTGCGCATAATGTAATCAATAACTACATCCTCGGACATAGCATCAATGTTTTACCCCTAGTGGCAACAGCACATCCATAACCTTAGAGATTTCTCACTTCCCCAGATTCACGGAGACATGAACCCACTATCGAGCATAAATACCCCCTCTTGGAGTTACAAAAACTTGGCCAGAGCCTCTACTAATAACGGAGAGCATGCAAGATCATAAACAACACATAGATATAAATTGATAATCAACATAACAAGTATTCTCTATTCATCGGATCCCAACAAACACAACATATAGAATTACAGATAGATGATCTTGATCATGTTCGGCAGCTCACAAGACCCGACAATTAAGCACAATGAGGAGAAGACAACCATCTAGCTACTGCTATGGACCCATAGTCCAGGGGTAGACTACTCACATCACTCCGGAGGCGACCATGGCGGCGTAGAGTCCTCCGGGAGATGATTCCCCTCTCCGGTAGGGTGCCGGAGGCGATCTCCTGAATCCCCGAGATGGGATTGGCGGCGGCGGCTCTGGAAGGTTTTCCGTATCGTGGCTCTCGGTCGGGGGTTTCGCGATGAAGGCTATTTGTAGGCGGAAGGGTAGGTCAGGGCCGCGAGGGGCCCAGGAGACAGGTCGGCGCGGCCAAGGGTGGGGCCGCGCGCCACCTCCCGCCACCTCGTGGCCCCACTTCGTTGACTCTCCGGTCTTCTGGAAGCTTCGTGGCAAAATAGGACCCCGGGCGTTGATTTCGTCCAATTCCGAGAATATTTCCTACTAGGATTTCCGAAACCAAAAACAGCGTAAAACAACAACTGGCACTTCGGCATCTTGTTAATAGGTTAGTTCCAGAAAATGCACGAATATGACATAAAGTGTGCATAAAACATGTAGATATCATCAATAATGTGGCATGGAACATAAGAAATTATCGATACGTCGGAGACATATCAACATCCCCAAGCTTAGTTCCTGCTCGTCCCGAGCAGGTAAACGATAAACAAAGATAATTTCTAGAGTGACATGCCATCATAACCTTGATCATACTATTGTAAGCATATGTAGTGAATGCAGCGATCAAAACAATGTAAATGACATGAGTAAACAAATGAATCATAAAGCAAAGACTTTTCATGAATAGTACTTCAAGACAAGCATCAATAAGTCTTGCATAAGAGTTAACTCATAAAGCAATAATTCAAAGTAAAGGCATTGAAGCAACACAAAGGAAGATTATATTTCAGCGGTTGCTTTCAACTTATAACATGTATATCTCATGGATAATTGTCAACATAGAGTAATATAACAAATGCAATATGCAAGTATGTAGGAATCAATGCACAGTTCACACAAGTGTTTGCTTCTTGAGGTGGAGAGAGATAGGTGAACTGACTCAACAATAAAAGTAAAAGAATGGTCCTTCAAAGAGGAAAGCATCGATTGCTATATTTGTGCTAGAGCTTTGGTTTTGAAAACAAGAAACAATTTTGTCAACGGTAGTAATAAAGCATATGTGTTATGTAAATTATATCTTACAAGTTGCAAGTCTCATGCATAGTATACTAATAGTGCCCGCACCTTGTCCTAATTAGCTTGGATTACCGGGATTATCGCAATGCACATGTTTTAACCAAGTGTCACAAAGGGGTACCTCTATGCCGCCTGTACAAAGGGCTAAGGAGAAAGCTCGCATTGGATTTCTCGCTATTGATTATTCTCAACTTAGACATCCATACCGGGACAACATAGACAACAGATAATGGACTCCTCTTTTATGCATAAGCATGTAACAACAATTAATTTTCTCATATGAGATTGAGGATATATGTCCAAAACTGAAACTTCCACCATGGATCATGGCTTTAGTTAGTGGCCCAATGTTCTTCTCTAACAATATGCACGCTCTAACCATAAGGTGGTAAATCTCCCTTACTTCAGACAAGACGAACATGCATAGCAACTCACATGATATTCAACAAAGAGTAGTTGATGGCGTCCCCAGGAACATGGTTATCGCACAACAAGCAACTTAATAAGAGATAAAGTGCATAAGTACATATTCAATACCACAATAGTTTTTAGGCTATTTGTCCCATGAGCTATATATTGTAAAGGTAGAGGAATAGAAATTTAAAGCTAGCACTCAAGCAATTTACTTTGGGATGGCGGAGAAATACCATGTAGTAGGTAGGTATGGTGGACACAAATGGCATAGTGGTTGGCTCAAGTATTTTGGATGCATGAGAAGTATTCCCTCTCGATACAAGGTTTAGGCTAGCAAGGCTATTTGAAACAAACACAAGGATGAAGCGGTGCAGCAAAACTCACATAAAAGACATATTGTAAACATTATAAGACTCTACACCGTCTTCCTTGTTGTTCAAACTCAATACTAGAAATTATCTAGACCTTAGAGAGACCAAATATGCAAACCAAATTTTAGCATGCTCTATGTATTTCTTCATTAATGGGTGCAAAGTATATGATGCAAGAGCCTAAACATGAGCACAACAATTGCCAAGTATCACATTATCCAAGACATTATAGCAATTACTACATGTATCATTTTCCAATTCCATCCATATAACAATTTAACGAAGAAGAAACTTCGCCATGAATATTATGAGTAGAGCCTAAGGACATACTTGTCCATATGCTACAGCGGAGCGTGTCTCTCTCCCACACAATGAATGCTAGGATCCATTTTATTCAAACAAAACAAAAACAAAAACAAACCGACGCTCCAAGCAAAGCACATAAGATGTTATGGAATAAAAATATAGTTTCAGGGGAGGAACCTGATAATGTTGTCGATGAAGAAGGGGATGCCTTGGGCATCCCCAAGCTTAGACGCTTGAGTCTTCTTGATATATGCAGGGGTGAACCACCGGGGCATCCCCAAGCTTAGAGCTTTCACTCTCCTTGATCATGTTGTATCATCTCCCTCTCTTGATCCTTGAAAACTTCCTCCACACCAAACTCAAAACAACTCATTAGAGAGTTAGTGCACAATCAAAATATACATGTTCAGAGGTGACATAATCATTCTTAACACTTCTGGACATTGCACAAAGCTACTGAAAGTCAATGGAATCAAAATATCCATCGAACATATCAAAACAGGCAATGCGAAATAAAAGGCAGAATCTGTCAAAACAGAACAGTTCGTAATGACGAATTTTATTGAGGCACCAGACTTGCTCAAATGAAAATTCTCAAATTGAATTAAAGTTGCGTACATATCTGAGGATCACTCACGTAAATTGGCATAATTTTATGAGTTACCTACAGAGAATTTTGCCCAGATTCGTGACAGCAAAGAAATCTGTTTCTGCGCAGTAATCCAAATCTAGTATGAACCTTACTATCAACGACTTTACTTGGCACAACAAAACAAAAAACTAAGATAAGGAGAGGTTGCTACAGTAGTAAACAACTTCCAAGACACAAATATAAAATAAAGTGCTGTAGTAAAATCAACACATGGGTTATCTCCCAAGAAGTTCTTTCTTTATAGCCATTAAGATGGGCTCAGCAATTTTAATGATGCACTCGCAAGAAATAGTATTTCAAGCAAAAGAGAGTATCAAGAGGCAAATTCAAAACTCATTTAAGTCTAACATGCTTCCTATGCATAGGAATCTTGTAAATAAACAAGTTCATGAAGAGCAAAGTGACAAGCATAGGAATATAAAACAAGTGTAGCTTCAAAAATTTCAGCATATAGAGAGGCATTTTAGTAACATGAAAATTTCTACAACCATATTTTCCTCTCTCATAATAACTTTCAGTAGTATCATGAGCAAACTCAACAATATAACTATCACATAAAGCATTCTTATCATGAGTCTCATGCATAAAATTATTACTCTCCACATAAGCATAATCAATTTTATTAGTTGTAGTGGGAGCAAATTCAACAAAGTGGCTATCATCAAATATAGGAGGCATATTGTAATCATAAAAGAAAATTTTCTCCTCAATGCTTGGGGGACTAAAAAGATCATGCTCATCAAAGCCAGCTTCCCCAAGCTTAGAATTTTCCATAGCATTAGCAACAATCGTGTTCAAAGCATTCATAGTAATAACATTCCCATTAGCATGCATATAAAGTTCCATGGTTTTTTTAATTCTCTCTTCAAACACATCATGTCCTAATTCAAGATAAAGTTCATAAAGATCTCTCATATTTTTGATGTTTTCCATTATGCTTAACTAGTGAAATAAAAACATGCATGATATTAAGTAAAGTAAAACAAGTAACTAAATTTTTTTTTGTGTTTTTAATATGGAGAACAAGATAGTAAATAAAGTAAAGCTAGCAACTAATTTTTTTGTATTTTGATTTAGTGCAGCAAACAAAGTAGTAAACAAAATAAAGCAAGACAAAAACAAAGTAAAGAGATTGGGATGTGGAGACTCCCCTTGCAGCGTGTCTTGATCTCCCCGACAACGGCGCCAGAAATTTAGCTTGAAACGCGTACAAAGCGACCGTTGGGAACCCCAAGTGGAAGGTGTGATGCGTACAGCAGTAAGTTTCCCTCAGTTAGAAACCAAGGTTTATCGAACCAGTAGGAGTCAAGAAGCATGTTGAAGGTTGATGGCGGCGAGATGTAGTGCGGCGCAACACCAGGGATTCCGGCGCCAACGTGGAACCTGCACAACACAAACCAAGTACTTTGCCCCAATGAAACAGGTGAGGTTGTCAATCTCACCGGCTTGCTGTAACAAAGGATTAGATGTATAGTGTGGATGATGATTGTTTGCAGAGAACAGTAGAACAAGTATTGCAGTAGATTGTATTTCAGTAAAGAGAATTGGACCGGGGTCCATAGTTCACTAGAGGTGTCTCTCCCATAAGATAAATAGCATGTTGGGTGAACAAATTACAGTTGGGCAATTGACAAATAGAGAGGGCATGACCATGCACATACATATTGTGATGAGTATAGTTAGATTTAATTGGGAATTACGACAAAGTACATAGACCGCTATCCAGCATGCATCTATGCCTAAAAAGTCCACCTTCAGGTTATCATCCGAACCCCTTCCATTAAGTTGCTAACAACAGACAATTGCATTAAGTATTGCGCATAATGTAATAAATAACTACATCCTCGGACATAGCATCAATGTTTTACCCCTATTGGCAACAGCACATCCATAACCTTAGAGATTTCTGTCACTTCCCCAGATTCACGGAGACATGAACCCACTATCGAGCATAAATACCCCCTCTTGGAGTTACTAGCAAAAACTTGGCCAGAGCCTCTACTAATAACGGAGAGCATGCAAGATCATAAACAACACATAGATATAAATTGATAATCAACATAACAAGTATTCTCTATTCATCGGATCCCAACAAACACAACACATAGAATTACAGATAGATGATCTTGATCATGTTCGGCAGCTCACAAGACCCGACAATTAAGCACAATGAGGAGAAGACAATCATCTAGCTACTGCTATGGACCCATAGTCCAGGGGTAGACTACTCACACATCACTCCGGAGGCGACCATGGCGGCGTAGAGTCCTCCGGGAGATGATTCCCCTCTCCGGCAGGGTGCCGAGGCGATCTCCTGAATCCCCCGAGCTGGGATTGGCGGGCGGCGTCTCGAAGGTTTTCCGTATCGTGGCTCTCTCGGGGGTTTCGCGACGAAGGCTATTTGTAGGTGGAAGGGTAGGTCGGGGCGTCGCGAGGGCCCAGGAGACAGTCGGCGCGGCCAAGGGGGCCGCGCGCCACCCTCCTGGCCACCTCGTGGCCCCACTTCGTTGACTCTTCGGTCTTCGGAAGCTTCGTGGCAAAATAGGACCCCGGGCGTTGATTTCATCCAATTCCGAGAATATTTCCTTACTAGGATTTCTGAAACCAAAACAGCAGAAAACAGAACTGGCACTTCGGCATCTTGTTAATAGGTTAGTTCCAGAAAATGCACGAATATGACATAAAGTGTGCATAAAACATGTAGATATCATCAATAATGTGGCATGGAACATAAGAAATTATCGATACGTCGGAGACGTATCATGGACAACAATGATGAAGACCCTGCGATGTATGAGGAAGCAATGATGAGCCCAGATTCCAACAAATAGCAAGAAGCCATGAAATCCGAAATGGGATCCATGTATGATAACCAAGTGTGGACTTTGGTAGACTTACCTGATAGCCGCAAGGCTGTTGAGAATAAATGGATCTTCAAGAGAAAAACAGATGCTGATGGTAATATTACTGTCTATAAAGCTCGACTTGTCGCAAAGGGTTTCCGACAAATTCAAGGAGTTGAGTACGATGAGACTTTCTCACCTGTAGCGAAGCTAAAGTCTGTGAGGATTTTTTTAGCAATAGCTGTCGTGGTATCGTCACGGCATATGCCATAGGATGGCTAAAGAATGTGGTTCCTAGATGGTCTCACGGCGGTATCCGGATGCGTGTATGGGGACGAGTGACACGGCAACGTACCCAGGTTCGAGGCCCTCCGGTGGAGGTAACACCTCTACTCCTGCTATGAGTGTATATGGTGATCACACAGTACAATGGTGCTCCTAGAGCTGTATCCGGCTTGCCCTGGGAGGCTAAGGTAGACGAAGGTCTCTCTCACAGGGCAGCGCTAAGACTAGAATGAAGTAAGAAGTGATCGATCGTCCCCCGCACGAGGGGGTAGTGCAGCTTATATAGGCGCTGGCACTTTACATAAGAGTCCCTAAGACCTAGTGGCCGACTGGCCGGCTTTCCGCTCCTTCCCGAGGCGTTGACGTCAGGGAGCCGTTGAGGCCTCATGGCCTGTCCCATCCGCCTGCCTGAGTCAGCGGTATGGAGAGGAAGCGTCCCTGTCGCCATCATGCCCGTAGCCGCACGGACCGACGTACGCCACGATGGCTCGTCCGGGCGTGGCACTGTTGCTCCACAGTGCCCCTTACTTTATGGGAGATGAGGTCAGCGTGGACCTGAGAACCCGGACCACCTACCCAGTTCCTTCTCATGCAAGACTCGCCAGCCTCGAGTCGGTCTGGAGTGTAAGAACCCAGTCGGATATGGCTTGTAGAAGCCGACCCAGCCACAGCGCAGACGGCCGTTGCCAGGCCGACTAGGACTTAGAGCCAGCCGGCTTCCGAGGCAGCCGGCCACGGCTCCAGCCGGCTGCTCCTCAGTCGGCCTTTGCCGGCCAGTGGCCAGCCGGCTGCTCCGCATCCATTGCCCTACCCGGGGTCTTCCCCCCGACATTAGCCCCCGAAGCTGGCAAGGTCCTGCGTTAAGAGGGACCTAGGTAGGTTTTCCTGGCTTTAGATATCTCATGAATGTGTTTGACGACACTCGGAGGGGCCGACTGAGAATTTTCATTCAGCCGGCTGCGCCCTCATCCGGCTCGCTTCGTCCGGCTGCTTCTAGCCAGCCGCTATTTCGCTTCTGCAGCTTTTACTTTTTTACAAGTGTTGATGATGTCTCCGCCTTGCTAGGAGAGTTTGGGGCCAGATTGAAGAAAATGTCCGGCTCCGGCTTGGGTGCGCCGGGGTTTCCGCCGCCTCGGGCTCTGTGCCCGACTTGACTGCTCTGACGGCTGGCCCCTGGGGTCGCTTCGTCTGGTCAAATCAATGTCCCCTCCGGATCTCGAGCGGCTGTGGGCGACGTGGTGTGGCCGTTTCCGGAAACCGCTGCGGTCGTGGGTGGAGTTAAGGCGCAGTAAATCTGGGGACGTGGCCCACGATCGCCACTTGGAGGCCAACCGCCCGGGGCAGGGGGTTATAAATGCCGTGGGGGAGGCATCGAGGCGGCCAGCGTGCCCCTTTCTTCTTCCTCGCGCCCCTGCTTCACTCCTCTCTCTCGCTCGAGCTCTTTGTCGCTCCGGTGGGTTTTCTCCAATGCTTCTCTGGCGAACTCCGGCGAGCAGCCGCTCCGACGCTCCTCCGTCGATCCGCAGCCGCCGCACCGTCGATCCGGAGCCACGGGGCCGCGCGTGTCCACGGTACGCTCTCCGCCGCCGCCATCGCCGCCATCTCGTGGTTCTTCTTCCCCGTTTCCTCTCTCTTGGTCTTCTTCTTCTTCCTCATCGTCGATGGCCCGTCCAAGTGGTTCTTGGGAGAATTCTTACGTGAGGGAGGATGACATCGCACGCCTTGTGCGCCTTCGCCGGATCCCGCCGGAGGTGATCACGAGGGTGCCCGACGCCGAGGTGGAGCCAAGGCCAAATCCCGGCGAACGTGTGGTCTTCGGAGTGCACTTCGACCGAGGGCTAGGCCTGCCGGCTTCGCACTTCTTCCGCCGGTTTCTCGATTTCTTCGGCCTGTAGCCTCATCATCTGCCGGCCAACGCCTGTGTTCTCCTGAGCTGCTACGTGGCCTTCATGGAGGGCTACGCCGGCTTGTGGCCGCACGTCGACTTCTGGAGCCGGCTGTTCTTCATCAAGGCGCCGACGATGGACGGCCACCTGCGGGCCTGCGGCGCCGCCGATCTACTCCCGCCGGCACGCCCTTCCCGAAGATCCCAACGGTGGACTCGGTGAAGAAGTGGCAGATGTCCTTCTTCTATGTGCGGAACGAGAACCCGGCGTTCGACAGGCTCAACCTGCCGGAGTTCAACCCGGCGCCGCCAGTCGGCCGGACCAACTGGGGCCACAACGCCAGGACGACGGACCCGGACGGAGAGGTAAATATTCTGTGGGACTTCCCGGGGGCTTATGTCTCGGAGGTCCGGCTGAGCGCCGAGAACCTCCTCTGCACCTACGCCGAGCGCCGGGTGTGCCGCTCCAGATGCGCGTCCACAAGATCGGGCACATGTCCGGCCGGTTTGATCCGACCCGGACGTCCAAGGTGGAGCTCACCAAGGCCCAGGTCGCCCGCCGGGTGAACAACGTCACCAAGGCCAACATGCCGGAGAACTGGGAGTGGGGGCTGGCGCCCTTCGGCGGGGCGTCGCCGCCTGAGCTGGTGAGTCTTCTGTGTTTTGGCCGGCTTCCGGCTTCCGGCTTGCGGCTGCATGGCCGACTTGCTTTCTCACAGTCTTTTGTTTTGTCTTCAGCTTTTCGACCGCCAGGGCGTTGAGGACGGCGACCTGGCGCACAAGAACTGGACGCCTGATCATGTTGATCCGGCTGACCAAGCCGGCGACGACGAGCTGCCGGAGGTGCCCGACCAGGGCGGCCAAGGAGAGCACAACCCGCCGCCTTCTCCAGAGCAGCAGCAGGAGGAGGACGAGCCGGCGTCGTCCGCCACTGGGCCGATACCTGCGGTGCCCATGTCCATGAGACCGCCTGCCGCCTCGGCTACTTCGTCCGTGCCCAAGGGGAAGAAGCGGGTCAGCGACCGGTCCACGGCCGCCTTGGAGGCGAAGGTGAAGAAGCAGCGCCGGATGGGGCCCAAGAAGGTTCCAGAGCAGGCCGGGTAAGTTCCTCTTCTTCGCTGTTTGATTCCTTTTCTTTCCTTCCTTTTTATATTTATATTTTCTTGTTTGTCCGACTAGGGCTGCTATAAAGTTCACCTAGGGCGGCGGCTCTTGGCCTGCTGCCCGCGTCGTGTCGCCGCTTCAGCGGCAGAGGAGGGAGCCGACGCCGCAGCCTTCGTCGCGTGCACGCACGCCACCCGTCGTCGTGCCGCCTGTGGCTACGCCGCCTTCCACGGGGGCGTCTTCTTCAGCTGCACCTTGTCCTACGGCGCCTGGCCGCGGCGCCCAGGGTGAGCCGGCGCGCCGGCCTCCTCTTGACGATCTGTTTCCGCGCCGCGCTCGACTTCTGGAGCCTGCGGCCGGAGCTGGCGGGGCTGCGCCGCCTGCGACCGGAGTCGGCGGTGCTGCGCCCAGCATCGTGGTGCTGGACGAGAGCCCGGAGGGGGCGCATCAGGCGCTGGAGTCGGCGGCCCCCACCGGGCCGACTGCTTCAACTGCGCCGCCTCCATCTTCGGAGTCGGCGAGGGAGGAGCCGGCGAGGGATGAGCCGGCAAGGGACGAGGGCGCCGACTCCCGAGCGCGGTGAGGACGGAGGGCCCGCAGGGCCGGTCGGAGCCGTCTGAAGGCCTCCATGTGGCCAAGGGCGCCCGGCTGCTGAACGTGGTATCCGCCTCCGACTCCAGCCTCGGCTCGGCCGGTACCATGGAGAAGGCATGGCACCAGGCGGATGCCTGCGAGGTGTCTAGCCGGGATGGGCGTCCAGGCGTGGCGCCTATGAAAATGTTCTTCTCCGGCATCCGCGCCCACCTCAAGACCAAGGCCGCCGAGACTGGCGCCCACCTGGCGCGGCTGGAGGAAGCCGACAAGGTAGATATTTTATCTCATCTTTTGCAATTTTGTTGTTATCCTGGTAGCCCTCCGAGGCATGGGCCGGCTTCTTGGAGCCGGTCCGGGTTTCGCCTAGACATCTGACTTCGTTTTTCTCAGACGGTCGCGGAGCGACGGACCGTCTTGTACAACCAGGTCGTGGCCAGCTATCACAAGGCCAAGATCGAGCGAGCCGGCTTGGCTCGTGAGCTGGAGACCACCAAGGGTAAGACTTTCTTCCTTTTGACTTGACTTTTCTTTCTTTGATTTCATCCGGCTGACGGCTTCTTTTGCCGACTTGCAGCTGTCGCCGCCCGGGTCCCGCAGCTGGAGGCGGACCTTCGGGCCGCCCGCGCCCAATGCGCCGAGAGCGAGGAGGCGGGCCGGGCTGCTGCCGCCAAGCTGAAGGTGGCTGAGGGGGAGCTGACGCGGCTGCGCCGGCTTGAGGCCAACCACCTCAAGGAGCTGGCCGCCCTCAAAAAGGCTGAGGAGGAGAAGGTGGAGGGCCTGTCCAAGCGGCTGGAGGAGGTGGACCGGCAGCGGCTTGCACTTCGCCAAGAGGTGACTGCCAAGTCCGACGAGCTGTCGGCCACCGCCAAGCGGTGGGTAGAGGAGATTAGCGCGCTCGACCGCGGCTTGGTGATGACCCACAAGTATAGGGGATCGCAATAGTCTTCGCGGGTAGTATAACCCAATTTATTGATTCGACACAAGGGAGACAAAGAATACTTGAAAGCCTTAACAGCGGAGTTGTCAATTCAGCTGCACCTGGAAACAGACTTGCTCGCAAGAGTTTATCAGTAGTAACAGTAGTGAAATAACAGCAGCAGAGTAACAAAGACAGCAGTAGTGATTATAGTAAACAGCAGGATTAAAATACTGTAGGCACGGGGACGGATGACGGGCGTTGCATGGATGAGAGAAACTCATGTAACAATCAAGCAGGGCATTTGCAGATAATAATAAAACGGTGTCCAAGTACAAAGCAATCAATAGGCATGTGTTCCAATTATAGTCGTACGTGCTCGCAATGAGAAATTTGCACAACATCTTTTGTCCTACCAGCCGGTGGCAGCCGGGCCTCAAGGGAATCTACTGGATATTAAGGTACTCCTTTAATAGAGTACCGGAGCAAAGCATTAACACTCCGTGAACACATGTGATCCTCACATCACTACCATCGCCTCCGGTTGTCCCAATTTCTGTGGGGCCTCGGGTTCCGGACAGCGACATGTGTATACAACTTGCAGGTAAGATCATAAAACAATGAATATCATGATGAAACAATAACATGTTCAGATCTGAGATCATGGCACTCGGGCCCTGGTGACAAGCATTAAGCATAACAAGTTGCAACAATATCATCAAAGTACCAATTACGGACACTAGGCACTATGCCCTAACAATCTTATGCTATTACATGACCAATCTCATTCAATCCCTACCATCCCCTTCAGCCTACAGCGGGGGAATTACTCACACATGGATGGGGGAAACATGGCTGGTTGATGGAGAGGCGTCGGTGGTGATGATGGCGATGATCTCCTCCAATTCCCCGTCCCGACGGAGTGCCGGAACGGAGACTTCTGGCTCCCGAGACGGAGTTTCGCGATGTGGCGGCGTTCTGGAGGGTTTCTGGCGACTTCGACTTCTTGGTCGCGATTTTTAGATCGAAACCCTTAAGTAGTCCAGAGGAGGGCGTCGGAGGCCAGCCGAGGGGGCCAGACGATAGGGCGGCGCGCCCCCCGGGCCGCGCCGGCCTAGTGTCTGGCCTCCCCTGGCTTGCCCTTCTGGCTCCGTGAGTCTTCTGGAAAAATAAGACCTTTCGCATAAATTCCGAGGATTTTCCGAAAGTTGGATTTCTGCACAAAAACGAGATACCAGAACAGTTGAAAACAGCGTTAGTCCGCGTTAGTTGTATCCAAAACACACAAATTAGAGACAAAACAATAGCAAAAGTGTTCGGGAAAGTATATACGTTTTGGACGTATCAACTCCCCCCAAGCTTAGCTTATTGCTTGTCCTCAAGCAATTCAGTTAACAACTGAGCGATAAAAGAACTTTCACGAACACATTTGTTCATATGATGTAAATATTCTCATGCTATGGCTAATACTTAGGCAGTTCACAATAAGATACATGCAAATAAGATCATCTAATAGCTATGTCAATCATGGGAAGGTACCAACAATTAATAATAAGCATCATGAATCATGTCTATAAGCAGGATTGCAATATTCATAAAAGAGTATGATAGAGTGGTATCTCGCTTGCCCATATTTGATTAGCAAAACATAAATGCTCAGGCACCTCTGAAGTTCATAGAAAGACTAGAAATGGTGATTGTCAAAGATAAAAGCATCAAAGTTATACCACAATCAATCATATTTTGAGACAAGCATATTATACTAAGAATGACAGTTGTGCTCTCAAGAAAGTGCTCAAAGAAAGGATGGAGACACAACATAAAAGTAAAAGATTGACCCTTCGCAGAGGGAAGCAGGGATTAACATGCGCTAGAGCTTTTCATTTTTAAAACAGGAGTAAAATTATTTTGAGAGGTGTTTGTTGTTGTCAACGAATGGAAATGGGTACACCAACTACCTCGCCAACCGGACTTTCAAGAGCGGCTCCCATGAAGGACGTTATCTCTACCAGCAAGGTAGATCATCCCTCTTCTCTTTTGTTTACACACGTATTTTAGTTTTATTATGGGTGACACTCCCCCAACCTTTGCTTACACAAGCCATGACTAACTGAATCCTCGGGTGCCTTCCATCAATCACATACCACGGAGGAGTGTCTATTTGCAAAATTAAGTTGCTTACTGATGAATCAGAGCAAAACATGTGAAGAGAATTATTAATGAAGTTTTATTAATCGGGGCTGGGAACCCCATTGCCAGCTCTTTTTGCAAAATTATTGGATAAGCGGATGTGCCACTAGTCCATATGAAAATCCGTCAAGAGTAAATGACAAGGTTGAAAGTTAAACACCACATACTTCCTCATGAGCTATGAAACATTAACACAAATTGAGAAGCATTTTGAAGGTTTTAAAGGTAGCGCATGAGAATTTACTTGGAATGGTTTGAAATGCCATGCATAGGTATTTATGTTGGACACTTTGGAACAACTTGGTTTTCAGGTGTTTGGAAGCACGAGCAGCGTTCCCGCTCAGTACAAGTGAAGGCTAGCAATAGACTAGGGAGCGACAAATCAAGAGAGCAGTAACTGTCATAATCATGCTTGCGGCAAAATAAATTAACGGAGGCATAAAAGTGATACAAGAACTCTGAAGCAATGTAAATCATAGAGGCTTAATTGACTTTTGTTCAGTCATATGCATGCGTGAGCATGTGCCAAGTTACTTCAAATGAATTATTCAGAGGAGGATACCACAATGTCATACCTACTTATGAATAAAACAATGCAAGCAAACATCCATCCATAACATGCTACTCATATTAATAAATTGGAGCTAAACATGAGAGATCATGAACTACTAGACTTTCTTAAATGACATATACCTCACATGAACCAACTAAGCATGCTCACATGGATGAGTATATGTACAAAAATGAAAACAAATAGAGTTCATACCAGCCTCTCACCACAATCCAATTGTCGTAGATCGTCATTATTGCCTTTCACTTGTGTAGCTTGGATAATATGAAATGAAAACCACGCTCCAGCCACCGAAGACCATTGAACTCATGATGAACTTTACAAACCAAAGAAGAACAGCAAATATTTTTGGTGTTTTCGAATTGGAAACAAGAACAAAGGAAACAAGCAAACAAAGCAAAATCTTTTTGGATTTTCTTATAGCAAACTAGCAATAGCAAATAAACCGAAACAAATGCAAGAAACCAAAGTAAACAAATGATGAAGAGAAACAACAGAAATATTTTTGGTCTTTTTGTGTTTTGGGAAAGAAACAAAGCAAAAACAAGAAATGGCAAACTAGAAAAGTCACATAAACACAAAGCAGCAGAAATTCATCAAACTTGATAGCAGTACAGTACTCGATTTTTAAGAAATTCTTCCACTGCTCAAATCGAAAAGTGTTCAACTAATGAAAGTTAGATAACAACCTGGGGAACATGCAAAAAATTGGCTTCGCAAAATATCGTTCTGGCTATTTTTTAGAATTTTTTCGGTAACAGTCCAGAATCTGTTTTCAGGCAGCACTTCCCCAAATATCATCTTCCTCTCATTAGAAAACCACTCAAAGCAACTAAACAAGTATATACAAGTATCCAGCAACCATAATATGCAAAGAATGAGTGATGCCGGTATACCTCCCCCCAAGCTTAGGCTTTTGGCCTAAGTGGAGTTCAATCCCATCGAGGCCATGAAGAAGCACCTCCGTAGTACGAAGATGGATCATATTCCGGGTATGTGCTAGAAGAAGCACCCGGATACGTGACGGTGTAGTCGTAGGAGAGCTCGGCGTCCTCGGAGTCATGTTGCTGGTGGAAGCCTTGTATCTTCATTTTCTCCTCCACCTCCTCCTTAGAGCGCGACCATGGTTCCCTGTCAATACTGAACAAATCTGTCTGGGGAAGAGGAATTTCCTTCTCATCCCCGTCAGCAAACAACATTCTATAGACCAAATTATCTAAAGTGGAATCAGCGGTGACAAATTGATGGCGCTTCATAGCAGCAATATCAAGCCTCCTAGGAGTTAATTGTACATCAGCAGGGTCAAGAGGAAGTTCTAAATGTGCTAAAATGCGTGATGCAATAATTCCTCCAAAAATAGGCCCCCTGTTAGACAGGTGGCGAGCAATAAGAGAACCAAGAAGATAAGGTGTCTGTCCAGTAAGTGCAGCAATCAAGAAAGCAAGATGATAGCTAGAAATATTGCTAGTGTTCTCCCTACCAAGAACGCTAGTAGCAATGTAATAGGCAAAATACTTAATGGCGGGGAGTTGGATGTTTCTTATCTTGCCACGCTGAATGGTGCGACAATCATCATTGGTGATCCCTCGATAGAGCTCCAACAAGACCCGGGGGTTGTCCTCAATCTTCCTTAATGTACCTACAGGGGCAATATCCAATGCAATACAAAATTCTTTCAATTCATAGTAATAGGATTACCATAAATCTTGAATGCAACTGTCGGGCCATAGTGCTTGTTGTGGAACTTGAAGCTCTCAACAAAGATTTTGGTGTGCTTGTAGTATTGCTCCCTTTCATCTCCCACGTAGGCGGCTAAGCCTGCCTTGTTAACAAGGGTAAAGAAATCATCCAGCAACCCTGCATTACTCAAGAAATCATAACATGGGAAAGATGTAGCGTTAGGAACTCCATTGTCTTCTTCGGGTTCGAAGCTTGGTGCGATGACATCCTCGTTGTAGGATCGCCTAAATCGGGTGGCGGTCCTAGAGGGCCTTCCGGTGCTAGTCGTCTCTCTCTCAAACACTTCTCCAAAGTTGAAGTTATCCATCTTCCTTTTCTGAAATTTTTCAATAATCATTATAAAATTTGATTTGATGACATATAATTGAGGGAAACTACTATAGGAACTTGCTAGAGTACTAATCATGCATCAAAACTAGTTTATACATCTTAGAACAAGCATGCAAGCTCACTAAACATGTTACCTACAGCAGCAAAATATTCAAGATATACTCAACCAAACAAAATTCTACTTGGATAATCGAAGGAGTCACATACCGGAGAGCAAATGTGCCAAATTTCAGACAGAAATCTGGGCTGAGCAAAGAGATCGAGAAATCCTGAGCTCTTGAGCAAAAACGCGAGTGAGAGAAAGCTGGTGTCTATTTTTTCGGGAGAGAGAAGAGTGTGGGAGGAAGAGATGCTGAAATGGGGTAAAGGGGGGCCCACACAACAGGGTGGCGCGCCCCCTTCCAGGCCGCGCCTGCTGTGGTGGCACCCGGGGTGCCCCACGGTCATCCCCGGTGCTCGGGTGCATTTTCGAAAAATAGGACCAACGGTATAATTTTTGTGAATTTTTGAAAACTTTGAAAAATGCACATTTCTGGGCATTAAGTTTATTATTACTGGCCAGGAATTTTTTTGAAATCTCTAATTAACTAAGGAACTTTGCAAATCAAAAGTGCTACAGCAAGTAAAACAAATGGAGGAAAGAAAGAGATGTTGTTTACCTCCTCTATGCATATAAAAAGTATTCGTTAACAAGGTTGATCAAGTCTTGTCACCAAATAATTTTTACATAGCATAAGAAGAAATAAACTTCAAATCAATCATGTTACCTTGAATTGTATTGATATGGATCCAATCATAAGATTTTGATATCCCTCTTTAGGCTCATATATAGGACAATCGATAGTTCCAACTTTGATAGTTCTCACATTAGAAATAGTGTTAACTCCACATACTTTATCAATCCTCTTGGGGAAATAGACGGTATGCTCCTTATCATCAACATTGAAAGTAACCTTCCCTTTATTGCAATCAATAACAGCCCCTGCGGTGTTAAGAAAAGGTCTCCCAAGAATAATAGACATATTATCATCTTCAGGCATTTCCAACACAACAAAATCAGTTAATATCAAGCAGTTATTAGTAACTTGAACAGGAACATCCTCACATATACCAACAGGAATAGTAGTAGATTTATCAGCCATTTGCAAAGATATATTAGTAGGTATCAGCTTATCTAAATAAAGTCTCTTATAAAGAGAAAAAGGCATAACACTAACACCGGCTCCCAAGTCACATAGAGCAGTTTTAACATAATTATTCTTAATAGAACAAGGAATAGTAGGTATACCTGGGTCGCCCAACTTCTTTGGAACTTTGCCATTGAAAGAGTAATTAGCAAGCATAGTGGAAATTTCCTCATTGGGGATTTTCCTTTTGTTAGTAACAATATCTTTCATATACTTTGAATAAGGAGGCAATTTAATAGCATCAGTCAAAGGGATTTGCAAGAATAAAGGTTTCATCCAATCACAAAATTTATTATAGTGTTCTTCTTCCTTTGATTTTAGTTTCTTAGCAGGAAAAGGCATTTGCTTTTGCACCCAAGGTTCCCTTTCATTACCATGTTTCTTAGCAATAAAATCTTCTTTAGTATACTTTTTATTTTTATCATGCTTTTCAGGTTCATCTTCAACCTCTTCTTTATCAGAAGCATCATTCTTATCATTATCATTATTATTATCATGTTCATTACCACTTTCAGTTTCAGCATCGGAAATAGAAATACTATTAGGATCATTAACAGGTTCAGAGGATTCTACAACATTTTTATGTTTCTTCTTCTTTTTCTTAGAAGGAGCACTAGATTCAATGCGTTGAGAATCTTGTTCAATTCTTTTGGGATGCCCTTCAGGATATAGAGGATCCTGGGTAGAGACACCACCTCTAGTTGTTACTTCATAAGCATGTTTCTCCTTAGAATTATTTTTTAACAAGTCATTTTGCACTTTAGTGAGTTGATCAATTTGAGTTTGAACCATTTGAAAATGTTTAACAAGCATCTTAACATCATTGGAGGTTCTCTCCACAATATCATGCAAATTGCTAATAGCTTGAGAATTTTTCATTAGATGATTCTCTACTCTCATATTAAAATTTTCTTGCTTAACAATATAATTATCAAACTCATCTAAGCATTGCGCAGGAGGTTTTGAATACGGAATATCTTCCCTAGTAAAGCGTTGAAGAGAGTTTACCTCAATCATGGATGAAGGGGGAATTATCTCACATATATCTTCTATGGGAGGTAGATTCTTCACATCTTCGGATTTAATACCTTTCTCCTTGAGAGACTTCTTGGCTTCCCTCATATCTTCATCATTCAATTTAATTAAACCCCTCTTCTTCAATATTGGCGTTGGAGTTGGTTCAGGTGTAGTCCAATCATCATGATTCCGGCCTATTTTAGCCAATAATTCTTCAGCTTCGTCTGGAGTTCTTTTCCTGAAAACACAACCAGCACAACTATCCAAATATGCCCTAGACTCAACGGTTAGTCCACTATAAAATATATCAAGTAGATCATTCTTTTCTAAATCATGTCCAGGTCGAGCTCTGATAAGAGAACAAAATCTTGCCCAAGCCTCAGGCAATTTCTCTTCATCTCCCTGGTCAAATCTATAAATTCTCTGTAAAGCAGCATGTTGAGCACTAGCAGGAAAGTATTTTCGAAAGAAAACATCACGCAAATCAGTTGGACTTTTAATAGAACCAGGAGGCAAATTATTATACCAAGTTTTAGCATCATCCTTTAATGAGAAAGGAAAAATTTTAGCGACAAAATAAGTACGCATCTTGACATCATCAGAAAACAAGCTACTCATAGAAGAAAGTTCAATCATGTGTTCTACATCACTTTCTTTTTCAGTACCACAAAAGGGTGCTTTCTCTACAATAGCTATATGAGATAGATCAAGAGAAAAATCATAATCTTTATCCTTAATGCATATAGGAGATGTGGCAAATTTAGGATCAGGAGATAATTTATGTCTAACAGTATATTGTGTGAGAAACTTTTTAATTTTTCTTGCATCAGCAGTAGCATTGCATCTATTAATAAAATCATCATTAAGCTCCACATAATCCTCATCAGGATCATCACTAGAATAATCAAGTTCAGGTGAATTAACAGGTGTAGTAGCATTAGGAGTTTCAGTATTTTCAATTTGTCTAGACCTAGCAATTGTAGCATCTAGAAAAGATCCCAATGAACCACTATCATCAAGCACATCAGAAACATTATCAATATTATGAGAGTTTTCAGATTCAGAAGTACCAGCAAGTGAAGCTTGCGGCGGTGAAACAAGTTGACTTATCACAGATGGTGAATCAAGAGTAGCAGAGGTACTCAGAGTTGTACCTTTTCTTGTAGTGGATGGTAATATGGCGACTTTAGGATCGCGAGTTTTACCCATGATGGAGAATTTGCAGCGAACAATATCAATCCAAGTGAACTTCCAAATAAAGCTATGCTCCCCGGCAACGGCGCCAGAAAACAGTCTTGATGACCCACAAGTATAGGGGTTCGCAATAGTCTTCGCGGGTAGTATAACCCAATTTATTGATTTGACACAAGGGGAGACAAAGAATACTTGAAAGCCTTAACAGCGGAGTTGTCAATTCAGCTGCACCTGGAAACAGACTTGCTCGCAAGAGTTTATCAGTAGTAACAGTTTTATAGCAGTAGCAGTAGTGAAATAGCAGCAGCAGAGTAACAAAGACAACAGTAGTGATTATAGTAAACAACATGATTAAAATACTGTAGGCACGGGGACGGATAGCGGGCGTTGCATGGATGAGAGAAACTCATGTAACAATCAAGCAGGGCATTTGTAGATAATAATAAAACGGTGTCCAAGTACAAAGCAATCAATAGGCATGTGTTCCAATTATAGTCGTACGTGCTCGCAATGAGAAACTTGCACAACATCTTTTGTCCTACCAGCCGGTGGCAGCCGGGCCTCAAGGGAATCTACTGATATTAAGGTACTCCTTTTAATAGAGTACCGGAGCAAAGCATTAACACTCCGTGAACACATGTGATCCTCATCACTACCCTCCCCTCCGGTTGTCCCGATTTCTGTCACTTCGGGGTTTCGGACAGCGACATGTGTATACAACTTGCAGGTAAGATCATAAAACAATGAATATCATGATGAAACAATAACATGTTCAGATCTGAGATCATGGCACTCGGGCCCTAGTGACAAGCATTAAGCATAACAAGTTGCAACAATATCATCAAAGTACCAATTACGGACACTAGGCACTATGCCCTAACAATCTTATACTATTACATGACCAATCTCATCCAATCCCTACCATCCCCTTCAGCCTACAGCGGGGGAATTACTCACACATGGATGGGGGAAACATGGCTGGTTGATGGAGAGGCGTCGGTGGTGATGATGGCGATGATCTCTCCAATTCCCCGTCCCGGCGGAGTGCCGAACGGAGACTTCTGGCTCCCGAGAGGGAGTTTCGCGATGTGGCGGCGTTCGGGAGGATTTCTCGACTTCGACTTCTTGGTCGCGATTTTTAGATCGAAACCCTTAAGTAGTCCAGAGGAGGGCGTCGGAGGCCAGCCGAGGGGACGATAGGGCGGCGCGCCTCCTCCGGGCCGCGCCGGCCTAGTGTCTGGGGGCCCTGGGCCCCCCAGGCTTGCCCTTCTGGCTCCGTGAGTCTTCTGGAAAAATAAGACCTTTCGCATAAATTCCGAGGATTTTCCTGAAAGTTGGATTTCTGCACAAAAATGAGATACCAGAACAGTTCTGCTGAAAACAGCGTTAGTCCGCGTTAGTTGTATCCAAAACACACAAATTAGAGGCAAAACAATAGCAAAAGTGTTCGGGAAAGTAGATACGTTTTGGACGTATCACTTGGCGGGTGAGTCTTTGCATTTTCTTTCTTCCTTTCCCTTTGCCGGCTTTTGGCTGTCGGCTGCCGGCTTAGGTTGGCAGCCGGCGGCAGAAACTGATTTTTCGATATCTCCATCTTCAGTGGGGCTGTTTGCTGCCGCCAGCCTTTCTTGTTTTTCTTTTTAACTTCGAAATCTCCATCGTGGATGGGGGCAGTCGGTTCTTGCCGACTGCCGCCAGCCTTACTTTAGGACTTCGAAATCTCCATCTTCAGGCTGGGGGCAGACGGTTCTTGCCGGCTGCCGCCAGCCTTACTTTAGGACTTCGAAAATTTGCAATTTTCTGCCTTTTTCCTGCTTCGTAGATTTTACATGCTTCTTCTTTGTAGCGGCCTTCCCGAGGCGCAGAGGCGGCACTAGCGGCAGGGCGCGCGACGCCCGGAGGTGATAGACCGGCGAGGGCAGCTCTGAGTACTTCACCATGGAGGACTATCTGGTGTCCATGGCCGCCCGCGTCGCGCCGATCATGAAGCTTGGCTAGGAGCTCCGGAAGGCGCTGTAAGAGCTGATCCGGCTGCTGTGGCCGACTGAGACGCTGCCGCAGGACCTCGCCAACCTCATCACCTGGCTTGACAAGGCGCCTGACCGCTTCCTCGACTGGAAGGAGTCCGCCGCGCGCGCTGGGGCCGACATGGCGCTCTCCTTTGTGCTCTCCTGGTACAACGAGGTCAGCCTCGAGCAGCTTGAGTGCCGGCGAGCCGGCGTGGAGGACACGCTCCCGGCGGAAAGCAAGACTGCCCGGCTGGCCCGAGCCTACGCCATTGCCGACTTCGTCGATAAGGGCATCTTCATCGAGGATCCGAACCCGCCGTCTGAAGACGAGGGCGAGGAGGCGGAAGATGAGGAGGCGGAGGACACACCTGAGGAGAACCCGGCAGCCGGCTCCGCAGATGCTCCCCCGACTGGTCCTGATCCAGCCGGCGCTTAAATGTACCTGTCTATAATGTTGCTTTTGCAAGACAATTTGTTAAATCCCCGGAATGCCGGGTGCATATGTATGAATATTATTATCCTTTTATTAAGGCACACTTTAATGTGTTTGTTAATCATTTGTGTGCCGGCTTGCTTTCTTCCGACTTGTTCGCTTTTTCCCATCCGCCCCACTCTTTGGCTTTGCTCTTGCCGATCGTACGTCCGATTTGCGATCCATCGCCGGATCAAGAGTGTGCCGCTGGGTGAGGCCGACAGTATTTCAGTCGAACGAGCCGTGTTCGGCAATCCGACACTTTTATGAAGAGTTGTGCAGGTCAATTCGCTTTCACTCTTTCCCTTAGCCGTCTTTCGCGTGCCGGCTCCCTAGGCACTTACTCCCGCCAGCCGGACAGCCGGGTTGCGGTCTGTAGCTGGATCGGAAGCCGGCTGTCGGAAACCGGATCACGTTACTGAGCCGGCCACGTGAGAGGGTGTTAGCCAATTGGCGAAACGAAGTAGAGTACGCGAAAAACTTGTCGGAAACGGCGCTCTTGGCGCTTGCTTTTTCATAGCTTACAAAAGGAGTACAAGGGATACATACATTCCTGCTCTCAAGTATAAAATGGGCGAAGCAAGTTGACATTCCAGGGACATTTAGTCTCCTCGTCAGTTTTGTTCGCCTTGTTCTCTTTAGCCTCTTGGGAATCTATGAGATAGTAGGAATCATTGCCTACCACCTTGCTCACGATGAAGGGACCCTCCCATGGGGATGACATTTTATGCTGTCCGACTGTCCGTTGGATCAGCCGGAGCACTAGGTCTCCTTCTCGGAATGCTAAGGGCTAAACCTTCCGGCTGTGATAGCGTCGGAGGCTTTGCTGGTAAATGGTAGATCTGGACATGGCCAGCAGCCGGGCCTCTTCGACCAGGTCGACTCCATCCTCACGAGCTTCTTTGGCTTCGGCTTCTGTGTAGAGCTTGATCCTTGGCGCGTCGTGCTCGATATCGCCGGACGGCTTTTCGCCCCGTACACGAGGAAGAATGGTGTGCCGACTGAGCGGTTTGGCGTTGTACGCAGGCCACCACATTAGGCTGCTCTTCAATCCAGCAGCCGGCTGCTCGCTCAAGCGGCTCCACCAGCCAGGGCCGGATGCCGGCTAGGATCAAGCCGTTGGCCTTCTCCACCCGCCCATTGGACTCCGGATGCACCACGGATGCTAGATCCATCCGGATCCCCATTTCCTCGCAATAGCGAGAGAAGATGCCTTGGGCGAAGTTGCTGCCGTTGTCGGTGATGATGCTGTGGGGGTAGCCGTATCTCACGATGATTTCCTTGAGGAATGTGACGGCTGTGGAGCCGTCCAGCTTCTTGATCGGCTTGGCTTCAATCCACTTGGTGAATTTTTCAATCATCACCAAGAGGTGTGTCATGCCGCCTCGCGCAGTTCTGTACGGGCCCACCATATCCAGGCCCCATACGGCAAACGGCCAAGTGATGGGGATGGTTTTCAAGGCTGAAGCCGGCGAGTGCCTTTTCTTGGCGAAGCGCTGGCAGCCATTGCACTTCTTCACCAGTTCTTCTGCGTCTCTGAGCGCAGTCGGCCAGTAAAAACCGTGCCGGAAAGCTTTGGCCACTATGGCTCTGGAGGAGGCGTGATGGCCGCACTCTCCTTGATGGATTTCCCGTAGGAGTTCAATCCCTTCAGCCGGCTCGACGACCGCTGGACACCCCACTTACGCTGCGTTTGTACAGCTGGTGGTTGATGATGGTATAGGCCTTGGCCCTTCTCTCAATCTGCCTGGCCTGGACTCTGTCATCAGGCAGCACACCGTCGGTGAGGTAGGAGAGGAAATCTTGTGCCCATGAAGGTACGCATCTTATCTCGAATACGCTAACCAACAAGGCCTCCTGCGTGGGAGCTTCCGGATTCGACTGCGTGGTCGCCGGGTTCGGCTTGAAGCCGGCGGGTTCGGCTTGAAGCCCCCGAGTTTGGCTGAGAAGCCCCCGGGTTCGGCTGTGAAGCCGGCGGGTTTGGCTTTGAAGCCCCCGACTTGGGCGATGAAGCCCCCGGGTTCGGCTGAGCAGCCCCCGGGTCAGCCGGCACGAATATGGAATCCGAGTCCGGTGACGGTGTGATGGACGGCTTCTTGAGAACCGCCAGGGCAACGCCCGGCGGAATAGCTTGCCGGGTTGAGCCAATCTTGGATAAGGCGTCAGCCGCCTCGTTGTTTGCTCGTGGCACATGGTGGAATTCGCAGCCGTCGAAGAAGCCGGATAGCTGCTGGACGTGGAAGCGGTATGAGGCCATGTTGGCGTCCTTCGCGTCCCAGTCGCCAGATGCTTGCTGTATAACCAAGTCGGAGTCGCTGAAGCAAAGAGTGCGACGCACGCCTATCTCCTTGGCCAGCTTCAGCCCGTGGATGAGCGCTTCGTACTCCGCCACATTATTGGATGCGGCGAAGTGGATCTGCAGGACGTAGTCCAGCCGGTCTCCCTTGGGAGAGGTGATGACGATGCCGGCTCCCAAGCCGTTGCGCATCTTCGAGCCGTCGAAGTGCAGCTTCCAATGTGTGGAGTCAGGCACAGGCGGCAGGTACTGCATCTCGGCCCAGTCGACGAAGAAGTCCGCTAGGATCTGCGACTTGATGGCCGTGCGTGCCTCATAGAGGATGGTGTGGGCGGCTAGCTCCAGAGCCCACTTGGCAACCCGGCCGTTGGCGTCTTTGCTGCCGATGATTTCCGCCAGGGGTGCCGTGGCAACCACCTTGATGGGGTGCTCTTGGAAGTAGTGCTTGAGCTTCTTGGCCGCCATGTACACGCCGTAGGTGACCTTCTGGTAGTGGGGGTAGTTCTGTTCGACTGGGAAAGCACCTCGCTGAGGTAGTAGACTGGGCGCTGAACCGGCTGCTCCTTGCCGGCTTCCTTGCGCTCCACCACCAGGACAACGCTAACCACTCGATTGGTGGCAGCGATGTACAACAACATCGGCTCCATTGAAGCCGGCGATGCGAGGATGGGCGCGGTTGAGAGCACGCGCTTTAAGTCACGGAAGGCTTCATCCGCCTGCGGTGACCAGACGAATTTGTCCGACTTCTTCAGCAATTGGTACAGGGGCAGTGCCTTCTCCCCCAGCCGGCTGACGAAGCGGCTCAAGGAGGCCAGGCAACCGGTGACCTTCTGGACATCCTTGAGGCACTGCGGCAGTTCCATCTTCTCCAGGGCACTGATCTTCTCCGGGTTGGCTTCGATCCCTCGCTGAGAGACGAGGTAGCCAAGGAGTTGGCCGGATGGCACGCCGAACGTGCACTTGGCCGGGTTGAGCTTCATCCGGAATCTTCGCAGATTGGTGAAGGTTTCTCTCAGATCATCAAGGAGGGTAGTCGTCTCCTTGGTCTTTACAACGACATCATCCACATATGCGTGAACGTTTCTGCCGATTTGATCCTGCAAGCATTTTTGCATGCACCTTTGGTAGGTGGCGCCTGCATTTTTCAAGCCGAACGGCATAGTCGTGTAGCAATAAGCCCCATACGGGGTAATGAATGAAGTCTTTATTTGATCATCCGGATTCAAAGGAATCTGGTGGTAGCCTGAATAGGCGTCTAGAAAAGACAACAGTTCACAGCCGGCAGTCGAATCTATGACTTGATCTATGCGCGGCAGGGGGAAGGGGTCCTTCGGGCACGCCTTGTTCAGGCTAGTGTAGTCGATACACATGCGCCAGGAGCCGTTCTTCTTCAGACCAGGACCGGGTTCGCCAACCAGTCCGGGTGCAGCACTTCCATGATGAAGCCGGCTGCCAGCAGCCGGGCGATTTCTTCACCGATGGCCTTCCTTCTTTCTTCGGCGAAGCGCCTGAGAGGCTGCTTCACCGGCTTGGCTTCAGGCCGGACGTGGAGGTGGTGCTCAGCCAACTCCCTCGGCACACCCGGCATGTCTCTTGGAGTCCATGCGAAGATGTCCCGATTCTCACGGAGGAAGCTGATACGTCTCCGACGTATCGATAATTTCTTATGTTCCATGCCACATTATTGATGTTATCTACATGTTTTATGCACACTTTATGTCATATTCATGCATTTTCTGGAACTAACCTATTAACAAGATGCCGAAGTGCCAGTTCCTGTTTTCTGCTGTTTTTGGTTTCAGAAATCCTAGTAACGAAATATTCTCGGAATCGGACGAAATCAACGCCCAAGTTCCTATTTTCACCGGAAGCATCCAGAACACCCGGGAAGGACCAGAGGGGGGGCACTGGGCCCCCAGATGATAGGGTGGCGCGGCCCACCCCCTGGCCGCGCCGCCCTATGGTGTCATCACACCTTCGACCCTCCTGCACCGCCTCTTCGCCTATATAATGCCCCTGGATCGAAAACCCTGATACGTTCGACGAAAACCACAAACCTTCCAGAGCCGCCGCCATCGCGAGGCCAAGATCTGGGGGACAGGAGTCTCTGTTCCGGCACGCTCGGAGCGGGGAAGTGCCCCGAAGGCTTCTCCATCGACACCGCTGCCATCTCCACCGCCATCTCCATCACCGCTGCTGCTCCCATGAGGAGGGTAGTTCTCCATCGAGGCTCGGGGCTGTACCGGTAGCTATGTGGTTCATCTCTCCCATGTACCTCAATACAATAATCTCATGAGCTGCTTTACATGATTGAGATTCATATGAGTTTGTATCACAATTTATCTATGTGCTACTCTAGCAATGTTATTAAAGTAGTTTTATTCCTCCTGCACGTGTGTAAAGGTGACAGTGTGTGCACCGTGTTAGTACTTGGTTTATGCTATGATCATGATCTCTTGTAGATTATGAAGTTAATTATTGCTATGATGGTATTGATGTGATCTATTCCTCCTACATATGCATGAAGGTGACAGTGTGCATGCTATGTTAGTACTTGGTTTAGTCTGTTGATCTATCTTACACTATAAGGTTACTAAAACATGAGCATTATTGTGGAGCTTGTTAACTCCGGCATTGAGGGTTCGTGTAATCCTACGCAATGTGTTCATCATCCAACAAGAGTGTAGAGTATGCATTTATCTATTCTGTTATGTGATCAATGTTGAGAGTGTCCACTAGTGAAAGTGTAATCCCTAGGCCTTGTTCCTAAATACTGCTGCGTTACTACTGCTTGTTTACTGTTTTACTGCGTTACTACTGCTGCAATACCACCACCATCAACTACACGCCCGCAAGCTATTTTCTGGCACCGTTGCTACTGCTCATATATATTCATACCACCTGTATTTCACTATCTCTTCGCCGAACTAGTGCACCTATTAGGTGTGTTGGGGACACAAGAGACTTCTTGCTTTGTGGTTGCAGGGTTGCATGAGAGGGATATCTTTGACCTCTTCCTCCCTGAGTTCGATAAACCTTGGGTGATCCACTTAAGGGAAAACTTGCTGCTGTTCTACAAACCTCTGCTCTTGGAGGCCCAACACTGTCTACAGGAAAGAAGGGGGAAGTAGACATCAAGCTATTTTCTGGCGCCGTTGCCGGGAGGAAAGGTAAAAGGTACTCACACTCCGGACCTCGGCTACCAAGCTATTTTCCGTCGTTGTAAGTACTCGAAGCTATTTCCTTTAGATCCTGCAATTGCAACTTTTTGTTTCTTGTTTACACTAGTTTGGCATAATGGACAACAATGAGCTTTTTACTCTATTTCCTGATTTAAGACATGGATGGTTTGATCCGAAAATTAAAAAACCCATGGAACATGTTAGTATGAACACTTTGAATACCATTGTTGCTAATGATATGGAAAATTCTAAGCTTGGGGAAGCTGGTTTTGATGAGCATGATCTTTTTAGTCCCCCAAGCATTGAGGAGAAAATTTTCTTTGATGATACTTTGCCTCCTATTTATGATGATTATAATGATAGTAGTCTTTTGGTACCACCTGTTATGGAGGATAAATTTGATTATGATTACAATATGCCTCCTATATTTGATGATAGCTACTTTGTTGAATTTGCTCCCACTATTACTAATAAAATTGATTATGCTTATGTGGAGAGTAATAATTTTATGCATGAGACTCATGATAAGAATGCTTTATGTGATACTTATATTGTTGAGTTTGCTCATGATGCTACTGGATATTATTATGAGAGAGGAAAATATGGTTGTAGAAATTTTCATGTAACTAAAACACCTCTCTATGTGCTGAAATTTTTGAAGCTATACTTGTTTTATCTTCCTATGCTTGTTACTTTGCTCTTCATGAACTTGTTTATTTACAAGATTCCTATGCATAGGAAGCATGTTAGACTTAAATGTGTTTTGAATTTGCCTCTTGATGCTCTCTTTTGCTTCAAATACTATTTCTTGCGAGTGCATCATTAAACTGCTGAGCTCATCTTAATGGCTATAAAGAAAAGAACTTCTTGGGAGATAACCCATGTGTTATTTTGCTACAGTATTTTGTTTTATATTTGTGTCTTGGAAGTTGTTTACTACTGTAGCAACCTCTCCTTATCTTAGTTTAGTGTTTTGTTGTGCCAAGTTAAGCCGTTGATAGAAGAGTAAGTACTAGATTTGGATTACTGCGCAGAAACAGATTTCTTTGCTGTCACGAATCTGGGTCTACCTCCCTGTAGGTAACTCAGAAAATTATGCCAATTTACGTGAGTGATACTCAGATATGTACGCAACTTTCATTCAATTTGAGAATTTTCATTTGAGCAAGTCTGGTGCCATTTTAAAATTCTTCAATACGAACTGTTCTGTTTTGACAGATTCTGCCTTTTATTTCGCATTGCCTCTTTTGCTATGTTGGATGAATTTCTTTGATCCACTAATGTCCAGTAGCATTATGCAATGTCCAGAAGTGTTAAGAATGATTGTGTCACCTCTGAATATGTCAATTTATATTGTGCACTAACCCTCTAATGAGTTGTTTCGAGTTTGGCGTGGAGGAAGTTTTCAAGGATCAAGAGAGGAGTATGATGCAACATGATCAAGGAGAGTGAAAGCTCTAAGCTTGGGGATGCCCCGGTGGTTCACCCCTGCATATATTAAGAAGACTCAAGAGTCTAAGCTTGGGGATGCCCAAGGCATCCCCTTCTTCATCAACAACATTATCAGGTTCCTCCCCTGAAACTATATTTTTATTCCATCACATCTTATGTGCTTTGCTTGGAGCATCGGTTTGTTTTTGTTTTTTGTTTTGTTTGAATAAAATGGATCCTAGCATTCACTTTATGGGAGAGACACGCTCCGCTGTAGCATATGGACAAGTATGTCATTGGTTTCTACTCATAGTATTCATGGCGAAGTTTCTCCTTCGTTAAATTGTTATATGGTTGGAATTGAAAAATGATACATGTAGTAATTGCTATAAATGTCTTGGGTAATGTGATACTTGGCAATTGTTGTGCTCATGATTAAGCTCTTGCATCATATGCTTTGCACCCATTAATGAAGAAATACATAGAGCATGCTAAAATTTGGTTTGCATATTTGGTTTCCCTAAGGTCTAGATAATTTCTAGTATTGAGTTTGAACAACAAGGAAGCCGGTGTAGAGTCTTATAATGTTTTCAATATGTCTTTTATGTGAGTTTTGCTGCACCGGTTCATCCTTGTGTTTGTTTCAAATAAGCCTTGCTAGCCTAAACCTTGTATCGAGAGGGAATACTTCTCATGCATCCAAAATACTTGAGCCAACCACTATGCCATTTGTGTCCACCATACCTACCTACTACATGGTATTTTCCGCCATTCCAAAGTAAATTGCTTGAGTGCTACCTTTAAAATTCCATCATTCACCTTTGCAATATATAGCTCATGGGACAAATAGCTTAAAAACTATTGTGGTATTGAATATGTAATTATGCACTTTATCTCTTATTAAGTTGCTTGTTGTGCGATAACCATGTTTGGGGACGCCATCAACTATTCATTGTTGAATTTCATGTGAGTTGCTATGCATGTCCGTCTTGTCTGAAGTAAGAGAGATCTACCACCTTATGGTTAAGCATGCATAATGTTAGAGAAGAACATTGGGTCGCTAACTAAAGCCATGATCCATGGTGGAAGTTTCAGTTTTGGACATATATCCTCAAATCTCAAATGAGAAAATTATTAATTGTTGTTACATGCTTATGCATAAAAGAGGAGTCCATTATCTGTTGTCTATGTTGTCCCGGTATGGATGTCTAAGTTGAAGAATAATCAATAGCGAGAAATCCAATGCGAGCTTTCTCCTTAGACCTTTGTACAGGCGGCATAGAGGTACCCCTTTGTGACACTTGGTTAAAACAGTGCATTGTGATGATCCGGTAGTCCAAGCTAATTAGGACAAGGTGCGGGCACTATTAGTACACTATGCATGAGGCTTGCAACTTATAAGATATAATTTACATGATGCATATGCTTTATTACTACCGTTGACAAAATTGTTTCATGTTTTCAAAATCAAAGCTCTAGCACAAATATAGCAATCGATGCTTTTCCTCTATGAAGGACCATTCTTTTACTTTCAATGTTGAGTCAGTTCACCTATTTCTCTCCACCTCAAGAAGCAAACACTTGTGTGAACTGTGCATTGATTCCTACATACTTGCTTATTGCACTTATTATATTACTCTATGTTGACAATATCCATGAGATATACATGTTACAAGTTGAAAGCAACCGCTGAAACTTAATCTTCCTTTGTGTTGCTTCAATGCCTTTACTTTGAATTATTGCTTTATGAGTTAATTCTTATGCAAGACTTATTGATGCTTGTCTTGAAAGTACTATTCATGAAAAGTCTTTGCTATATGGTTCATTTGTTTACTCATGTCATATACATTGTTTTGATCGCTGCATTCACTACATATGCTTTACAAATAGTATGATCAAGGTTATGATGGCATGTCACTCCAGAAATTATCTTTGTTATCGTTTTACCTGCTCGGGACGAGCAGAACTAAGCTTGGGGATGCTGATACGTCTCCAACGTATCGATAATTTCTTATGTTCCATGCCACATTATTGATGTTATCTACATGTTTTATGCACACTTTATGTCATATTCGTGCATTTTCTGGAACTAACCTATTAACAAGATGCCGAAGTGCCAGTTCCTGTTTTCTGTTTTTGGTTTCAGAAATCCTAGTAACGAAATATTCTCGGAATCGGACGAAATCAACGCCCAAGTTCCTATTTTCACCGAAGCATCCAGAACACCCGGAAGGACCAGGGGGCACCGGGCCCCAGATGATAGGTGGCGCGGCCCACCCCCGGCCGCGCGCCCCATGGTGTCGTCGCCCTTCGACCCTCTGCGCCGCCTCTTCGCCTATATAATGCCCCTGGATCGAAAACCCGATACGTTCGACGAAACCACAAACCTTCCGAGCCGCCACCATCGCGAGGCCAAGATCCGGGGACAGGAGTCTCTGTTCCGGCGCTGCCGGAGCGGGGAAGTGCCCCCGGAAGGCTTCTCCATCGACACCGCTGCCATCTCCACCGCCATCTTCATCACCGCTGCTGCTCCCATGAGGAGGGAGTAGTTCTCCATCGAGGCTCGGGGCTGTACCGGTAGCTATGTGGTTCATCTCTCCCATGTACCTCAATACAATAATCTCATGAGCTGCTTTACATGATTGAGATTCATATGAGTTTGTATCACAATTTATCTATGTGCTACTCTAGCAATGTTATTAAAGTAGTTTTATTCCTCCTGCACGTGTGTAAAGGTGACAGTGTGTGCACCGTGTTAGTACTTGGTTTATGCTATGATCATGATCTCTTGTAGATTATGAAGTTAATTATTGCTATGATGGTATTGATGTGATCTATTCCTCCTACATATGCATGAAGGTGACAGTGTGCATGCTATGTTAGTACTTGGTTTAGTCTGTTGATCTATCTTACACTATAAGGTTACTAAAACATGAGCATTATTGTGGAGCTTGTTAACTCCGGCATTGAGGGTTCGTGTAATCCTACGCAATGTGTTCATCATCCAACAAGAGTGTAGAGTATGCATTTATCTATTCTGTTATGTGATCAATGTTGAGAGTGTCCACTAGTGAAAGTGTAATCCCTAGGCCTTGTTCCTAAATACTGCTACGTTACTACTGCTTGTTTACTGTTTCACTGTGTTACTACTGCTGCAATACCACCACCATCAACTACACGCCCGCAAGCTATTTTCTGGCACCGTTGCTACTGCTCATATATATTCATACCACCTGTATTTCACTATCTCTTCGCCGAACTAGTGCACCTATTAGGTGTGTTGGGGACACAAGAGACTTCTTGCTTTGTGGTTGCAGGGTTGCATGAGAGGGATATCTTTGACCTCTTCCTCCCCGAGTTCGATAAACCTTGGGTGATCCACTTAAGGGAAAACTTGCTGCTGTTCTACAAACCTCTGCTCTTGGAGGCCCAACACTGTCTACAGGGAAAGGAGGGGGAAGTAGACATCACTGGTGAGCTCGCTTTCCTATTTGCTGTTCAAGCCGGCACCGATGGTGACGTACTTGTCCGGCTGCGCCGGGTCCAGCAGGATCTTCTTGGTGTTGTTGGCCGGCTGGAAGTGAGTCGTCCCAGCCGGGTTGCCTCAGCCGGCATGTCCGCCTGCGCGGCCTTGGCCAAGGCGACGGCGTCGTGGATGAGCTGCTTCTCGGTGGCGATGACCAGCGTCTGGGCCATCTTGGAGCTCTGCGTGGCGCAGTCCATGGAGCGGCGATAGTCGCCGGCTACGGTGATGACCCCTTTAGGGCCAGGCAGCTTCATCTTCAGGTACCCATAATGGGGCACCGCCATGAACTTGGTCAGGGCCGGCCTGCCCAGGAGCGCGTGGTAGGGACTGACGAGGTCCACCACCTCGAACTCGATCTTCTCGGTGCGGAAGTGATCCGGCTTCCCGAACATCACCTCCAGCGTGATCCGGCCAATCGGCTGGCAGCAGTGGCCCGGCACGATGCCATGGAAGACGGTGGGGGTGGGACGCAACTCGCTTCTTGGATGCCTAGCTTGCGGGCGGTGTCGCGGTAGAGGATGTTGATGTTGCTGCCCCCATCGATGAGGATGCGCGAGGCGCACGCTGCGCCGGGTTGTGCCGATGGTGGGGTCAAGGACCATGGCGTAGCTGCCCGGCTTCGGCAGGACAGCCGGTGTGTCGCGGCGATCAAAAGTGATGGCCTGCTCTGACCAGTTTAGGTACTGGGGGACCGGCGGTATGACCATGTTGACCTCGAGGGAACGGCTCTGCTGGCTCGTCTTGTCCTCGGGCTCGGAGGTGAAGATGATGTAGGTAGCATTTTCGGCCAGGTAACGGCCGTGGTGCACTTGGTTAGCCTCATGGTGCTCGAGGTTGGCGTTCTCTGCGCCGGCTGGTGGAGGCGGGGGTGGAGGCGGGAGAGGTTCGCCGCTTGTCAGCCGCTTCATGAAGTGGCAGTCGCGGGTGGTGTGGTTGGAGGGGTTCTTGCCGCTGTGGTACTTGCACGGCGAGTCGAGCATCTGCTCAAAGGTGAACTTCGGCTTCCAGGGCCGGTCTTGCTTCTGGCGCCGGCTGCCGCCAGCCGCGTTGTCCGACACGGCTGCCACATGGGCGGAACCGTACCGGCGGTCCGGCTGGTCGCTGTGCCGCTTGCCGCGGTAGTTGTCCCGCCGGCTGCCATGAGAGGCGCCCTCTGCCGGCTTGTTCTCAGCCGACTTGTGGTGGTCCCGCCTGGACGGAGCCGGCGATGCCTCAGCCGGCGCCTTGCCGGCTTCTTCAGCCAGCGCGTACTTGTCGGCGATGGCCATGAGGGAGGCCATGGTCTTGGGCTCGCTGCGGCGCAGCTTGTGCCACATCATGGTGTTGGGCCGGCAGCCGCCCATGAAGAAGCTGATGGCCTGGATCTCGTGCACACCCTCGCAGGAGTTGCGCATCTCGCACCAGCGCGTTAGGTACGCGCGATCCATCTCGTCCGGGCCCTGCTTGCACATCTCCAGCTGCTGAGGGCGACCCGGCCGGCGGTAGGTGCCGGTGAAGTTGCTGATGAAGGCTTCTTCGAAATCAAGCCGGCCGTTGATGCTGCCGGCTGGCAGGTTGTTGAGCCAGGTGCGGGCGGAGCCGAGCATCAGGGGGAATATCGCACCGCCGAGCGCTTGTTGCCCCTGGCGATGCCGACTGCGGTGGAGTAGTCCAGCAGCCAGTCCTCCGGCTTGGCGGTGCCGTCGTACTTGGGGGTGTCGCGCGGGAGCTGGAAGCCGTCGACCATGGGCTCGTTGGCGATGCGGGGCCCGAAGCACTTTGGGCCGGCTGGCCCCTCTTCCTCCACGATGCGGGATTCAACCAGCCGGTCAAGGCGGTCTCTGGCGTCAGTGGGCTCGATGCGTGGGCCCAGCCGGGAACGTGTCGGCTGGAGAGCGCCGGTTGCCTTTGGAACCGGCCGGTGTTGGCGCCTTGGCGCCTCTTGCTCGGAGTCGTGCTCCTGGTTCCGGCTTGGTGGAGGCCGGCTGCGGCCGCTGTGGCCGCTATCCAGCCGGCTTGTCCGGCTTGAACCTGCGTGGGTGGCGCGGGAGTCTTTGCGCCGGCTTGGCCCTGGCGAGGAGGACTCGACCGTGTCCCCGGGGGCGTCCTTGCTGTTGCACTGCGGCAGGCGGACGTGAGGAGCTCCGGGAGCGCTAGCATACTGGGATCCGTTCAGCTGCGGCCCGGCACAGATCAGCCACCCGCTGCGTCTGGCGGCGCAGCTCTTCTCCTTCAAGGAGGCCCAGCTCCTTCCTTGTTCAAGGGGGTGTTGTAGACGGGTAGCTCCATGGACGGAGCTGGCGCCCGCGCCATCGCGATCGATTTCGGTGCCTAGCCGCCTCCTCTCCGGAGAATCATGTCGGCTCGGCTGGGGTTGTTGCCGCCTGGTGTGAAGCCGTGGGCGCGGTCGAGCTCGCGCCGGGTGATTTCCAGCTGGCGTTTGGCAGTAGCCAGCTCATCAGCCTGCTTGAGGAGGAGCTGGCGATGCGCCTCCAGATCCGCCTCGACAGCGGTGGCGTCGCTGCCTGCGGTGAGCGGAGAGCTCAGCTTTGCCCGAACTTCGTCCAGCCGGGATGGTGGCGCGGGATCCTTTGGGACCGAGCCGGATGCGTGGGGGTCGACGTTGCGCTCGAGGTTGGGGCCGCGAACGCGAGTGGACTTGGTGGGGAGCTCCTCGCCAGCCATCATGACTTGCACGACGCGGGGCTGGCGGGAACGCTGCTAGCGCGGCTCCTGGGGGAGGGCTTGCACAGCGCAGCACCTGCCGCGGGTAGCGCGGCGGTGCGACGGTGGCGACGTAGACGTCGTGGCCACCGAAGGAGATGACGCTACCGCCGGCAGGGAAGGGCCTGTCGGCGAAGCAGCCAGCATTGTCGCTGACGCAGTCGAGGGAGCCGAATCTCCAGATCAAGCCTGAAGCAACTCGCTCGCCGGTGGTGGTGGTGAGGCCCGTCCGGATGAAGACACCGGCCGAGGACGCTGAAGGCCCCACGGTGGGCGCCAAATGTCGTGGTATCGTCACGGCATATGCCATAGGATGGCTAAAGAAGGTGGTTCCTAGATGGTCTCACGGCGGTATCCGGATGCGGGTATGGGGACGAGTGACACGGCAACGTACCCAGGTTCGAGGCCCTCCTGTGGAGGTAACACCTCTACTCCTGCTATGAGTGTATATGGTGATAACACAGTACAATGGTGCTCCTAGAGCTGTATCCGGCTTGCCATGGGAGGCTAAGGTAGACGAAGGTCTCTCTCACAGGGCAGCGCTAAGACTAGAATGAAGTAAGAAGTGATCGATCGTCCCCCGCACGAGGGGGGTAGTGCAGCTTATATAGACGCTGGCACTTTACACAAGAGTCCCTAAGACCTAGTGGCCGACTGGCCGGCTTCGGCTTCCGCTCCTTCCCGAGGCATTGACGTCAGGAGCCGTTGAGGCCTCATGGCCTATCCCATCCGCCTGCCCGAGTCAGCGGTATGGAGAGGAAGCGTCCCTGTCGCCATCATTCCCTGTAGCCGGTACGGACCGACGTACGCCACGATGGCCTGTCCGGCGCGTGGCACTGTGGCCTTTACGGGAGATGAGGTCAGCGTGGACCTGAGAACCCGGACCACCTACCCAGTTCCTTCTCATGCAAGACTCGCCAGCCTCGAGTCGGTCTGGAGTGTAAGAACCCAGTCGGATATGGCTTGTAGAAGCCGGCCCAGCCACAGCGCAGACGGCCGTTGCCAGGCCGACTAGGACTTAGAGCCAGCCGGCTTCCGAGGCAGCCGGCCACGGCTCCAGCCGGCTGCTCCTCAGCCGGCCTTTGCCGCGAGCCGGCCAGCCTCAAGTCGGATGCTCCGCGTCCATTGCCCTACCCGGGGTCTTCCCCCCGACAATAGCTGCATTTTTCGATTATGAGATTTGGCAGATGGATGTCAAAACGGCGTTCCTTAATGGTGACATTGAGGAAGAGTTGTATATGGTACAACCCAAAGGTTTTGTCAATCCTAAAAATGCTGACAAGGTATGCAAACTTCAGCGTTCCATTTATGGACTGAAGCAAGCATCCCGGAGTTGGAACCGATGCTTTGATAAGGTGATCAAAGACTTCGGGTTTATATAGACTCATGGTGCGAGGCCTGTATTTACAAGAAAGTGAGTGGGAGCTCTATAGCGTTCCTGATATTATATGTAGATGACATATTATTGATTGGGAATGATATAGAACTATTAAGCAGTGTAAAAGGTTATTTGAATAAGTGTTTTTCAATGAAAGACCTTGGTGAAGCAGCGTACATTTTAGGCATCAAGATTTATAGGGATAGATCAAGACGCCTAATAGGGCTTTCACAGAGTACATACCTGGACAAGATTCTAAAGAAGTTTAGAATGGATGAAAGCAAGAAAGGGTTCTTGCCTATGTTGCCAGGTAAGGTCTTGAGTAAAACTCAAGGTCCGGCTACGGCAGAAGAAAGAGAAAGGATGAACAAGATCCCCTATGCCTCGGCAGTAGGCTCTATCATGTATGCCATGCTGTGTACTAGACCGGATATCGCACATGCTGTTAGTTTGACCAGCAGATATCAAAGTGATGCAGGAATGGAACACTGGACAACGATCAAGAATATCCTGAAGTACTTGAAAAGGACTAAGGATATGTTTCTTTGTTATGGCGGTGACCAAGAGCTCGTTGTAACCAGTTACACCGATGCAAGTTGGAACACCGATCCTGATGACTCTAAGTCTCAGTCTGGGTACATGTTTATATTGAATGGTGCTGCAGTAAGCTGGAGTAGTTCCAAGCAGTGCACGGTGGCGAAGTCTTCAACTGAATCGGAATACATAGCGGCTTCGGAGGCTTCATCGGAAGCGGTATGGATGAAGAGGTTCATTGTTGAGCTTGGTGTGGTTCCTAGTGCATTGGACCCATTAGTCATCTATTGTGATAACATGGGTGCCATCGCCAATGCACAAAAACCAAGGTCACACAAGAAGCTGAAGCATATCAAGCTGCGTTTTCATTCGATTCGCGAGTACATCGAAGATGGTGAAGTAAAGATTTGCAAAGTACACACAGATCTGAATGTGGCAGATCCATTGACTAAAGCTCTCCCTAGGGCAAAGCATGACCAACACCAGAATGCCATGGGTGTTAGGTACCTTACAATGTAATCTAGATTATTGACTCTAGTGCAAGTGGGAGACTGTTGGAGATATGCCCAAGAGGCAATAATAAAGTGGGTATTATATATCTTTGTGTTTATGATAAATGTTTGCATACCATGCTATAATTGTATTAACAACATTGATACATGTGTGTTATGTAAACAACAAGGAGTCCCTAGTAAGCCTCTTGTATAACTAACTTGTTGATTAATTGTGATCATGGTTTCGTGATCATGAACATGGGATGCTATTAGTAACAAGGTTATGTCATTAGATGAATGATATATTGAACAAACACCCAATTAAGTTCAATTTGGTATAAGCTTTCGATACATAGTTAGCTAGTCCTTCGACCATGAGATCATGTAAATCACTTATACCGGAAGGGTACTTTGATTACATCAAACGCCACTGCGTAAATTGGTGGTTATAAAGATGGGATTAAGTATTCAGAAAGTGTGAGTTGAGGCGTATGGATCAAGAGTGGGATTTGTCCATCCCGATGATGGATAGATATACTCCGGGCCCTCTCGGTGGAATGTCGTATGATTAGCTTGCAAGCATGTGACTAGTTCACAAGAGATGATATGCCACGGTACGAGTAAAGAGTACTTGTCGGAGACGAGGTTGAACAAGGTATGGAGATACCGATGATCAAACCTCGGATAAGTAAAATATCGCGTGACAAAGGGAATCAGTATCATATGTAAATGGTTCAATCGATCACTAAGTTATCGTTGAATATGTGGGAGCCATTATGGATCTCCAGATCCCGCTATTGGTTATTGGTCAGAGAGGAGTCTGGACCATGTCTACATAGTTCACGAACCGTAGGGTGACACACTTAAGGTTTGATGTCGTTTTAAGTAGATATGGAATATGGAATGGAGTTCGAATTTTGTTCGGAGTCTCGGATGGGATCCAAGACATCACGAGGAGGTCCGGAATGGTCCGGAGAATAAGATTCATATATAGGAAGTCACTTTCCAAGTTTGGTCTCATGATCTTCTCGTTGCTACCATCTTCTAGATTGGATCTTGGCTTGTTATTCGTTCTTGCGGTAGGAATTTTTTGTTTTATATGCTACGAATTCCATCATATGGAAGGGTGTAGAAGGTTCTAGATCATCCAATAAATTACTATGGAAGGTAGATCCCCGGAGGGACTCCAAAAGCCCTAGCCAACACACCAAGTGGGAAGGTGGAGTCCATGGTGGATCCCACCATGTTGGCCGGCCAAGAAAGAAGGAAAGGGAGAAATCCCTCTCCCTCTAGGTTTCCCAATTTGGTAAGTTTGGAATTGGACTTCAAAGTGGTTTTGGGGCAAACCCTGGGGGGTTTCCACCTATTTAAAGGGGAGGAGAGGGGAGGGGCTGGACACACTTGGCCGCACCACCTAGGGCATCAAGGGCCGGCGCCCAAGCCCCGCTCCAAAACCCTAGCACCATATCTCTCCCGCACGGCTTACGGTGAAGCCCTGCCGGAGTTCTCCACCACCGTCACCAAACCGTCGTGCTGTCGGGATTCGAGGAGGATCTACTACATTTGTTGCCCACTGGAATAGGGAGGAGGATGTCTTCACTGACACCGTACGTGTGATCAAGTGCGGAGGTGCTGCCCGACTGTGGCACCATCAAGATCTTCTACGCGCTTTTGAAAGCGGCAAGTGATCAACTACATCCACCACGAGCTTTATCTCGTTAACGCTTAGCGATCTTCGAGGGTATGTTGATCTTCACCTCGTTGCTACCATCTACTAGATTAGATCTTGCCTTTTTATTCGTTCTTGCGGTAGGAATTTTTTTGTTTTCTATGCAACGAATCCCTACAGTGGTATTAGAGCCGTGTCTATGCATAGATTGGTTGGACGAGAATGGTTTTGTGGGCGATGCTTTTGTTTTCATTTGCTTATCGTGTATTTTGCATCTTGCGGCATGGTCGGATGAAGCGGCCCGGGCTAACCATATAGGACCGCGTTCATGATACTTGCTCCACGCTTGACATGCAACTTGTATTGTATAAGTGGCTTTGCGGGTGTCTGTCTCTCTCACCATAGTTAAGATCCAATTTACAATTTGCACTTGACAACACTTGTATCAGCATTGTGGTTCATGTTCGTAGGTAGATTGGATCTTGCTCGAAAACCCCAAGCCACGTAAAATATGCAAACGAAATTAGAGGCGTCTAACTTGTTTTTGCATGGGTTGGTGATGTGATATGGCCATGATGTGATTATGAATATATTTGATGTATGAGATGATCCTTATTGTATTGTGGCAACCGACAGGAGCCTTATGGTTGTCTTTATATTTCATGTAGTAAGTTTTATTTCAAAGTAGTTGTAATAGTTGCTACACGTGGTGGACAACCATGAAGACAGCGCCATGGACCTTGACGCCCGCAAAATGATGGAGATCATGCCCGTGCTTTGGAGATGAAAGTGCCATATCATATCACATTATGAATTGCATGTGATGTTAATCCTTTTATGCATCTTGTATTTTAGATCGCGATGGTAGCATTATAAGATGATCCCTCTCACTAAAAATCAAGATAATAAAGTGTTCGTCCTTAGTTAGCACCGTTGCTAAGAATCATTGTTTCGAAGCATCACGTGATGATCGGGTGTGATAGACTCAATGTGTGCATACAACGGGTGCAAGCCAGATTTGCCCATGCGGCAACTAAGATTTAACTTGACGAGCCTAGCATGTACAGACATGGCCTCAGAACACGGCAAACCGAAAGGTTAAGCATGAATCATATAGATGATATGATGAACATGTCGATGTTCGCCATTGAAGCTACATCATCTCTCGTGATGATCAGACTTGGTGTAGTGGATTTGGTTTGTGTAATCACTAAGGCAACATGAGGGATGTTGTTTTTAGTGGGAGTTCACCTAGTTAATTTCAGAATTAATAGTAAACTCAAATTTATCATGAACTTAGTCTAAATTGTATTTGAATTAATTTTTGTAGAATTGGCATCTGTTTTCTACCTTACGCTAGACTTGTAATTGAGATAGAAACACTGTCAAATCTGACAAGTAACTTTACGGAATAGTACCGTATTGTTAATGAATCAAGAAATGATTAAGTCATGTTGCAAAATTTTGGTAATCCTCAAATTTATGATTCGATGAGCAATGGTTTCAATTAGTATCTAAAAAATTATCTTGTCTCCATGAAACTTGATGTTCAAATCTATTTGAAAAGTAAGGAGCTGAGAAGTTTGTTTTCAGAAATAAGCAAGGTGTGAGATATATGTGATATCTAAGACCTTCTTACAAGATGATAGAATATAATTTAGTGAGACTACATAAACTCATAAGTTTTATGGGAATGTACGAAGGTTGAAGACGCTAGGTGTCCCGATCCTCCAACTAGTTTGGCACTAACGTTATTCGCATATCCATGTATGCCATAGTAGCTTCATCAAGAAGTTGTCATGATTTGATGGATAAAATTATGAGTGAAATTGTTCATCACATTAAAAGTTACTAATAGTTAACCCAGAACACTTGTCATGTGAGGATCAACTTCAAAGTATGAACCTCAAGGTTATTGATATTTGACCAACAAGCCTAGAAGTTATTGATGTTGAAGTGTTTGTTGAAATATGAGGAAAGCTCGAAAGAGAAACTACAAAAAGATTTTGGCAGAAAGAAAGAAAAGATTAGAAAGTCTAGCTCAGGTGTATATAGATGATATACATGTTATTAATGTATTCTTTGATTGGTCACACAATGGAATTCTTGGGTATTAGTACCATATTGGTTGGTATGAGGTGTCATACAACACAACGCAATACAAGAATACAATGGCCTAAGTGACTGACAAGGAATTTGGTAATAATGCACGTCTGAACAAAAATAAAGTTTTATTATGTTCATCGTTGGTATTCTACCTAGCCCTTAAGATTTATAGTAAAGAACTTAATAATTGTTATTTTTCTCTGGTCAAATGAAAACAATGAGTTGTTCAAATTATGACCGTACTCCATGTACGATGGATAAGTTATTATAAATCTTAATGGTGAAACATACATGCATAACACTGACGCTAAAATGCCATAAAGCAAATGATTTAAATTCCACTTATTTGTGGAACCGACATTTAGGTCATGTTAGAAAGGAACACATGAATACACTCCATGCAAATGGATTTTTGGAGTCATTCGACTTTGAATCATTTGGCACTTGCAAATCTTTTCTAAAGAAAATGACTGAAATACCATTCATAGGCCAATAGTTGAATGGGAAACTAACTTAGTGGCAACATACATGATGATGTATGTGGTTCACTGTGCATAGTTGTATGCGGAAGATTCTTCTACTTCATGAAAAATTCCAACAATGAAATGAGTATATATAGAGAGAGAGAGAGCAAGACTATTCTCGAACCCCCCTTAAGAGTGGTTCTAGAATAGCTATTCTAGAACCCCCCCAGGATGTTATAGACTAGTTATTCTACAACCCATCTCTAAAGACCTTCTAAACCCGACACAACCACCCAATCCCATCCAACCTTCCGCCGGCCCAACCCACCCACCTCCCGCCAACCCCACCCCACCTAGCTACCGCCCGCCAACCCCACCGCCCGTCGACCCCACCCTACCTCTCGTCGACCCTACCCCACCACCACCACCCACCAACCCCACACCTCCAACTTCCGAAGATCCCACCCACACCACCTCTCGATGACCCCACCCTACCTTACCTCCCGCCGACTCCATCCCGCCTACTATCAAACCCACGCCACATACCGCCGAACTCATTTTTGAAAGTTCGCTTCATTTTTCGGAAGTTCACTTCATTTTTTGAAAGTTCACTTCATTTTTCGGAAGTTCACTTTACTTTTGTGGGAAGTTCACTTCATTTTTTTTGGGAAGTTCACTTCATTTTTCGGAAGTTCACTTTACTTTTTTGGAAGTTCACTTCATTTTTTGGGAAGTTCACTTCATTCTTTTGAAGTTCGCTTTACTTTTTTCCAATTTCATTTTTTTGGGAAGTTCACTTCATTTTTCGGAAGTTCACTTCATTTTTTGGAAGTTCGCTTCATTTTTCGGAAGTTCACTTTAATTTTTTCGGAAGTTCACTTACTTTTTTCGGAAGTTCACTTTATTTTTTGGGAAGTTCACTTCATTTTTCGGAAGTTCACTTTATTTTTTTGGGAAGTTCACTTCATTTTTTGGGAAGTTCACTTTATTTTTTTGGGAAGTTCACTTCATTTTTCGGAAGTTCACTTCATTTTTTCTGGGAAGTTCACTTTACTTTTTTCGAAGTTCACTTCATTTTTGGGAAGTTCACTTCATTTTTCGGAAGTTCACTTTACTTTTTTGGTTCACTTTACTTTTTTGAAGTTCACACATTTTTCTAAGTTCACTTCATTTTTCTCGCAAGTTGACTTCTTTTCGGAAGTTCATTTTTGGATGTTCACTTTATTTTGTCTGAAGTTCACTTATTTTTTTTCTCGGAAGTTCTCATCATTTTTTTGAAGTTCAACTCATTTTTTTGGAAGTTCACTTTATTTTTTTCGGATGTTCACTTAATTTTTTCAGAAGTGCACTTCATTTTTGAAATTTCACCTTTTTTGTTATTTCACTTCATTTTTCGGAAGTTCACTTCTTTTTTCTCGGAAGTTCAGTTCATTTTTCGGAAGTTAGCTTCACTTTTTGAAGTTTTTTTTTCATTTTTCGAAAGTTCACTTTATTTTGTTGGAAGTTCACTTAATTTTTCGGAAGTTCACTTTATTATTTTTAGAAGTTCACATCATTTTATTGGAAGTTCACATTAAGATTTATCAAACATGCCAAAAATTACTTTTTTTTGTCAAATTCACGTAGGTCAAAACAGTAGTTCACTTTGTACACCGCGAGGAAGTTCACTTTGCACCGCGCAGAAGTTCACTTTTAACACTCCGAGAAAATTACTTTTTGTCAAAATTTACTTTGGTCAAAATGAAGTTCATTTTGTACCACACGGAAGTTAACTTTGAATCGCATGGAAGTTCACTTTAAACACACCGGAAATTACATTTTGTTGAAATTCACTTTGGTCAAAATGACAGTTCACTTCGTAACGTCCTGAAGTTCACATTGTACCTCGAGGAAGTTCGCTGTAAAAAATTCAACTTTTTACCGCATGGAAGTTCATTTAGTATCACGCAAAAGTTCACTTTAAACAAGAAAGGAAATTACTTTTTGACGGAGTTCACTATGCTCAAAACGGAAGTTCACTTTGCACCTTGCGGAAAATGCATTTTGAACGCGTCAGAAAATCAACTCATACAAGCTTTGTCAAAAGTTCACTTTCACATGTAGGAAGTACATTTTGAACATGCCTGAAACTTTTATACCGCGACCGGAAGTTCACTAACATATATCGAGAAGTTCACTTCCATATTCGAGCAGCTCATGTACTCTATTTTTCTGGGCGGAAATCATATGCATAGAAATCGTTCCGTACGACGATTGCGCAAATCACCGTCCCCATGTACAATTAGCAATAATATAACTCTAGTAATACTCCAACTCACCGTAGTTCCACACATAATCCATCTAGATGAGATAATTTCAAAATGTTCTCGTGTTATTGTTATCTCCGTTTTTGCGTATTTTTGAAATTAAACTTAAACCATTTAGAATTTTGAAAAAAGTACAACATGAAAAAGTTACGCCTAATCAATATCGTTTCAACACAATTTCATTTGAAACATTCCGATAAGTGGTTTGGAAATAAATCCCAAAATAGTACGAAAAGGAGAAATTCGAAAAAGGATCCCATATTTTCGAATCTACTCTCAAAATGTAAAGAATTGGAAAAAGTGTTCTACATGAAAATTTGATAGTCAACAGCTTTCCATCGGCATATCATACGCATCAATCCGATAAACCGTTTGAAAATTAGACCTAAAAACTGCACAGAAATAGTGAAATCCACAAAAATGTGGTTTTGCATATTTAAAATTACTTTTAAACAATATAGAATTTGGCAAAACAATGAACACGGAAAATATGTGAAATTTCCATACGAATCCAACAGTATATAATATGTATCATTCTGATAAGTTATTCAAAGATCAAAATAAAAATAATATCCGCACGAACATTTAATTCTAGTGTTCCGCCAAGAAGTTCACTGGGAAACACCAGGAAATTCACTTCAATATTCAAGCAGCTCATGTACTCTGTTTTTCTGGGCGGAAATCATACGCATAGAACTCATTTGTATGGCCTCCGATTATGCAAATCGACCGGCCCCATGTACAATTAGCACTAATATAACTCTAGTAATACTCCAACACACATGCCACACCTACTCAATCTAGATGAGCCAATTTCGAAATGTTCTTGTGTCGGCGTTATCTTCACTTTTATGTATTTCTGAAATTAAACTAAAACATTTAGAATTTGGAAAAACATTCAACATGAAAAAGATGCGCCTAATCAATATCTTTTCAACGCAATATCATTTGGAACATTCCGAAAAGTGGTTCAGAAATAAGCCCCAAAAAATAGTACGAAAAACGAAGAAGTTCAAAAAGCGGAATCATGTATTTTCAAATCTGCTCTTAAACTGTAAAGAATTTGAAAAGTATTCTTCATGAAAAGGTGTGCCTTGTCATCAGATTTCCAATGGCATATCATACACATCAATCAAGTGTTTATTTGAAAATTAGACCCCCAAAACTGCAGAAAATCGAGAAATCCGCGAAAACATTGTTTTGTATATTTAAAATTAGTTTTAAACAATACAGAATTTGGGAAAACAATGAACACAAAAAAGTTGCGAAATTTCCGTACGAATCCAACGGTATATTATACGCATCAATCCGATAAGCGGTTTGAAAATCAACATGAAAATACTGTCCGCACGAACATGCAATTCTGGTATTCCGTCGAGAAGTTCACTAGGAAACATCAGAAGTTCACAAGTGGTTCGAGAATAGTTTCTTGAACCGGTTCGAGAATTCAGCTATATATATATGGATATATTTATTTGACGAGGAAGAAGTTTGAAACATTTGAATAGATTCAAATAAGTTTCAGCATGAAGTGGAAATCATCGTAATAGAAAAGTCAAATATCTATGATTGGATCATGGTGGAAATATTTGAATTACGAGTTTTATCGAACATCTAAGAGAGTTACGAAATTGTTCTACAACTCACGTTTCTCGGAACACCATAGTTATGATGGAGTATTCGAGAGACGTATCCAAACCTTGTTGGATTAATGATGAGATAAAATAAAATGATGCCATTATATTTTTGTGGATTATGCTTTAGAGACTACCACTTTTACACTAAATAGAGCATCATCATAATCCGTTGAAATAACACCATACGAGTTATGGCATTTGTATAAACTGCTAACAGTCCTTTCTTAAATTTTGGTATGCATAGCATAAGTAATGAGTTTACAACCAAAATCGGATGAATGACTTTGTTGGTTATCCCAGAGAACAAATTGGGAATTCTTTCCACTATGAAGTCAAAGACAAAAGTGTTTGTCGATGTTTCTTGCTTATTTCCAAGAAATTGTTTCTAGCGAAGTATTTGAATGGGCGGACAATGAAACTTGATAAGGTTGATGAACCCGAGCATGATGATCAAAGTAGCGCAACATCGGAAATGGTTCCGGAAGCGGCCACGACGATCATGACTCCCATGTCTACAAAGTGTTATAGTCATGGAGATCGAAGTACTTATTGAACCTTGTAGGTATGATTTACTTTATGATCAAATAAATGATTTGTGGACAAAGGATTGATTTTGAAAAATGATAAACCAACTACATACAAAGAAGCTATGATGGGCCCTGACTCCATTAAAATGGCTAAGAGCCATGAAATCCAAGATAGTATCTATAATCAAGCTTGAGCTTGGTAAACCTTTTGAAGGAATACATACTTTTTGAAAGTAAATGGATCTATAAAATTAATAGACTTGGATATAATATCCTTGAAGAAGCTTGACTTGTCAAAAGATTGTTTACGACAAAGTTCAAAGAGTTGACTGCGATAAGATTAGATCTTCCGTAGCAATGCTTATAATCTATGTGGATTATTCTAGTAATCTCTACATATTTCTTTTATGAGATATGTTAGTAGGATGGCCAAATACATTCCTTAACAGAAGTGTGTATTAAAGGTGTATACAAGATACAACCAAGAGTTTTGCTAGTCCGTAGAATACTGGATAGGTATACAAACTTCACTAGATGAAGTGAGTATCACGGAGTTGGAATCTTCACTGGATGAAATAATCAAAGAGTTTGATTTCATCAGAAACGATGAAGATGCTTGCATTTGCAAGAAATTAAGTGGAAGCGCTGAGACATATTTATAATATTTTCTGTGGATGACATATTGTTGATTATAAATAATGTAATCATGTACTTGATGTGATTAAAAGGTTTCATTGAAATTAACTTCAATTAAAGGATATGGAGTATAAAAACATATTTAGCATCAAGATCTATGAAGATTGATTGAAGTGCATAATAAGTTTAAGTCAAAATACATAGAATGAATATTGAAGTAGTTCAATATGAAAACGTCAAGAAGGTGTTCTTTTCCATGTGGAGGTTTAAACAAGACTTGAGTGTATTTGACACTCAATGAGTAAAAATACATGAGTGATTTTTGATCATGAATAGTATGTACACAATCAGATGTCCTATGCTCTAAGGTGTTACGAGCATATATCAGAATGATTCATATGATGATCATTGGACAACAGTAAGAATATCCCTGAGTGCTTTGTCAGAGCCGAGGATATAAATATGTAGTTTTATATGGGGTAATGACAAATGAATCGTTGTAAGGTGTTACACCAATATTAGTTTTGTCACATATAAAAATAAATTTCAATCTCAATTAGGCTAAGTGTTCATTAAAAGGTAGCACAATGGGCTAGAAGAAGTCTATGCTAGATTTAGATGAGTTCTAAATATTGTGACGAATTCTACAAACAAAGGCAGAGTATATCATTGTTTTGACAATGACTAGGGTGTTTGAGTCGAGAGTTCTTTGAGAACTTGGTGTAGTCGGTAGTGTCAGAACTATGAAGCTATATTGTATGTGACAATATTGGTAACATATTTCAGACCGCGGAATTAAGGTTCCACCAGAAGACCAAACATATACGATTAATGCCAACTCATTTGAAAAATGAGTGATGCGTGGAGACGCAAATGAATTGAAAAATACATACATTTCTGAGAATGTCAGATTCGTCGACTGAAACCTCTCCCATAAGCAAACATGATAAGTACCAGAAGGCCAAGGTGTTAGATCTTTACAAATGTAAACTCGATTATTGACTCTAGTGCAAGTGGGAGACTGTTGGAGATATGCCCAAGAGGCAATAATAAAAGTGTTTATTGTTATATCTTACTATTCATGATAAATGTTTACATCCCATGCTATAATTGTATCAACCGGAAACATTAATACTTGTGTGTTTTGTAAACATAAAAGAGTCCCTAGTAAGCCTCTTGTTAAACTAGCTTGTTGATTAATAAATGATCATGGTTTCCTGATCATGAACATTGGATGTTATTAATAACAAGATCATATCATTAAATGAATGATGTGATGGGGACACACCCATAGTAAGCATATCATATGATCAAGTCATTAAGTTCAAGTTGCTATCAAGGTGCGGGCACTATTAGTATACTATGCATGAGGCTTGCAACTTGTAGGATATAATTTACATAACACATATGCTTTATTACTACCGTTGACAAAATTGTTTCTTGTTTTCAAAACCAAAGCTCTAGCACAAATATAGCAATCAATGCTTCCCTTTGAAGGACCTTTCTTTTACTTTTATGTTGAGTCAGTTCACCTATTTCTCTCCATCTCAAGAAGCAAACACTTGTGTGAACTATGCATTGATTCCTACATACTTGCATATTGCACTTATTATATTACTTTATGTTGACAATATCCATGAGATATACATGTTACAAGTTGAAAGCAACCGCTGAAACTTAATCTTCCTTTGTGTTGCTTCAATGCCTTTACTATGAATTTATTGCTTTATGAGTTAACTCTTATGCAAGACTTATTGATGCTTGTCTTGAAAGTACTAGTCATGAAAAGTCTTTGCTATATGGTTCATTGTTTAACCATTATCTTTAACATTGTCTTGAATCGCTGCGTTCATCTCATATGCTTTACAATAGTATGATTAAGATCATGTTGGTAGCACTTCAGAAATTATCTTTGTTATCGCTTACCTACTCGGGACGAGTATGAACTAAGCTTGGGGATGCCGATACGTCTCCAACGTATCGATAATTTCTTATGTTCCATGCTTGTTTTATGACATTACCTACATGTTTTGTTCACACTTTATGATGATTTTATGCGTTTCCTAACTAACCTATTGACGAGATGCCGAAGTGCCGCCTCGTTTTCTGTTGTTTTGGTTTCAGAAATCCTAGTAAGGAAATATTCTCAATTGGACGCAAATCAACGCCCAGAATCTTAAAATCCCACGAAGCTTCAACACCCGAGAGCCACCAGAGGAGGGCCCCGTGGGCCCCACATGTGCCCGGCGCGCCAGGGGTGGGCCGCGCCTACCGTGTCGCCGCCTCGTCGACCTTCCGACTCCGCCCTCTTCGCCATATAAAGGTCCCCGACCTAAATCTTCGATACGAAAAAGCCACGGCACGAGAAACCTTCCGAGCCGCCGCCATCGCGAAGCCAAGATCCGGGGGACAGGTGTCTCTATTCCCAAGACGTGCCGGACGGGGAAGTGCCCCGGAAGGCTTCTCCATCGACACCGCTGCCATCTCCACCGCCATCTTCATCACCGCTGCTGTCTCCCATGAGGAGGGAGTAGTTCTCCATCGAGGCTAAGGGTTGTACCGGTAGCTATGTGGTTAATCTCTCTCCTATGTACTTCAATACAATGATCTCATGAGCTGCCTTACATGATTGAGATTCATATGAGTTTTGTATCACAATTCATCTATGTGCTACTCTAGTGATGTTATTAAAGTACTCTATTCCTCCCGCACGGTGTAATGGTGACAGGTGTGCATCGTGTAGTACTTGACGTAGGTTATGATTGTAATCTCTTGTAGATTATGAAGTTAATTATTGCTATGATAGTATTGATGTGATCTATGCCTCCTTCATAGTGTGATGGTGATAGTGTGCATGCTATGTTATTACTTGGTGTAGTTGTGTTGATCTATCGTGCACTCTAAGGTTATTTAAACATGAATATCAAATATTGTGGAGCTTGTTAACTCCGGCATTGAGGGTTCGTGTAATCCTACACAATTAGTGGTGTTCATCACCCAACAAGAGAGTGTAGAGTATAGCATTTATCTATTCTGTTATGTGATCAATGTTGAGAGTGTCCACTAGTGAAAGTATAATCCCTAGGCCTTGTTCCTAAATACTGCTATCACTGCTTGTTTACTGTTTTACTGCATCTCTACTGCCTGCAATATTACCACCATCAACCACACGCCAGTTGTAGCATCAAGCTATTTTCTAGTGCCGTTACTACTGCTCATATATTCATACCACATGTATTCACTATCTCTTCGCTGGAACTAGTGCACCTATACATATCGACAAGTGTATTAGGTGTGTTGGGGACACAAGAGACTTCTTGCTTTGTGGTGGCAGGGTTGCATGAGAGGGATATCTTTGACCTCTTCCTCCCGGAGTTCGATAAACCTTGGGTGATCCACGTAAGGGAAACTTGCTGCTGTTCTACAAACCTCTGCGTTGGAGGCCCAACACTGCCTACAAGAATAGAAGCACCCGTAGACATCAAGCACTTTTCTGGCGCCGTTGTCGGGGAGGAAAGGTAAAAGGTACTCACACTCCGGATCTCGGCTACTAAGCTATTTGCCGGCCGTTGTAAGTACTCGAAGCTATTTCCTTAGATCCTGCAATTGCATCTTTTTGTTTCTTGTTTTACACTAGTTTGGCATAATGGAAAGCAACATGGAGCTTTTTATTCTTTTTCCTGAGTTAAGACATGGATGGTTTGATGCGAAAATTAAAAAACCCATGGAACATATTAGTATGAACACTTTGAACACCATTGTTGCTAATGATATAGAAAGTTCTAAGCTTGGGGAAGCTGGCTTTGATGAGCATGATCTTTTTAGTCCCCAAGCATTGAGGAGGAAATTTACTTTGATGATACTTTACCTCCTATTTATGATGATTATAATGATAGTGGTCTTTTGGTGCCACCTACTATGGAGAGTACATTTGATTATGATTACAATATGCCTCCTACACTTGATGAGAATAATAATGATAGCTACTTTGTTGAATTTGCTCCCACTACAACTAATAAAATTGATTATGCTTATGTGGAGAGTAATAATTTTGTGCATGAGACTCATGATAAGAATGCTTTATGTGATAGTTATATTGTTGAGTTTGCTCATGATGCTACTGAAAATCTTTATGAGAGAGGAAAATATGGGTGTAGAAATTTTCATGTTACTAAAACACCTCTCTATATGCTGAAAATCTTGAAGCTGCGCTTGTGTTGCCTTTCTATGCTTGTTGCATTATGCTTCATGAATTTGTTTATTTACAAGATTCCTATGCATAGGAAGCATGTTAGACTTAAATTTGTTTTGAATTTGCCTCTTGATGCTCTCTTTTGCTTCAACTACTATTTCTTGAGAGTGCATTAAAATTGCTGAGCCCATCTTAATGGCTATAAAGAAAGCACTTCTGGAGATAACCCATGTGTTTGTTTTACTACAGTAATTTTGTTTTATATTTGTGTCTTGGAAGTTGTTACTACCGTAGCAACCTCTCCTTATCTTTATTTTATTGCATTGTTGTGCCAAGTAAAGTCTTTGATAGCAAGGTTGATACTAGATTTGGATTACTGCGCGCAGAAACAGATTTCTTGCTGTCACGAATCTGGGCTGAATTCTCTGTAGGTAACTCATAAAATTCTGCCAATTTACGTGAGTGATCCTCAGATATGTACGCAACTTTCATTCAATTTGAGCATTTTCATTTGAGCAAGTCTGGTGCACCTATAAAATTCGTTTACGGACTTTTCTGTTTTGACAGATTCTGCCTTTTATTTCGCATTGCTTCTTTTGCTATGTTGGATGGATTTCTTTGTTCCATTAACTTCCAGTAGCTTTGAGCAATGTCCAAAAGTGTTAAGAATGATTATGTCACCTCTGAACATGTGAATTTTTATTATGCACTAACCCTCTAATGAGTTTGTTTCGAGGTGTGGAGGAAGTTTTCAAGGATCAAGAGAGGAGGATGATATAATATGATCAAGAAGAGTGAAAAGTCTAAGCTTGGGGATGCCCTTGGTTCATCCCTGCATATTTCAAGACTCAAGCTCAAGCTTGGGGATGCCCAAGGCATCCCCTTCTTCATCGACAAAATTATCAGGTTCCTTCCTCTTGAAACTATATTTTTATTCGATCACATCTTATGTACTTTACTTGGAGCGTCTGTATGTTTTTGTTTTTGTTTTTGTTTGAATAAATGCTTGTGTGGGAGAGAGACACGCTCCGCTGGTTCATATGAACACATGTGTTCTTAGCTTTTAATTTTCATGGCGAAGGTTGAAACTGCTTCGTTAATTGTTATATGGTTGGAAACGGAAATGCTACATGTGGTAATTGGTATGATGTCTTGAATAATGTGATACTTGGCAATTGTTGTGCTCATGTTTAAGCTCTTGCATCATATACCTTGCACCTATTAGTGAAAAATACATAGAGCTTGCTAAAATTTGGTTTGCATGATTGGTCTCTCTAAGGTCTAGATATTTTCTGGTAAAGGTGTTTGAACAACAAGGAAGACAATGTATAGTCTTATAATATTTGCAATATGTTTTATGTGAGTTTTGCTGTACCAGTTCATACTTGTGTTTGTTTCAAATAACCTTGCTAGCCTAAACCTTGTATCGAGAGGGAATACTTCTCATGCATCCAAAATCCTTGAGCCAACCACTATGCCATTTGTGTCCACCATACCTACCTACTACATGGTATTTCTCCGCCATTCCAAAGTAAATTGCTTGAGTGCTACCTTTAAATTTCTATTCTTCATCTTTGCAATATATAGCTCATGGGACAAATAGCCTAAAAACTATTGTGGTATTGAATATGTACTTATGCACTTTATCTCTTATAAGTTGCTTGTTGAGCGATAACCATGTTCTTGGGGACGCCATCAACTACTCTTTGTTAAATATCATGTGAGTTGCTATGCATGTCCGTCTTGTCCGAAGTAAGGGCGATTTACCATGAGTTGAATGGTTTGAGCATGCATTGTTAGAGAAGAACATTGGGCCGCTAACTAAAGCCATGATCCATGGTGGAAGTTTCAGTTTTGGACAAATATCCTCAATCTCATATGAGAAAATTAATTGTTGTTGAATGCTAAAGCATTAAAGAGGAGTCCATTATCTGTTGTCTATGTTGTCCCGTATGGATGTCTAAGTTGAGAATAATCAAAAGCGAGAAATCCAATGCGAGCTTTCTCCTTAGACCTTTGTACAGGCGGCATAGAGGTACCCCTTTGTGATACTTGGTTAAAACATATGTATTGCAATGATAATCCAGGTAATCCAAGCTAATTAGGACAAGGTGCGGGCACTATTAGTATACTATGCATGAGGCTTGCAACTTGTAGGATATAATTTACATAACACATATGCTTTATTACTACCGTTGACAAAATTGTTTCTTGTTTTCAAAACCAAAGCTCTAGCACAAATATAGCAATCAATGCTTCCCTCTGCGAAGGGCCTTTCTTTTACTTTTATGTTGAGTCAGTTCACCTATTTCTCTCCATCTCAAGAAGCAAACACTTGTGTGAACTATGCATTGATTCCTACATACTTGCATATTGCACTTATTATATTACTTTATGTTGACAATATCCATGAGATATACATGTTATGTTGAAAGCAACCGCTGAAACTTAATCTTCCTTTGTGTTGCTTCAATGCCTTTACTATGAATTTATTGCTTTATGAGTTAACTCTTATGCAAGACTTATTGATGCTTGTCTTGAAAGTACTAGTCATGAAAGTCTTTGCTATATGGTTCAGCTTGTTTAACCATTATCTTTAACATTGTCTTGAATCGCGTTCATCTCATATGCTTTACAATAGTATGATTAAGATCATGTTGGTAGCATGTCACTTCAGAAATTATCTTTGTTATCGTTTACCTACTCGGGGACGAGTATGAACTAAGCTTGGGGATGCTGATACGTCTCCAACGTATCGATAATTTCTTATGTTCCATGCTTGTTTTATGACATTACCTACATGTTTTGTTCACACTTTATGATGATTTTATGCGTTTTCGAACTAACCTATTGACGAGATGTCATGCCGTCTCGTTTTCTCGTTGTTTTTGGTTTCAAAAATCCTAGTAAGGAAATATTCTCGGAATTGGACGAAATCAACGCCTAATCTAAAAATCCGAAGCTTACACCCGAGAGCCACGAGAGGAGGGCCCTGTGGGCCCCACACGTGTGCCCGGCGTGGCCAGGGGGTGGGCCGCGCCCCCCTACTGTGTCGCCGCCTCGTCGACCTTCCGACTCCGCCTCTTCGCCTATATAAAGGTCCCTGACCTAAATCTTCGATACGGAAAAGCCACGGTACGAGAAACCTTCCAGCCGCCGCCATCGCGAAGCCAAGATCCTGGGGACAGGAGTCTCGTTTCCGGCACGCCGCCGAGACGGGGAAGTGCCCCCGAAGGCTTCTCCATCGACACCGCTGCCATCTCCACCGCCATCTTCATCACCGCTGCTGTCTCCCATGAGGAGGGAGTAGTTCTCCATCGAGGCTAAGGGCTGTACCGTAGCTATGTGGTTAATCTCTCTCCTATGTACTTCAATACAATGATCTCATGAGCTGCCTTACATGATTGAGATTCATATGAGTTTTGTATCACAATTCATCTATGTGCTACTCTAGTGATGTTATTAAAGTACTCTATTCCTCCTGCACGGTGTAAAGGTGATGTGCATCGTGTAGTACTTGGCGTAGGTTATGATTGTAATCTCTTGTAGATTATGAAGTTAATTATTGCTATGATAGTATTGATGTGATCTATGCCTTCATAGTGTGATGGTGACAGTGGGGCATGCTATGTTAGTACTTGGTGTAGTTGTGTTGATCTATCGTGCACTCTAAGGTTATTTAAACATGAATATCGAATATTGTGGAGCTTGTTAACTCCGGCATTGAGGGTTCGTGTAATCCTACACAATTAGTGGTGTTCATCATCCAACAAGAGAGTGTAGAGTATAGCATTTATCTATTCTGTTATGTGATCAATGTTGAGAGTGTCCACTAGTGAAAGTATAATCCCTAGGCCTTGTTCCTAAATACTGCTATCACTGCTTGTTTACTGTTTTATCGCATCTTACCGCCCAAAATTACCACCATCAACCACACGCCAGCATCAAGCTATTTTCTGGTGCCGTTACTACTGCTCATATATATTCATACCACCTGTATTTCACTATCTCTTCGCCGAACTAGTGCACCTATACATCTGACAAGTGTATTAGGTGTGTTGGGGGCACAAGAGACTTCTTGCTTTGTGGTTGCAGGGGTTGCATGAGAGGGATATCTTTGACCTCTTCCTCCCCGAGTTCGATAAACCTTGGTTGATCCACTTAAGGAAACTTGCTTCGTTCTACAAACATCTGCTCTTGGAGGCCCAACACTGCCTACAAGAATAGAAGCACCAGACATCGACATCAAACACTACTTCGTAAATGGGTAGTTATAAAGGTGTCATTAAGTGTTCGAAAGTATAGGTTGAAGTGCATGGATAAAGTGGGATTTGTCTATCCAAATGACGGATAGATATACTCTTCGCGGTGAAATGTCATCCATCTAGCTTGCAAGCATGTGACTGGCTCACAAGGGATGTCATATCACAAAGATGAGTAAAGAGTAATTATCTGTAACGAGGTTGAACTAGGTATAGAGATACCGACGATCAAACTTCGATAAGTAGAATATCGCGTGACAAAGGGAATCGGTATCGTATGTAAATGGTTCATTAGATCACTAAGTTATTGTTGAATATGTGGGAGCCATTATGGATCTTCAGGTCCCGCTATTGGTTATTGATCGGAGAAGTGTCTCGATCATGTCTGCATAGTTCACGAATCATAGGGTGACACACTTAAGGTTTGATGTTTTTAAATAGATATGGAATATGGAATGGAGTCTCAAATGGGAACCAGGACATCACGAGGAGTTCCAAAATGGTCTGGAGAATAAGATTCATATATAGGAAGTCACATTCCAAGTTTGGGAATGGTCCGGTGAATTTATGGAAGGTTGTAGAAGGTTCTAGAATCATCCGGAATAAATCACTATGGCAGGTAGAGTCCCGGAGGGACTCCACCAGCCCTTGCCAACCCACCAAGTGGGAAGGTGGAGTCCATGGTGCCCACCATGTTGGCCGGCCAAGAAAGAAGGAAAGGGAGAAATCCCTCTCCCTCTAGGTTTCCCAATTTGGTAAGTTTGGAGTTGGACTTCAAAGTGGTTTTGAGGAAACCCTAGGGGGTTTCCACCTATTTAAAGGGGAGGAGAGGGGAGGGGTTGGACACACTTGGCCGCACCAGCTAGGGTATCAAGCGCCGTCACCCAAGCCCCCTCTCCCAAACCCTAGTACCATATCTCTCCCGCAAGGCTTACAGCGAAGCCCTGCCGGAGTTCTCCACCACCACCGTCACCACGCCGTCGTGCTGCCGGGATTCCGAGGAGGATCTACTACATCCACTGCCCACTGGAACAGGGAGGAGGACGTCTTCATCGACACCGTACGTGTGACCGAGTGTGGAGGTGCTGCCCGACCGTGGCACCGTCAAGATCTTCTACACGCTTTTGAAAGCGGCAAGTGATCGACTACATCCACCACGAGATTTATCTCGTTAATTCTTAGCGATCTTGAGGGTATATTGATCTTCACCTCGTTGCTACCATCTACTAGATTATATCTTGGCTTGTTATTCGTTCTTGCGGTAGGAATTTTTTTGTATAGAGAATGAGTGTGTTAGGATTTGATTTATAGGTCTGTGAGCAAGTGTGGTCCAGCTATATGGACGGCAATTCCTCAAAGAGCTAATAATTGGCACATACTACGTAGTAACTTATAAAAAAACAAATATACAAGGATGGATAACACGATTTCTAAAATCTGGGAGAATAATATATTTTGATAGATAAAATAGTACAAACAAACAAAAAGAAAGGAAACACAACATAGATAATTAACTTTTATGAGCCCTTAATCTTCATCATCAGATGGCTTAAGGGCATTGAGTTGTTCTCAATTAGGTTACAGTGCCTCAGCGACAACCTCGTAGGTCGACTTAACCGCATTGATATGTTCTTGTTTTTCATGCCTTGCTTCCTCAAGGACCTTCAGAAACTCTTCCTCGAACACCTCAATTTCTTTCTTCTCGGTCATCCTCCACGTTGACAGCAACGTAAGACAAACCGGAGGAGATTCAGTTTATCGATCCACGCCAGTAAGGTGCACATCAGGGATTTATAGTGGCACCCCATGAACTTGCAGCCGGTGTTTATGCCATCGTATTCCACTTCTCATTGATGCCGTTGCAGCAGTGGGTCTCAATCTACCAAGGCACCTTGCCTTCTTAAGAAGAAAAGCTCAATTTGTTTTGTGTGAAACATGAAACCCTAACTGGTTTGAGATGGAAGAAAACATATTTGGAGAAAAACATGATTGATTGAAAAAACAAAGCATATGATGCTGCCACCGTGCTCCCTTTAAGGCTTGGCTCGCTGACTCCGCCAGTGGCCGACAATTGGAGGTTTGGCAGGCGAGATCGAGGTTGTTGGAGAGGATGGGCAGTGGGTGCGTATGTGATAAGGGATATCTGAGTACTGGTGGCCTCTCAATAAATACTCGATGGTGAAAGAGCGTTCTGTTTGTGGGACACATCAGTCAGCGAGCAATGTTTGAAAGAAAGCGCAATGTGGTTGAGTTTTCTTAGCGTGATACCAACTTTTATAGAAGCTTAGAATGTACGGAGAAAATGTTTATGCCTCAATTCCGAGCCCAGCATTAATAAGCGCTGCCATTGCGTGATACCAATCATGGAACCAATATTTGCCGGTATGGAAAATCGTGGTTCATAATTATCCACCTTCTTATCTAGTCGCCGCGAAAGCAGTATATTTCGGGCAAAAAAATTGGAGGCAAGTACGACATGTGCTGTCCAAAAAATCCACCGAGTAAGGGTTTTTTTTGTAGTGTGAAGGCATCATCGAGGTGAAGCTCCTAGTTCCTTCATCTACTCCAGGGGAAACCCCATATCCATGGATCAGATGATGGCGATGCAACTATGTTGTTCCCCCTTTGGAGCATCAATCTTGGAGATGTGTATTGCTCCAAGGGACCAGTGGATGGCTTCTGGTGGAGCGGCATTATTTCTAGAGCATCGATGATGATGAGTCTCGGCGCGTGGCACAACGGGGTCTCGACGGTGGACAAGTGATGTTGGAGACGCACACGGCGATGGCATCATCGACGAAAGTCCCACTAGTGGAAAATAGGGCTTCGTGGGAGCCATTTGTCGCGGGCGCGCCTGCACCCGCGACAAATGGGGTGGCCACGTCGCTCCGAATCCGGCAGAGGTTTTTGTCGCGGCCCGTATTGGGCCGACCCGCGATAAAAGGCACCTTTTGTCGCGGGTCGTAATACGGCCCGCGACAAAATGGCCATGCCTATATATATAGAAGCAGCCAGCCACCCCCCACCTCATTTTTTCCTTGGTGGTGAAGGTGGAGGTGTATGCTAGCTCATTTTTTCTACATGTGCACAAGAGGTGTTTGATGGAATGCTTGTGAGAGGGATGCCACTTGGTTTTATTTGATAAGATTTCTCCTCTTTTTGATCCTAAAAGGTTAGCAACTATTTTCTCGACTATATATGCATAGTCCGTACAATACTAATTTTAGCAAGGTGATTGCATCTAATACATATATAATTGTACTTATGATGCAGATGAGTTATCCATGTATGTACGGTAACCGATGTGCTCCCGCTTTCAGAGAGGGCGTGAATTCTTTCCTGCTTGTGGCCGAGGCCAACAAGTCGAAGCAAGGTTTTATGTGTTGTCCATGTCTAAAATGTAAGAACGAGAAGGATTACTCTTGCTCAAGAGACATTAAGAGCCACCTGCTTCGGTTTGGATTCATGTCCAGCTATAATGTTTGGACCAAGCACGGAGAAGAAGGGGTTATGATGGAAGACGGCGATGAAGAAGAAGATAATGATGACCAATACCGATCTATGTTCTCTGAATGCTTTGATACCGCAATGGACGACAATGAAGAAGAAGGAGGTGAAGAACAGGCATCAGATGATCCCGTTGATGATGATCTTCGTCGGGCCATTTCTGATGCAAGAAGAGACTGTGGCACGGATAAGGAGAGGTTGCAGTTCGACAAGATGTTAGAGGACCACCACAAATTGTTGTACCCAGGTTGTGAAGATGGGCATAGAAAGCTGGGTAGCATATTGGAATTGCTGAAATGGAAGGCAGAGGTCGGTGTGACTGACTCGGGATTTGAGAAATTGATGATAATATTAAAGAAGTTGTTTCCAAGAAATAATGAATTGCCCGTCAGTACATATGAAGCAAAGAAGCTTGTCTGCCCTCTAGGATTAGATGTGCAGAAGATACATGCATGCATTAATGACTGTATCCTCTACCGTGGTGAGAAGTACGAGAATTTGAATAAATGTCCGATATGTGGTGCATTGCGGTATAAGATCAGAAAAGATGACCCTGGTGATGTTGAGGGCGAGCCACCCAGGAAGAGGGTTCCTAAGGTGATGTGGTATGCTCCAATAATACCACGGTTGAAACGTTTGTTCAAAAACAAAGAGCATGCCAAGTTGTTGCGATGGCACATGGAAGAACGTAAGAAAGACGCGATGTTGAGGCACCTCGCTGATGGTCGGCAGTGGAGAAACATCGGGAGAGAGTTCCCGGATTTTGCAGGTGAGGCAAGGAACTTATACTTTGGTCTAAGTACAGATGGCATGAATCCTTTTGGGAGCAGAGCTGCAGTCACAACACCTGCCCGTGACTCTATGTATCTACAACCTTCCTCTTGGTTGTGCATGAAGCGGAAGTTCATTATGATGCCAATGCTTATCCAAGGCCCAAAGCAACCGGGCAACGACATTGATGTGTACCTAAGGCCATTAGTCGATGAACTTTTGGAGTTGTGGGCCAAACCAGGTGTACGTGTGTGGGATGAGCACACCGAGCAAGAATTTGACCTACGAGCGTTGCTATTCGTAACCATCAATGATTGGCCTGCTCTCAGTAACATGACAGACGAACAAAGGATACAATGCATGCACACACTGTTTAGATGAGACTGAAAGTAAATATTTGGGAAAAAGCAGAAAAGTTGTGTACCCGTTCAATCGTCGTTTCCTTCCGCGCAAGCATCCCTTAAGGAAAAAAGGCAAGCATTTCGATGGCGAGGCAGACCACCGTCCGAAGCCTGTCCCCCGTAGTGGTGCTGATATATTTGACATGGTCAAGGATTTAAATGTTATCTTTGGAAAGGGTCCAGGCAGTCGACCTGTTCCGAAAGACGATGACGGACACGCGCCCATGTGGAAGAAGAAATCTATTTTTTGGGAGCTAGAATATTGGAAAGTCCTGGAAGTCCGCTCCGCAATCGACGTGATGCACCTGACCAAGAATCTTTGTGTGAATATTCTAGGTTTTCTGGGCGTGTATGGAAAGACAAAAGATACACCAAGCACGGGAGGACCAGGAACTTTATAAAGGACGAAACGGCAATCATCCAGGGCAGTTTGTAGGGCCTGCCAGCTACGCTCTTACCAAACAAGAGAAGGAGATCTTTTTTGAAGCCCTATTCAGTATCAAGGTTCTGTCTGGTTTCTCGTCGAATATAAAGGGGATAGTAAATATGAAGGAGAAAAAATTCCAGAACCTGAAGTCCCATGACTATCACGTGCTTATGACACAATTGCTTCCGGTTGCATTGAGGGGACTTCTACCAGAAAATGTTCGACTAGCCATTGTGAAGATATGTGCATTCCTCAATGCAATTTCTCAGAAGGTAATGGATCCAGAAACTTTGTCAGGATTACAGGAAGATGTGGTCGAATGTCTTGTCAGCTTTGAGTTGTTGTTCCCACCATCCTTCTTCAATATTATGACGCACCTCCTCGTTCACCTAGTTGAAGAGATTAGAATTCTCGGTCCTGTATTTCTACACAATATGTTCCCCTTCGAGAGGTTCATGGGAGTCTTAAAGAAATATGTTCATAACCGAGCTAGACCGGAAGGAAGTATCTCAAAGGGCTACGGAACTGCGGAGGTAATTGAGTTTTGTGTTGACTTTCTTCCTGACCTTAAGCCGATTGGTGTTCCTGAATCTCGGTATGAGGGGAGGCTGACTGGAAAAGGCACACTAGGAAGGAAAGCAACGGTGTGCAGGGACAAGATTTCTTTCAATCAAGCACACTACACAGTTCTATACAATTCCAGCTTGGTGGCTCCGTACATCGAGAAACATAAGAATGTTTTACGAGAAATAAACCCGGGCCAGCCCGAGTCCTTGATTACACGTCAACACATGAATACCTTCGGCAGTTGGTTGCAAAGACATCTCATTAATGACCCATCTGTTGTGGAGCAGCTGTACTTGTTGGCCAGGTTACCATCTTCAAACATATGTACATTCCAAGGGTACGAGATAAATGGGAATACATTTTACACGATCGACCAAGATAAAAAGAGCACCAACCAAAACAGCGGTGTCCGCTTCGATGCAAAAGACGAGAATGGGCAGACCACCACATATTATGGATACATAGAGGAGATATGGGAACTTGACTATGGTCCCACTTTTAAGGTCCCTTTGTTTCGGTGCAAATGGGTGAAGCTCAGCGCTATACATATTGACGATAAGTACGGTATGATAACAGTGGATCCCAACAATCTTGCGTACCTGGACGAGCCTTTTGTCCTAGCCAGCGAGGTGGCTCAAGTTTTCTACGTGAAGGACATGTCTAGCAAATCAAGAAAAAGAAATCAACAAAAGAATACATCAACCGAGGAGCCAAAGCGCCACATAGTTCTTTCGGGGAAAAGAAACATCGTGGGAGTGGATGACAAGACAGACATGTCAGAAGATTATAATAAGTTTAAAGAAATTCCGCCCTTCACGGTGAAAATTGACCCAAGCATCTTGCTAAATGATGAAGATTCTCCATGGCTACGGCGTAGAAGATCACAACACTAGATGGCGATGTAATAATGTATTCTTCATATATAGTTCCCAAGACAATCTCTACATTTATGTAATAATGAGAACCCTTTCCCCAACACTGTTAGAGGAGACGGAGTCTTTCACGGGCTTGCATGGAAATTTTTCCGAGGAGCAGCTAGAAGATGCCGTAGGGCGTGTGCACCAACGACATCTTCGAGAAGTTGCGCCACGGGAGATTTCCCAACCCTTTCCTTCATCCATGGGAATGGAATTGTGCTTGGCTTGTTGATCTGGTTGGCAAGGCGTATCAATGCTCCTTTTATAGGCACGGCACCGCTTCTACTTTGTCTTATTCCTTCGACAGGGCGTCGTGCGCTACATGCTTTATCTCATCGAGCAATGCGTCCACCCACGCGTCCTTATCCTGCCGACAGCTTTAGTCCCGGTTGCAGCCACCAACCGTGACAAAAGGTTACCGACACATCCTTATCCTGCCGACAGCTTTAGTCAGGTTGCAGCCACCAACCATGACAAAAGGCCCTCCTAGATAAGCCTCCCCCAGTCTTTTGTCCCGGTTTGAGCCTCCACCCGGGATGAAAGTTTCGCGCGCCACTTCGTTCCCGCCTATTTTCTTCCCGCATTCCCGCCATTTTTCCACTATATATATATGTAGGCTTGGACTCATATCTGCAAACCTCATCACTCTCTCCCATGGCTTCCATCGTATGTCTAACACACCGGGAGGCGGAGGCGCTTTGCGCCTCGAACTACCCCTGCCCACCCGGCTACCCCGTCCCGACCGGCTGGTTGCTGAGCGTCGGAGGCGTACCGGTCCCTCCTATCCCTCTTGGTGTGCCACGCGAGATGGCCATCACGAACCACTACTATTTCGAGCTCACGCCTGAGCAGCGGAGGAATCCCCAGTGGCATCCCGACTACAGCCCGACTTGGGACAGCTTCTTCATCAATCGGCGTGAGAGGGCGGTTGGGTACGAGGAGGACGGCCCGCCTCCTTCGAACTTCAACGAGGCCGGCCGTCGGATGTGGTGGCGCGGCCGGACTCTCCAGAGCGTCATGGCCTATCGTGGCCCCCGCCTGCGCTACCCTCAATCCCAGCCCACGCGTGCTCACCCGCCAAGGTTCGACAACCGCGACCCCGATGCTAGCGACGATGACATCGGCGACTATGATGACTACAGTGGCGACTATTATAGGGCTAGGCACGACTATGATTGAATGGCTCCAACATTCGAATCTGGCCATGTATCTTAATTTTCAGTTGAGCTCTGTACTTTAATTTCAGTTCAGTCATAATAAATTTCGTGTCAACCACTTTATTGAACAAAAACAACCGACAACGACTTTATAAACTAAATTTAAACTAATAGAACCGACAACGACTTTATTGAAATTACAATAAAATAGATAAATTACTAGTCTAGTCTCTACTCGTCGTCGGAGGTTGTCTCCGTCCAAATGTCATCCCACCGAGGGTCGTTTTCGGTCCAAGTTGTATTCGGGTTCTCGAGCTCGAAGGTGGCGACGGCCCGACGGTGGCGCCTGTTGGACCTGCGTTGTGCCCTAAGGATAGCGAAGAACGCGTCGGTGTTGTCGACATCGTTGGGGAACTGCGCCCTCCACTGGCGCATCAACTTCGTCGTGCTCGGCGATGGCGATCCTCGCTGCACCTGGCGGTGCCGGCGACGGTCGGTGACGCGGCGAGGAACTCCGCCTCCTCTAGCGATTCAACATCCGGGAAGTTCATGTCGCGCCGTGGCCGCCGAAATGCCACGCCGCGTCGTAAGTGCGCGCCGCCTCCTCCGGCGTGTTGTACGTGCCGAGGGTGAGGCGGAAGCCACCGGCGCGTATCTCACGTAGAACCTACCGCTCGGACGCACTCGAACGCCACGGAAACCGGACGCCCCTCGACGACGTGGAGGCATCCCGGAGATGAGAATAGCGGAGGAGGCATGCACGTGTGGTTGCGCCACTGCGCTATATATAGGCGTGGGGCATGGCGTGTAAGCCACGGCTACACACGTCGCACTGCCGGCGTCGGCGGGTGAGGCACGTGAAGCGGACGTCGCACACGCGTCGGCGGGTGAGGCACGTGGAAGCGGTGGCTACACGTCGCTGCCGTCGGAGGGGCGAGCACGTGGAAGCGGTTACACGTCGCCACGGCGTCGACGGGACGCGACACGTGGAAGCGGTGGCTACACGTCGCACGACGGCGTCGACGGGTAAGCGATACAGGGGTGAAACATACACGACTATGTTCATTGTGAGATGCAAATAGTTATATGGATGTCATATTCATGTTCATTGGATTTTTTGATCAATTTTCATATATAAAACTTTTCTATTTGAGTTACCATTTAAAAGTTATTAAAATAATAGTTTTATTAAGTTAAAATAGATAAAGCAGGGTTTATTTTTAAAACAGAAAAAAACAGCTCCAGGGGCTGATCCGCGTCCAACGGCTCCAGGCCGTTGGATTCAAACGGCCGGAGCCGTTGGATGCACTTGGCGCGGATCAGCCACCCTCCCACCCCCCTTTGTCGCGGGTCGCCAATGCCCGCGATAGACCCCCTTTGTCGCGGGTGGTGCACCACCACAAAAGGGCAATGATACAAGTTTGCGCGCGGGCGGTGCCTCCACCCGTGACACCCGGAGGCAAACCCTAGACGAAATCGACGCGCCAGGCTGCCCAAGTCCCGCCCGCGCCGCCGTCTTCTCGCTCCGCCACCGCGCGCCACCGGGCCTTCGCGCCGCTCCCGCCGCCCGCGCGGTCCGCGCCATCCGCGCGCTCCATCGCGCCACCCGCCGCCATCCGTGCCGCCTCTCCGGCCATCGCGCCACCCTCGCGCAGCCCCTACCACTCGCGCCGCGCCGCCACCTCGCGGCGCCGCACTCGGCCGCGCCGCACCTGCGCCGCCCCCGCCACGCGCCGCCGCCACCTTCGCGCAAAGAAACCACCACGCAGCTGCCGGCGCTGCCGGCCGTCGCCATTTTGTTTCCTTTTTCTTTTTTTTTTGTTTTTAGATTAGTTTAATTATATTGTATTTAGTTTTAGTAATTAGTTAGTTTTGTAAGTATTTTGTATTTAGTTAGTTTTTGTAAGTAATTAGTTAGTTTTTGTAAGTATTTAGTTTTTGTAAGTAATTAGTTTTTGTAAGTATTTAGTTTTTGTAAGTAATTAGTTTTTTTAAGTATTTAGTTTTTGTAAGTATTTAGCTTTTGTAAGTAATTAGTTAGTTTTTGTAAGTATTTTGTATTTAGTTAGTTTTTGTAAGTAATTAGTTATTTTTTGTATTTAGTTAGTTTTTGTAAGTAATTAGTTAGTTTTTGTAAGTATTTTGTATTTAGTTAGTTTTGTTAGTTATTTAGTTTTAATTTAGTATTTAGTTAACTAACGCGAAACACGAACCCGACGCCGACACCGGCCCTCTCCCTCTTGCAAACATGAACCCGACGCCAACACTGGCCCTCCCCCTCTCGTGCCCTCTTCGACCTACTCCACGCCGCCTTCCCCTCCTCTCCCTCGACGAGACCTCTGGAAATGCCGCAACTTCCCTCTCCTCTCCTCTCCCTCTCGCGAAAATCACCGACACCGCAACTCCCCTCTTCTCTCCCTCTCGCGAAAACCATCGACGCCGCAACTCCCCTCTTCTCTCCCTCTCGCGAACAACCGACGCCGACACCGGCCCTCTCCTCTCGCGAACAACCGACGCCGATTAGGGTTAGGGTTTGGTTAGTGTTTGGTTAGCTAGGGTTAAGGTTTGGTTTGGGTTAGAACATGTACTTATCGATTTAATTTTTTGCAGAAACAATGGATCCATTCGAACGGGACTTGGAACAGGAAGACATTTTCGCGGACATGTTCAGTTACCGTGGAGGAATTGCTGTCTGCAGCAGATGCTGCAGTACCCACTGCTGATATAGCTCCTAAATTTGTCTACGGGGCCGACTTGGTCAGCAGAGAGCAGCTGCATAAACTGCCAACACATATGCGGAATTTGCATCAGTGGTACCTTGATGCATGCAAGGAGAACATAAGGTACATCGTGGCGAGTATACCATGGGAATATTACTACCGAAAGGAGGAGATCCATATTGAGATGAATGAACTCTGGCAGTTATTCAATCTAGATGCCCTCGACAAATCTCTCATGAGTTGCTATTGCTTGTAAGTTGTTAACTACATATAAGTTCATTTTCATTCAGTTCATGTTCGTTTTCATTGTATATACTCATTATATCTTATGTGTTCTCTTATGCAGACTGAAGATCAGTGAATGCAAAAGTAATAATATTATCAATGTTGGGTTTATTGACCCAGATAAAATACATGTTGAAACGGTAAAGCATAAACGCGAAGAAACGGGGGAAACCTACTAAGGTTTTTGGGGGAGCAATATTTCTGTGATTCAATATTGTTTCCTTACAACTACGAGTGAGAGTCTTAATGATCTTTTATGCACATTCAATTTTTCTTACTCGATGTTAAGTGTAATTCCTGACGTATATGCATAACATGTGCAGCTTCCACTGGATTCTACTAGACATTCAACTTGATAAGGGAATAGTTGAAGTAAGAGACCCACTGAGTAGAGGCGTGGACGGGTTCCACGACTTGCAGAAGTTGCTCCAAGTGTAATTTCCTTCATCGCCGCGCTTTATCTTTCGTGAGATATCAATTAATTATCCACTTTCAATCATTCTTTTGCCTGGCAGGGCTTGGCAAGCTTTGAAGAATCATCATAAGGAGATTACCTGGGCAAAGAAGCTAACATTTACTCATGTACCGTGCCCCCAGCAGCTACAAGGGACGAATCTATGTGGATACTACGTTTGCGAGTCCATTCGCATGTTAACCACTGAGAAGCAGAACAAAAATAAATTTGAAGTAAGCAATAACATTCACAACTTCATTTATTATCATCAATATTTCGTTATCAAGATTGATATAGTCATACTCATCTCATTTTCGTATATAGGTCGACTACATGCGGGACATACTCCAACCAAAGGAACACCTACTAGGAATCGCCGAGGAACTGGCGGGACTTTTGGTTAGAGAAGTAATAAACAACAAAGGCTTGTTTAGTCCAAGTAGATGCTCTACCTCCAAATAGACGGTCGTTAGTACCGCTTGTCTGTCGATCGTTAAAATGCATGTGTGTATATATATATATATATATATATATATATATATATATATATATATATATATATATATGTAAGGGAAGAATATGTAAGGGGAATCGACTTTTGCTTCCAATATTTGTTTGATCGATATATATAATGAATGAACGTGTACAACTTCTAGTAGCGTACAAATATATGCAACTTTTATTTTCGAATGAAAAAAATGAAATAACAGGCGGTCGGTGGCGGGGGGGGTGCTGCACCCCTCAAACCCTAAAGCAGCAGGTTTCTGCGCGCGCCACGTAGAGGACCTTTTGCCGCGGGTGGTAATACCGCCCGCGACAAAAGGGCCTGTGCCCTGCGCGCCCCGCGGCTGCAACGTGGTGGACCTTATGTCGCGGGTCGTAAGCGACCCGCGACAAAAGGTGGACCCTTTTGTCGCGCCTCCGTTGTCGCGGCTGGCCGCCCGCGACAAAAGGGTCATACCACCCGGAACAAAAGCCCTGTTTTCCACTAGTGCTCTAACAAGGTCAATGCATAGATCCCTATCCTGAAGATGGGCTCGGGAAGATGGTGGCGACGACTTCTGTAGCGTGCACTTTGTGCATGCCGAGGATGTGTGGGGATTTAAAGTTTAGTGCAGATTATCTCCACTAGTTTCCACAAAAAACTTTAGTATCAAATAAGACCTTAGGGTGGCAAGTGGGATTTTTTTGCTAAACCTTTTCTAATTGTGATCTAATTCCGCAAGTCCTTTTGCTCTGATTTTTGTTTTGTGGAATGGGCCCTGACAACACATTTTTGCATGATCACAAGCAGTTGGAGCATGGAACAAATCTTCCTCGGCATAACCACACAATTTGCAGGTACTAACAGCCATGGTGTCCTTGCGCGAATATTCTCAATGTTTGGTAGGAGATGTTTCAGAACCCGCCACGAGAAAATGCTGACCGTGGACATAACCTAAAGCTTCCACAATACGTTCCCGTCGTCCACAATGCCTTGAACACACATCTTTCATCCAAAGAGGAACAACCTGGAATATCAAGGTGGCACTGCACATGACTACTAGCATCCTGTATTCTTGTACCAATATTTCGCTAAGTTCTTTTTTTGATAAATACATTTTCAGTGAGTAAATAGTAGCATTTTTCTCATGCACCCAAGACCATAAATCATCACCTCCGTTCTCCTGGCCTTGGATACACAATATTGTTGTAATCGAACATCAAGAAAGTAGGAGGTATGCCAAGCAAGCGTGGTTGTCGACAAAGTAGTACAAAGTAGATACTACCATATGTTCATACTAACTTAACTAATCCATGAACATATATCGCAAAAGTTAATTAAGCAGATCATGCCAGAAGTCGCAATCAGCAGTGTGACTGTCATAGTGGGTGCTTACAGGGTTTAGGTTAGGCTGCATGTCACTATACATTCCACAAGAAACTTGTAGTATGACATGCATCCCAAGATTAACCTTGAAGAAAAATGTGTGTAATGAACTTTGAGACAGCAAAAGACACGGGTCCTTTTGGCAGGAAGTCTAAGCTTATTTTGAGATGGAAGGCTCAAAATGAACCCGGTTTTCAATTAACAAAACCATCAACCGGCCAGGAGCATAGTGATTCAAACAACTCCAAGAAGCAACAAAAAACTAGAAAACTTAGAATACTGGCTATAGATACAAGCACATGATGTGAAAAGTTAAACCACTAGCGGCTCGACCTAAAACATCAAGCACCGAGACGCCAATCTGAGGAACTGCGCCAAATTAGACTAGCACCTCTCAACAACTTGGTTCGTAAAGACCACCAACACTTACTGCATTGGCTAACTTCGCTATTGGGAAGATGAGAATTCAGGAAGGGTAACGGCGGGCGGGAGCGTCGGCATTGCCGGCACAGAACATGACCGTGAAGATTTTTCGTGGATGCTCCAATACCCACCCCAAGCACCACCTATGGATTTGCCATGTAACCGAGATAGCCACTGGCTACTGAAAACACTATTATCTCCTTGTGGCATGGCACCAACACCGACTATAACCCCTAGGCTCGTGAGAGGACGCACAAACTAGGACGAACACCGAAGCCAAAACAACTTGACGAAAGGCATCGCCAAGAGGGAGTCCAAGGAGGAAATCAGAGATGGCGTAAGTCAATATGTACTAGACAACGCATCGGTAAAAGGATGGGCATCATGGCTACGTCTGCAAGAGAAGAACAATGTCCATGGACATCATCGTTGACGGCAGTGGTCAAAGCCTTGCTGTGCTTTCGTAGATGCAACATCCAACTCACCAATATCCTTTTCATCCAAAACAATGAAGAGGAAGCCAAACCAATTCTGCCACCAGCACCCCCACATAGCGTTGACGGCCGGTCGTCCAGCGGGATCATGATTACCGCCCCAAGAGTCTCCAGATCTGGTTGGTGGGAAGCAAAGACGAGCTCACCCCACAAGCCAAATACCTATGGCAAACACCATATCCAAGTACCATGCCTAGATCCGAAGTCGCACCTCCAGCTCCCCCACGAGCCAAGAGGAAAGAAAGGGTTCTACCACAACATCTTCCACAAAGAACTCTCCACGTGTCATCATCAACCACACATGCCGCCACGACGCCCAGGGAGACAAAAACCTTAACACACCGCCTGAGCCCACAACCCCAACAGTCAGGACAAGACAGGGTGTAGCAGGGTTGCCAAGAATCCGCACCGAATCAGGATGCGAGGAGAGGCAATGTTGTCCATGGGGTGCGCATGGGGCAGCAAATGATTCAAGCGAGAACCCGATGGTGCTGGCCTTAACACCGACTTCATATTGTTGGGGAAACCCAAGAGGGAAGGTATGATGACTGCGTAGGCAAGTTTTCCTCGGCATGAAACTAAGGTTTAATCGACCAAGAGGATAGAAAGGCGTGACTCTCCAAGGTGTTGCTAGTCGTTTAGTGGCAGGCGCACTACCGGCGTCGCAACAATGTGAAACCTCGCACACAACACAACCAAAGTACTTTGCCCTAACTTACAAGTGAGGTTTTCAATCTCACCGGTTTGCTGAACACAAAGGATTAGATGTATCAGTGGAAAGAAATGTTGCGTAAAGTTAAATTAAAAGGAATTGTAGTAGAATTTATCAAGGAAGCAAAACAGGGACCTGGTCCAGCTCACTAGAGGTGTCTTCCATAAACATAAATAGTGTTGGGTGAACAAATTACGGCTGGGCAATTGACAGAATATTGACCATACATGACAAGATGATTACTATGAGATTTGATTGGGCATTATAACATCATACATTGACCGTAATCCAACTGCGTCTATGACCAATAATCCACCTTCCGGTTATCGTCCGAACCCCTTTCAGTATTAAGTTGCAAGCAACAGATTATCGCATTAAGCAATGTGGTTAAAGTAAACAATAGAATTACCCTTGGATAAAACATTGTTGGTTTCTCCCTAGTAGCAACAACCCATCTACAATCTTAGAAGTTATTGTCACTCTTCTAGAAAACTAGAGGCATGAACTTACTATCGAGCATAAATACCCCCTCTGGGAGTTACAAGTATCAACTTGGGCTGCAGTTTCTACTAGCACCAGAGAGCATGCAAGATCACAAATAACATATGACAATGAATATATAATCAATCTCAACATAGTATACAATACATTCACTCCGATCCCAGTTGTAAACACAACATATATGATACATAAAGATGATCTGATCATGTAGGTCACCACAAGATCGATACATGAAGCAGAAAGTGAAGAAGACAACCATCTAGCTACCGATATGGACCCATAGTCTAGGGATGAACTAATCACGCATCACTGGAGGCGGGCATGGCGATGTAGATGCCTCCTAGCGATGATTTCCTCCCACAGTAGGGTGCCTAAGAAGAGCTCGTAACCCCCCGAGATGGTTGAGGCACATGTCATACTGGTAACTTTCATGGATGGAGCCCCCAGATTCAAGTAGTTTTCGAGAAGATGTATAAATAGGCTGAGGATTTAGGTCATGGGGAACCTGGGGGGCCCACACCCCCGTTGCGGGCCAAGGCCATGCCACGCCAAGGGTGGGTCTGGCCGCCCTATGGCGCCTCTTCGATCCCCAAGCTTAACTCCTGCTCATCCTCGAGTAGGTAAGTGATAACAAAATAATTTTGAGGTGATATGAAGCCAACACAAGCATGTAAAGCATTGTGAGGTGGGATCTAAGTACTCTAACATAGGCATGATAGATATAATTCAATAGAATTTGGCAACTATGTTATAACATGAAGAGTAACTCAAACAAAGGATCATGAATAATAGTGTATTGAAAGCAACTGTTTGTTTATGAGCATGGATAAACATAACAAAATGGTACTCAACATGTCCTTTATGAAGTAGCAAAACATAAATGCTAGGACACATTTAAAGTTCAGAGGGTGACTACATACAAGTAATTTAAGAACAAGCAATAATCACAATCATGAATCAATCAATAATAATTTTGGGACTATGCTAATTGCACTAAGAATGACAACTCTGCTCTCTTAAATCTTAATCGGTGCATAAAGTAGAAGGTGAAGACTCAACAGTAAAAGAGCGACTCTTTACGTATAAGAAAGATAAAAAGTTTTATAAACCTTCCAAAAGTATGGTACTTATTAGATTTGAGCTCTCATTTCCCCTATCATAAGCATCTTTAATGGTTAAAGTTAATGTGAGTAAAAAATGAGCTATATGCTTGCAAATCACAAGTTGAAAATCTCACGCCCCTTGAAATGCAAGTACCTAAACCTCATGCTACTCAACCAGAAGTCCCAAATAAGTTCTTGTTATTGTAAGTATACATGTATCATTGAGAACCGCAACGGGTACTCCTTTCCGATGATATGGAGGTACTCTTGTAAGAGCAACCCCATGCCAAAATGAAAAGACAAACAAACAGTGGGTATCTCAACAATTTTTTATTTACTATGGGTATAGCTTTTATTGCAAATGCTTCATAGAATGCTCACTATGGCTTAGATGTAAATTTCCACCATGAATGATGCATGGATTAGATTAGCGGCCTAGGCGTTTCCCTAACTCATATACAAACTCCATGGACTTACAAGTTTCCATTTTATTTTGCACCGCTAGGCATCCATAAACAAAGAACATGACATCAACTAAATATAAGTGCAATATCGAAAGTGTTCCCCATGAAAGCATGGTTCTACTAACTCCCAACTCGCAATTTGCAAATATATAAACTTCATCAGATAGGCATAATGATCAAATTTATTAAGTGCAAGAAAGTAAATGCGCCATCAAGTTCGTGAGAGCTTTACTGACTAATTTTCTCATGCCAAAATTTAATTTGGAAGATAAATAAAAACACGATGAATTACTTGGAATAGAAATAATGCTAATAGGTAGATATGGTGGATACAATTGGCAAACTTTGTTTCATGGTGGTTGAATGCACGAGTAGAGTTCATACTCAGCACATGCGAAGGCTAGCAAAAGACTGGGAGAGACCAACTAAGAGAGCAATAATGGCCATAATCATGCATAGCGACAAAACATTATCAATCAAAACATAAAGTGATATTACAAGTCAAAAACTAAATGATCATAGAGGTTAGTTGACTGGTTATAGTCATAACATGGTGTAAGCATGCGCCAAGTCAACCCAATAAAGCATCAAAGGAGAATACCACAATATTATGCTTTTTATGGAAACAACACATGATTCTTTCAATGACACATTATGGACTCTCAGCCATTTGAGACAAGTCATGCTACAACAATAAATACTAAGCATATGACAAGAATAACATCCAACATGACATGCCAAAATCTATGCCACAGTCTAGACAAGCTTCCTTTTGCATCACTATAGTCATGAAATATTTTACTCGTATCCAACAGCAATCAACTTATTTGAAATAACTCCCAGAGATGAAATACATTATGGACCAAAGAGCTAATCATAAATAAATAAATAATACTAACAAGCTCTGAACAAAATTCAAGTGAAAGAACAAGAGCTAAACGCAGTACTAGCAAACTAGAACACTCGTAGAACAATAACAGCAAAAACTAGAGCGTTCTATGCAATTAAAAAGGAGCGGGTCTTTCTCCAAAACAATTGTGCCGGGATCCAACAGATGATACATAAAAAAACAAAACAAAACAAAAATAAAGACGCTCCAAGAACAACACATAGCGTATGAAGCAATAAAAATATAGCACATAGAGAGATGACCTATTGCTTTGTTGATAAAGAGGGGATGCCTTGGGCATCCCAAGCTTTGACGCATGTACCTCTTGAATATGTATTGGGGTGCAGGGGCATCCCCAAGATTGAGCTTTTGTCCATTCTTCATCTCATCACATCATTCTTCTCTCCCTACACTTGAAAACTTCCTTCATACAAAAACTTCGCACAATTCTTCATTAGCAGCATTAGTACAATCAAAATAAACAAATCCACTTGTATTCCGTACTAAAATATATAAAACATCTATTAAATCATAAGATACTGTAGCAACCTTCAAATAGTTCTCCGATCAAAAGAACTAAAAAAAGATTTAAGAGGCGAATGCAAATAGTGCATAAATTTGTCAAAACAGGTAAAGATCGATTTTTTCTAAAATCTTCTATTGCTCAGATTGACCTGGGGCATAAAAGTGGTAAACTAACGAAAGTTAGATAATAACCTGGGGCATATGCATAAAAAAATTACATCTCACAATTACGTTCTGGCTAGGAATACAAATTTTTATGGTGACAACACATAATCTGTTTCAGGACAGCAACTTTCCCAAATCTTACTTTCTTCCTATTAGAGGCTATTCTTGGCACAAAAACGAAATAAAAATGATAAGGAGAGGGTATTACAGAGGTAAAAATTCCAAAACTCAACATAAAAGAAAAATTACAGAAAATAAACATGGGTTATCTCCCATAAGCGCTTTTCTTTAACGCCTTCCAGCGCTAAAAAAAGTGCAGTATCAAGTATTATCAAGTGAAGAAGCATCAACATCATAATTTGTTCTAATAGAGTCATAAGATGACTTCTTTCTCTTTCTAGGGAAAAGTTTTCCATACCTTTCTTGAGTGGAATTGATATTTAATAATCCCATCTCTCATATCAATAGCAGCACCGACAGTTCTAAGAAACGGTCTTCCCAAAATAATTAGACAAGAAGCATTGCATTCAATATGCAACACAACAAAATCAATGGGGACCAGATTATTGTTAACCATAATAAGAACATTATCAACTTTCTCCAAAGGTTTCTTTGCAGCAATATCAACAAGATGAACATCCAAATAACATTTTTCCAATGGTGGCAATCATATCATAGATTTTTCTAGGCATAACAAAAATACTTGCACGAAGATCACATAAAGCATTGGAATAAAAACCATCTATTTTCATCTTAATGATGGGCTCCCATCCATCTTCTAACATTTTAGGAATAGAGGCTTCTGATACATCTCCAACGTATCTATAATTTATGGTGTTCCATGCTAGTTTTATGACAATACCTACATGTTTTGTTCACACTTTATATCGTTTTGATGCATTTTCCGGAACTAACCTATTAACAAGATGCCGAAGTGCCGGTTCCTGTTTTGGTTTCATAAATCTTACACAGGAAATATTCTTGGAATTGGACGAAATCAAGGCCCATGATCTTATAATTCCACGAAGCTTCTAGAACACGAAGGGGGGACGGAGAGGAGGCCCAGGGCCCCCACACAAGATGATGCTGGCGGCCAAGGGGGGCGCCTTGTGTGTGGAGCCCTGCACTCTCTCCGACTCCGACTCTTCGCCCATATAAGTCGTCGTGACTAAAACTTCGATAAGAATAAGCCACGGTACGAGAAACCTTCCGCAGCCGCCGCCATCGCGAAGCCGAGATTCCTGGGGACAAGTCCGTTCTGCAAGACGCCGCCGACGGGGAAGTGCCCCCAAGGCATCTCCATCGCTACCACGTTTATCTTCATCACCACTCGCTGTCTCCCATGATGAGGAGGGAGCAGTTCTCCTCGAGGCCAAGGGCTCCTCACCGGTAGCTATGTGGTTCATCTCTCCCATGTACTTCAATACAATGATCTCATGAGCTGCCTACATGAATGAGATCCATATGATGAGCTTTGTAATCTAGATATCGTTATGCTATTCAAGTGGATTTTACTTATGTGATCTCCGGAGACTCCTTTCTTGTCCCACGTGTGTAAAGGTGACAAGGTGTGCACCGTGTGTGGGTCTCTTAGGCTATATTTCATAGAATACTTATTCACTGGGTTATGATTTGAGTTGGATGTCTCTATGAAATTGTGGTGTGTTAGTACCTCCCATGAATGCTCGCTCAAAGTGACAGCGTGGGGTGTTTATTAGTACTTGGGAATACATCTTTAAGGTTTGCCTACATGATGAATTAGTGTTCGTTATTTTGCCAGAGAGTCAGAATAGCATAGTGAAGTGCTTATATTTATATTCAATTATGATTGCATGTTGAGAGTGTCCACTAGTGAAAGTATGATCCCTAGGCCTTGTTTCTAAGCATTGAAACACTGCTTCCAACAAGTTCTGCTACATGTTCGCTTGCTGCACATCTTTATTTCAGATTGGTATTACCACTCATATTCATCCATATTACTTGTATTTCACTATCTCTTCGCTCGAACTAGTGCACCTATACATCTCGACAAGTGTATTAGGTGTATTGGGGACACAAGAGACTTCTTATCGTGATTGCAGGGTTGGTTGAGAGGGATATCTTTGACCCCTTCCTCCCTTCGATAAACCCTGGGTAATTATTGACTTTTGACTAATCTTTAGACCTAGGGAGTATACTTCGCATCCAAGCATAAGATGGTGGCTTTCATCAACAGTTAGTCCAACGTATTGCACTACTAGGAAAAGGGCTATAGCTGCACGGAAGGGTGCCGGCGCACCACCATTGACGCGCGCCGGTGGCAAAATACCGCCGGCGAGCCATGTTAGGCCGCGCCGGCGAAGAACCTATACTGCCGGCGCACAAGAAAATTTAGTGCGCCGGGAATAAAATTCGAAGAGTTCTGGCCGGAAACAGAAAATATGGGCACCTTACCCCCGGCGCACCTCTATGGTGGTGCGCCGGTGGTAGACAATTTACCACCAGCGCACCACCATAGAGGTGCGCCGGGGGTAAGGTGCCCAGATTTTTACTGTGCCTTTTTTTGCTTTGTAAAATACAAAAGAAAATAATAGAAAATTCAAAAAATAAAATCCTTTGAAATGCCCATGTAATATGTGATCTAGTTTTAGTGAAAATTTGAAAATTTGAATTTTGATGTATTATGCAAAATGGCGTCATCTTTCGGTAAAACGGGATTTCTGGTTGCATACGACCTCCGATGAAAAACTTTTTTATATCAAAATCGATCTACTCGAAATTTCCTATTCGAATTCAACGGCCTACGGCCGTTTGGAGAAAAAATGGATTCGTCAAATTCAAAACAGAAACAGGACTTTTTCAGATTTAAGATTTGGGAGAAAAAAAGAAAAAAATACCCCCGGCGCACCACCCTACTTGGTGCGCCGGCAGTAACGTATGGTATATATATACTCCACACCTGCCTGTGCTCACTTTCCCCTTCTCTTTTCCTCCTCCTCCTCCTCCTCCTCCTCCTCCTCCATCTCCTGCTCCTCCTTCTCTATACCGAGCTTCTGCGGCGGCGAGCTACTCCGGCGACCTACTCATCCTCCTCCTCCACCGACGGCCACGACGTCCTCCGACCTCCTCCACCACCTCCAGCCTCCTCGACGTCCTCCGGCCTCCTCCAACATCTCCGGCCTCCCCCATCACCGTCGGCCTCCCCCATCACCGTCGGCCTCCTCCACCACCTCCGGCATCCTCCACCTCCTCCGGGCTCCTCCACCTCCGGCCTACTCCTCCTCCTCCGGCCTACTCCTCCTCCTCCTACACCGGCCCGCCAATCTTGGGAGCTTCCAGCATCCTCATGCACCTCATGCACCTCCTACACTGGCGCATAGACGACAACCACGGTTGACTAGCTAGATCTAGATCTAGATCTGGATCTAGATTTGAATTTTTTTGTTTTCTTGTATAACTTACCGCCGGCGAACTAGACAGGTGCGCCGGGGATAACGCGAGATACCGCCGGCGCACCGACTGGTGCGCCGGCAATAAGCTATTATCACCGGCCCGTTCGCACCGGCGGGCTCTTGGTGCGCCGGCAATAGCCCATTTTGGTGCGCCGGCAATAAGCCTTTCCTAGTAGTGCGAGGTATACATCATCCGACTACTAAGCTATTTCCTAGCACCGTTGCCGGTGTGTGAGTGCTAGCTATTTCCTTTAGATCCTCCAATTGCATCTTTTTGTTTCTTGTTTTTATTTCACTAGTTAGGTTTAATGGAAAACAACAAAAAAATTAGAGATCTTTATCAAATTTATAAGTTAAGACATGGATTGTTTGATGCGAAAATTAAAAAACCTATGGAACCTTATTTGCATGCTAGTAGAAATGATATTAGTATGAATGCTTGGAACACCATTGTTGCTAATACTATGGAAAATTCTAAGCTTGTGGAAGCTAGTTTTGATGAGCATGATATTTTTAGTCCCCTCAAGCATTGAGGAGAAATTTTCTGATATACTTTTGCCTCCTATATGATTACTATAACGGATAGTGGCATTTCCTTTAAGTTTCACTATGGAGGATAAATTCTGTCATGATTATACTATGCCTCCTACACTTGATGAGAATAATAATGATAGCTACTTTGTTGAATTTGCTCCCACCACAACTAAGAATGACTATGCTTATATTGGGAGTAGTAATAATTTTATGCATGTAGCTCATGATAAGAATGTTTCATGTGATAGTTATATTGTTGAGTTTTTCATGATGCTAAAAATCATTATGAGAGAGGAAAATATGGTTGTAGAAATTTTCATGTTACTAAAACACCTTTCTATATGCTGAAAATCTTGAAGTTACACTTGTTCTATCTTCCTATGCTTGTTGCCCTATGCTTACATAACTTGTTTATTTAAAAGATTCCTTTTCATAGGAAGTGGGTTAGGCTTAAATGTGTTTTTAATTTGCTTTTTGATGCTCTCTTTTGCTTCATACTATCTCTTGCGAGTGCATCATTAAAATTGCTGAGCCCATCTTAATGGCTATAAAGAAAGCACTTCTTGGGAGATAACCCATGTTTTTATTTTGCTACTATTTTGTTGTGTTTTGGAAGTTGTTACTACTGTAGCAACCTCTCCTTATCTTTATTTATTGCATTGTTGTGCCAAGTAAAGTCTTTGATAGTGTTGATACTAGATTTGAATTACTGCACGCAGAAACAGATTTCTATCTCTCACGAATTTGGGCAGGGTTCTCTGTAGGAACTCAGAAAATCTGCCAATTTACGTGCGTGATCCCTCAGATATGTACGCAACTTTCATTAAATTTGAGCATTTTCATCTGAGCAAGTTAAGTGCCCCAGAAAAATTGCCTTTACGGACTGTTCTGTTTTTGACAGATTCTTCCTTTTATTTCACATTAATTGCTTTAAGCAGGTTTGATGGATTTCTTTGTTCCATTAACTTTCAGAAGCTTTTTGCAATTCCAGAAATGTTAAGAATGATTGTGTCAACTTCTTAATATGTGAATTTTTGATTATGCACTAACCCTCTAATGAGTTTGTTTTGGGTTGTGTGAAGGAAGCTTTCAAGGGTCAAAAGAGGAGGATGATATATGATTAAGAAGAGTGAAAGCTTGGGGATGCCCCCTTGGTTCATCCCTGCATATTTCAAGAAGACTCAAGCGTTTAAGCTTGGGGATGCCCAAGGCATCCCCTTCTTCATCAACAATTTATCAGGTTTCTTCTATTGAAATTATATTTTTATTCCATCACATCTTATGTACTTTACTTGGACTGTGTGCTTTTATTTTCGTTTTTGTTTTTTTCATTCTCTGAATAAATTCATCCTTGTGTGGAGAGAGACATGCTCCGCTTTTTTCATATGAACACCAGTGTTCTTAGCTTTTAATGTTCATGGCGAAGGTTGAAACTCGTTTCGTTCATTGTTATTTGGTTGGAACGAAAAATGTCACATGTGTACTTGAATAATTTGATACTTAGCAATTGTTGTGCTCATATAGATCATATTTAAGCTCTCGCATCATGTACTTTGCACCTATTAATGTAGAACTACATAGAGTTTGTTAAATTTGGTTTGCATGATTGGTCTCTAGAGTCTAGATACTTTCTGGTAAAGTGTTTTGAACAACAAGGAAGACAATGTAGAGTCTTATAATGCTTGCAATATGTTCTTATGTAAGTTTTGTTGTACAGGTTCATACTTGTGTTTGTTTCAAACAACCTTGCTAGTCAAAGCCTTGTACTGAGAGGAAATACTTCTCATGCATCCAAATCCTTGAGCCAAAAACTATGCCATTTGTGTCCACCATACCTACCTACTACATGGTATTTTCTCTGCCATTTACTTCATGTGCTACCTTTAAACAATTCAAAATTTACTATCTCTTATTTGTGTCAATGTTTTATAGCTCATGAGGAAGTATGTGGTGTTTTATCTTTCAATCTTGTTGGGCAACTTTCACCAATGGACTAGTGGCTTCATCCGCTTATCCAATGATTTTGCAAAAAGAGCTGGCAATGGGGTTCCCAGCCCCAATTAATTAACCTTCATAATTTTACAAATAGACACTCCTCCATGGTATGTGATTGTTGGAAGGCACCCGAGGATTCGGTTAGCCATGGCTTGAGAAAGTAAAGGTGGGGAGGAGTGTCATCTCTAAATAAAACTAAAATAAATAGACACTCCTTCATGGTATGTGATTGTTGGAAGGCACCCGAGGATCCGGTTAGCCATGGTTTGTGAAAGCAAAGTTGGAAGGAGTGTCACCCAAAAATAAAAAATAAAATGCTTTATGGGAGCCGCTCTTGAAGGTCTGGTTCTGGCAAGGGGGTTAGAGCGCCCACTACCATTCGTTGACAACAACAAACACCTCTCAAAATTTTACTTTTATGCTCTCTTTATGATTTCAAACTTAAAAGCTCTAGCACATGATTTAATCCCTGCTTCCCTCCGCGAGCGATGGGCCTTTCTTTTACTTTTATGCTGAGTCAGCTTACCTACTTCCTTCTATCTTAGAAGCAAACACTGTGTCAACTCTGCATTGATTCTTACATACTTGCTTATTTACATTCATCATATTACTTTGTGCTGACAATTATCCATGAGATAAACATGTTGAAGTTGAAAGCAACTGCTGAAACTTATATCTTCCTGTGTTGTTTCAAAGCTTTCTACTAAGAATTTATTGCCTATGAGTTAACTCTTATGCAAGACTTATTGATGCTTGTCTTGAAAGTACTATTCATGAAAATTCTTTGCTATATGATTCATTCATTTAGTCATTATCTTTACCATTGCTTTGAATCACTTCATTCAACTCATGCTTTACAATAGTTTGATCAAGATTATGATGGTAGCATGTCACCTCAGAAATTATTTGTGTTATCATTTACCTACTCGAGGACGAGTAGAACTAAGCTTGGGGATGCTGATACGTCTCCAACGTATCTATAATTTCTTATGTTCCGTGCTAGTTTTATAACAATACCTACATATTTTGTTCACACTTTATATCGTTTTGATGCATTTTCCGGAACTAACCTATTAACAAGATGCCGAAGTGCCAGTTCCTGTTTTCTGCTGTTTTTGGTTTCATAAATCTTACACAGGAAATATTCTCGGAATTGGACGAAATCAAGGCCCATGATCTTATAATTCCACGAAGCTCTGCAATCTGGTAGGGGCTGTATGGGAGGCCCTGCCCCTCACAAAGATGGCGCGCGGCCAAGGGGGCGCCCCGGTGTGTGGAGCCCTGCACCCCTTCCGACCTCGACTCTTCGCCTATATAAGTCGTCGTGACCTAAAACTTCGATACGGAAAAGCCACGTACGAGAAACCTTCCACAGCCGCCGCCATCGCGAAGCCGAGATTCGGGGACAGAAGTCTCTGTTCGGCACGCCGCCGGACGGGGAAGTGCCCCCCGAAGGCATCTCCATCGACACCGCCATCTTCATCACCGCTGCTGTCCCCCATGATGAGGAGGGAGTAGTTCTCCCTCGAGGCCAAGGGCTGTACCGGTAGCTGTTGGTACTCTCTTTCCCATGTACTTCAATACAATGATCTCATGAGCTACCTTACATGAATGAGATCCATATGATGAGCTTGTAATCTGATGTCATTATGCTATTCAAGTGGATTTTACTTATGTGATTTCCGGAGACTCCTTGTCCCACGTGTGTAAAGGTGACAATGTGTGCACCGTGTGGGTCTCTTAGGCTATATTTCACAGAATACTTGTTCACTCGGTTATGATTTGAGTTGGATGTCTCTATGAAATTGTGGTGTGTTAGTACTTCCTATGAAAGTGACAGCATGGGGTGTTTATTAGTACTTGGGAATACATCTTTAAGGTTTGCCTACATGATGAATTAGTGTTCGTTATCTTGCTAGAGAGTAATTTAGAATAGCATAGTGAAGTGCTTATATTTATATTCAATTATGATTGCAATGTTGAGAGTGTCCACTTGAAAGTACGATCCCTAGGCCTTGTTGCTAAGCATTGAAACACGGTTTCCAACAAGTTCTGCTACATGTTTGCTTGCTGCCATCTTTTATTCAGATTGCTATTACCGCTCATATTCATCCATATTACTTGTATTTCACTATCTCTTCATCGAACTAGTGCACTATATATCTGACAAGTGTATTAGGTGTATTGGGGAAAGAGATTTCTTGTATCGTAATTGCAGGGTTGCTTGAGAGGGATATCTTTGACCTCTACCTCCCTGAGTCCGATAAACCTTGGGTGATTCACTTAAGGGAAACTTGTTGCTGTTCTACAAACCTCTGCTCTTGGAGGCCCAACACTGCCTACAGGAAAAGAAGCGTGAGTAGACATCAAGCTATTTTCTGGCGCCGTTGCCGGGGAGGTAATGTGCTTTGTAAAAGCCATATTTATAGCACTAGCATTAGGAATTCTAGCAAGATTTTGTAAGAACTTAATTACTTTAGAGATATTGCAATCATCAAAATCAAAGTCATTTTTATCAAAGGTAAAAGGACTCTTGTCTCCCATACTCCGAAAAATTTCAGCACACTTATCAGAAACAGTTTTTGTTCTAGGCAATTTTGTAGAAGGAGCGGGGACTTTTCCTACACCATTTATTTTACCATTAATAGTAGGAGAGTGGATAGCATTTGAAACTTCATTACTACTGGTGGTGGTGATGGTATAAACTTTAGTCAAATTATTGTTTCTAGCAATTTCATCTTCTCTTTCCCACCTAGCATGCAATTCCGCCAATATCCTTTGTTTACTAATAAAATCCTTAAGCATGACTTCAAGATCAGAGGATGCACTTTTATTATTGTTGTAGGAATTACCATAAGAGTTGCCATAAGCATTACCATTATCAGAAGGATATGACCTATAACTGTTGCTACCAAAATTATCCCTATATGCATTGTTGTTGAAATTGTTATTTTTAATGAAATTCACATCAACATGCTCTCCTTGAGCAACCAAAGAAGCTAACGGGAATATTATTTGGATCAACATGAGCTTTACCATTAACAAGCATAGACATAATAGTATCAATTTTATCACTCAAAGAGGAGGATTCTTCGACAGAATTTACCTTCTTACCTTATGGAGCTCTCTCGGTGTGCCATTCAGAATAATTTATCATCATATAATCAAGTAGTTTTGTTGCAACCCCCAAAGTAATGGACATAAAGGTACCTCCAGAAGCAATGAATTCCGCGAAGAAAAATTTAGTCATGCATAAAAAGTTTGGATGATCATCCAAGTAGTCAGTCCATGAGTGGGAGAAATCTTTACCAGCGATTTCATTCTTTCCCAAGCTTGAGCAACATGTTCATTATAAAATTGTCTAAATTTCATTATGTTGCTTCTCAAAGATATAATCTAAGCAGGAGGATAATATTTTCCAATAAAAGCATATTTGCATTTAACCCAATAATAAATACTATTTCTAGGCAAAGATAGCAACCAATTTTTAGCTCTCCCTCTCAAAGAGAAAGGAAACAATTTTAGTTTAATAATGTCACCATCTATATCCTTATATTTTTGCATCTCACAAAGTTCAACAAAATAATTAAGGTGAGAAGTGGAATCTTCAGTACTAACACCAAAAAATTGCTCTTTCATGACAAGATTTAATAGAACAAGTTTAATTTCATAGAAGGCTGCTTCGGGAGCAGGTGGAGCAATATGTGCACAAATAAAATCATTATTGTTGGTGCTACTAAAGTCACACAACTTAATATTTTCAGCGGAACCCATTTTAGCAAAATTAAAACTAAGCAACAGAAATAACAACTAAAGTAAACTAATTTTTTTTGTTTTTGATATAAAGAAGAGACTATAAACAAAACTATTTTTTGTGTTTTAGATATAAAGACAACTATAAACAAAATAAAGTAAACTAAGCAAACTATAACAAAGTAAAGAGATTGAGATGAGAGACCCCCTTTATAAAATCCCTCCTTCGGCAACTGCCGCTTCTAAAAAGAGCTTGATGGTGCTTATCGTAACGCCGACTTCACACTGTTGGGGAACCCAAGAGGAAGGTATGGACAGGAGCCAGAGGCAAGTTTTCCCTCGCAAGAAACCAAGTTTAATCGACCGCAGGGAGAAAGGCGATGACTTCCCAAGGTGTTAGCTGACTAGTGGCAGGGCGCACTACCGGTCAACAACAACATGGAACCTGCACACAACATAACCAAAGTACTTTGCCCTAACTTACAGTGAGGTCAATCCCACCGGTTTGCTGAACACAAAGGATTAGACGTGACGAATCGGAAACAGACGTTTACAGAAAGTAAACAAAAAAGGAATTGCATGAATTTATCAAGAAGGAAACGATCGTGGTCCACAAGCTCACTAGAGGTGTCTTCCATACATAAATAAAGCATGTTGGGTGAAAAAATTACAGTCGGGAAATTCAGAATATCGACCATACATGAAAAGATGATTATATAAGATTTGATCGTAATACAACATAAAACATTGACCGTAATCCAACCTGCCTATGACTAATAACCACCCTTCCATTATCGTCAACCCCTTTCGTATTAAGCTGCAAGCAAATGCATTATCCCATTAAGCAATGTAAAGTAAACAAATATAATTTACCTTGATAAAACACGTTGTTTTCTCCCAGTAGCAACAAATATATCTACAATCTTAGAAGTTATTGTCACTCTCCCAGAAAACTAGAGGCATGAACTACTATCGAGCATAAATACCTCCTCTTGGAGTCACAAGTGTCCACTTGGCCGTAGTTTCTGCAAGCAATGAGAGCATGCAAGATCACAAACAACATATGACATGAATATATAATCAATCTCAAACATAGTATACAATATTCATCGGATCCGACAAACACAACATATAGGATTACATAAAGATGATCTTGACTCATGTAGGGCAGCTCAAAAGATCTATACATGAAGTACAAAGTGGAGAAGACAACCATCTAGCTACCTATGGACCCATAGTCTAGATGGAATCCATCACGATCAATTCTGAGAAGGCATGGCGATGCAGATGCCTCCGGTGATGATTTCCCCTCCGGCAGGGTGCCGTAGAGCTCTCCTTAACCCCCAAGATGGGTTTCTGCACGTATGGCCGCAACGGAACTGGGGATGGAGTCCTTTATCAAGGGTTTTCCCCGAGAAGTGCATAAATAGGCTAAGGATATAGGTCGGTGGGTGCCTGGGGGCCATGACCCCCACATGGGCCAAGCACGCCATGGGGTGGTCTGGCCGCCCTGTGGCGCCTCTTTGACCCCCCTCTGGACTTCGTCTTCGTTTCTTGTAAAATATTGACTTCGGCTTTTGGTTTCGTCCAATCATGAGAATATTTACGTACAACTTTTCCAATACAAAATAGCAAAATGGTGGAACCGGCACTATAGCATCTTTTTAATAGGTTAGTACCGGAAATCATGTAAAAGTGCAACGAAGTGTAAGCAAAACATATATGAATTGGTGTAAAACAAGCATGGATCATCAAAATTTATAGATACATTTGAGACATATCAGAACCGCAGTGGGGAGCGGAGGGAATAGCGGCGGTGGTTAGGGTTCGTGTCGTTGATGCATGTAAAATGCATGCATGAACTTTGTAGTTTGTTGACACATATTCCCACATATTTATAACATATATGATGTTATATCCATGTTTTATATTGATTTTTGGGGATTTACCAATAATCCCCTTTATTTTGGTTATAACCTTGCAGGACTAGAAAACCCTGTTTTGTGTATTTTTAACTTTCAGGGACCTAAACAAAGGGATGATCATGACTAACCCTTGAAGATTTCAAAAGCCTACGAGATTAGATCTCATTGTTGCAGATCCATCACTGCCGCTTGCAAAAGCGCGAGAAGATCTTGATCACGGTGCCACAATCGGGCAGCACCTCCGTACTCCGGTCACACGTTCGGTGTTGATGAAGACGACGTCCTTCCCCCCGTTCCAGCGGGCAGCGGAGGCAGTAGATCCTCCTCGGAATCCCGGCATCACGACGGCGTGGTGGCGGGTGGAGAACTCCCAGGCTTCGCCTATGCGCCGCGGGAGTATTATGTGGAGGAGGAGGCTAGGGTTTGGGGAGAGGGGTGGGAGGCTAGGGCGCCGGCCAAGGGCAGCCCTAGGTGGTGCGGCCAAGAGTGGGCAGCCCCTCCCTCTCCTCCTCATTATATAGGTGGAAATCCCCAAGTGTTGGTATCCAAGTCTTCGAATAAGACCCCAACAATGAAACCTCCCATAGGTGGGAAACCTACTCAAGGGGGGAAATCCCACTCAAGGTGGACTCCCACCCCTTCCTTGGGGGCATGGCGTGGCTCTACACGCTCATGGCAACCCTCGGTAGAATGCATGATGCGACAAGAGCAAGTTTTCTCGGTGAAAGAAACCAAGGTTTATCAACCAGTGGGGAGCCAAGAAGCACGTTGAAGGTTGATGGCGTGCGGATGTAGTATGTGGCGCAACACCAAAGATTCAAGGCTTAATCAGAACCCGCACAACACAATCCAAAGCACTTTGCCCCAACGAAACAAAGTTGAGGTTGTCAGATCCACCGGCTTGCTGTAACAAAGAGTTAACCGTATTGTGTGAAGATGATTGTTTAAAACGTAGAACAAGTATTGCAGTAGATTGTATTTCAGTGAAGAGAATTGGACCGGGGTCCACAACACTAGAGGTGTCTCTCCCATAAGACGAACAGCATGTTGGGTGAACAAATTACAATTGCAACTGACAAATAAAGAGGGCATGACCATGTACATACATATCATGATGAGTATTGTGAGAGATTTAATTTGGGCATTACGACAAAGTACATAGACCAACACCAATCTGCATCTATGCCTAAAAAGTTCACCTTCAGGTTATCATCCGAACCCCCTCCAGCATTAAGTTGCTAACAACAGACAATTGTATTAAGTATGGTGCGTAATGTAACTAGTGACTACATCCCTTGAACATAGCACTAATGTTTTATCCCTAGTGGCAACAAAGACAACACAACCTTAGAACTTTCTCTCACTTGTCCCATGTGTCAATGCAGGCATGAACCCACTATCGAGTATAAATACTCCCTCTCGAGTTACAAGCATCTACTTGGCCGGAGCATCTACTAGTAACGAGAGCATGCAAGATCATAAACAACACATAGGCATAACTTTGATAATCAACATAACAAGTATTCTCTATTCATCTGATCCCAACAAACGCAATATATAGAATTACAGATAGATGATCTTGATCATGTTAGGCAGCTCACAAGATCCGACAATGATACACAATGGGGAGAAGACAACCATCTAGCTACTGCTATGGACCCATAGTCCAGGGGTAGACTACTCGCACATCACACCGAGGTGACCATGGCGCTGCAGAGTCCTCCCGTGAGATGATCCCCTCTCCCTCCGGCAGGTGCCTATAGCGATCTCCCCGGATCCCCCGAGATGGGATCGGCGGCGGCGGCGTCTCTCTCGGGAAGGTTTTCCGTATCGTGGTTCTCGTATCGGGGTTTCACACGCGAGACTTTTTATGCAAGGGCAGGCCGGCGCGCACGGGGGCCCCACGCACCACGGTGGCCGCGCCAAGGGGGGCCGCCGCCCTAGGGTGTGGCCCTCCGTGGCCCCTCTTCGTCTCCTCTTCGGTGAGCTTCATGAGAAAATAGGCCCCTGGGCTTTGATTTCATTCCAATTCCGAGAATATTTCCTTACTAGATTTCTGAAACCAAACAAAGCAGTAAAAACAACAGGAACTGGCACCTCAGCATCTTGTTAATAGGTTAGTTCCAGAAAATGCACAATAATGACATATTATGTGTATAAAACATGTAGATAACATCAATAATGTGGCAGAACATAAGAAATTATCGATACGTCGGAGACGTATCAGCATCCCCAAGCTTAGTTCTGCTCGTCCCGAGAAGGTAAAACGATAACACAGATAATTTCTGGAGTGACATGCCATCATAATCTTGATCATACTATTTGTAAAGCATATGTAGTGAATGCAGCGATCGAAACAATGTATATGACATGAGTAAACAAGTGAATCATATCATAAAGCAAAGACTTTTCATGAATAGTACTCTCAAGACAAGCATCAATAAGTCTTGCATAAGAGTTAACTCATAAAGCAACAATTCAAAGTAGAGATATTGAAGCAACACAAAAGAAGATTGTTTCAGCTATTGCTTTCAACTTGTAACATGTATATCTCATGGATATTGTCAACATAGAGTAATATAATAAGTGCAATAAGCAAGAATGTAGGAATCAATGCACAGTTCACACAAGTGTTTGCTTCTTGAGGTGGAGAGAAATAGGTGAACTGACCCAACATTGAAAGTAAAAGAATGGTCCTCCATAGAGGAAAAGCATCGATTGCTATATTTGTGCTAGAGCTTTGATTTTGAAAACATGAAACAATTTTGTCAACCGTAGTAATACATATGCATCATGTAAATTATATCTTATAAGTTGCAAGCCTCATGCATAGCATACTAATAGTGCCCGCACTTGTCCTAATTAGCTTGGACTACCGGGTCATCACAATGCATTGTTTTTACCAAGTGTCACAAAGGGGTACCTATATGCCGCCTGTACAAAGGTCTAAGGAGAAAGCTCGCATTGGATTTCTTGCTATTGATTATTCTCAACTTAGACATCCATACCGGGACAACATAGACAACAGATAATTGACTCCTCTTTTATGCATAAGCATATAACAACAATTAATAATTTTCTCATTTGAGATTTGAGGATTGTTGTCCAAACTAAAACTCCACCATGGATCATGGCTTTAGTTAGCGGCCCAATGTTCTTCTCTAACATATGCATGCTTAACCATATGGTGGTAGATCTACTTCAGATAAGACGAACATGCATAGCAACTCACATGAATTTCAACAATGAAAAGTTGATGGCGTCCCTAAAGGAACATGGTTATCGCACAACAAGCAACTTAATAAGAGATAAAGTGCATAATTACATATTCAATACCACAAATAGTTTTTAAGCTATTTGTCCCATGAGCTATATATTGCAAAGGTGAATGATGGAATTTTAAAGGTAGCACTCAAGCAATTTACTTTGGAATGGCGGAAATACCATGTAGTATAGGTAGGTATGGTGGATACAAATGGCATAGTGGTTGGCTCAAGTATTTTGATGCATGAGAAGTATTCCTCTCGATACAAGGTTTAGGCTAGCAAGGCTTATTTGAAACAAACACAAGGATGAACCGGTGCAGCAAAACTCACATAAAAGACATATCGGGAAACATTATAAGACTCTACACCGTCTTCCTTGTTGTTCAAACTCAATACTAGAAATTATCTAGACCTTAGAGAAACCAAATATGCAAACCAAATTTTAGCATGCTCTATGTATTTCTTCATTAATGGGTGCAAAGCATATGATGCAAGAGCTTAAACATGAGCACAACAATTGCCAAGTATCACATTACCCAAGACATTTATAGCAATTACTACATGTATCATTTTCCAATTCCAACCATATAACAATTTAACGAAGGAGAAACTTCGCCATGAATACTATGAGTAGAAACCAAGGACATACTTGTCCATATGCTACAGCGAAGCGCTCTTTCCCATAAAGTGAATGCTAGGATCCATTTTATTCAAACAAAACAAAAACAAAAAACAAACCGACCAAGCAAAAGCACATAAGATGTGATGGAATAAAATATAGTTTCAGGGAGGAACCTGATAATGTTGTCGATGAAGAAGGGGATGCCTGGGCATCCCATGCTTAGACGCTTGAGTCTTCTTGATATATGCAGGGTGAACCACCGGGGCATCCCCAAGCTTAGAGCTTTCACTCTCCTTGATCATATTGTATCATCCTCCTCTCTTGATCCTTGAAAACTTCCTCCACACCAAACTCGAACAACTCATTAGAGGGTTAGTGCACAATATAAATTGACATATTCAGAGGTGACACAATCATTCTTAACACTTCTGGACATTGCATAATGCTACTGGACATTAATGGACCAAAGAAATTCATCCAACATAGCGAAAGAGGCAATGCTAAATAAAAGGCAGAATCTGTCAAAACAGAACAGTTCGTATTGACGAATTTTAAAATGGCACCAGACTTGCTCAAATGAAAATGCTCAAATTGAATGAAAGTTGCGTACATATCTGAGGATCATGCACGTAAATTGGCTTAATTTTCTGAGCTACTTACAGGGAGGTGGGACCCAGATTCGTGACAGCAAAGAAATCTGGAATTGTGCAGTAATCCAAATCTAGTACTTACTTTTCTATCAACGGCTTTACTTGGCACAACAAAACACAAAACTAAGATAAGGAGAGGTTGCTACAGTAGTAAACAATTTCCAAGACACAAAATAAAAACAAAGTACTGTAGGTAAAAACATGGGTTGTCTCCCATAAGCGCTTTTCTTTAACGCAGAAAGTGTGTATCAAGTATTATCAAGAGACGAAGTGTCAACATCATAATTTGTTCTCATAATAGAGTCAAAAGGTACCTTCATTCTCTTTCTAGGGGAAGTGTTCCATACCTTTCTTGAGAGGAAATTGATATTTTATATTACCTTCCTTCATATCAATAATAACACCAATTCGAAGAAAAGGTCTTCCCAATATAATGGGACAAGATGCATTGCACTCAATATCCAAGACAACAAAATCAACGGGAACAAGGTTATTGTTAACGGTAATGCGAACATTATCAACCTTCCCCAAAGGTTTCTTTGTAGAATGATCAGCAAGATTAACATCCAAATAACAATTTTTCAATGGTGGCAAGTCAAGCATATTATAAATTTTCTTAGGCATAACAGAAATACTTGCACCAAGATCACATAAAGCATTACAATCAAAATCTTTAATCTTCATCTTAATGATGGGCTCCCAACCATCCTCTAACTTTTTAGGAAATAGAGGCTTCGCGCTCTAGTTTCTCTTCTCTAGCTTTTATAAGAGCATTTGTAATATGATGTGTAAAAGCCAAATTTATAGCACTAGCATTAGGACTTTAGCAAGTTTTTGCAAGAACTTTATAACTTCAGAGATGTGGCAACATCAAAATTCAAACCATTATAATCTAAAGCAATGGGATCATCCCCAATGTTGGAAAAAATTTCAGCAGTTTTATCACAAGCAGTTTCAGCAGTTTTAGCAGTTTCAGGCAGCTTTTCGCGCTTTGCATTAGAAGTGGAAACATTGCTAACACCAATTCTTTTATTAGTACCATTAGTAGGAGGTGCAGCAACATGTGTAGCATTAGCATTACTAGTGGTGGTATAGTCCAAACTTTAGCTATATTCTTCTTTTTAGCTAGTTTTTCATTTTCTTCTCTACACCTAGCACCAGCTTCAGCCATTAATCTATATTCTCATTAATTCTAACTCTGAATGGCATTTGCTGTAGTAGTAATTTTATTATGATGATTCTCATTAGGCAAAACTTGATTTCAAAAGATCAACATCAACAGCAAGACTATCGACTTTAGAAGCAAGTATATCAATTTTCCCAAGCTTTTCTTCAACAGATTGTTAAAAGCAGTTTGTGTACTAATAAATTTTTTAAGCATGGCTTCAAGTCCAGGGGTGAATTCCTATTATTGTTGTAAGAATTCCCATAAGAATTACCATAGCCATTGCCATTATTATAAGGATATGGTCTATAGTTGTTACTAGAATTGTTCCTAAGCATTGTTGTTGAAATTATTATTTTTAATGAAGTTTACATCAACATGTTCTTCCAGCAACCAATGAAGCTAACGGAACATTATTAGGATCAATATTAGTCCTATCATTCACAAGCATAGATATAATAACATCAATCTTATCACTCAAGGAAGAGGTTTCTTCGACAGAATTTACCTTCTTACCTTGTGGAGCTTTTTCCGTGTGCCATTCAGAGTAGTTGATCATCATATTATCAAGAAGCTTTGTTGCTTCACCAAGAGTGATGGACATAAAGGTACCTCCAAGAACTGAATCCAATAAATCTGGTGAACACAGTAAATTTAGTCCGCATAGAAGGTTTGAGATCATCCAAGTAGTCGACCCATGGGTTGGGCAATTTTTAACTAGAGATTTCATTCTTTCCTGCTTGAGCAACATGTTCAGTATCTAATTGTTTAAAATTCATTATGCTACTCCTTACAAAGATATAATTTTAGCAGGGGGATAATATCTACCAATAAAAGCACCCTTGCATTTAGTCCATGAATCAATACTATTCTTAGGCAAAGGTAGCAACTAATCTTTAGCTCTTCCTCTTAATGGGAAGTAACAATTTTAGTTTAATAATATCACCATCTACATCTTTATATTTTTGCAATTTCACATAATTCAACAAAATTATTAAGATGGGTAGCAGCATCATCAGACTAACACCAAAAAATTGCTCTCGCATAACAAGATTCAGAAAGGTGTTTAATTTCAAAGAAATTCTGCTGTAGTAGCAGATGGAGCAATAGGTGTGCATAAGAAATCATTATTATTTGTGGTTGTGAAGTCACACAACTTAGTATTTTCAGGGTTGGCCATTTTAACAACACAGTAAATAAAGCAAACTAGATAAAGTAAATGCAAGTAAACTAATTTTTTTGTGTTTTAGATATAGCAAACAAGATAGCAAATAAAGTAAAACTAGCAACTAATTTTTTTGTATTTTGATTTAGTGCAGCAAACAAAGTAGTAACAAACTAAGCAAGACAAAAACAAAGTAAAGAGATTAAGAAGTGGAGACTCCCCTTGCAACATGTCTTGATCCCGCGCAACGGCGCCTTTAAATCTATGCTTATTGGCGTGTATTTCACACGTTCGTTGGGCAACCCCAAGAGGAAGGTAAGGATGCGCACAGCAGCAAGTTTTCCTCAGTAAAAAAAACCAAGGTTTATCGAACCGGGAGGAGCCAAGAAGCACGCTGTGAAGGTTGATGGCGGCGGATGTAGCGCAACACCGTGGATTGCGCCAACGTGGAACCTGCATAACACAACCAAAGTACTTTTGCCCCAACGAAACAGTGAGGTTGTGAATCTCACCGGCTTGCTGAAACAAAGAGTTAACCGTATTGTGTGGAAGATGATTGTTTGCAGTAAAAAACAAAGAGAACAAGTATTGCAGTAGATTGTATTTAAGTATAGAGAATTGGACCGGGTCCACAGTTCACTAGGTGTCTCTCCCATAAGACGAACAGCATGTTGGGTGAACAAATTGCAGTTGGGCAATTGACAAATAAAGAGGGCATGACCATGCACATACATATCATGATGAGTATTGTGAGATTTAATTGGGCATTGATGACAAAGTACATAGACCGCTATCCAACCGCATCTATGCCTAAAAAGTCCACCTTCATGTTATCATCCGAACCCCCTCCAGTATTAAGTTGCTAACAACAGACAATTGCATTAAGTATGTTGCGTAATGTAACTAGTGACTACATCCTTGAACATAGCACTAATGTTTATCCTAGTGGCAACAAAGACAACAACCTGTGAACTTTCTCACATCGTCCTGTGTCACGTGCATGAACCCACTATCGAGCATAAGTACTCCCTCTTGAGTTACAAGCATCTACTTGGCTAGAGCATCTACTAGTAACCGAGAGCATGCAAGATCATAAACAACACATAGGCATAACTTTGATAATCAACATAACAAGTATTCTCTATTCATCGGATCCCAACAAACGCAACATATAGAATTACAGATAGATGATCCTGATCATGTTAGGCAGCTCACAAGATCCGACAATGATAGCACAATGGGGAGAAGACAACCATCTAGCTACTGCTATGGACCCATAGTCCAGGGGTAGACTATCACACATCACACCGGAGGTGACCATGGCGGCGCGTAGAGTCCTCCCCGGGAGATTCCTCTCCAGTAGGGTGCCGGAGGCGATCTCCCGGATCCCCCGAGATGGGATCGGCGGGGGCGGGCGGGGCGTCTCCGGGAAGGGTTTTCCGATCGTGGTTCTCGTACCGGGGGTTTCGCCACGCGAGACTTTATAGGCGGGGAAGGGCAGGTCGTGCGTACGGGGGCCCCACACCACAGGGTCGCGCGGCCTGTGGGCCGGGCCGCCCTAGGGTGGCCCCTCCGTGGCCCTTCACCCTCCTTCTTCGGACTTCGAAGCTTCGTGAGAAAATAGGCCCCTGGGCTTTGATTTCGTCCTAATTCCGAGAATATTTCCTTACTAGGATTTCTGAAACCAAAAACAGCAGAAACAACATGGCACTTCGCATCTTGTTAATAGGTTAGTTCCAAAATGCACGAATATGACATAAAGTGTGCATAAAACATGTAGATAACATCAATAATGTGGCATGGAACATAAGAAATTATCGATACGCCGGAGACGTATCAACGGTCCACACTCTCCGAGAAGAACTTCATGTAGATAAATAAGAATTGATGATCCTGAAAGCAAACATAGCCACCATTGTTGAAAACCAAGTTGAAAATAGGGTCAATGGCCACCTTCCTATCTTGATCCAATCAATCGAAGATTGGATTACCGGAGGTCGATAAGGGTCACATCCCAAGTATCAAGCAACACCAATTGAGTTGGCACCAAGCCAAGGCAATGTGGCGTCTGGTCCTGCCAAGCCTGGAACACATGTGCCATCAGATCCTGCCGATCCCGTAACACATGTGGTGTTAGATCCTCCTGATTGAAAAAAAGGGACGGAAAAGACGTAAGAAAAAGGATTATGCCGCTTGCCATACAACCCAAGTTATGGATAAAATCCCCACGCAAGACCGACAATATCATGTGGTGGGTGAACCTATGGTATCGTGGGAAAAGTACATAACGTTGCCCGGTGATATGAAGAGTCTACATGACTTCATTCTTCAAGAAGAAAGGTGTCTTGTTTGTATGGAATCTCCTACAAACCCGCTTTTCCCGTTGAGGTTCCTAAGGGCTTGGACTTTGTTGATAAACACCCCGCAGACGTGTTTTTCCTGAGATTTCAAGACATATTCTCCATGTTTCACATGCATAGACTCCACGAAACTTTGTTCGCCTATTACCAGTTCAGCAAAGAGCCAGAGTTATACCCGACCTTGGTGATAGCGGACCCCTACTACCTGTATGAGAGCTACTTGGTCACCTATGAGAATAGACTCAATGCGATGCATTACATCGAAAGTCTCTTCTTGGTTAATAAGGATAAAGAAATATTTGTCCTTCCTTATTTTCCCGAGTAAGTCACGTGCTAGCGCCAAGATGCTTTCGTACATATTTTTTTCATTATGGTTGAGTTGACGATATAATGGTCTGTTTGAATCGTGTTGCACATAGAATAATATTGCACCCTCATTATTTTGCACCTCCAACACTCACATGCCGTATATTTTGACTCGGGGAATGCAAAACCGAAAAACTACACCAACATCAAGAACGTTCTGGATGATGCTCTCAGCCGCTACTACTTGAAGGGTAACGGCTTGAAAATAGAAGTAGTCATCAGTGGAAGGCATCTATTCGACCATGTGGAAGTCATGTTCCACTTAATTTGCCTTGAAATACTCCATGGCCCGTGTAACATCCCAAATTTCAAATAAAGTAAGAAGAAGAATTTCAAAGATCCAAAATTTAGAACCAACAAAAACTTTTATTTGCATATAGTGCTATGCATAGGACTTGTGCATTTTTGTGTGATATGCCATGATGAGTGCTTATGTGTTTATGTACTAAACCCTAAAACCCTAAAGTGATCAAGAGAAGATCACAAATCAAATCAAATAAAAAGAAAAGAAATAAAACAGGAAAAACCCTAAAACCCTCACATATGGTTTATGCCATTTTTGAAAATCTTTACCCTAGATCATTTTGACTTTCACCACTAGTTGTATTATGTTACTAAACAATTATTACAACTTTTGGAATCAAAGAAACTCAAATCAAATCAAATTCAAACTCAATTTGTGATCAAATGTAATAATGGTCATTTCTGCCATTTACAATCTGGTCACTACTTTGAGCCCCTGGATTTCAAGATTTTCAAACCAAACAAATCCAATTCTTTGCACCTCATCCAAGTACACATCAAGGTGAACAACTTTTGTAAAGACCACTATCAAATTCATCTTGGATCAAAAACTATGCTCATGCAAAGTTGAGACTTTTTAACAAATTCAACAATCTCACACTTTGCATTTTTGCATTTCTTTTATTTTTAAAATTCCACCACCACCTATATGTGTCTCTGGTCATTTGCAACTCATCCAAACCAACCATTTTCAAATTTTGGAACCACATTGCATAGACCAAATTTGGCACAAATTTGAATTTGCAAATAGGATAAAATCTCAAACACTATTTCAAATAGTGTTTGGCCTAACCCTACTGACCCACTTGAGCCCTACCTGTCTCTTGGTCCCTTCTCCACCAACACCAAGCATAGGAACCCTAAGAGAGGGCCTAGCATGGCATGGACATGGCCATGCCGGCCATGGACACCATGTCCACCCAAACCCTCTCTCCTTCCTCCCCAACCACAGCCACCGTGCCATTCTGCGCCACCTTACTCCCCTACACCAGCCTACGCAAGCCATGGTCGAGGAGGAGGCCGACACTCGCCGGACAACGCGCGCCCAGGGTGGCCAGACCATGCCGATGGCGTCGCACGTGCACGCCATGGACGCGCACTAGACACGCGCCACCTGGCCACCTCGAGCATCCCCTGGCCCCTCCCTCTTCGCGTTGAGCTTCACCGTGACAACACGACGCCGCCAGACACTCGTGCGACCACGACTCGTGCCCGCCGCCGCCGGAGACAAAGAAGAAATCCCGCCGCAGACGCGCCAGACGTCGCAGCGCCCCGACCAAGTTAGGCACCGCCTGGGCTACCTAGCACCGCCTATCGGACCGCCTGGACACGCTGAGTAGTGCGCCGCGCTCGCCTAGCCCAGTAGCTCGACGGAGAACCCGCGCCCATGTCGAGTTCGCCGCAGCACCACGGCCTCGTCGCGCAGCTATAAAAGGAGCCCTCCTCTCTTCGAATTCGCCACACCACCACTCCTCCCTCTCACCACTGATCAGTTCTAGCCACTCCCTCCTCCACATTGGCCACTCCCTCGCTGGAATTTGAAGCTCGGTGCCGCGGAGGTGCTGAGAAGGGCACCGTCGATCCAGGCCGCCGTAGGAGCCGCCGCTGCTTCCATCTGCTTCCCCATCATTGACAACTTCTCCGCCGCTCGTCGCCGATCATTGTCGCGCCGCCGGTGAGCCTTCCACCCCCTAGCCTCGTCGCGCCAGTGGCAGGTTCTCGCCGGAGACGACGATGCTCGTCGTCCGTCCGATCCGCGTCTAATCCAACGGCGCGGAAAGGAGCGTACCGCTTCGCTTGTTAAGAACCGCTGACGCGTGGACCCCACGCTGTCAGGCGGCCCGCTGCGCTGGACACACTGCTGGGCCGGCCCATTTCTCTTCCCCGCGTAGCCCGTTAAATTTTCCCGCCAGGCCCTTTTAATTTAAATATGAATTTAATGATTTAGTTCAAATTACAAACTGGCTCCCACTTTCAATTTAATTTCCAGAAGATCTACTTGGCCAAATTTAGCAAATTTTATATTGTTGGAAAGCTAAGAAAAAGATCTACACAACTACACTGGTCTCACTGTGTGATTGATTGTAGAAATATTGTGACAAAAAGAACAAGTCAGGGACTTTTGCACATTCAAATAATATTTAAAAATCAACAAAAAATGATATTAAGTTGATTTCAACTCTCATAGCTCACATTTCACTTACACTAATTGTTTCTGCAAAAAATATGGTGTGGTTACTTTGAGTGATCATGGCCTAGTTTAAATAAAGGACTATATGGCTAGTTTAGTCAAGTGATATTGTCCAAAACTATTATGTAAATCACATGAAGTGTTTTGCTTCATTTAAATCTTTTCCCAAGTACTTTCATAGGAAGTTGTGACCCTGGTCTAAATGCTCTCACATGAAAATACTTGGTGATATTAAATCATAACTAGTATTTTTAAATAGTATGAGGTATTCTACCTCATTTAAATCATTTTCCCAAATGATGATGATGAATGGTTGACTTAGGTCAACATGATTTCATGCATGATTGTTTGAGGAAATTAAATCTTAAGAAGATTCAATGAGAGGAAATTATTTCCTCCAAGAACTAAATGGAAACTATCATTTACATATATAATGAGAGGAAATTATTTTTCTTAAAGAAAGAAAACCAAATGCAACTAATATGTTATGTGGTCATGATACTAGAATAGTTTGTGTGAAGCCATGGTGTGCTTAGTATAGCTCTTGAACCTTGTTGAGTGATTGTATCTCGTATTCAAATTTAGACGCTAGTACCGGAGAATACCAAGAGGAGGAAGGCTTCTACCAAGAAGAGGAGGAGGAGAACTTTGATCACTACCCCACTCAAGGCAAGCTAATATTCTTGCAAGTGCAAAGCCCTTTGGGGCAAGGCACCATTAGTCTTACCTTACTACCATGATCCCATCCCAAGTTTTTACCTTACAAGTTTTACTTGATTTATGAAGAAGTTACTTTTATAGTTAACTTTGGTCTAAGTTAAGAGTATTACAAGAGTAGCAAAGTTAGTCTCAAAGATGGTTAAGCTAGATAGCACCCCCTCATGAATAGTGCTAGTATTATCAAATTTAAAATTAGATTGCCCAGATGGGAATATGTGACTTGAAATTGAATTTTGAAATCTTTGGAATGATCAATCATTCCAATGAAAGATTTTTTAAAGGTGAAGTATACTCTGAATGAGATGGTGAATTTTGACTAAAACTGATATGGTTTGGATGCTATAATTTTCCAATTCTTGAGTACCTCACAACATCTCATTATGGGTAGGCTTTAACTGAAATTTATACATCTTTTGTAGTATGGGTTCCCTAAACAAGCATCATAGGGTTATGCCGAGGCTGCCTCCGTTGTATGAGAAATGATGTGAAATGAGGTAAATCAGGCTCTGCCAAGCCCTCGTGCAGTTCCCAGGTTGACAGTTGGTCTTCACCGGGAGGCCAAGCTCATGGGAGAGGTGCCTACTAGGTTATCTAAGTGGAAGGTTATGGTTGATGATCCGCATACTGAGTATGATGATTCGGGGTTATCCCGACGGATAAAATCAAATGTTGTGGCACAAGTGCAACCTCTGCAGAGTGTGAAACCTATCTATTCGAATAGCCGTGTACACGGTTACTACTGGAAAGGCCAGCCTTGTTAGGTTTTTGAAAATATTGAGGAAGTGAATGGTGAATTGAACTGCTTGAGTTGAATCACAACCGAGTTGTGGGAATGACACTAATGTTCCCACTTGTTAGTTAGCACATGAAAGAGTCTTTGATCCAATACTTGTGAACTAAAATTGGCTTTATGCAAAAAAATTAGAGCTTAGCACCCCCTTCCTAGAATTGATAGCACTTACACTAGTATTAGTTTGCTAGTACTAAAGCACTACTTACTGTCCCTCACACTAAAATGGCCGCAGACTATGAAGAGGAGCAGAACTATCAGGAGGACGGACAGCAAGACGCCTACGACAACTAGGAGTCTTCCGACGTCAAGTGTTGGCCTGTGGACTAGAGAGTCCATTTTATTTACGCTTCCGCTATGAACTTGTGTTCGTTGGATCAATAGATCAACTATTTGTGTAATATGGATCAAGTGATTCTGAATTTGTAAGACAAGTATGGTATGTAATGAATGATGACTTATGATATTCGACTATGTCTCGCAACAACAATATTCTTGGGATTGCGATGAATGGCATAATAGGCATCTGGACTTAAAAATCCGGGTGTTGACAGAGGCATTCTACGCAATCCATCACATGCGTGAGTTTGTACGGGATCATCAGCTACTTGTGGAGCCATCTAGTCTTACAACATGGGTCAAGGAGTTCGCAAACTGTAGTGAGGAAAATTTCAGATTTGAGTTGTGTCGCATTCAACATAGGCTTGGGAACTCATTAGGAAGGATGTCTGCTGTTCAGAGGGGTTGCTCTATTGTGGCCCTGTAAAACTAAGTAAGTGGTAGATAGAAGAGCTCTGCCCTCTTCAGGGCAACCAACGGGACTTCATGACGTTTGATGCTCTCCGCCTGTTCCATCCGAGGTCTAGTCGAAAGTGACGATGTTGCTTTTTTATTTGTATGAAAAACTTCCTTAGGTTTAGTTTTTAATGATCTATAAGTTGTGTGTTGTAAACTAATCTTGCACATTGTTTGTGCACTTGACTTGGTCTTGTTGGTTGACCTCTTTCCGTGTGTCTTTGTATTCAAATGTATTTGCTGATGATTAGACTCTAGCACTATCTAATGAAAGAGGGAGCCAATAAGACCTTGTATTATATCCATGCACATTGCTTGCGCATATGACTTGGTCTTATTGGTTTACCTCTTTTATCGTGTGTCTTTTATGTGAGGCTCATCTCTTGGTACTTGATTTTTTTAATGTTGTGGCACTACATTGTATATTATGTATGAATTTGCTTTACAAACGTATATTATTTATTTTATGCATAGAGATGCCATCGTATGTCGTTTACAAGGGCAGAGTTCCCGGAATCTAAGCCAACTGGGAAGACTGTTCGATACATGTACAACATTTTTTGTAGCTGCATCTACACATGGTACAACACTATGGAGGAGGCGGAAGCTACATACGCGCACTAACTAGCTGGAGATAGGAGCGAGATCAGGAGGAATCAGATGATGACCGCCTTCATCCTGATGCTGCTTATCGTGACTGCATTTCTCATCTATGTAATTTTACTTTAGATTACTAACTAGCTTCTGATCTTCAGTTGTGACATTTGAGATCAAATAATGGTTTGATAGGGTATAATTGTATCATACCAGTATTTCATGTGTATGTACAAATAATGGTTTGATTGATCAAAGAATGTGTGTATGTATTTCTCACTGCCTGTGTAGGTATATGCATGTGTATTTGTATGCTATTTTGTATGTATATATGTATAATACAGAGAAATGATAGCGTGTATTTGCAATAGGGATAGTTTCAGAAGTATTGGCAGCGTGCGGGCAGAGCGCTGCCAGTATATATATACAAGCAGTGTGCCGACCACACGCTGCTATTAAACCTATTGGTTGCGCGCAGGGGCCGCACGTGACTGGTAAGCGGCCCACTAGTCTTGTTTTGTCCAGCACGCACTAGTAACAAATACCATTCGTGAGGTATCAGTCGTGGGCCTCCAATTGCGACTGGTAGCCTAAATCCAAACACCTGTAGTAGGTTGTTTCCTACTAGTGGCCGTATACACTCTGCTAGGGTAAAAAAGTTATACACCACCGATAGGCTTTTTCCTACTAGAGGCTACTAGTATTTAATAGGAATTTAAATAAAACAAAATGTTTAGTATATACATACAATACAACATGTATTGGGCAATGTATAGTAAAAAAACTAGCTATATTGTAATTGTTGCGACAAAACCACAAAGATTGAAGTAGCAACATCATGTAACGTAGTAACATCATGTCACATAACACTATTAAAAGCTAGATAGAAGTAGCACATTATTATGAACATATAGCTAGCTAGGTACGTAGCTACTCCTCGGCCACCTTCGGCTTCATAGGTGGGTAATGGAGAATTACACGGTCAGCACCTGTCGGGTCATGGTATTCACCATCATACGAAGAGGAGTCTGTGAAGAGGAGTCTGTGCGGTCTTTTTAGTAGAACTAGGTGTTGCTATATACACCATCCATGCGGAAATGGCACTTTGTCATGGGCTCCATCCTGTAGAACTCTGTAAGCTATATCCAATGAGGGCTGTGGAAATAAGTTCAGTTTTGCCTCATTGGTGATTTGGATAGTGAAGGTTCTCTCGGGTATGGGTAGTGAGTTCTGCTGGAGGGTGAATTCAAAATGTCCAAATTGATTAATGTTTCTAACTGAAGTCATGTCTTTTGCTACAGGGGATAGCCTAGGCAATTATACAAAAGCAACAACAATTAGATCAAAGAGACAAGTGAACGCAAGTATATATGAACAA